>CAKJTW010000043.1:5000000-5625000 GCA_917880005.1 Nanger dama | reverse complement strand
TTCAGTCCACCTATCAGTTAAACCGCGTGTTAATTTCCAAATCCAAGATCAGATGAAAATAGGTTTAAAATTTTTAAGTGCTAAGTTGGTAAATAGAAAAGTGGAAAAATTCCACTGAGGCTATCAGGAAATGTTTCTCATGAACACACAGGATCTTGGGTCATTATTTCCTTGTTGAAAACGTTTGTTGTTGTTGTTTGTTGTTCTTATATAGATGCAGTCAATATCATTTACTTAAAGTTAAAATTACTTTTTAAGTATCAGAATATCAATCAAATTTATATGAAGCAGTTTGTTTCCTTCTTAAATTTTTACAAATATAAATATATGTCAACCAAAATAATTTTACCTTACACTGTTTTCCTAATGAAAACAACTCCCTAGGTTAAACAGAGTTTAAAATTTTTTTTTCTTTAGAACAAGATTTCTGTAGAGAGGATTATTTTTCTTAATTTGAACTTTTAGAAAATAAAATTCAGTGCTAATTCTTCTGCCAAAAGTTTCTCAAATATTATTCTCCCCATCTGATAACTTGAGAAAGTAAATGGGGCAAACTTTCTCTGATTTTTCTTAAAAGGTAGTCTCTTTCTAATGTTTGAATTCAAACATTAATAATAGTAATCAATCACTCATAAAATGATATCTAAATACTAACATGCATGCTGAATGATTTTCCCAAGTGGAAACTCTGCAAATGTTAATCTGAAAGTACAAAGTATGTGATTTCCATAACCAGTCATATGCTGGTAACGATTTGACAAATGGCTCCCATGGAAGAAAAGCTCTGATTTGTATTGTTTTACCAATGTCTGTGATGTAAATATTCCCTCCATGGCTCATTTCAAGCTAATGAAGTGATGTTCACCAGCTCATGTAATTCATTAAAACTTTAAAATTGTTGGACTCTATTGTAGCACTGCACCCATTGTGTAGGCCAAGGATATAGTATGAATTTATGCTGTTGATTCCACTTTATGAATTCTAGTTTCAGTTTCTATCAAGAAACACCTGAAGGTACAAAACTTTAATATAAAGTTTTATTTTAATATGGAGGTGTGCTTTGACAAAGTATCTTATATTTCTCCTCAAAATTTAATTTTTATTTCTATCACAATCTTTTATAGATGTTCAATGTATGCTTTACTATGTATTTCACAATTCTAATATTACTCATCCCTTGAGCTGAGTCTTATACTCAGATGGTATAATTTTGCTAGTACTTCATTTTCCAATAGTGTGCTTCATTCTGGTACTTATTCATTATAAGCAAGACTGTATGCGTATGTGTGGGAGGCACTCTGGGTGATTCTGCTATTCACAGGTGATTATAATAAGGGTAAGAATAAATGTGAGTTATGATTCCACCTCTATTCTTCCAAAATGTATGCTCTTCCTCAAAGTAATACCCATAAAGTCAAAGTTAATTTCAAAGCAATTCACAAACACTCTGGAATTAAAAGCCAATTCCAAAGTTACTAAAGAATAAGATTTAAATAAACACCTCATTTAGAGATATTGAACTGGCTAACTAGCTACAACAAATTATTCTTTGGTCAAAGATGAATCAAAATGTTTAATTCAGTAAAAATGGGAAAGTTAATATATTTTTCATTGCAGTAATATTTTTCTCAAGAATGTTACTCTTAGTTAAAGCAAAACTCATTCTTTCTGCTTCTCACTTTTTTCCCTCCTTATTCTACATTGTGTGGCATCTTCATTGTTGATCAGTTTGTTCCCTTTGTACTTATTTAATTCTAGCACCACTCAAGATGATCTCTCAAAGTATTCCACATCATTTCATATACTTTTTTTCTTTTAAGAAAACCCATAAATCTATTGTCTATATCAGTGATTTTCTAACACTCTTTATTCAATGCACCAAGTTACTGGAGTCCGAATTCCTTATAAAAGTGTTAAAATGAGAACTTTCTCAAGAGTTTTCATTCTCTACCCATCTCTCAGACATCTCAACATTTCACATCAGAATTAATAACTATTTTAAACACACATGACGATATTTTATATAACTTTCCATATCAAATTGTCCAGCTTTAGCTAATGGTGATAGAATTATTGTGATGGTTAAAATATCAAGTGACTTACAAACTGCAGTCAAAGCTTTGGATACATTATCTCAATCAGTTTTCATATATCTGACAAAGTGATTATGTAATTTATGGGGGAAGCAATTGAGACTTACAGAAATCCAGAAACAATAAAGCTAGTAAGTGGAAAAGCTAGAATTAAACCAAGTTCCATCTGAATCAGAGTCTATTTTCTTTCCATAATACCATACTATATTTTAAAATTAATAAATCATTGATTAGAGTACCATAACCATGCTCAGTTCAGTTCAGTTCATATGCTCAGTCGTGTCTGACTCTTTGCTACCCCCATGAATCGTAGCACGCCAGGCCTCCCTGTCCATCACCAATTCCCGGAGTTCACTCAGACTCACATCCATCAAGTCAGTGATGCCATCTAGCCACCTCATCCTCTGTCATCCACTTCTCCTCCTGCCCACAATCCCTCCCAGCATCAGAGTCTTTTCCAATGAGTCAACTCTTCACATGAGGTGACCAAAGTACTGGAGTTTCAGCTTTAGCATCATTCCTTCCAAAGAAATCCCAGGGCTGATCTCCTTCAGAATGGACTGGTTGGGTATCCTTTCAGTCCAAGGGACTCTCAAGAGTCTTCTCCAACACCACAGTTCAAAAGCGTCAATTCTTCGGCGCTCAGCCTTCTTCACAGTCCAACTCTCACATCCAACATGACTTCTGGAAAAACCATAGCATTGACTAAACGGACCTTAGTCGGCAAAGTAATGTCTCTGCTTTTCAACATGCTATCTAGGTTGGTTATAACTTTTCTCCAAGGAGTAAGTGTCTTTTAATTTCATGGCTGCAGTCACCATCTGCAGTGATTTTGGAGCCCCAAAAATAAAGTCTGACATTGTTTCCACTGTTTCCCCATCTATTTGCCGTGAAGTGATGGGACCAGATGCCATGATGTTAGTTTTCTGAATGTTGGGTTTTAAGCCAACTTTTCACTCTCCTCTTTCACTTTCATCAAGAGGCTTTTTAGTTCCTCTTCACTTTCTGCCATAAGGGTAGTATCGTCTGCATATCTGAGGTTATTGATATTTCTCCCGCCAATCTTGATTCCAGCCTGTGCTTCTTCCAGTCTAGCATTTCTCATCATGTACTCTGCATATAAGTTAAATAAGCAGGGTGACAATATACAGCCTTGATGTACTCCTTTTCCTATTTGAAACCAGTCTGTTGTTCCATGTCCAGTTCTAATAAGGGTTAATCTTAAACTTTTAACTTTATTATTTACTTATTCACATCTTAAGTTGACCAGTTTGTTTATTACCCCAAATTTTTTAAAAATCTTCAGGATCACTAAAACCTCACTGTGTCTTTGTAATGTTATAACAGCATTCATATGCTTTGATGTTAGAGCTATTCTGGACTCTTGATCCTTTATAATCTGAAAGAATTGGTGAAAGCTTGGTGATATATATTTTTTAAATGTTTGATAAAATTCACTATGACATCTATCACATTTGGTCTTTTAAGTGTGTGTGTGTGAGAGAGAAAGAGAAATAGAGACAGAGACAGAGAGAAGTTTTGTTGGAATGTACAGAGTAGTGCTCAGATTTTCTGCTTTATATTGCATTAGCTTATTGATTGAGTTTTTAAAAGATGTTTATTTCATTTGAGTTTTCAGAATCCTTTGAGTAAATTTGTTCGTAATATACCTATAGGATCTATACGGGTTTTTTTTTTTTTTTTCTGATACTGATAATTCATGTCCTCTTTTCTTATCTTTTAACTTTCCAAAACTAAACTTCTAGATTTCTTAATCTGCTCTATTGTTTGTCTGTCTTCCATTTCTCCTAAAGGAGACATTTTTTTTTTTTAATTTATACTTGATTTTCTTTGCTCTCCTTTTCCTAGCTTCTCAAGATGCTTCCTTATGTTATGGATTTTAGGAATTTCTTCTTTCCTAATATCAGCATTTAAAACCATAATTTCTGAGTCACTTTGCTGTATATCAGAGATAGGCACAACACTGTAGATCAACTATAGTTCAATAAAAAATGAAACAAATAGAACTAGAATTTCAATTTATGTACATCTGTGGATAGATTAAACACACATACTGTAATATTTTCTAATAATGAGAAAGTAGAAAAAGAAGTTAAGGAAACAATTCCATTCACCATTGCAACGAAAAGAATAAAATACTTAAGAATATTCCTACTTAAAGAAACTAAAGACCTATATATCGAAAACTATAAAACACTGATGAAAGAAATCAAAGAGGACACTAATAGATGGAGAAATATACCATGCTCATGGGTTGGAAGAATCAATATGGTGAAAATGAGTATACTACCCAAAGCAATCTACAGATTCAATGCAATTCCCATCAAGTTACCAGCAGTATTTTTCACAGAACTAGATCAAATAATCTCAAGATTTGTATGGATATACAAAAAGCCTCGAATAGCCAAAGCAATCTTGAGAAAGAAAAATGGAACTGGAGGAATCAACTTGCCTGACTTCAGGCTCTACTACAAAGCCACAGTCATTAAGACAGTATGGTACTGGCACAAAGACAGAAATATAGATCAACGGAACAAAATAGAAAGCCCTGAGATTAACCCATACACCTATGGACACCTTATTTTCGACAAAGGAGGCAAGAATACTGTCTTAATGACTGTGGCTTTGTAGTAGAGCCTGAAGTCAGGCAAGTTGATTACTCCAGTTCCCAGTACCCACAGCTAACATTATCCTCAATGGCGAAAAATTGAAACCATTTCTCCTAAAGTCAGGAACAAGACAAGGATGTCCACTTTCACCACTACTATTCAACATCATACTGGAAGTTTTGGCCACAGCAATCAGAGCAGAAAAAGAAATATAAGGAATCCAAATTGGAAAAGAAGAAGTAAAACTCTCACTGTTTGCAGATGACATGATCCTCTACATAGAAAATCCTAAAGACTTGACCAGAAAACTACTACAGATAATCAATGAATATAGTAAAGTTGCAGGATATAAAATCAACACTCAGAAATCTCTTGCATTCCTATACACTAATAATGAGAAAGTAGAAAAAGAAGTTAAGGAAACAATTCCATTCACCATTGCAACGAAAAGAATAAAATACTTAGGAATATTCCTACCTAAAGAAACTAAAGACTTACTGTTATATTTTCAATATTGTGTATTTGTTCCAAATACTTTCAAGGCATCCTACCTATGTGGTATGTTTTTCTCATATTTGGAGTCTTACATTTTCAACTCCACAAATTTCTATCAGTTTAATTGTTTAGATAATACAATTTTTAGTTTACCATACCTTCTCATACCTGCTGGCATCATTTTTCTTCTTCTAGAATTCCATCTTTTAGTTGTTCTTATCTGTGGGGAGTACTATCTCCCAGTTTTTCTCTTTTAAAAGTCTATATTTTGCCACTACTCCTGACAGATGGTTACACTGGGTATACAAGTACATTTTGTCAGTCATTATTTCACTGTGTTGAGGATGCCAAGAGAATGAGGCATTATAAAGGGATAATACAAAAATGAGAGAGACAGACTCAATATATAAAATATCATTGCACATGTCAGAGTTAAGTTCAATATTTTGCAGCCATGCCATTTGTTTTATATTACAATCTCTTGAAGCTTAGGCTTCCAGCTTTTTACTTTTGTTTTTCATTAGCCAATGAACCATGTATAATGACTGACTGTACAATCTTAGAATCCAAAAATAAAGTGCTATTGGTGATATAGGATATTCATTATATTTTTAAAGAGTTGATGACATGTGAAACCAATAACTGCTATGTTTCACTAATCAAAAATATGACATACACATTTTGTCTGAAATGATGCTTAACATGGATAGAACTTCACATCAAAGTGGGACTTTCTGTAAATAAATGGTTTGGATGCTTATATTGGTGCAAAAATAATTGAGATTTTATATTGTTGAAATTCACTTTTTGATATTGGAATACATTCTTAAATAAATGTGGTTATATTATACATAATTTTAATGTAATTTCTTGCTTAATATTTTTGCTAATGACTTACTTGCTATTGTTTTATGTTTATTTTAGACTATAGAAATGATATTAGACAAGAAAATAGTGATTTTCTTATTCAAGTTCAAAATAGGTCATTAAGCAACAGAGACAACTCACAACATCAACAATGCATTGGGACCAGGAACTGCTAAAGAATGTACAATGCAGTGGTAGTTCGAGAAGTTTTACAAAGGAGACGAGAGTCTTGAAGATGAGGAGTGCAATCACCAGCTGTCAGAAGTTGACAATGACCAATTGAGAGCCATCATAGAAGCTGATCGTCTTACAATTACTTGAGAAGTTGCCGAAGAACTCAACAATGACCAGTCTATTGAAGCAATTTGGAAAGGTGGTAGTTGCCTCATGAACCGACCAGAAATCAACAAATCATCATTTTGAAGGGTTGTCTTCTCTTATTCTATGCAACAACAACAAACTATTTCTTGATCAAATTGTGATGTGCAACAAATAGTGGATTTTATATGACAACCAGAGATGACCAGTACAGTGGTTGGACTGAGAAGAAGCTCCAAAGCAGTTTCCAAAGCCAAAGTTGCACCAAAAAGATCACACCAAAAAGGTTTGGTGATCTGCTGCCCATGTGATCCACTACAGTTTCCTGAATTCTAGTGAAACCACTATATCTGAGTATAGCCAGCAAATTGGTGAGATGCACTGAAAACTGAAACACTTGCCACCAGCTTTGGTCAACAGAAAGGGCCCACTTCTCCACAACAACACTGAAACACATGTTGCACAACCAATGTTCCAAAAGTTGAACAAATTGGAGTACGAAATTTAGCCTCACCTGCCATATTCACCTGACTGCTCACCAACTGATTACCACTTCTTCAGGCATCTCAACAAATTTTTGCAGGGAAAGTGCTTCCACAACCAGTGGGATGCAGAAAATGCTTTATAAGTTTGTCAAATCCTGAAGCATGCATTTCTATGCTATAGGAATAAACTTATTTCTCATTGGCAAAAATGTGTTGGTTGTAATGGTTACCAAGTAATTGGTTACCATTTTGATTAATAAAGATGTATTTGAGCCTAGTTAAAATTATTTAAAAATCATGGTATGCAAGCACAATTACATTTATACCAATCTAATATATTTTAGTGGGCAGATATATGATTTGAAAAAACTCCTGTTCTTAAAATTGGTATCATATTAGCAATAGCATAAGATTTTGTAATATGAATTTTATTTATAATTTTTAAAATGTTCAATTCTGTCATAGA
Source organism: Nanger dama (assembly GCA_917880005.1). Lineage (NCBI taxonomy): Eukaryota > Metazoa > Chordata > Mammalia > Artiodactyla > Bovidae > Nanger > Nanger dama. The sequence continues at coordinate 5,617,646 of CAKJTW010000043.1, read as the reverse complement.
GTACAAGAAAACAAACAGCATGAACATAACCTATAAAAAGTGATAAGCTAAGATAAATAAGCAGATCTACTATGCTGCTGCTGCTGCTGCTGCTAAGTCGATTCAGTAGTGTCTGACTCTGTGCGACCCCATAGATGGCAGCCCACCAGGCTCCCCCATCCCTGGGATTCTCCAGGCAACCCACTGGAGTGGGTTGCCATTTCCTTCTCCAATGCATGAAAGTGAAAAGTCAAAGTGAAGTCGCTCAGTCGTGTCTGACTCACAGTGACCCCATGGACTGCAGCCCACCAGCCTCCTCCATCCATGGGATTTTCCAGGCAGGAGTACTGGAGTGGGGGTGCCATGAGACATAGCTAAAATTCACAATGTGTCACAAATATATAATGAGCAAACAAGTAGCATGTGAGATATAGGCAGAATCCTTAATCTGAACTAAATATAAATAATAATCTGTAGAATACACTAAAGATGGAAAAATAAATTATATGCTGAAATAAACAAAAGTGTCACATAAAGTAAAAAGGGATAAAATATCATATGTTAAAAATGTATCTTATGGTACATATCTTATGGCTTCGAGTTATCTCATTCTTATATCCACAACGTATTGGTGAAACCTAACATAGTTCCATTATGGATCCAGGTATGTTCTATCCAAAAGGCAGACAACATCCCCAGTTATGAAGCAGACTAACTGTCAAGCTGTCTGCGGTGCATTTTTCTGACAGAGTATTGTGTGTCATTGGTCCTGGCTCCTTTTGTCTATAAGCCCCTTGCATATACTTCAAATTTGGTTCTACAAATCAAATAATCAGCAAGGAAGGACCTGGTGGCCAAGAGAAAGAGCAAAAGAACACCTGAACATTATAAAACCTAGGTCCCATTACCAGGTCATTTCTCTCATGATATCCTAACTCTAACTGTATTATCCTATCTCATCTATCTCTCTGTCAACTCTTGCTTTGTGTTTTAAATAATATTTAATAAACTATGACTTTGTCTGTAATTAACTTATGTGGATCTCTGGTGTAGTTTGTTAATGTGCTTAGAGGCTATCATAGCATCAGATCATATCTTTAGATGATAGGTGACAACAAAATAATTATAGCCTATTTGCTAATCATCTTTAAAAGTTATTTAAGCCCAATTATTAGTGAATTAAGAAATTAGTAATGAAACATTTGTTAGGATCAGAAATATCCAGTTGTACTTATTAGAGCAAATCAATATTTATCTGTGTGACTTCTCTCTAACCTTGACCAATATCAGGTATTTCTAAGGATAAAAGGAAAAGTAAATCCTCCATAAAGCTGTTAATTAGTCTCTGGATTATCTTGTGGGAGCATTTCTGATACCATCTGAACATGATCATATGTCCTAGAGAATGGGAACTTGTGATCCGTATCATTTTAATCTCTATTTATATATTATAGACAGTATGCTTTATATAAAATCTGTAATCCTTTCCTAAAATAGTGTTCTATCTCAATGGATTTCACATACTGCTAGCATATAAAAGCTACATTCCAGTGATGTCTGCAATATTTCAATAACTGCTCTCTTGTCTGTGTCAGCGCTCACATCTATCTTACCCTCTATTTTCAGGTCAGTATTGCTAAGCAAATTCTTTGAGTCACTCTCATATTTAAGATGTTTCAGTGAATCCAAGTCCTCACTTCTTATTCTGGAATTCTACAATGTTAGAGAATCTGGCCCTGTCTCTGTATCAGACTTATTTTTTCTATTATTGTGAATAAAAGCTAAGGTTGCAATGCCTGAATGCTTGATGAACCTCCCAAATCCAACAAACCTTAGGAAAGTATGAGATTTGGAATTATAGGTATACATTTGTATTGTCAATACCTAGCCATTACCTACTGTTTTGAGCAATATTTTTGTCATCTCTAAAATGAGATCATAATTATAAATATAATCATAGTTATAATATCTCACAGAGTTGCAAAGATTAAATTAGATAACATCTTCCTCCCTTTCTTTCACTCTCAATGTTTCAAAACATCATTCTGTAGATCTGCCTTATCCACAATTTCCGAATCCTCCTAGGGTCCTTAGACATCACTCCCTCCCATACCTAAATAATAATCCTTATACTTTCTCCTGAAAACTTATATTGACATATTTTATTGATCTCATTTCCCTGGATAAAGATAAGCTGGATTGAGTTATTTAGAGTGTAATAACAGTTATGAGCTTTATGGCTGTAAACACAGTGGCAATGTGTATAAGGTTGAGAACTGGGATTCTTGCTAACTAAACAGTTAAGATGTATCCAGGGAGGCGTCACACAGATAGGCCAGATGCATCTATGTGCGAAGTCTGGGACATTGATGAAGCACATAGAATCAACACAACAACTGTACCACATGGTGTAACATTGCCCAGAGTTTGAAATCCAGGGAAGTCCATGAGGGTATACACAAAAATAGCACCGAAAAAGCTTTGAAATCAGTTTGCTATTTGAATCATAGGATGTAAAATTAGTCCAGGACATGAATTATAAACCTAAACAGGTGTACTGTCTGCTAAAAAGTAAAGTATAAATAACTCACAAAACGCTCAGAACACAATTCAAATTATCTGTCATACTAAGATTCAGGAACACCTCAGCTTCAATGAGAAAACTAATCAACAGGTGTCACCATTGCAGTGATACAGATGATGAAGTTATCTGGGAAGATTTTTAAAGCATCTATGAAAAACCAACCAGTCCGTTCTAAAGGAGATCAGCCCTGGGCGTTCTTTGGAAGGAATGATGCTAAAGCTGAAACTCCAGTACTTTGGCCACCTCATGCGAAGAGTTGACTCATTGGAAAAGACTTTGATACTGGAAGGGATTGAGGGCAGGAGAAGAAGGGGACGACCAAGGATGAGATGGCTGGGTGGTTTCACCCACTCGATGGATGTGAGTTTGAGTGAACTCCCGGAGTTGGTGATGGACAGGGAAGCCTGGTGTGCTGTGATTCACGGGGTTGCAAAGAGTCGGACACGACTGAGTGACTGAATTGAACTGAACTGATGATAAAAATATTCCAACAAGCAATTATAGACTCATTTGGAACAGTTTAAAAATAAAACATCTCAAAAAGAAAGAAAGAAAGAAAGAAAGAAAGAAAAACTCACTAGATGTGTTTAATTTTTAAAAAATGAAAATTAATGGAAATTGTCACTGAGCTTGACAACAAAACAATAGGAATGCTCTAATTTGAACATCAAAGAGAACATTCTTTTAAAATAAGTGAACGGAGACTCAAGAATTTTTGAACAGTTATAAAAGATATATTTGTATCATTGGAATCTCAGAAAAGAGAAAGAGTAGATGGCTTAAAAATACTTGAAGAAATAAAGACTTTAATCTTTCCAAATCTGGCCAAGAAGCTAAATCTAAAAGAAAATATACACTGACATATCAAAATAAAATAATTTATATCTACATAAAAAACAGAACAAAATCTTGAAAGTATTCAAAAAAATATAATGTGCTCCTCCTAGGAAAATAACAGTTTGAAGGGCAGCGTAGTATTTCATTAGAAATCATGGAAGACAGAAGAAAGTTTCCCAGTTTTTTCAAGTGCTGAAAAGAAAAACTAACAGCCTCAAATTCCTTATCTAGATAAAATGTCCTTCATAAACAAAGGAGAAATAGTTAACAATCTCCATAAAAATATTGACCATAAAAACTAAGGGATCACCACAAGTAGATTTGCTATAAATAAAATGCTAAAGTAAGTTCTATAGAAAGAAAGGAAATAATAATAGAAGGAAACTTGGAGTATCACAGTAAAATAACAGAATGGAAAGAGTAAGTATTAATGTATCGTCAGACATAATACACTATAATTATCCCCTTGAGTATTTTTTAATGAGAAAGGTATTATAACATTATCTGATGTGGTTCTAAGTGTTTCTGAAGGTAACATTAAAGACAACCATGTCATAAAATGTAGAAAGTAAAAATGGCTTCTGTATTTCTTGTACTAATAACATGTTGATAGTAAAAAGTGGTAAGCTATATGTATGTCTCATAATTTCTAGGGAAACCAATAAATTTTTAAAAACTGTAAGAAAAAAATCCTCAAATACTATAGATAATCAAAAATAAAAGTAATCCACAGGAAAGAGAAAAATAAAGGAGTGAAGTGGGAAATAAAGAAAATACAAAAGGAATAAACAGAAAACAAGTCATTGAATGGCATGTTTAAACCCTAAAATATAAAAAATCACATTAAATATATAAATGGTCTAAATATATCAGTTTAAAAGCAGAGAGGAGCAAAGCAGATTTGAAAAACTGCCCTCATTATTTGAAATCTATAAAAAAAATTACTTACCATATTAAGTTGGTTAAAAATAATGGAAAAATACACCATGTAGAAAATAATCAAGAGAATGCTTGGATGGCTATATTATTTTCAGGCATAGTGGACTTATGAACAAAGAAAATTACTAGGAGAAAAATAGCAATACCACATAATAATAAATGGTTCATTAACGAGGAAAAACACAGCTGAGATTTGTTTGGAGCAGATGCTGCTAAAGCCACAGTGACAGAACACTTAAATAATAACATAGACAAATTGCTAGAGACTAAGTGTGGAAAAGCTTGAAGTTGAGAAACTCCTGGGGACCAAGCCTTAGGGTGACCTTACATTCTTGCAGATTTCACCCCAGGAAGCTCAGCAGATTCTCAAGCTACAGAATCAAGAAAAATCCCCCTACAACTTTGGCAGGGAGAGGTTACTTTTCATAATCAATTTTCTTTTCTTTTTTCAACCACTTGAGGTATGATGGATGTCTTTAAAAACTGTACATATTTAATATATAAAACTTGATGAGTTAAGAGATAAGTGTATATCCATAAAGCCATCATATTCTATACCAAAACATATATAACACTTTCAAGTTTCCTCCTTCCCTCTTTATTCATTGCTATTATTATTGTTATTACTACAACCATTACTATTATCATTATCATTTGAACAATGACACAAGGTCTACCCTCTTAGAAAATTTAAAAGTATATAATGCAGTACTGTTACACAGGCTCTATGCTGTATAGTCACGATGGTGTGATCACTCACCTAGAGCCAGACAAACTGGAATGTGAAAGTCAAGTGGGCCTTAGAAACTATCACAACAAACAAAGCTAGTGGAGGTGATGGAATTCCAGTTGAGCTATTTCAAATCCTGAAAGATGATGCTGTGAAACTGCTGCACTCAATATGCCAGTAAATTTGGTAAACTTAGCAGTGGCCACAGGACTGGAAAAGGTCAGTTTTCATTCCAGTCCCAAAGAAAGGCAATGCCAAAGAATGCTCAAACTAACACACAAATGCACTCATCTCACACACTAGTAAAGTAATGCTCAAAATTCTCCAAGCCAGGCTTCAGCGGTATGTGAACCATGAACTTCCAGATGTTCAAGCTGGTTATAGACAAGGCAGAGGAACCAGAAATCAAATTGCCAACATCTGCTGGATCATGGAAAAAAGCAAGAGAGTTCCAGAAAAACATCTATTTCTGCTTTATTGACTATAACAAAGCCTTTGTGTGGACCACAATAAACTGTGGAAAATTCTTCAAGAGATGGGAATACCAGACCACCTGACCTGCCTCTTGATGAACCTGTACGCAGGTCAGGAAGCAACAGTTAGAACTGGACATGGGACAACAGACTGGTTCCAAATAAGAAAAGGGGTACATCAAGGCTGTATATTGTTGCCTTGCTTATTTAACTTCTATGCAGAGTACATGATGAGAAATGCTGGGCTGAAAGAAGCACAAGCTGGAATCAAGATTTCCAGGAGAAATATAAATAACCTCAGATATGCAGATGACACCACCCTTATGGCAGAAACTGAAGAGGAACTAAAGAGCCTCTTGATGAAAGTGAAAGAAGAGAGTGAAAAAAATTGGCTTAAAGCCCAACATTCAGAAAACGAAGATCATGGCATCTGGTCCATCACTTCATGGGAAATAGATGGGGAAACAGTGTCAGACTTTATTTTTGGGGGCTTCCAAATCACTGCAGATGGTGATTGCATCCATGAAATTAAAAGATGCTTACTCCTTGGAAAGAAAGTTATGACCAACCTAGATAGTATATTAAAAAGCAGAGATATTATTTTTCCAACAAAGGTCCGTGTAGTCAAGGCTATGGTTTTTCCAGTAGTCATGTATGGCTGTGAGGGTTGGACTGTGAAGAAAGCTGAGCACTGAAGAATTGATGCTTTTGAACTGTGGTGTTGGAGAAGACTCTTGAGAGTTTCTTGGACTGCAAGGAGATCCAACCAGTGCATCATAAAGGAGATCAGTCCTGGGTTTTCACTGGAAAGACTGATGCTGAAGCTGAAACTCCAATACTTTAGTCATCTCATGGGAAGAGCTGACTCATTGGAAAAGACCCTGATGCTGGGAGGGATTGGGGGCAGGAGGAGAAGGGGACGACAGAGGATGAGATGGCTGGATGGCATCACTGACTCCATGGACATGAGTTTCCATGAGCTCCGGGAGTTGGTGATGGACAGGGAGGCCTGGCAAGCTGTGATTCATGGGGTTGCAAAGATTCAGACACAACTGAGCCACTGAAGTGAACTGATGTTGTATAGTAAAGCCCTAGGCCTCATTCATCTTGTATAACTAAAACTCTGCACTATCCTTTATTACCTCCCATGTCCTCTTCCCCTTAGGCTTTCTTATCTCTCCTTTCTATTCTTTGGAACTCTGAATTCAAATGGGTATATCTTTCCTTTTCTCCTTTGCCTTTTGCTTCTCTTCTTTTCATAGCTATTTGTAAGGCCTTCTCAGACAACCATTTTGCTTTATTGCCTCTTTTTTTAAATTGTCATCTGAGTTAAATTCACCCATTCTAGTCTATTTTAGTTCACTGATTCCTAAAATGTCGATGTTCACTCTTGCCATCTCCTGTCTGACCACTTCAAATTTACTTTGATTCATGGACATATTATTCCAGGTTCTTATCAATATCACTCTTTACAGCATTGGACTCTACTTCCATCACCAGTCACATCCACAACTGAGTGTTTTTTCACTGTTGGTAGAAATGTCAATGGATGCAACCACTATGAATCAGTATAGAAGTTCTCTAAAAAATTTTAAAATGTAACTATTTTGTGACTCTATGACTACTTTATGGGCTTCCCTGATGGCTCCCATGGGAAAGCATCTGCCTGCAATGTGGGAGACTCAGGTTCGATTCCTGTGTCAGGAAGATCCCTTGCAGAAGGAAATGGCAATCCACTCCAGCACTCTTGCCTGGAAAATCCCATGGACAGAGGAGCCTGATAGGCTACAGTCCATGGGTTCGCAAAGAGTTGGACAGGACTGAGCGACTTCTTTCACTTTCACTTTATGACTCAGCAATCTCACTTAAAGTGTATGTTTAAAGGAAGTTGCATCAAATTATTGAAGAGATATCTACAATCCCATTGCAGCATTATTTTAAATCACCCAAACATTGAAGCAACCCATTTGTCCACTGATGGATGAATGGATAAAAAATTATGGGATATGTGTTTATACACAATGATCTTGCCATTTTTGATAGTACTGTTAAACCTGGAGGACATAAACACTAAGTGAAATAAGGCAGACAGAGAAGGATAACACTACAGGCCCCCCCTTCACGAGGAAACCAAGGGCCCTCCCTGGTAGCTCAGCAGTAAAGAAACTGCCTGCCGCCACACGCCCGGCCCCCGTTCCCCTGGGCTGGGACGCTGGGGAGTGGCAACCCACTTCAGTTTCATGCCTGCAATTTTAAAATGTATCTTTTATTGGGTCATCTATAATAAGGAGAAATAAGAAATGTCTACTCACCAGAGGAAAAGACTCCCTGGGGAAGGCTTCCGAGCCTTATCCCACAAAGGAGGGACTTTGCGCCTGCTTTGCAGCCTACCTGTCTTTCTGAAGTGGGTGCTTGGTAAGCTAACACAGCAGAGTATTGTGAAGAACACAGCCCAGAGACAGAGGCACACTGAAAGACCGATCTAATTGTAAGATTACAGAACACTTCCTCTTTCTACATCTTACCATCATATTAACTATAACAACAGGAGGTGGAGAAAAGATGGTGGAGGAATAGGACGGGGAGAACACTTTCTCCCTCACTGCTTCATCAAAAGAACATTTCAACGCTGAGTAAACCCCACAAAACAACTTCTGATTGCTGGCAGAGGACATCAGGCATCCAGCAAAGCAGATCATTGGCTTCAAAAACAGGTAGGAATAAATATAAAAGATGAAAAATGGGAAAAAGGAGGTAGGGAGGGAGCCCCGTCCCGGAAGAGACTCTTAAAAGAGAGGTTTCCAAACATCAGGAAACATTCTCGCAGGCAAGTCTGTGGCAAGCCCTGGAAGCACAGAGGGCAACATAACAGGAAGGAAAAAAAAAATTAAAACCAACAGATTACGAGTTCAACAGTAAAACCCCCAGCGGATAAGCAGTGCAAACGCCTGCATCCGACAGTAGCAGTGGGGGTTGGGCATGGAGGAGCGCGAGGCACCAGCGACAGTGCTTTCTAAGAACTGGGTTGCGGGAAAAGTAGGCTGCAGGGCTTTTCTCGAGAATCGGGTCATAACGGGGCCAGAATTGGGTCCGCGCGTGGCCAGACGAACTATCTTGGACTAGCAAACCAGACTGTGGGATAGCTAACACGCGAAACACTCGAACATAAGACACCCGACAGACCCGCGCACAGAACAAAGGATGGATCGGAAATAGCCGGCTGCAGACCATCCCCCTCTGGCGACAGGCAGCCAGAGCCTTAAGTGCTGGAAGGGGGCAATCGCAGCTCAAGAGAGATGTTACCTACAAATTGCAAGCAGGTTTCTTCGCTAATTAAGACTTCTGGGGGGCTCTGGACAGTCATGATCTGCCTGAGAAGGAGCCCCAGTGGCACTCCCAGAAAACTGGGCAGCACGGAAAGGCCAGAAATTGCAGCAACTGCGCTCGCCAAACTCCCTAGCTACTCAGACCTGGGAAGGGAACAAAGTGCAGGCTCAACCAAATCTGCGCCTCGGAGGGCTTCCTGAGTGCCGAGCCAGAGTGGCTTAGACCGGGGAGGTGCGCGAAGCCTAGGGAAGGCCTCAGACAGTTATCTGAGAGCAGGGGCAAGCCACCACTCTCCCTGTGTCAAGACGGAAATCAGACACCAAAGAGACCAGCAAACAGAGGAAGTCAAACAGAGGGAAATGCCTTGGTAGCAACCTGACACAGCCAATAATGACAGAGAAAGCGCCAGATATATCTTTACTACTTTTGTGATCAATTTTTTTTTTTTTTTTGGAGGGGGTTGATGTGGAAGCGTGATTTTTTTTTAAGAATTTTTTTAACTTTCTTTTTGAAAAATTTTTTTCTTCTTTTCTTTTTCGTCTTTTTTCTAAACTTTCTTACATTTTTAAATCCTCTATATCTCTATTTATTATTTTTATAACTTATTATTACATTTCAAAAAAACCCCTATTTTTAAAGCAAATACCGTATATAGTCTTTTTGGTGGTGGAAGTTGTTTCTTTTAATAATTCTGGAGTCTTTTATGTTTATTTTTATTTTTTCTCCTTCTTCTTCTTTTCTTTAATAATTTATGTTTGAAAATCCAATCTCTACTTCAGATTTTTAATCTTTGCATTTTGGTATTTGTTGCCAATTTTGTACATTTAAAAACCTAATCTTCAGTACCCAATTTTACATGAGGGTGAGATTACTGGCTTGACCACTCTCTCCTCCATTGGATTCTCTTTTTTCTCCACCAGGTGGCTTCTGTCTCCTCCCTCCCCCTCCTCTTCTCTACCCAATTCTATGAATCTCTGTCTGTTCCAGAAGGTGGAGAACACTCAGGGAACTGGTTACTGGATGGACCTGTATCCATCCTTTTCATCTCCCTCTTTTATCCTCCTGGTCACCTCTGTCTACTTCCTCCCTCTCCTCTTCCAGGTATAACTCTGTGACCACCTCTGAGAGGTCCAGACTTTGGAGCACACACAAGAAACTGGTTACTAGCTAGCTTGCTCTCTCCTCTTTTGATTCCACCTCACCCCATTCCACTCACCTCTAACTACCCCCTCCCTCTTCTCTCCTCCAAGTAACTCAGTGATCCTCTAGGGGCGACCCTCAAGGTGGAAAAACCTATCATCTTTAACTTAGATGTTTTAACATTAGTGATGTATAGATGGAGAAATCATGAGGCTATTGTAAAAAAAAAATCTGAAAACCAGAAACAGGTGGCTTAAGTCCGAATCCTGAAATCATCAGAGAATTCCTGAATACAGGGAACATTAGCCAATAGGAGCTCAACAAACGCCTTCATACCTACAATGAAACTGAGCACCACCCAAGGGCCAACAAGTTCCAGAACAAGACACACCACGCAAATTTTCCAGCAACACAAGAACAAGCCCCTGAGCTTCAATATACTGGAAGCTCAAGATACTCCAAAACCACTGACATCTCATAACCCATTACTAGACACGTCACAGCACTCCAGAGAGAAGAAATCCAGCTACACCTACCAGAACTCCAACACAAGCCTCCCTAATCAAGAAACCTTGACAGCCACTGATACAACCCCACACACAGTGAGGAAGCTCAATAATAAAGAGAATTCCACAAATTCCCAGAATATAGAAAGACCATTCCAAATGCAGCAATACAACCAAGATGAAGAGACAGAGGAATACCCAGCAGGTAAAGGAACAGGAGACATGCCCACCAAACCAAACAAAAGAGGAAGAGATAGGGAATCTACCTGAGAAAGAATTCCAAATATTGATAGTGAAAATGATCCAAAATCTTAAAATCAAAATGGAATCACAGATAAATAGCCTGGGGTCAAGGATTGAGAAGATGCAAGAAAGGCTTAACAAGGACCTAGAAGAAATAAAAAGAGTCAACATATAATGAATAATGCAATAAATGAGATCAGAAACACTCTGGAGGCAACAAAGAGTAGAATATCGGAGGCAGAAGATAGGATTAGTGAAATAGATGATAGAATGGTAGAAATAAATGAATCAGCGAGGAAAAAGAAAGACGAATTAAAAGAAATGAGGACAATCTCAGAGACCTCCAAGACAATATGAAACGTTCCAACATTAGAATTATAGGAGTTCCAGAAGAAGAAGAAGACAAAAGAAAGACCATGAGAAAATACTTGAGGAGATAATAGTTGAAAACTTCCCTAAAATGGGGAAGGAAATAATCACCCAAGGCCAAGAAACCCAGAGAGTGCCAAACAGGATAAACCCAAGGTGGAACATCCCAACACATATATTAATCAAACTAACAAAGACCAAACACAAAGAACAAATATTAAAAGCAGCAAGGGAAAAACAACAAATAACACACAAAGGGATCCTCATAAGGATAACTGCAGATCTTTCAATAGAAACTCTTCAGGCCAGGAGGGAATGGCAAGACATACTTAAAGTGATGAAAGATAATAACCTTCAGCCAAGATTACTGTACCCAGCAAGGATCTCATTCAAATATGAAGGAGAAATCAAAAGCTTTACAGACAAGCAAAAGCTGAGAGAATTCAGCACCACCAAACCAGCTCTCCAACAAATGCTAAAGGATAGACTTTAGAAAGGAAACACAAAAAGGACGTATGAACCTGAACCCAAAACAATAAAGTAAATGGGAACAGGAGCATACTTATCAATAGTTACCCTAAATGTAAATGGGTTGAATGCCCCAACCAAAAGGCAAACTTTGGCTGAATGGATAAAAAAACAAGATCCCTATATATGCCGCTTACGAGAGACCCACCTCAAAACAACGGACACATACAGACTGAAAGTTAAGGGCTGGAAAAAGATATTCCATGCAAATAGAGACCAAAAGAAAGCAGGAGTAGCAATACTCATATCCAATAAAATAGACCTTAAAATAAAGGCTGTGAAAAGAGACAAAGAAGGCCACTACATAATGATTAAAGGATCAATCCAAGAAGAAGATATAACAATTATAAATATATATGCACCCAACAAAGGAGCACTGCAATATGTAAGACAAATGCTAACAAACATGAAAAGGGAAATTAATAATAACACAATAATAGTGGGAGACTTTAATACCCCACTCACACCTATGGGCAGATCAACTAAACAGAAAATTAACAAAGAAATGCAAACTTTAAATGATACAATAGATCAGTTAGACCTAATTGATATCTATAGGACATTTCACCCCAAAACAAAGAATTTCACCTTTTTCTCAAGTGCACACGGAACCTTTTCCAGGATAGATCACATCCTGGGTCATAAATCTAACCTTGATAAATTCAAAAAAATCGAAATTATTCCAAATATCTTCTCTGACCATAATGCACTAAGGTTAGATCTTAATTACAGGAGAAAAATGATTAAAAATTCCAACATTTGGAGGCTGAACAACACCCTTCTGAATGAGCAACAAAACACAGAAGAAAGAAAAAAAGAAATCAAAATATGCATAGAAATGAATGAAAATGAAAACACAACTACACAAAACCTGTGAGAAATTATAAAAGCAGTGCTAAGAGGAAAGTTCATAGCAATAAAGGCATACGTCAAGAAACAAGAAAAAAATCAAATAAATAACCTAACTCTACACCTAAAGCAACTAGAAAAGGAAGAAATAGAGAACCCCAGAGTTAGCAGAAGGAAAGAAATCCTAAAAATTAGGGCAGAAATAAATGCAAAAGAAACCAAAGAGACCATAGCAAAAATCGACAAAGCAAAAGGCTGGTTCTTTGAAAGGATACATAAAATTGACAAACCATTAGCCAGACTCATCAAGAAACAAAGAGAAAAAAATCAAACCAACAAAATTAGAAATGAAAATGGAGAGATCACGACAGACAACTCAGAAATACAAAGAATCATAAGAGACTACTATCAGCAATTATATGCCAATAAAATGGACAACTTGGAAGAAATGAACAATTTCTTAGAAAAGTACAACTTCCCAGAACTGAACCAGGAAGAAATAGAAAATCTTAGCAGACCCATCACAAGCATGGAAATTGAAACTGTAATCAGCAGTCTTCCAGCAAACAAAAGCGCAGGTCCAGACGGCTTCACAGCTGAATTCTACCAAAAATTTCGAGAAGAGCTAACACCTATCTTACTGAAACTATTCCAGAAAATTGCAGAGGAAGGTAAACTTCAAAACTCATTCTATGAGGCCACAATCACCCTAATATCAAAACCAGACAACGATGTCATAAATAAAGAAAACTACAGGCCAATATCACTGATGAACATAGATGCAAAAATCCTTAACAAAATCCTAGCAATCAGAATCCAGAAACACATTAAAAAGATCATACACCATGACCAAGTGGGCTTTATCCCAGCGATGCAAGGATTCTTCAATATCCGCAAATCAATCAATGTAATTCACCACATTAATAAATTGAAAAATAAAAATCATATGATTATGTCAATAGATGCAGAGAAGGCCTTCGACAAAATTCAACATCCATTTATGATAAAAACTCTCCAGAAAGCAGGAATAGAAGGAACGTACCTCAACATAATAAAAGCTATATATGACAAACCCACAGCAAACATTGTCCTCAATGGTGAAAAATTGAAAGCATTTCCCCTAAAGTCAGGAACAAGACAAGGGTGTCCACTTTCACCACTACTATTCAATATCGTTCAGGAAGTTTTGGCCGCAGCAATCAGAGCAGAAAAAGAAATAAAAGGAATTCAAATTGGAAAAGAAGTAAAACTCTCACTGTTTGCAGATGACATGATCCTCTACATAGAAAATCCTAAAGACTTGACCAGAAAACTACTACAGATAATCAATGAATATAGTAAAGTTGCAGGATATAAAATCAACACTCAGAAATCCCTTGCATTCCTATACACTAATAATGAGAGAAAGTAGAAAAAGAAGTCAAGGAAACAATTCCACTCACCATTGCAACGAAAAGGATAAAATACTTAGGAATATACCTACCTAAAGAAACTAAAGACCTATATATCGAAAACTATAAAACACTGATGAAAGAAATCAAAGAGGACACTAATAGATGGAGAAATATACCATGTTCATGGGTCAGAAGAGTCAATATAGTGAAAATGAGTATACTACCCAAAGCAATGTACAGATACAGTGCAATTCCTATCAAGCTACCAGCAGCATTTTTCACAGAACTAGATCAAATAATCTCAAGATTTGTATGGAAATACAAAAACCTCGAATAGTCAAAGCAATCTTGAGAAAGAAGAATGGAACTGGAGGAATCAACTTGCCTGACTTCAGGCTCTACTACAAAGCCATAGTCATTAAGACAGTATGGTACTGACACAAAGACAGAAAAATGGATCAGTGGAAAAAAATAGAAAGCCCTGAGATAAATCCACACACCTATGAACACCTTATCTTCAACAAAGGAGGCAAGAATATACAATGGAATGAAGACAGTCTCTTTAACAAGTGGTGTGGGAAAACTGGTCAACCACTTGTAGAAGAATAAAACTAGATTTCTTTCTAACACCACACACAAAAATAAACTCAAAATGGATTAAAGATCTAAATGTGAGACCAGAAACTATAAAACTCCTAGAGAAGAACATAGGCAAAACACTCTCTGACATAAATCACAGCAGGATCCTCTATGATCCACCTCCCAGTGTACTGGAAATAAAAGCAAAAATAAACAAATGGGATCTAATTAAAATTAAAAGCTTCTGCACAACAAAGGAAACTATAAACAAGCTGAAAAGACAGCCTTCTGAATGGAAGAAAACAATAGCAAATGAAACAACTGACAAACAACTAATCTCAAAGATATACAAGCAACTTATGCAGCTCAACTCCAGAAAAATAAACGAACCAATCAAAATATGGGCCAAAGAACTAAATAGGCATTTCTCCAAAGAAGACATACGGATGGCTAACAAACGCATGAAAAGATGCTCAACATCACTCATTATCAGAGAAATGCAAATCAAGACCACAATGAGGTACCATTTCACACCAGTCAGAATGGCTGTGATCCAAAAGTCTACAAGCAATAAATGCTGGAGAGGATGTGGAGAAAAGGGAACCCTCTTACACTGCTGGTGGGAATGCAAACTAATACAGCCATTATGGAAAATAGTGTGGAGATTCCTTAAAAAATTGCAAATAGAACTGCCTTAGGACCCAGCAATCCCACTGCTGGGCATACACACCGAGGAATCCAGAAGTGAAAGAGACGCATGTACCCCAATGTTCATTGCAGTGCTGTTTATAATAGCCAGGACATGGAAACAACCTAGATGTCCATCAGCAGATGAATGGATAAGAAAGCTGTGGTACATATACACAATGGAGTATTACTCAGCCCTTAAAAAGAATAAATTTGACTCAGTTCTAATGAGATGGATGAAACTGGAGCTGATTATACAGAGTGAAGTAAGCCAGAAAGAAAAACACCAATACAGTATACTGACACATATATATGGAATTTAGAGAGATAGTAATGATGACCCTGTATGTGAGACAACAAAAGAGACACAAAGGTATAGAATGGACTTTTGGCCTCTGTGGGAAAGGGAGAGGGTGGGATGATTTGGGAGAATGGCATTGAAATAGTTATACTATCATATAAGGAACGATGTGCCAGTCTATGTTCAATGCAGGATGCCGGATGCTTCGGGCTGGTGCATGTGATGATCCAGGGAGGTGAGGCGGGGTGGGAAGTAGGAAGGTGCTTTGACATTGGGAGATCATGTACACCTGTGGCTTATTCGTGTTAATGTATAGCAAAACAAATACGTATTGTAATGTAGAATAAAGTATCAAAAAAAGATATAACAACAGTGGCTTACAGCTGAAAGAACTGCAAGGCACCGATTCTGTTAAGGAGAAGTTTTGTTGTATCCAAAGACAACAGGGGAAGAATAAAAGGATACCAGAACAATTTGCAGGAGGGATAAATTGAAGCTAGAATAAAATTGCACCAAAGCAAGCACTAAATACAGCCCAGTTCCTATTCAGATTAATATAAACCTCATATTAAAGACCCAGTAAATCAGTTCTCATTATCTAACACACCATGTTTGTCTTTAACTAATAAGTACAAG
Source organism: Nanger dama (assembly GCA_917880005.1). Classification (NCBI taxonomy): domain Eukaryota; kingdom Metazoa; phylum Chordata; class Mammalia; order Artiodactyla; family Bovidae; genus Nanger; species Nanger dama. Next base: position 5,601,545 of record CAKJTW010000043.1, on the reverse strand, counting down.
TCATGCTAAAAGGAAAAGAAAAACAAACAACAAAAAAACACAGTCTAAAAAGACAAAGCAGAAATTAGAACCTATGATATGATATATATTTTGGAATTATTAGATAATTTAAAATAACTAAGGTTAAAATGTTAAAGAGCTTTAATGGAAATTGGTATACAACATGGAAGAAAAGAATTAGCAATGTAAGAAAAAAGATTCAGATTCTAAGAAAGTATCAAAAGGAAATGCTAGAAATTGAAAACACCATAAAACAGAAAGGAAGTGTACCTTTGATGGAATCATCAGACTGGACACAGACAAGACAACATCAGTTTCCTTAAACATATGTCAGTTGAAATTTCCAAAATTAAAGTAAAAAGAAAAGAAAAAGAGTTGAAAAAGATGGACTAGCTCGTCTGTGAACTATGGGACAATTTCAAGAGGTGTATGATATATGTATTTGGAATGTCAGAAAGAGAAATATTATACTGAATAGATTAGAAGAAATAATTGAATATAATGACCAATAATTTTCCAAAATTAATGACATATACAAAACCACAGGTCCAGGAAGCTCAGGGAATACTAAGCAGTATAAAAAAGCACACCTAGATATACCATATAAAATTAGCAGCAAATTAAAACACTGAGAAAAATATCTGAAAAAGGTCAGACAAAAAAGAACAAGTATAAGAAATACAGTGGACTTCTTCTCCAGAAACTATATAAACAGGAAGAGAGTGGAATATAATATTTAAAGTATTGAAAAAAAAAACCACTCATAATTCTATATCCAGTGAGATTATCTTTCAAAAATAAAGGCAAAATATTTTCTCAGAAAAGTAAAAATAAAGAACTTAAATAATCAGCACATCTGTCCTGCCAAATATGATAAAGAATTCTTAAGGGAGAAGGAAAATAATAGAGAACAAGAGCTCAGACATGCATAAAGATACTGCTTATAATAGCCAGGACATGGAAGCAACCTACATGTCCATCAGCAGATGAATGGATAAGAGAGCTGTGGTATATAGACACAATGGAGTATTGCTTAGCCATTAAAAAGAATACATTTGAATCAGTTTTAATGAGGTAGATGAAACTGGAACCTATTAATCAGAGTGAAGTAAGCCAAAAGAAAAACACCAACAGTATACTAACGCATATATATGGAATTTAGAAAGATGGTAATGATAACCCTGTATGCGAGACAGCAAAGGAGACACAGATGTATAGAACAGTCTTTTGGATTCTGTGGGAGAGGGAGAGGGTGGGATGATTTTGGAGAATGGCATTGAAACATGTATAATATCATATATGAAATGAATCACCAGTCCAGGTTCGATGCATGATACTGGATGCTTGGGGCTGGTGCACTGAGACCACCCAGAGGGATGGTACGAGGAGGGATATGGGAGGGGGGTTCAGGATGGGAAATGCATGTATACCTGTGGTGGATACATGTTGATGTATGGCAAAACCAATACAATATCATAAAGTAATTAACCTCCAATTAAAATAAATAAATTTATATTGAAAAATAAATAGAGGCAACAATTAAAAAAAGATATAAGAGCATAAGATAAATAAATAAAGGTAAAGTAAAATCTATTTTTTCTTACTGTTAATTTAACTAAAAGATATTTTTGAAGTATTTGATATAAGGGTAAAGGAAATGTATGACATGTCATAAGGGGTATAAGGAAGGAATTGATAGTACTGTTATGAAGTGTCTACACTATACATGAAGGGATACAGAGTTATTAGAAGACTCACTTAGACTGGCTTTAAATATATATTTCAAATTCTAGAACAACCATTAAAAAATGAAATAGAAGTATAATTTATGTGTTAACAAGATAAATAACATTGAGTCATAAAAATGCTCTACTAAAACCAAAAAAGTCAGGTGGAAAAAGCAGACAGTGCAACAAATAGAAAGCACAAACTTGACAGAAGTGAATTTAACTGTATCACTGACCACTTTAAATGTCAACAATATAAGTATACAGAACTTATCAGAATGGATAAATTAAAAATACCAACTATATGCAACTATTTTAATATAAATGGATTCTAATTGGTTAAAAGTAAAGGGGCTGGGGAATAGACACCATGATAATGCTAGTCAAAAATAAAGATAGAGTGGCTATATTAATTTTACATAAAGCCAACCTAAGAATAAGGAAAATTATCAGGGATACATAAGCATTACATAATGATAATGGTGTCAATTTTCAGCAAAACCATGACAACAACATGTATATAACTAACAACAGATAATTAGAATGCTAGGGTATGAAAATTGCAAGAGTCAGAAAAGTCAGTTAACAAATATATAATTATAGTTGATGACTTCAAGGGTAATCATCAGTAATTGATAGGCCAAACAGGCCAGCTTCCCTGGTGGCTCAGGCTGTAAAGAATACCACCTGAAATGCAGTAGACAGTGGTTTGATCCTTGGGTCGGGAAGATCCCCTGGAGAAAGGAATGGTTACCTATTCCAGTATTCTTGCCTGGATAATCCCATATACAGAGGAGCCTGATGAGCTACAGTCCCTGGGGTCACAAAGAAAAGACATAACTAAGCGAATAAGCACACACACATAACTAAGCGAATAAGCACACACACATAACAAGCAGGTAGATAGTAAGAATAAAGCTATCCTAGACCACATTCAATCAACTTAATCTAAGTAATACAATATATTTCATCAAGCAACAGTTCAGTTCAGTTCAGTCACTCAGTTGTATCTGACTCTTTGTGACTCCATCGACTGCAACATGCCAGGCCTCCCTGTCCATCACCAATTCCCAGAGTTTACTCAAACTCATGTCCACTAAGTCAGTGATGTAATGCAACCATCTCGCCTCCTTCTCCTCCTGCTTTCAAACTTCTCTGGAATCAGGGTCTTTCAGTTCTTTGTATCAGCTGGCCAAAGTATTGGAGTTTCAGCTTCAGCAGCAGTCCTTCCAATGAACATTCAGGACTGATTTCCTTTAGGATGGACTGGGTGGATATGCTTGCAGTCAAAGGGACTCTCAAGAGTCTTCTCCAACACCACAGTTCAAGAGCATCAATTTTTCAGCGCTCAGCTTTCTTTATAGTCCAACTCTCAAATCTAAACATGACTAGTGGAAAAATCATAGCCTTGACTAGACAGACCTTTGTTGGCAAAATAATGCTTCTGTTTTTTAATATGCTATCTAAGTTGGTCATAACTTTTCTTCCAAGGAGCAAGCATCTTTCAATTTCATGGTTGTAATCACCATCTGCAGTGATTTTGGAGCCCCGCAAAATAAATTCTGTCACTGTTTCCACTATTTCTCCATCTATTTGCATGAAGTGATGAGAGCAGAGTTCATGATCTTAGGTTTCTGGTGTTGAATTTTAAGCCAAATTTTTCACTCTCCTCTTTCACTTTCATCAACAGGCTCTTTAGTTCCTCTTCACTTTCTGCCATGAGGGTAGTGTCATTTGCATATCTGAGGTTATTGATATTTCTCCCAGCAATCTTGATTCCATCTTGTGCTTCATCCAGGCCAGTGCTCCTCATGATGTACTCTGCATACAAGTTAAATAAGTAGGGTGACAATATACAGCCTTGAGGTACTCCTTTCTTATTTGAAACCAATCTGTTGTTCCATGTCCAGTTCTAACTATTGCTTCTTGACCTGCATTTCTCAAGAGACAGGTCAGGTGGTCTGGTATTCCCATCTCTTTCAGAATTTTCCACAGTTTGTTGTGATTCACACAGTCAAACACTTTGGCTAGTCAATAAAGCAGAAATAGATGCTCTTCTGGAACTCTCTTGCTTTTTCGATGATCCAGCAGATGCTGGCAATTTGATCTCTGTTTCCTCTGCCTTTTCTAAAACCAGCTTGAACATCTGGGCATTCACAGTTCATGAATTGTTGAAGTCTGGCTTGGAGAATTTTGAGCATTACTTTACTAGCCTGTGAGATGAGTGCAATTGTGCAGTAGCTTGAGCATTCTTTGGCATTGCCTTTCTTTGGGTTTGGAATGAAAACTGACCTTTTCTAGTTCTGTGGCCACTGCTGAGTTTTCCAAATTTGCTGACATATTGAGTGTAGCACTTTCACAGCATCATCTTTTAGGATTTGGAATTCCAGTTGGAATTCCATCAGATTCACTAGCTTTGTTCATAGTGATTCTTCCTGTGGCCCACCTGACCTCACACGCCAGGATGTCTGGCTCTAGGTGAGTGATCACACCACTGTGATTATCTGGTCATGAAGATCTTTTGTACAGTTCTGTGTATTCTTGCCACCTCTTCTTAATATTTTCTGCTACTATTAAGTCCATATCATTTCTGTTCTTTATGGAGCCCATCTTTGCATGAAATATTCCCTTGGTTTCTCTAATTTTCTTGAAGAGATCTCTTGTCTTTCCCATTCTATTGTTTTCCTCTATGTCTTTGCACTGATCGCTGAGGAAGGCTTTCTTATCTCTCCTTGCTATTATTTGGAACTCTGCATTTAAATGGGTAAATGTTTCCTTTTATCCTTTGCTCTTTGATTCTCTTCTTTACACAGCTATCTTTAAGACCTCCTCAGATAGCCACAATGCTTTTTTCGCATTTCTTTTTCTTGAGGGTGGTCTTGCTCCCTGTCTCCTGTACAATGTCATGAACCTTCATCCATAGTTCATCAGGCATTCTGTCTATTATATCTAGTCCCTTAAATCTATTTCTCACTTCCACTGTATAATCATTAGGGATTTTATTTGGGTCATACCTGAATGGTCTAGTTTTTTTTTCTCAATTTTCTTCAATTTCAGTCTGAATTTGGCAATAAGGAGTTCATGATCTGAGCCACAGTCAGCTCCCAGTCTTGTTTTTGCTGACTGTATAGTGCTTCTCCATCTTTGGCTGAAAAGAATATAATCAGTCTGATTTTGGTGTTGACCATCTAGTGATGTCCATGTGTAGAGTCTTCTCTTCTGTTGTTGGAGGAGGATGTTTGCTATGACCAGTGAATTCTCCTAGCAAAACTCTATTAGCCTTAGTCCTGGTTCATTCTTTACTCCAAATCCAAATTTGCCTGTTATTCCAGGTGTTTCTTGACTTCCTACTTTTGTATTCTAGTCCCTTATAATTAAGTGAAGACAGTGAAGTTGCTCAGTCGTGTCTGACTCTCTGCAAACTCATGGACTGTAGCCTACCAGGCTCCTCCCTCCATGGGATTTTCCAGGCAAGAGTACTGGAGTGGGGTGACATTTCCTTCCCCAGGGGATCTTTCCAACCCTGCGATTGAACCTAGGTCTCCTGCATTGCAGGCAGATGCTTTACTATCTAAGCCACCAGGGAAGCCCTGGTGTTTTTTGGGTATTAGTCCTAGAAGGTCTTGTAGGGCTTCATAGAACTGTTTAACTTCATTCTTCAGCATTACTGGTCGGGGTATAGACTTGGATAACCAAGTTATTGAATGTTTTGCCTTGGAAATGAACAGAGATTATTCTGCATTTTTTGAGACTGCATCCAATTTCGGACTCTTTTGTTGACTACGATGGCTACTCAATTTCTTCTAAGGAATTCTTGCCCACAGTAGTAGATATAATGATCATCTGAGTTAAATTCACCCATTCCAGTCCATTTCAGTTTGCTTATCCCTAAAATGTCGACGTTCACTCTTACCATCTCCAATTTGATCACTTCCAATTTGCCTTGATTCATGGACCTAATGATATTCCAGGTTCCTATGCAATATTGTTCTTTACAGCATCAGACCTTGCTTCCATCACCAGTCACATCCACAACTGGGTGTTTTTTTTTTGTTTTGTTTTGTTTTTTGTTTTGGCTCCATCTCTTAATTCTTTTTGGGAGTTATTTCTCCACTGATCTCCAGTAGCATATTGGACACATACCAACCTGGAGAGTTCATCTTTCAGTGTTCTATCTTTTGCCTTTTTATACTATTCATGGGGTTCTCAAGGCAAGAATACTGAAGTGAATTGCCATTCCCTTCTCCAGTGGACCACATTTTGTCAGAATTCTTCAACATGACCCATCAAGCAACAGCAACACATTTTTCAGTGACTCAGTGGAAGTTTAATAAATCACACTGCAGGTCATAAAACACACTTTAACAATCTGAAAAAAATAGAAACCATACAAAATGTACTCCCAGACTACAACAGAATTAAAAGAAAATCAAATACTAGACACTAATAACAGAAAGATAGTTGGAAAAGTTTCAATTATTTGAAGATAAAATACATACTTTTATATAATGCTGGGTCAAAAAAATCTCAAAATAAAGGTAAGTAATTTTGTACTAAATAAAAATTTACATATAGTCTATCAAAACGTCTGAAAAAAGCAAATGCAATTCTTAAAGGGAAATTTGTATTATTAAATGCATATATAAACTCTAAAATAAATAAACTCAGCTTTGAAAAATAAAAACTAGAGAAAGAAGAACAATTTAGGTGTAAGCAAGCAGAAGAAATAAAAAAAGTCAGAGCAGAAAACAATGAAATTGAAAACAGAAAATCAATAGAGAAAAACCAATGAAACCTGACCTGGTTCTCTGAAAAGAACTGACAAATTGGTTCTTTAATATGAAATTGATAGGTTAGGAAGCAACAGTTAGAACTGGACATGGAACAACAGACTGGTTCCAAAGAAGGAAAAGAGTATGTCAAGGCTGTATGTTGTCACCCTGCTTATTTAACTTATATGCAGAGACCATCATGAGAAATGCTGCGGTGGATGGAGCACAGTTCAGTTCAGTTCAGTTCAGTCTCTCAGTCATGTCCGACTCTTTGTGACCCTATGAATCACAGCACGCCAGGCCTCCCTGTCCATCATCAATTCCCAGAGATCACCTTAACTCACGTGCATCGAGTCAGTGATGCCATCATGTTGTCTCATCCTCTGTCATCCCCTTCTCCTCCTGCCCCCAATCCCTCCCAGCATCAGGGTCTTTTCCAATGACTCAGCTCTTCTCATGAAGTACTGGAGTTTCAGCCTCAGCATCAGTCCTTTCAATGAACATCCAGGACTGATCTTATTTAGGATGGACTGGTTGTATCTATTTGCAGTCCAAGGGACTCTCAAAAGTCTTCTCCAGTACCACAGTTCAAAAGCATCAATTCTTCAGTGCTCAGCTCTCTTCATAGTCCAACTCTCACATCCATACATGACTACTGGAAAAACCATAGCCTTGACTAGATGGACCTTTGTTGGCAAAGTAACATCTCTGCTTTTTAATATGTTATCTAGGTTGGCCATAACTTTCCTTCCAAGGAGTAAGTGTCTTTTAATTTCATGGCTGCAGTCACCATCTGCAGTGATTTTGGAGCCCAAAAAAATAAAGTTAGACACTGTTTCCCCATCATTTCCCATGAAGTGATGGGAACAGATGCCATTATCTTTGTTTTCTTAATGTTGACTTTAAGCCAACTTTTCCATTCTCCTCTTTCACTTTCATCAAGAGCTGGAATCAAAATTGCCAGGAAAAATATCAATAACCTCATATATGCAGATGACACCACTCTTATGGTAGAAAGTGAAGAGGAACTAAAGAGCTTCTTGACAAAATTCAAAGATGAGAGTGAAAATATGGCTTAAAACTAAACATTCAGAAAACTAATATCATGGCATCCAGTCCCATCGCTTCATGGGAAATAGATGGGGAAACAGTGGAAACAGTGACAGACTTTATGTTTTTTAGGCTCCCAAATCACTGCAGGAGGTGACTGCAGCCATGAAATTAAAAGATGCTTACTCCTTGAAAGAAAAGCTCTGACCAACCTAGACAGCATATTAAAAAGCAGAGACATTACTTTGCCAACTAAGGTCCATCTAATCAAGGCTATGGTTTTCCCAGTAGTCATGTATGGATGTGAGTTGCACTATAAAGAAAGCGGAGCACCAAAGAATTGATGCTTTTGAACTGTGGTGTTGGAGAAGACTCTTGAGAGTATTTTGGACTGCAAGGAGATCCAACCAGTCCATCCTAAAGGAGATCAATCCTGAATATTCATTGGAAGGGCTGAAGCTGAAACTCCAATTCTTTGGCTACCTGATGAGTAGAACTTACTCACTGTAAAAGAGTCTGATACTGGAAACACTGAAGGCAGGAAGAGAAAGGACGACAGAGGATGAGATGGTTGGATGGCAATAGCAACTCAGTGGACACGAGTTTGAGTAAACTCCAGAATTTGGTTATTGACAGGGAGGCCTGCCGTGCTGTAGTCCATGGGGTTGCAAAGAGTTGGACTCAACTGTGTGATTCAACTGAACTGAATTGTGAAGTGAGTGAGTTGTTCAGTTCTGTCCAACTCTTTGAAACCCCATGGACTGTAGCTTACCAGGCTCCTCCATCCATGGGATTTTCAAGGTAAGTGTACTGGAGTGAGTTGCCATTTCCTTCTCCAGGGGATCTTCCCAACCCAGGGATTGAACCCAGGTCTCCTGCATTGTAGGCAGACACTTTTACTGTCTAAGCCACCAGTGAAGCTAAGCTAAATAATTAAAAGACAGGACACAAATTCTGAATGTTAGTAATGAAAAAGGGTTCATCACTAAAGGCCATATAGATGTTAAAAGACAATAAAAGAATACTGTGAAAAACTCTACTCCCACAAGTATCATAACCTAGAAAAAAATGACTACTACCTTAAAAGATACAAACTGCTAAAACTCATACAAGGAAAAATAGATTATTCAATTCAGTTCAGTTCAGTCACTCAGTCGGGTCCGACTCTGTGACGCCATGAACCGCAGCACGCCAGGCCTCCCTGTCCATCACCAACTCCCAGAGTCACTCAGATTCATGTCCATAGAGTCGGTGATGCCATCCAGCCATCTCATCCTCTGTCGTCCCCTTCTCCTCCTGCCCCCAATCCCTCCCAGCATCAGAGTCTTTTCCAATGATTCAGCTTTTCACATGAGGTGGCCAAAGTACTGGAGTTTCAGCTTTAGCATCATCACTTCCAAAGAAATCCCAGGGTTGATATCATTCAGAATGGACTGGTTGGATCTCCTTGCAGTCCAAGGGACTCTCAAGAGTCTTCTCCAGCACCACAGTTCAAAAGCGTCAATTCTTTGGTGCTCAGCTTTCTTCACAGTCCAACTCTCACATCCATACATGACTACTGGAAAAACCATAGCCTTGACTAGACAGACCTTTGTTGGCAAAGTAATGTCTCTGCCTTTCAACATGCTACCTAGGTTGGTCATAACTTTCCTTCCAAGGAGTAAGGGTCTTTTAATTTCATGGCTTCATTCACCATCTGCAGTGATTTTTGCAGCCCCCCCCAAAAAAAAAGTCTGACACTGTTTCCACTGTTTCCCCATCTATTTCTCATGAAGTAATGGAACCAGATGCCATGATGCTCGTTTTCTGAATGTTGACTTTAAGCCAACTTTTCCACTCTCCTCTTTCACTTTCATCAAGAGGCTTTTTAGTTCCTCTCCACTTTCTGCCATAAGGGTGGTGTCATCTGCATATCTGAGGTTATTGATATTTCTCCTGGCTATCTTGATTCCAGCTTGTGCTTCTTCCAGCACAGCATTTCTCATCATGTACTCTGTATTTAAGTTAAATAAGCAGAGTGATAATATACACCCTTGACGTACTCCTTTTCCTATTTGGAACCAGTCTGTTGTTCCATGTCCAGTTCTAAATGTTGCTTCCTAACCTGCATATAGGTTTCTCAAGAGGCAGGTTAGGTGGTCTGGTATTCCCATCCTTTTCAGAATTTTCCACCGTTTATTGTGATCCACACAAAGGCTTTGGCATAGTCAATATGTATAGTCTAATATCCATTAAGATAGATTGAATTAATAATATTCAAAAATGGTAGAGCACAAGTCTTTATGTTTTTACTGGATAGTCTCAAACTAAGGGGTGCCAGTTTTTCAGCAGCTTAAAATATGTATTACTTATTCTTTACAAGGATTAGAGTACAGAAAGCATCCAGAGCCCAGTACCTGTCATAATGCACAATAATAGCTATCAAATACCACTTAAAAGTTTTCATACTTTAATAATTTGGAAATAACCCAGAAGAAAGAATTTATAAACAGTTAAATTTTATTTTATATTCATTTTAAATGGGAGGCGGAAAAAGAGATAAATTTTTTTAAAAAGAGTATGTGATTTGTTCTTTTCCTTAAAATATAGAGATTGTAAAAAAAAATAATCAAGTTATAAATACATGAAGAAGTGAAGTGAAGTCACTCAGTCATGTCCGACTCATTGTGACCCCATGGGCAGTAGCCTGCACCAGGCTCCTCCATCCATAGGATTTTCCAGGCAATTGTACTGGAGTGGGTTGCCATTTCTTTCTCCAGGGAATCTTCCCAACTCAGGGATTGAACCCAGGTCTCCTGCATTGTAGATAGACGCTTTACCATCTGAGCCACCAGGGAAGTCTTTACAAATACATAAGAGCATCCAAATGGTTCTGCAGCAATAAAGTGGCCAGGAAAATATCATCATCATGTAATTTAGAAGAAAAAAATTAAATTACATTCATGTTAATTTTTATAGAAGATGGAACCTAATTTTTAAAATATGTATTAACTGTAAGTGCTTTGTGTTCATAAATAGTTTTAGTATATTGCTATTTTCCATTTAGTTGCTAAGTCATGTCTGATTCTTAGCTATTCATAGTCATGGACTGTAGCCTGCCAAGCTCCTCCATCCATTGGATTTCCCAGGCAAGAATACTGGAGTGGTTTGCCATTTCCTCCTCCAGAGGATCTTCCTGACCCAGGGATCAAACCTGCATCTCCTGCTTGGCAGGTGGATTTTCTACCCCTGAGCTACCAGGGAAGACTAACTGTATTTAGTATATTAGAGAAAGAGAGAGTTAGTCGCCTAGTCTTGTCTGACGCTTTGCAACCTCATGGACTGTAGCCCACCAGGCTCCTCTGTCCATGGAATTCTCCAGGTAAGAATACTGGAGTGAGTTGCCATTACCTTCTTCAGGGGATCTTCCTGACCCAGGGATCGAATCCAGGTCTCTGCATTTAAATTTTGAGGTTATTTATGTCTTGTATGTTTAGTTCAGTTGTGGCTGATTTGGTACATTACAAATGAAAGATTATATTTCAACTTTAATTTCTCATAGAGTCAGAATGTGTGTTTCTTGTTAGAAATGACTTAAAGGTAATTAGTTTAGCCAACCTAGACACAAACAATTTATTAGGCAAGCGGAGTTTTTAAATCTTTGTGGATATATGATTTGGTGCATCATTTTCCAGTCAGAATATATAAAGTAGTTTTATATTGGCTCTGATGCATCCTTTGGTGACTCTAAGTCAGATTTGATTTATATAGTGCAGTAATATTGAGAATACACTTTTAGAAAACATGTGTTATCTTTTCACACATGCATTCTGCTAGCACAGTATACAATAAATAAGCAACATTATCAATCTGAGTGTTTAATAGGAATTGTAAACATACATAGGACCTCAGTAGAAGTAAAATATTTGATGCTCATGATATCTTAAACAACTTACACTTTTAATCTCAGGAAAAATGTATAGATTCAACAGGTTGTCTGAGACATACACTTACATCCATGGGTTTTAACTTTTCTTTCTAAACTGAACTCATCCATTCCAGTTTATTTCATTATTAGTTTTTTTAGTAGGTAACACAAATGTAATAAACAAAACAAAGTGTCAGCATGTTGAAATAATCCTCCTTTATTGTTTTAAATAATTAGTACTTCTTGGTAATCAATATGAAGTGAACACAGAGTTTTTATGGGGGATACACTTAAATTATTTTTATTAGATAATCTAATAGATATATCATTTGCTATTTTACAGATAGCATCTGAAGACTGTTGTTAGTTGCTAGATTTGCCTTTCAGGGCTATACTATCAGTATCCCAGCAGGGTACAATGGGATGCAGTCATGTGACTAATCACAATGGATTTTATGTCCTTGGGGTTGCAGTACCAAAACTGATATTTCATTAAATAAAAGAGTTTGAGTCCTGACAAGCACCCTTGAGGTTTTTTTTTTTTACTTCATCTTACTCCTATCTATAGTACTATACTGTAGTTTTATCTAGAACAGGAAAATAGGATTATCATTTTAAAAATCAGCTTCAGTGATGTGGAGAATAGACGGAAATGGCAATCCACTCCAGTATTCTTGCCTGGAAAATCCCATGGACAGCAGAGCCTGATGAGCTACATTCCATGGGGTCACAAAGAGTCAGACATAACTGAGAGACTAACACTTTCTACACTTTCTACTCTCTTGAATACATATACATATACACTCAACGCATATATTCATATATACCAAGCTCCTTCATAACCTCAAGTTTTTACTTATTCAGACAAAATATTTGTATATAAGAAAATGTTTATATTAATAACCTTTTCAAAGATTAACCTGGGAAACTGTCAATAGTGGTGATAAGAATTCAAAATAAAAAGAAATCTATCCTTATTTCTTATTTTGCTTTCTATGACAAAGATAAAATATTGCCATGAACAGAAATCAATGTTGGAAGCAGAAACACTCTAAGGAAAGGGAATTTAGGTTACTTATAGGGTTATATTTTCTTTAAAAAATATTAGGACTTAAAAAGCAGTAAAAGTTTACATAGGAGATGGATGGGCAGTTAAGTTAAAGAGTGTCGGTTCAAAGCTTGAAAAAATGTTAAGACTAAAACACACTATTTGATTGAATACTAGCTCTTGTTACTCAGGAGTCTGCCAAAAAGTTTGAATCTTATCCAAAGCAGTCTTTCATTTTAAAACCCTCAAAGCAAGAGAGACATAAAATAAACATGTATTGTTTAAAAACTGAAAAGAAACTATTAATTTGGAACAAATGTCCAACTCATGTGATTAAATAAAGCCATAAAAAGAGTCTAGTGACAGCTTATAGGTGTTATAATTTTACCTCTCGGAATAAAACTGTTTTTAAGTCTTCTGTTGAGTACTTAAAGTTTTCAGACTCAAGAAAAAATTTCCTTTCAAACTTTGAACATTAAATTTACTCAAAGTATGTTCATTTAATACATATCAAATTAAAATGAAGATCTATAATGTAAATGCTAAAACAGTAGTTTTGACTTTTTTCAACAGAATTTCAGAAAATATATTCCAGTTCCCAAAGAAAAGAAAAGAAATTATATAAACTTATTTTCAATTCATTTTTTTAAGAGACAAAGACTGAGATTTTGATGTGGAGGTGCTTTACATATTTTACAGTAAATCATAAGGCTATCGTCTAGACAGACAATATATGTAATATTTTCAATCATGTTTTACCTAGTTACCTTGCTTGGATTTCTATAATTTGTTCTACTAGTCTAAAATTGACTTTAGTACTTTCTACATTTCAAAATTACATGGTTTAAATCACTATATAAAGAAGATTTAGTGGTATGATGAATGAGGTTACAATATCAAGGTGAAAGTGATGTTACTATTTTAAAATCATCTTTATTTAAAAATAAATATTTAGAATAATCAGAAAATGAATAGAAGACAAAAGAAGGAAAATGCCAATATTCACCTGGTGATAAACATTTTTAACACATTCATATAAATCTTTCCAAAGGAAAATGTGTTCTTGATATAAATATGTTTAAATAATCTCAATATATTTCAGTGGAGGTATTTCAATTGGGAGAGTTAAAGCTACTGCAATTGGATTTCCCTGGTGTCTCAGATAGTAAAGAATCTGCCTGTAATGCAGGAGACCTGGTTCAATCGCTGAGTTGGGAAGATCCCCTGGATAAGGAAATGGCAACCCTCTCTAGTATTCTTGCCTGGAGAATCCCATGGATAGAGGAGCCTGGCGGGCTTTAGTCCATTGGGGTAGCAAAGAGTTGGACACAACTGAGAGAGTAACACACAAAGTGCAATTATTATTTAGGTCTCTGATATTTTTTTTCATATTAAGGTACTTTAAGTAAAATAGATGGAGGTTTCTGATGATATTAGAGACCCAGCACATTGAAGGTAAACAATAGGTTATGAAGTATGAAGTAAATAGATATACCGATATTTATATTATAAATCACATTTGACTTTGGGATACAGGAGAGGTACTGGGATGGCCTTTCAGTTAAGTAGTTAGGGTATTTCACATAAATCTAATCTGGATGTGAAAGAAGCCCACATCAAAAATATTAATCAATATTAATAACAGGTAACTCACTGAACAATCACTGTGTGCCGTGTGCATAGGATCAATTCTATGAATGAGATGATTATAATTACATGAATTTTAGAGGTGAGGAATGAGATGCACAGAAAGAATAAAAACATCCAGAGGCAAACAAAAGTGTGTGACAGAGCTAAGTGTTGGTCACATATACAAAGCATAAGAGCTTACCTCCTTAACCATCAGTATTACTGACTCACAATTACAGCTGAGGATTCTAGGTGCTAATAACGGTAGATTTTTAAAAGAGCCCCGCTTTTGGGCTCTGAGATAAATTTTGGGCCATCTGGAGTTACCTAATATAATTATTTAGAAGTAAAACTTTACAACTATTGGTGCAATTAGAATAAAGGGATTGAGGGCATCATCACATTTATCAACAGATACCAGCTGCCAGTATAACCATTTAGAATTAAGATATTAAGGCAAAATAATTTTAGGATTAGCAATGGAGGTGCAGACATAGAATATAGATTTGGGGACCCAGGGAGGGAAGGAGGAGCTGGGATAAATTGAGAGTAGCACTGAAACAAATACATTACTGTGTGAAAAATTAGATAGCCAGTGAGAATTTACTGTATGACACAGGGAGCTCAGATTCCATGCTCTATGATAACCTAGAGGGGTGGGAAGGGGTAGGAGGTGGAAGGGAGGTTTAAGTGGGAGGGGACATGCATATATACCTATGGCTGATTCATGTTGATATATGGACTTCTCTCCTAGCTCAGTCAGTAAAGAATCTGCCCGCAATGCAGAAGACCTGGATTTGATTCCTGGGTCGAAGAAGCCTGGGAAGAATTTCTCGGTTGGGACGATCCCCTGAAAAAGGAAATGGCAACCCACTCCAGTATTCTTGCCTGGAGAATCCCCATGTACAGAGGAGCCTGATGGGCTACAGTCCATGGGGTTACGAGAGTCAGACATGACTTAGCAACTAAACCATGGCTAATTCATATTGCTATATGGCAGAAACCAACACGATATTGTAAAGCAATTATCCTCCAATTAAAAATAAATAAATAACTTTTTTAGAAAAAGACAACATGAAAGAAATAGTCAAAAATTCAGTTTGTTGTTTAAAATAAAATGTTTCCTTTTCAAAGGAAAAGGAAAGTGGGGATGGTAAAATCAGTAGGACCAGTTAAAAATGATATAAAGTATACAGAGTGTCCTCAAATATACATTAAAAATGGATTGTGATGTCATTTTTTCTGTTTCACTGCAGAACTTCTAAATATGCCAAACACACACAAATACACAAACTATATGCACAGTCAGTTATAGGAAGAAAACAGTGAGTTCAAGTCACCACACAGGTGTTTCATGGGTGCCAGGAAATGAGGTCAAATTGATTTGGCAAATTGAGGAGGAACTTTTGTAAGTCTGAACTCCAATACAATGATTCTACATTATAAGGTGGGTTTAAAACGTATCATGAACAAGATATCATTATAAATAAGTTTTGATCTTGGTTAATGTGGCCCTAGCTAGCACTGGTAGTCTTTTACTCCTCCCAGGTGTAAAAACTTTCTGTATCAGGTGATTCTGCTGCTGCTGATGCTAAGTTGCTTCAGTCATATCTGACTCTGTGCAAGCCCATAGATGGCAGCCCACCAGGCTCCCTCATCCCTGGGATTCTCCAGGCAAGAACACTGGAATGGGTTGCCATTTCCTTCTCCAATGCATGAAAGTGAAAAGTGAAAGTGAAGTCACTCAGTCGTGTCTGACTCTTTGCGACCCCATGGACTGCAGCCTTCCAGGCTCCTCCATCCATAGAATTTTCCAGGCAAGAGTACTGGAGTGGGTTGCCATTGCCTGCTCTGATCAGGTGATTCTAGCGGGCATGAATCTGTGAGAAATTCCATCCCTGAGAAAGTGTTACGAAGCATTCAGGTGTCTCATATCTATCAGCTCCTCTTCCTTGATACTCTCATCAAACATACTATGAGATGAAATAGAGAGTAGAAAATAGGCAGCCCCCTGTTTACACTTAGTAGCTCATAGTTACGTAAAGTTAACTGCACAACAGCACAGAATGGGTTTCACCTTTTCTTACCAAAGTCTTCACTATTTTCAGTGCGTCCTGGGTAAAAACAAGCAACCAGAGGCTTTGCTCATGGTCCAGTGGTTAAGAATTTAATCTGTCTTGAAATGCAAGGCACACCAGTTCAGTCCCTGGTTCAAGAAGATACCACATACTGCAGAACAACTAAGCCTGTGCATCACTGCTAAGCCCACATACTGCAACTACCCAAACCCACACGCCTAGCTCCACAGCAAGAAAAAGCAACTAAATGAAAAGTCCACGCACCACAACGAAGAGTAGCCCTGTTCACTGCAACTAGAGAACGACCATGTGCAGCAATAAAGACCCATCACAGCCAAAAGAACAAAACAACATGGCTGGTCTTGTGGGAATACAAGGTGCCTTATTGCTCTCTTACATTTATAGTTCTAGTAGTCAGAGTAGAATAAATAAATATTAAAGTGGCTCCATTTCATAAAAGAAATTGTGTTTGTCTGGTATCCTTATTTGGCCTACAGATTACACACTCATACACATACATAAATAATTTTCGTATATATATATATATGTGTATACACACACACACACACACACACACACACACACACACACAATCACTCACTTGTATTTATTTGCAGCCCAACCCACAAAAAGGAAAATAAATAAAATATAGATAGGTTTTAATCTCGTGACAGCATCTAATCCATACCTGTATCCAGGCAATCCAGCAGTCAAAACTACAGAAATACATGAACATTCATCTTTGATTTCTGAAAGATGCAGTGGAATCATTTGCTACAGAAGGAACATCCTAAGAATCTAAGGAGTGGCTGCTGCACAAGAGCCCCTGGAGACTGCTGCTGTGGAGTCTGACACAGTTCTAATTTGGTTTCCTTCCAAAGGAGGCATTCTAATCTTTTCTTCAAATAATTGAGCAAAGCAATTATGCAGTCTCTAGAAAAGCATTAATGTGCCCACAGAGGACATCTCAAAATATTTTCTCATCATTCCATAATTTATTGATTTTAGAAAACAGTCCATTCCTTTTTAAATGACCTACATTTTATCAATTCATGAAAACTGCCTAGTTAACCACTTCTTAAATACAAACTGAAAGAAGCTTGTGTGTGCTTCCTGGTTCTGTATCAGTGATTTCACCACTTATTTACTCCAAAGCATTATAGTAAATATTGGTTTAAACTTTACAATTTATTTCAATCAGCTCACATTTTATAATACATTTTAGATTATTTATAATGAGATTGCTCAATTGATTAGTTGCAAAAATCCCCAGAGATACTCTACTTTGAGAGTGTGAAAGACTCATTCTTAAGTGACTATAAAATGACAGTGATGAATAAATTGGGAAAGGGGAACATCCATCAAGTGAGCAAATGGTTATAAGAGAGCTTGGAAGCCGTATATTCTGAAAGTTGAATACAAATAAAAAGAAATAGGGGCTTAGGAAAAAACAAAAAATAACATTCAAAGCCACAATAAAAGGGGGCATTAATACTTGAAATCATGAGCAAAAATCCACAATAGAGAAAGTTTAGATATTTTCAGCATAGGAACATTGCAGGTAAATGTCAAGAGTAGAATGGGATATTTTTCTCTTTCTGTTCAGCATAACAAATTCATCACATTCATTCGACCTTTGGCAGCCATTTTTTAAAAGTTCTTTTATTAATGAGGTGGATGAAACTGGAGCCTATGATACAGAGAGAAGTAAGCCAGAAAGAAAAACACCAATACAGTATACTAACACATACATATGGACTTTAGAAAGACTGTAACAATAACCCTGTATGCAAGAGAACAAAAGAGACACAGATGTATAGAACAGTCTTTTGGACTCTGTGGGATAGGGAGAGGGTAGGATGATTTGGGAGAATGGCATTGAAACATGTATAATATCATATAAGAAACGAATCGCCAGTCCAGGTTTGATGCAGGATACAAGATGCTTGGGGCTGGAGCACTGGGATGACCTGGAGGGATGGTATGGGGAGGGAGGTGGGAGAGGGGTTCAGGATGGGGAACACGTGGCGGATTCATATTGATGTATGGCAAAACCAATACAATATTGTAAAGTAATTAGCCTCCAATTAAAATAAATAAATTTAAATTTAAAAAGGGAGAGAAAAAAACTATTTTTTTTAGAAGAAAGGAAAAAAATCATCAATATTTCACTTTATTAGATTAAATCTCCATAAATATTTTAGCCTGTATAGTTCCAGCAGTATTTTGCTAATTCTAGATCTCTCCTTACTGTTTTAATACACAGATAATATGCAATCATTATAGAAAAGTAGAAGATATAAATAATGAAAACAAAGTTAATAAAACAATCTGGAAACCCCAAATTAAGATATAACCACTATTAACACACGGGTTTCTATTTTTTTATAACAAAATGAACTTAGAATGAGATTAAACACGCATGTTATCTGAATCTCATTGGCAGTATGAAAAAGAACTGAGTTTATCTGACCCATTGAGACTGCACTGTTGCCGCACTCATGGCAAATACACTCCTGCCACACTCTTGCATGACTGGGGTTGAAGCCAAAAGATCAGGATGCAGTTTTGTGAAAAAGCAGGCTTTACCTTTCAGTGAAATGGACTGTTCCACTGTCAATCATCCTGAGATAATTGTAATAATCTTCTCTTTCCCCCAGTGGGTGGAGTGGGGCAGTAAGAGGACCCAGAGGATAGGATTTAGATCAGAGTATGTAAAATTTTCTTTTCTCTTTGAAAAACTTAAATAAATATCAGATATTTCTGCTTTCAAACTCTAATAAAGTACTATGCATTTGATTTTGGATTTTTAAATTACTTAAAATATGTATACCAAATCTATAAAATCTATGAAATATTTCTCTTTAAAAAGTTTTTATTGGAATATAGTTGTTTTACAATGTTGTATTAGTTTCTGCTGTACAACAAAGTGAATCGGCTATACTTATACATATATCCCCTCTTTTTTGGATTTCCTTCCCATTTAGGTCATTACTGGTCATTGGGTAGAGTTCCCTCTGCTGTATAGTAGGTTCGCAATAATCATATATTTTATATATACTAGTATATATATGTCAATTGCACTATGAAATATTTTTTTAAAATAGCTTACCACTTTATCTCTCTGAACTACTCAAAGTATTAGTTATATTATGATCATTACTTTTTAAGATCCATAATTTTTGCACTGAGTTTTGTAAACATATTAATAATTCCTTAAGATGGAGAAGAAAATTAAAATACATATAGTTATTATTATAATCAAATAGAAAATGATTACTAACAATTTTTAAAATTTCTCTGAAATGCTACAATGCAAATGATTACCAACAATTTTTAAAATTTTACTAAAGTACTTATTTTCTGTAAAATAAAGATCAAAATTAACTCAATATTTATAACCAGACTAGTCAGCATAATTAAAATGTTATTGATATTAAAGATATATTTACCAAATAAAAAGATTCCCTTTTATAAAATAATTCTTTCAAAATCTAAGAAAATAATTTCCAAACTATAAAAAATATTTAGAGCATAAAATATGTGGTACTCTTCATGATTCACTTTAGGAATCTAGTAAAATTAATCTAATGCATTTATCTGATAAAAAAAAAATTCTAAGAAGTTTACTAAAAGACTACTGATAGGTGCATGAATTCAAGCATCAATAAGAATAGCATTCAAATTAAATAATATGCCATGCTGAGTGAAGTAAATCAAAAACAAAAAGACAAATATCATGATGTCACTTATATGTAGAATCTTGAAAAAGCTACAAATGAATTGATTTACAAAACAGAAGTAGAGTCAGTTCAGTTCAATTCAGTCAGTTCAGGCCTGCAGCACACCAGGAATGCTGTCCATCATCAATTCCCAGAGTTTATTCAAATGCATGTCCATTGAGTCAGTGATGCCATCTAGCTATCTCATCCTCTGTCGTGGCCTTCTCCTCACACCTTCAATATATCCCAGCATCAGGGTCTTTTCAAATGAGTCAGCTCTTCACATCAGGTGGCCAAAGTATTGGAGTTTCAGCTTCAGCATCAGTCCTTCCAATGAACAGCCAGGACTGATCTTTCAGATGGACTGGTTGGATGGGCTTATGGTTATAAGGGGATAAGGATGGAGAGAGGTAAATTGGGGAGATTGAGATTGACATATATACATTATTATGCATAAAATAGATAATTAATAAGGAACTACTGGGTAGCATAGGAAACTCTACTCAATAATCTCTAATGACCTGTATGGGAAAAGAGACTGAAAAAAGAGTGGAGATAGATAGATAGATTTATAGAGATATAGAGATATAAAACTGACTAACTTTGCTGTATAATCAAAACTAGTACAACATTGTGAATCAACTATACTTCAATAAAAATTAAAAACAATTAATACCATGAAAGGTTAAACTACACAATCAAGTAAAATATAATCTTATATTTTGTTGACTTGATATTAGAAATTGTTTTCATCTACTATATATTATATTAGCAGTAGAAAACCAGTATCTTGAGAGATGTAGAAAAGGCTTTTCAAATGCAGTTTGACATCATTCTTAATAGCAAAACCAACTGATGACTTAAAAATAAAAAGTAATTTAAAGTAATAATAATACAAACTTTTTAAGAGTATAACAGAAAATACTCATCAGAAATGGAAGGAACGTGAGGTTAGATTAATACAGGAAGACAAATGAGTCATGTGTCAGTGCTAAGACTGTCATGACAAAGTTTAAAGTGGGTCTTACCCAAGACATTCAGGAAAGGTGAAGATAAGTCATAGACAGGACAATCCATGGTCATAAGTATATCCTGGAACACAAAGAGGGCTAAGATTTCCTAACTATTGATGTTTTCTTGGAGCAAAGGGCCTGGATGGAGTTCAGCATTGCAAATGCTTTACCAGGACTATCAAATGATTATGGACCTGAAATTATCCACCATGAGCTTGACATCATCAGATCTGCTGAATCTTGCAGTCTGATAGGCACAGTAGCTCTTGCTATACACCATTCCATGCAAATGGTATATTCTTTATTAGGCCCCAAAAGCTCCAAAAGCATGGATAAATTATACATGAAGGTGACTCAAACTCTCATGTTACCTGCTTTAAATATACCTGTGATTCTTTTTCACTGCAAACTAACCTTATGAAGAAGTTCATATTATCAACTGACAAGGAAAGTGAAAACAAGAAAGATGATTAATGTATAGGTGCACTGTTATTCTAGTTGCCATAACTGTCATTATAAAGCTACTCAAGGGGTTACTTTAATGACTGTCATGAGTGAATAATGTTCCAGTAGGTAAGCAATTATTACAAGGAGAAAAGTTGCTTAAGTATGGATATACAAGGACTCCTCAACTGTGAGAGAACAGTTTTGCTGATTAATTAAGGCTCTGAAAAGACCAAGATTTGAAAACGAGAAACAAAAATCTCTGGAGAAAAGGTGTATAGATATATCTATGAGAAAATCTACAGAGCATATGGCTACCAATGGGTATATACACAGAAGAAATTCTTTAAAAACATTTTCAATGAAAAGAATAACTCATCCAATGGATATCAGCTTATTTCTTTTCAGTCCCCAGGTGCTGGTCCAAAGGAGAAAGTAACCATGAAGACAGACATGAAGAATATGTATGGACCCAACATCATTAGCTCCTGTTACTTCAAATACTGTTTAACTGATGACTCTATAGACTGACCCACCTGCCACTCAAAAAACTGGTGCTGAGTAATTGAGACAGCACCATTCATTAAATACATAGCTTTTTTTTTTTTTTTTTGGTAGAAAGTGAATGATACTAGATAATTCCTTAGAGGGAATAGTGATTTGTTCCTAACTAAATTAATTGATACCATGGCTATGCATTTGCTTTTCTGTCCATAGTGCCACTGATAGCACCACTAACTGAGGGCTTGAAAAACAATCTATTAACATGTCATTCCATATAATATTGCTGCAGAGCACTGCATATGTTTTGCAATAACGGATGCACAGGATGGGATACACCCATCTTCTATAACTCTCTGCTCAGAAGTAGTTGACTAAACTACACAGTGGAATTCTCTGTTAGAGGCTCAGGTAATGTACCAAATTAGGCCAAACACTCTTCAGACTGGAGTCCTGTCATCCAGGATATAGTACATACGCTGGACTGCTAGTTGACATATGGTACTTCGCCATCTATAGATTGAATACATAAATTTGTGCACCAAGAGGGACAAATAAATGGACTCTTTACTTTTATTTCCAGTGAACTGATTACAGAATTTGTCTTTACATTCCCATTTCCATGACCTTACACTCTGGTTGGTTAGAAGTACTGATTTCCAGGAGGACTAATCCAACTGGAAGACACAGCAAGGGTCCCAGTGAACTTGACACCAACTAGCCCCTTGTCTCTGGCCTCTTCATGTCACTGATACCAACTGCATTATCAGTAGGAGAGGGTTATTGCTTCTAGTCATCCTCAAGAGTGAGGGAATTCCTATGCAATGGGAGTAGGGAAGACTATGCCTACAGTACAAACGCTTTACTGCAGAATTTCTTGGCGCGTCTATGCCAGTGATAACTATAAATGAGAAGTTGCAACAAGCATGGGCTTCCCTGCTGGCTCAGACAGTAAAGAATCTGCCTGAAATGTGGAAGACCTGGGTTGATCCTTGGGTTGGGACGATACCCTGGAGGAGGGCAAAGCAACTCAATCCAATATTCTTGCCTGGAAAATCGCCATGGACAGAGGTGCCTGGCAGGCTACAGTCTATAGGGTCACAAAGAGTCAGATACGACTGAGAAACTCAGCATAGCACATAGCAAACATGGCCCAAGAAGAAACCATAACTAAGGACTTAAATTATTGGTGACAGTCTAGGTTACACCAGAAGACAAGTAAGCAGCCGGGCTAGCTATGGCACTGGTCTAAGTTCAAGGATATATAGAATGTGTGGTAGAGAAGGGAAATCATGAACACCTATTATATCTTAGAACTGCTATAGCAATAGGGATTATCCTGTTTCACTTCACCTCTCTCTGTTCAGCTCTCACACTGGTAGCAACACTGGCAATTCCTCTGCTAGAATGCTCTTTTTCTAGATGTGAACATGGCCCATTCATACATTCCACTCAAATATTCTCATGTTACCTCCCTTAATGCTTCCTTTCCCATTATCTAACATCAGCTTTTTCCTGTTCTGCAGGCTCCCAGCCCTTTTCCCTGCTGTACCCTGTACTTGTGCTCTGTACTATGTGTCCTCAGTCACTCAGCCGTGCCTGACCCTTTGTGGCCTATGTAGCCTATGTCAGGCTTCTCTGGCAGGGATTTTCCTGCCAGAGGAGTAAAGTCCATGGGATTTTACAGGCAAGAATACTGGTGTTGGTTGCCATTTCCTACTCTAGCAGATCTTCCCTGATCCAGGGGTCAAACTCATGTCTCTTGCATCTTCTGCATTAGCAGGCAGATTCTTTACCACTAGCTCTACCTGGGGAAGCCATTGTACTTACCCATTTCAAAGAAAATTATTTACATATTTATGAAAGTATGCATTAACTGCTTATTAATGCATATTTTTGTTGTCTAGCTCTCTCCTTGAATGCAAGATTCACAGGGAAGTTACTTCTGTGTGTGTGTGTGTGTGTGTGTGTGTGTGTGTTTTTTCTTTTTTATACTGTATTTCCATCACTTGTAAGAGCGCCTGGCTCATAGCAACTATTTAACAAATATTAGTAGAATAAATGATCTAGTTTTATTTTTTTCTTCATAGATGGCTTCTGAATCTACATCCTCAATCTACATCTGCAAATCATCCAAATTTATCTCCTGCTCCATATTTTTGCATTACATGCAGACCCTGGATAACCCTGTGTACAAGCAATTGGCAGGATATCTTTTGGTTTCATTTTAGTGGCGATGGGAAAGCTATTGCCTCAAATGTTAAAGCATGCTGCTCTTAGCTTGATGATTTATATTTCACCTTCCTCACAGAGAGTAATGACAAGGTTGAAATATAAATAATCTTGAGGGAATTAGATATTTATATAAATATATTCAAACTGCAGTGAAAGGGCTTATATTAAGTAGAAAGCAGGAAGCATAGGGACTCTTGAGTGGCAGAGGCTGCAATAAAGGGTGAGAAAGAATGCTTGAAAATGAAGATTAGATATTGAAAATTAATTTTTCAGAAGCCTGGTAACTTTCTCAAACTTACCATTCTTGCCCTAAAGTTTTATTATTTGACCATCTGTATTGAATCTGCCTCTAAAATTATTATTCCACCTGATTTCCTACTTTAAGTCTTTAGGACTACCACTTTACTATCATTCCTAACTAGACGTTTTGTTTTTTTTTTTTTTTTTGAATCCTCCCTCATCTTTGTTCACCATTTTTAATCAGTCATCCAGTTTTGCTAAGTCTTATTGCAGGGTATCTCTAGCAGTGAAATCAATATTCCATATAATAGATTATAAATGCCCTACCACATACCATAAATATTGTTTCTTTCAAAAAAATGAATTACTTTTTACTTGACGTTAACCTGTGTATTTCTTACTACTTTGTTGACGCTGTTTCTTCCACAAAAATGTCTATAAAATTAGTATTTATTACTAAATGTCCATCTCAAGTGTCAGCATCTTTAACCGTGATAGACATCCAAGTGATGACATTCCTTCCATCCTTAAACTTCCTCTAAGCTGTTTGTACCATATCTCTTGATTCAGCTGACATGCTGTTTTCTGTTAACATGATTGTGTATTAGCACTTACATCATATTAGATAAACTATTAAAAGCCTAGGGCATAAGCTACTCAACAAGGCTTACAGCATCTGTTGAACAAGAGTGAATGATGTCATTCCTTGACTTACAGGACTACAATTTAAGTTCCATCTACTTCCTGAAAGGATTTCTGGATGTTATGGACTCTATGTTGTCTTAAGAATAAATTTTACATTTTTCATTCCATTCTCAGATTGACTGACTCTCAGTAACTTGCTCCACTTAATTAGCTCAAGTTTGCTTTCCACTACCACTAAATATGTGAACTGTGAACATCCAGATGTTCAATCTGGTTTTAGAAAAGGTAGAGGAACCAGAGATCAAATTGGCAACATCTGCTGGATCATCAAAAATGCAAGACAGTTCCATAAAATCATATATTTGTGCTTTATTGAATATACCAAAGCCTTTCATTGTGTTCAGTTCAGTTCAGTCACTTAGTCATGGCCAACTCTTCGCCATCCCCATGAACCGCAGCATGTCAACCTTCCCTGTCCATTACCAACTCCAGGAGTCCACCCAAACCCATGTCCATCGAGTTGGTCATGCCGTCCAACCATCTCACCCTTTGTCATCCCCTTTTTCTCCTGCCCACAATCTTTCCCAACATCAGGGTCTTTTCCAATGAGTCAGCTCTTTGCATCAGGTGGCCAAAGTATTGGAGTTTCAGCTTCAACATCAGTCTTTCCAATGAGTACCCAGGACTGATGTCTTTTAGGATGGACTGGTTGGATCTCCTCATAGTCCAAGGGACTCTCAAGAGTCTTCTCCAGCACCGCAGTTCAAAAGCATCAATTCTTCTGCACTCAGCTTTTTTGTAGTTCAACTCTCACAGCCATACTTGACCACTGGAAAAACCATAGCCTTGACTAGATGGACCTTTGTTGGCAAAGTAATGTCTCTGCTTTTTAATGTACTTTCTAGGTTGGTCATAATATTCCTTCCAAGGAGTAAGCATCTTTTCATTTCATGCCTGCAATCACCATCTGCAGTGATTTTGAAGCCCTCCAAAATAAAGTCAGTCACTATTTCCACTGTTTCCCGGTCTATTCCTCTTCTTCCCATGAAGTGATGGAACCAGATGCCATGATCTTTATTTTCTGAATGTTGAGCCTTAAGCCAACTTTTTCACTCTCCTCTTTTACTTTCATCAAGAGCTCTTTAGTCCATCTTTACTTTCTGCCATAAGAGTG
Source organism: Nanger dama (assembly GCA_917880005.1). Taxonomy (NCBI): domain Eukaryota; kingdom Metazoa; phylum Chordata; class Mammalia; order Artiodactyla; family Bovidae; genus Nanger; species Nanger dama. Next base: position 5,575,360 of record CAKJTW010000043.1, on the reverse strand, counting down.
ATATCATCTGCATATCTGAGGTTATTGATGTTTCTCCCAGCAATCTGGATTCCAGCTTCTGCCTCCTCCAGCCCAGCGTTTCTCATGATGTACTCTGCATATAAATTAAATAAGCAGGGTGGCAATATTCACCCTTGATGTACTCCTTTTCTTATTTGGAACCAGTCTGTTCCATGTCCAGTTCTAACTGTTGCTTCCTGATCTGAATACAGGTTTCTCAAGAGGAAGGTCGGATAGTCTGGTATTCTTATCTCTTTCAGAATTTTCCACAGTTTATTGTGATCTACACAGTCAAAGGCTTTGGAATAGTCAATAAAGCATAAATAGATGTTTTTGTGGAACTCTCTTGCTTTTTCCATGATCCAGCAGATGTTGGCAATTTGATCTCTTGTTCCTCTGCCTTTTCTATAACCAGCTTGAACACCTGGAAGTTCACAGTTCAAGTATTGCTGAAGCCCGGCTTGGAGAATTTTAAGCATTACTTAACTAGTGTGTGAGATGAGTGCAATTGTGCAGTAGTTTGAGCATTCTTTGGCATTGCCTTTTTTGGGGATTGGAATGAAACTGACTTTTCCAGTCCTATGGCCACCAGTGAGTTGTTCAAATTTTCTGGTGTATTGAGTGCAGCACGTTCACAGCATCATCGTTCTGGATTTGAAATAACTCAACTGGAATTCCATCATCCCCACTAGCTTTGTTCATAGTGATGCTTCCTAAGGCCCACTTGACTTCACACTCCAGGATGTCTGGCTCTCGGTGAGTGATCACACTGTCATGATTATCTGAGTCATGAAGATCTTTTTGTACAGTTCTTCTGTGTATTTTTGCATCTCTTCTTAATATATTCTGCTTCTGTTAGGTCCCTACCATTTCTGTCCTTTGAATATGTGGATCATAATAAACTGTGGAAAATTCTTAAAGAGATGAGAAAAACAGACCACCTGACCTGCCTCTTGAGAAACCTGTATGCGGGCCAGGAAGCAACATTTAGAACTGGACATGGAACAGCAGACTAGTTCCAAACAGAAAAAGAGTACATCAAGGCTGTATATTGTCATCTGCTATTTAACTTATATGCAAAGTATATCATGAGAAATGCTGGACTGGAAGAAGTACAAGCTGGAATACAGATTGCTGGGAGAAATATCAATAACCTCAGATATGCAGATGATACCATGCTTAAGGCAGAAAGTGAAGAAGAAGCAAAGAGCCTCTTAGTGAAAGAGGAAAGTGAAAAAGATGTTGTAAAGCTCAACATTCAGAAAACTAAGATCATAGCATCTGGTCCCATCACTTCATGGCAAATAGATGGGGAAACAGTTAGAGACTTTATTTTTTGGGTGCTCCAAAATCACTGCAGATGGTGATTGCAGCCATGAAATTAAAAGATGTTTGCTACTTGGAAGAAAAGTTATGACTAACCTAGACAGCATATTAAAAAGCAGAGACATTACTTCGCCAACTATGGTCCATCTAGTCAAAGCTATGTTTTATTCCAGTAGTCATATATGGATGTGAGTTGGACTATAAAGAAAGCTGAGCATGGAAGAATTGATGCTTTTGAACTGCGGTGCTGGAGAAGACTCTTGAAAAGACTCTTGAAAGTCCCTTGGACTGCAAAGAGATCCTACCAGTCCATCCTAAAGGAGATCAGTCCTGGATGTCCATTGGAAGGTCTGATGTTGAAGCTGAAACTCCAATACTTTGGCCACCTGATGTGAAGAGCTGACTCATTTTGAAAAGTCCCTGATGCTGGGAAAGATTGAGGGCAGGAGGAGGAGGAGATAACAGGATGAGATGGTTTGACGGCATCACCAACTCAATGGACATGAGTTTGGGTAGTCTCCGGGAGTTGGTGTTAGAAAGGGAAGGTTGGCGTGCTGCAGCCCATCAGGTTGCAAAGAGTCAGACACAACTGAGCGACTGAACTGAACTGAACCACTAAATGATATCCTCTACCCTAATTACTTAATACTTAAATTGTTTATTTGAAATGTAATAGGAGAATAGTGTATAGACAGAAGTTAGCAACCTTAAACAGAAATGGAAAATGAAAACAAGGTTACTTTCTCTTAGGAAGCATCACTATGAACAAAGCTAGTAGAGGTGATGGCATTCCAGTTGAGCTATTTTAAATCCTAAAAGCGATGCTGTGAAAGTGCTGCACTCAATATGCTATCAAGTTTGAAAAACTCAGCAGTGGCCACAGGACTTGAAAAGGTCTGTTTTCATTCCAACTCAAGGAAAGGCAATGCCAAAGAATATTCAAACTAGCACACATTCACCCTCATCTCCCAGGCTAGCAGAGTGATGCTCAGAATTCTCCAAGCCAAGCTTCAATAGCACACGAACTGTGAAATTCCAGATATTCAAGCTAGATTTAGAAAAGGCAGAGGAACCAGAGATCAAATTGCCAACATCCATTGGATCATTGAAAATGCAAGAGAGTTCCAGAAAAACATATACTTTTGCTTTATTGACAGCAAAAGCCTTTGACTGTGTGGATGACAACAAACTGTGGAAAATTCTTCAAGAGATGGGAATACATACCACCTGACCTGCCTCCTGAGAAATCTGTATGCAGGTCAAGAAACAACAGTTAGAACTGGACATGGAACAACAGACTGGTTCCAAATCAGGAATGGAGAACATCAAAGCTGTATATTGTCACCCTGTTTATTTAACTTATATGGAGAGTACATCATGTGAAATGCTGGGCTGGAAAAAGTACAAGCTGGAATCCAGATCGCCTGGAGAAATATCGATAATCTCAGATATGCAGATGACACCATCCTTATGGCAAAAAGCAAAGAACTAAATAGCCTCTTGATGAAAGTGAAAGAAGAGAGTGAAAATGTTGGCTTAAAACTCAATATTCAGAAGACTAAGATCATGGCATCTGGTTCCCTTATTTCATGGCAAATAGATGAGAAACAATGGAAACAGTGATGGGCTTTATTTTGGGGGACTCCAAAATAACTGCAGAAGATTACTGCAGCCATGAAATTAAAAGATATTTGCTTCTTGGAAGAAAAGCTCTGACCAACCTAGAGAACATATTAAAAAGCAGAAACTACTTTGCCAACAGAGGTCCATCTCGTCAAGAGTATGGTTTTCCAGCAATCATGTATGGATGTGAGAGTTGGACTATTAAGAAAGCTGAGCACTGAAGAATTGATGCTTTTGAACTGTGGTGATGGAGAAGACTCTTGAGAGTCCCTTGGACTGTAAGGAGATCCAATCAGTCCATCCTAAAGGTGATCAGGCCTGAATATTCATTGGAAGGACTGATGCTGAATCTGAAACTCCAGTATTTTGGCCTCCTGATGCAAAGAACTGACCCATTGTAAAACCCCTGATACTGGGAAAGATTGAAGGTGGGAAAAGGGGACAACAGGGGATGAAATGGTTGGATGGCATCACTGAATTGATAGACATGAGCCTGAGTAAAGTCTGGGAGTTGGTGTTGGACAGGGAGGCCTGGCGTGCTGCAGTCCATGGGTTGCAAAGAGTCGGACACAACTGAGCAACTGAACTGAACTTAATTCGGTGTCTTTATTACCTTTTCTCTGCTTTTGTCTTTTCCTCTCATGATTATTGTCTTTTTACTGAGAACTCCAGCCAACTACCCAACAAGCCAACCTGTCTATATATTCTTCCAGCTCTAGGATATCCTGGACAGGGACAATCTTTATGTTTACTGTACATATTCTTCCTAAAGGAAATTTTTATTATCTCAGTCATGAGCAAGGACCATCTTTCCTGGGATAAGTGGACACTTGATCAATCATCTATGACTGAGATAAGAGGCTTTGGAGTTGAGGGTAAAAATCCATTTCAAAAACAAGATTGTGAACAGGAAGGCAGCGCAAAACACTGACTACTGCATTTTTTCTCGCAAAGTAATTGTAACTAGTAAGTAATTTAGACAGATCTAGTCAGCTTAAATATATAGTTACATTACAGTGTTTTTAAAGAGTTAAACAGCCCCATTATGACCGTAATATTCTTGTACAACCAGGACTATTAAAATCATTGACTGCAATGCTCATTTGGATACTGTACCAGTACATTTCCTCAGAGAAGCAGATGTCACGATGAAATCCATTATTCAAGAGACTTATTAGAAAGGACACTTGTGAAAAATAAAGGGAGAAGGAGAAGGTGAGTGGGAGGAGCCTTCATATCTCAATGAAGTTTTGACTTCTGCTAAATAAGAAAGGAAGGTTGGATAAGAAGAGCATCACTGCTTAGTACAGTTCTGAGAATGACTTGAAGGTTTTCTCTGGCTGATGGGGAGTCCCAAAGTAAGCTTTTCCATTAGATAAGACACTCACTGGGCAATGGAATGGCTGGAGAAACCCCACTATGCAGTTATCACTTGAAAGGATCTTGAGGACTGAGTAGCCTTCGCATGTACAGTGTAATACAGGCTGCTAGTTAGCTAACTCTACTCCTTTTAGAAAGTTCTCTCATCAAAAAGATGTGAACAGTACATTCTCATGACTGTCTCAGCCACTTTCTCTTTCTGTTCTGTTTCAATGTCTTCTCAACGGAAGGCAAAGATAGCAAAATCAAGTAACATATACACCTGTGTTCTTTCCTGCATATGCATCCCTGCAAATCCTAACCTAAAGCAGAGGATATAGTATTATCAAAAGGCAAAAGATTCTACACTTGCTACAAGGTTAAATTTATGAGATGCCTTGGTGTAGCAGTGAGTAATTTCCTCACAATGAAAATAGTTTCTTTATCTTTAAATTTAGTATGAAACAGAATTTTCAGATTCACAGAAATATTTAAGGTCTTTTAGTTAATATGAGTAATGAAAACATTCAGTACACCATATGTCCCTTTTAACAACCTGATTCTATAGGTTTATTGTAGCTCACTGTTAAACTCTGACTTTTTATAGTATCTTTTATCATATACTTCTTTGCAAACAAGCCATGATATTGAGATACAATGTTTCCTTTAAGATCTGCATAAAAAAGTTTGGGCCAGATAGAGTTGAAGAAAGAAGCTAAGGACCTCTTCAAAATCATAAAATACATGACTGGGAAAACTGAAATTAGGATTCACAGCAGATGAAGTTTTCATTTTCTCTTTACACATTTATATCACTGCTGCCTTTCTTTAAAAAAAAAGATCTGTATTTCTGTATACAAAAATATTTAAAGATCAAAATATTAATGATGCTCAATGACTATCTGTTGGTCATCTTCAGGGCATGGGTCCTGTTGGGTGGGGCAAGTTGATATGCAAGGATTCCTTGGAAAATAAAGGAGCCCCAGAACTATCCTAATAGTAGCCATCATTTACTTATTGGTTTCCAAATACACTGCTAAGCAATTAATAAATATTATTGCATTCTTAGATGATCTCATCTATGTTCTATAGATGAGGAAACTGGGCTAGAGAAAAATTAATTGTCCAAGGGCACAAAGCTAGCATGGGATAGAAGTGAGATTAGAATCCAGGTTTGTATGATTAAAAATGTGTGCTTATTTACCACAACATCATGCTATATTTTTCCTTGAAATCAATTTTATTTTTCATTTAACACACTTAGATTTCAAAGGAATTCCTGAAAAGATAAAATAAATTCAGTTTGATTACAGAAACCAGAGATCCAGTAGAACTTAAGATGCTGGAGTCATTTCAGCCATTCTGCCATCTCTAAGGGTGGAATGAAAGGAAAAGAAAATCTATACATATTAAGTAATTAACATGAGCCAGGCTTAGCTTTATATACATATATTTGTAAGTCTTCCAGCAACCTTGTTACCATAGTTCACTTCTACTTTTTCCTGTGCTCATCACTTCTCCCTTACTTGTTTAGTATTCACTATTTAGGGACCTGCTCCTTTTCTTCCTTCAGGCATGACACTCCAGTGCCTGCTGTCAATTATTCTATTCCATCTCCCTGATTTATATGTAGATAATTGGTATAGGCCAATTTAATTGAAGCTCTTCTGTGGGATGTTTCCCATTAGATCCAAGAGACACAGGTCTGTGTTTCTAGTCAAAAATTCATGAAGAGAAAGCTGATCTAAGGGAAAGAAAATAAAGGGAGATGAGAGAAATCTTGACACTATTGGACTCTCTGGCTTTGGGCACCCCTGAGCTTCATCATTGCTCTTGATTGAATTTGATTATGTCAGCCAAAACATTATCTTAATTGCCAAAAACAATTTTTATTGGTTTTAATCATTTGGAATCAGAAGACTCCTAGCTATTTTGATAAAGCAAACAGGAATTCAGAGGCTCAGTATAATATCTCACTAACCAGGAGTGACTAAACAGTCTGAAATCTAAGCAAATCTACTTCTCAGGTTTAGCTCTTTTTTTTTCTTATTCTTACTTTACAATAGAATTATATATGTGTTTGAGCCTTTGATATATATAACTAATAAGGATGGTTACATTCTTCTTTTCATTTATCTAAACTGTGAGTAGAAATTAAATGCTAGACAAAGTGTTCTTATACAACAAGTCCATACTGTCTTTACTTTGAGGAATAAATACCACCTTAGTGGCTGTAAAGAGTTAATCTAATTCATCCAAACTTCTTTTGGATAAGTAAGACTTTGATTTCAATGTAATGGAATGAAATAGGTACAATCAGGTGAAACTCTAAATATAGATGACCTAACTTACATTCCATCTAAAGAGACGCAGCTTTCTCACATTTCCCCAAAAGTATCTTGGCATATCTTCTATTTCTTTTCACACATATCTGAGCAACTATTTTCTTCATGTACTGCCTACTTCAGAACATAGCTGTAAAAATTTCCCTAGAAAATGCTATAAATGTAACTTTAAGCATAAGATCAGCAAAGCCAGCACAGAAAATAAAAGTAGAAATACGGGAAGAGGAGGAAAGAGGTACTAATGCACTGGATTTCTGCATAAACTCACCTGTTTTTCTCCTAAATATTAAGGATCCTAAATCAAACCTAATCATGATACAGACATATAAAAACATTATTAGCTAACTGAGTTTGACTGGAGTGAATCAATTATAATGGAGAGAAGACAGGTCGATATTAAGAATTATACAGAAACTAATGAGGTTCTGGGAAGGGTTCCCTTCTCTGTTTTATTTCTGATTTTACCTAATTTCAAAATATGAAAGGAAAGCTGGAACAACATTCATCTTTAAATCACCATTATAAGGTATTCCTAAATATCATTATTCACACAGTTATATGAATAATGGAAACTGATAAGTTTTTGACATATGTTTTCAATATTGTATAGAATTATCTAATCATCATTCAAGTTTTATAGTGTAGATCTTTGAAATCAATTTCTTAAAGTTAAGAAATTGCGGAAGAGGAAAAAAGATGGTGGAGGAATAGGATGGGGAGAACACTTTCTCCCTCTCTACCTCATCAAAAGAACACTTCAACGCTGAGCAAATTCCACAAAATAACTTCTGACTGCTGGCAGAGGACATCAGGCATCCAGCAAAGCAGATCATTGGCTTCAAAGCCAGGTAGGGAATATTTTTATTTTAAAGAACGAAATTATAGACAAAGGAGGTAGGGAGGGAATCCCAGCACGGGAAGGGAATCGCGTCCCAGGAAGAGACTCTTAAAGAGAGAGGTTCCCTAAAATGGGGGAACTTTCTCACAGCTGTGCATGGGGCGAGCCCTGGAAGCACAGAGGGCAACATAACAGGAAGGAAGAAGAAATAAATAATTAAAACCAACAGATTACGAATTCAACAGTATAACCCCCAGCGGATAAGCAGCGCAAATGCCCGCATCTGATAGCAGTGGGGGTTGGGCAGGGGAGGAGCGCGCCCGCGACAGTGCTTTCTAAGAATTGGGCTGCAGGAGACGTAGGCTGCAGGGCTTTTCTCGAGAATCGGGCGTAACCGGGCCAGAATCGGGTCCACGCATGGATAGAACGATTTATCCCGGACTAGCAAACCAGACTGGGGGATAACTAACACGCGAAACGCTCAAACATAAGACACATTCAGGCCCGCGCACAGAACAAAGGACGGATCGGCGGAAATAGCCGGCAGCAGACCATCCCCACCGGCGACAGGTAGCCAGAGCCTTAAGCGCTGGAAGAGGGCAGTCGCAGCTCAAGAGAGACATTACCTACCAAATTGCAAGCAAGCTTCTTTATTGATACTTCTGCAACAATAGTCCGTGCCAAACTCCCTAGCCACTCGGACTTGGAACCAAACCCGGCACCCGGAGGGGACTTACTGAGCGCCAATCCTGAGCGGCTTAAACCGGGAATTGCATGAAACATAGGCCAGGCCTCACATGGTTATCCCGCGGATTGGGAAGGGGCAAGCCCAGTGCAGAGCTCATCACCACCCTCCCTGTGGCAAGACAGAAATCAGACACGGAAGAGACCAGCAAACAGAGGAAGTCAAACAGAGGGAACTGCCTTGGTAGTGACCCCACGCAGTCCTCAACGACAGAGAAAGCGCCAGATACACCGTTTCTACTTTTATGATCAAAAAAATTTTTTTGGGGGGGATGATGTGGAAGCATGATTTTTTTTAAAATTTTGTTTTCTTTCTTTAAAATTTATTTTTTTCTTTTTAAATTTGTTTATCCTTTTCTTTTTCATCCTTTTTTCCCTAAACTTCCTTAAATTTTTAAGTCTTCTATATTTCTACCTATTATTTTTAGAACCTAATATTACTTAAAAAAAATCCTATCATTAAAGCAAACACAGTATATAGTCTTATTGGTGAAGGAAGTTGTCTTTTAAAAATTCTGGAGTCTTTTATTATATTTTACTTTTTTTCTTTTTTTTTTTCTTTTCTTCTATTTTTTTTTTAATTTCTCTCTGCTTCTTCTTCTTCTCTTCAATAATCTATCTTTGAAAATCCAATCTATACTCCAGATTTTTAATCTTGGCATTTTGGTATTTGTTGCCAATTTGTACTTTTAAGAACCTAATCCTCAGTACCCAGTTTTACATGAGTGCAAGACTACTGGCTTGACCACTCTCTCCACCTCTGGAATCTCCCTTTTCACCACCAGGTGGATTTTGTCTCCTCCCACCCCCTCCCCTCTCTACCCAACTCTATGAACTTCTGTGCGTTCCAGAAGGAGGAGAACTCTAAGGAACTGGTCACTGACCGGATCTGTATCCCTCCTTTCCATCTCCCTCTTTTATCCTCCTGTCCACCTCTATCTACTTCCTCCCTCTCCTCTTCCATGTATAACTCTGTGACCACCTCTGAGCCGTCCAGACTTCGGAGTGCACACAAGAAAGTGGTTATGGGCTAGCTTGCTTTTTCCTCTTTTGATTCCACCTCATCCCATTCCACTCACCTCTAACTACTCCCTCCCTCTTCTCTCCTCCAAGTAACTCACAGATCCTCTAGGGACGACCTTCAAGGTGGAGATACCTATCATCATTAACCTAGATGTTTTAACATTAGTGCTGAATAGATGGAGAAATCATGAGGCTATTCTAAAAATAAATCTGAAAACCAGAATCAGGAGGCGTAATTCCAAATCCTGAGATCATCAAAGAATTCCTGAATACAGGGAACATTATCCAATTAGAGCTCATCAAACACCTTCATACCTATACTGAAATTGAGCACTGCCCAAGGGCCAACAAGTTCCAGAGCAAGACATACCACGCAAATTCTCCAGCAACACAAGAACAAGTCCCTGAGCTTCAATACACAGGCAACTCAAAATACTCCAAAACCATTGACGTCTCATAACCCATTACTTCACACGTCACAGCACTCCAGAGAGAGGAAATCCAGATCCACCCACCAGAACTCCAACACAAGCCTCCTTGATCAAGAAACTTTGACAAGCCACTGATATAACCCCAATAACAGAGAGGAAACACTATAATAAAGAGAACTCCACAAATTCCCAGAATATAGAAAAGCCACCCCAAACGCAGCAATATAACCAGGATGAAGAGACAGAGGAATACCCAGCAGGTAAAGGAACAGGAGACATGCCCACCAAACCAAACAAAAGAGGAAGAGATAGGGAATCTACCTGAGAAAGAATTCGAATACTGATAGTGAAAATGATCCAAAATCTTGAAATCAAAATGGAATCACAGATAAATAGCCTGGGGTCAAGGATTGAGAAGATGCAAGAAAGGCTTAACAAGGACCTAGAAGAAATAAAAAGAGTCAACATATAATGAATAATGCAATAAATGAGATCAGAAACACTCTGGAGGCTACAAATAGTAGAATATCAGAGGCAGAAGATAGGATTAGTGAAATAGAAGATAGAATGGTAGAAATAAATGAATCAGTGAGGGAAAAAGAAAGACGAATTAAAAGAAATGAGGACAACCACAGAGAGCTCCAAGACAATATGAAACGCTCCAACATTCGAATTATAGGAGTCCCAGAAGAAGAAGACAAAAAGAAAGACCATGAGAAAATACTTGAGGAGATAATAGTTGAAAACTTCCTAAAATGGGGAAGGAAATAATCACCCAAGTCCAAGAAACCCAGAGAGTGCATAACAGCATAAACCCAAGGCAAAACACCCCAAGACATATATTAATCAAACTAACAAAGACCAAACACAAAGAACAACTACTAAAAGCAGCAAGGAAAAACAACAAATAACACACAAGGGGATCCCCATAAGAATAACTGCAGATCTTTCAATAGAAACTCTTCAGGCCAGGAGGGAATGGCAAGACATACTTAAAGTGATGAAAGATAATAACCTTCAGCCAAGACTACTGTACCCAGCAAGGATCTCATTCAAATATGAAGGAGAAATCAAAAGCTTTACAGACAAGGAAAAGCTGAGAGAATTCAGCACCACCAAACCAGCTCTCCAACAAATACTAAAGGATAGACTTTAGAAAGGAAACACAAAAAGGACGTATGAACCCGAACCCAAAACAATAAAGTAAATGGCAACAGGAGCATACTTATCAATAATTACCTTAAATGTAAATGGGTTGAATGCCCCAAACAAAAGGCAAAGACTGGCTCAATGGATACAAAAACAAGATCCCTATATATGCTGCCTACAAGAGACCCACCTCAAAACAACGGAAACATACAGACTAAAAGTGAAGGGCTGGAAAAAGATATTCCATGCAAATAAAGACCAAAAGAAAGCAGGAGTAGCAATACTCATATCCAATAAAATAGACTTTAAAACAAAGGCTGTGAAAAGGGACAAAGAAGGCCACTGCATAATGATTAAAGGATCAATCCAAGAAGAAGATATAACAATTATAAATATATATTCACCCAACATAGGAGCACCGCAATATGTAAGACAATTGCTAACAAGCATGAAAAGGGAAATTAATAATAACACAATAATAGTGGGAGACTTTAATACCCCACTCACAACTATGGACAAATCAACTAAGCAGCAAATTAACAAAGAAACGCAAACGTTAAATGATACAATTGACCAGTTAGACCTAATTGATATCTATAGGACATTTCACCCCCAAAACAATGAATTTCACCTTTTACTTAAGTGCACACGGAACCTTTTCCAGGATAGATCACATTCTGGGTCATAAATCTAACCTTGATAAATTCAAAAATTTGAAATTATTCCAAGCATCTTCTCTGACCATAATGCACTAAGGTTAGATCTCAATTATAGGAGAAAAACTATTAAAAATTCCAACATTTGGAGCTGAACAACACCCTACTGAATAATCAACAAATCACAGAAGAAATCAAAAAGAAATCAAAATATGCATCGAAACGAATGAAAATGAAAACACAACAACACAGAATCTTTGGGACACTTAAAAAGCAGTCCTAAGAGGAAAGTTCATAGCAATACAGGCATACCTCAAGAAACAAGAAAAAGTCAAATAAATAACCTAACTCTACACCTCAAGGAACTAGAAAAGGAAGACATAGAGAACGCCAGAGTTAGTAGAAGGAAAGAAATCCTAAAAATTAGGGCAGAAATAAATGCAAAAGAAACAAAAGAGACCATAGCAAAAATCAACAAAGCAAAAAGCTGGTTCTTTGAAAGGATAAATAAAATTGACAAACCATTAGCCAGATTCATCAAGAAACAAAGATAAAAAAATCAAATCAACAAAATTAGAAATGAAAATGGAGAGATCACAACAGACAACTCAGAAATACAAAGAATCATAAGAGACTACTATCAGCAATTATATGCCAATAAAATGGACAACTTGGAAGAAATGGACAAATTCTTAGAAAAGTACAACTTTCCAAAACTGAACCAGGAAGAAATAGAAAATCTTAACAGACCCATCACAAGCACAGAAATTGAAACTGTAATCAGAAATCTTCCAGCAAACAAAAGCCCAGGTCCAGATGGCTTCACAGCTGAATTCTACCAAAAATTCCGAGAAGAGCTAACACCTATCTTACTGAAGCTATTCCAGAAAATTGCAGAGGAAGGTAAACTTCCAAACTCATTCTATGAGGCCACCATCACCCTAATACCAAAACCTGACAAAGACATCACAAAAAAAAAGCTACAGGCCAATATCACTGATGAACATAGATGCAAAAATCCTTAACAAAATCCTAGCAATCAGAATCCAGCAACACATTAAAAAGATCATCCACCATGACCAAGTGGGCTTTATCCCAGGGATGCAAGGATTCTTCAATATCCGCAAGCCAATCAATGTCATTCATCACATTAACAAACTGACAAATAAAAATCATATGATTATATCAATAGATGCAGAAAAATTCTTTGACAAAATTCAGCATCCATTTATGATAAAAACTCTCCAGAAAGCAGGAATAGAAGGAACATACCTCAACATAATAAAAGCTATATATGACAAACCCACAGCTAACATTATCCTCGATGGCGAAAAATTGAAACCATTTCTCCTAATGTCAGGAACAAGACAAGGGTGTCCACTTTCACCACTACTCTTCAACATCGTACTGGAAGTTTTGGCCACAGCAATCAGAGCAGAAAAATAAATACAAGGAATCCAAATTGGATTAGAAGAAGTAAAACTCTCACTGTTTGCAGATGGCATGATCCTCTACATAGAAAATCCTAAAGATTGGACCAGAAAACTACTTGAGCTAATCAATGAATATAGTAAAGTTGCAGGATATAAAATCAACACTCAGAAATCCCTTGCATTCCTATACACTAACAATGAGAAAGTAGAAAAAGAAGTTAAGGAAACAATTCCATTCACCATTGCAACGAAAAGAATAAAATACTTAAGAATATTCCTACCTAAAGAAGCTAAAGACCTATATATCGAAAACTATAAAACACTGATGAAAGAAATCAAAGAGGACACTAATAGATGGAGAAATATACCATGCTCATGGGTTGGAAGAGTCAATATATTGAAAATGAGTATACTACCCAAAGCAATCTACAGATTCAATGCAATTCCCATCAAGTTACCAGCAGTATTTTTCACAGAACTAGATCAAATAATCTCAAGATTTGTATGGAAATACAAAAAGCCTCGAATAGCCAAAGCAATCTTGAGAAAGGAAAATGGAACTGGAGGAATCAACTTGCCTGACTTCAGGCTCTACTACAAAGCCACAGTCATTAAGACAGTATGGTACTGGCACAAAGACAGAAATATAGATCAATGGAACAAAATAGAAAGCCCTGAGATTAACCCACACACCTATGGACACCTTATCTTCGACAAAGGAGGCAAGAATATACAATGGAGTAAAGACAGTCTCTTTAACAGGTGGTGCTGGGAAAACTTGTCAACCACTTGTAAAAGAATGAAACTAGACCCCTTTCTAACACCATACACAAAAATAAACTCAAAATGGATCAAAGATCTAAATGTAAGACCAGAAACTATAAAATTCCTAGAGGAGAACATAGGCAAAACACTCTCCGACATAAATCACAGCAGGATCCTCTATGATCCACCTCCCAGTATACTGGAAATAAAAGCAAAGATAAACAAATGGGATCTAATTAAAATTAAAAGCTTCTGCACAACAAAGGTAACTACAAGCAAGGTGAAAAGACAGCCTTCTGAATGTGAGAAAACAATAGCAAATGAAACAACTGACAAACAACTAATCTCAAAGATATATAAGCAACTTATGCAGCTCAACTCCAGAAAAATAAATGATCCAATAAAAAATGGGCCAAAAACTAAATAGGCATTTCTCCAAAGAAGACATACGGATGGCTAACAAACACATGAAAAGATGTTCAGCATCACTCATTATCAGAGAAATGCAAATCAAGACCACAATGAGGTACCATTTCACACCAGTCAGAATGGCTGTGATCCAAAAGTCTACAAGCAATAAATGCTGGAGAGGATGTGGAGAAAAGGGAACCCTCTTACACTGCTGGTGGGAATGCAAACTAATACAGCCATTATGGAAAACAGTGTGGAGATTCCTTAAAAAATTGCAAATAGAACTGCCTTATGACCCAGCAATCCCACTGCTGGGCATACACACCGAGGAAACAAGAACTGAAAGAGACACATGTACCCCAATGTTCATTGCAGAGCTGTTTATAATAGCCAGGACATGGAACCAACCTAGATGTCCATCAGCAGATGAATGGAGAAGAAAGCTGTGGTACATATACACTATGGAATAGTACTCAGCCCTTAAAAAGAATAAATTTGACTCAGTTCTAATGAGATGGATGAAATTGGAACCGATTATACAGAGTGAAGTAAGCCAGAAAGAAAAACACCAATACAGTATACTGACACATATATATGGAATTTAGAAGACAGTAATGATGACCATATATGTGAGTCAACAAAGAGACACAGAGATATAGAGTGGACTTTTGGACTCTGAGGGAGAGGGAAAGGGTGGGATGGTTTGGGAGAATGGCAATGAAACATGTATAGTTTCTTGTAAGAAACGAAGTGCCAATCTATGTTCAATGTAGGATGCAGGATGCATGGGGCTGATGCACAGGATGATTCAAGTAGAGGATGTGGGGTGGGAGGTGGGAGGGGGCTTCGGCATTGGGAGATTGTGTTCACCTATGGCTGATTCGTGTCAATGTATGGCAAAACAAATACAGTATTGTAATTTTAAAAATAAATGAATAAATAAATAAAAAAAAAAGAAATTGCATGGACCTGATATTATAGTGATTGTATTTATTATATTTAATAAGAAAATACCTAAAATGAAATGCTCCTTTCAGTTCAATAGTTTACAAAAATTTAAAGTTATTTCCACAAAATATTTACCTATATATGTATAATGGTAGTATGTATATGGTTAAATACATTATATATACCATATATAGACTGTCTTTTTATTATCCTAGTGGGACAAAAATCTATATGATCATAGCATACTTGATCTCATGGAGATCAATTGCTTTGAATGTTGAAAATTTTACTAGGTAATATTCTGGGCCTGGCTCTGCTTTCCACATTTTATTTCTATATTATACTATTTAATACTCATAGTAAGTCAGTGAATGGAGAAAGCATTAATATTCCAGCAAGAGTAAGAGTTTATTCACAGTTACAAAACTAGTAATTTGCCAACCCAGATGATAGCCTCTGTTTTTAAATACATTTTTATATTCTACTATCTTTCTATATGAAAAAACTTGGAAAGAGTCATAAGTTAGTTATAAGAAGAAATGAAATGTCATTCAATTTTTGTGGAGGTTGAGGAATGATAAAGATTTAGGTTTCACTATATTAGGAAAGGAGATAATCCCTGCAAAGTCTAGACTAATGAATATATTTGTGAAGAAACTGAGTTTTTTTTTTTTTTTTTGGTTTTTATTTGCATACCCTACTTTAAACAGTTTTTAAAATAATCCAACTTGTTATACAGTCATAAGGGATTTGATTTAGGTCATACCTGAATGGCCCAGTGGTTTTCTCCACTTTTTAAAAATTTTATTCTGAATTTGGCAAGAAGGAGTTCAAGATCTGAGCCATAGTCAGTTCCTGGTCTTATTTTTGCTGACTGTGTAGAGCTTCTCCAGCTTTGGCTACAAAGAATATAATCAATCTGATTTTGGTATTGACCATCTGTTGATGTCCATGTGTAGAGTGTTCCCTTGTGTTGTTAGAAGAGGGTGTTTGCTATGATCACTGTGTTCTCTTGGCAAAACTCTATTAGCCTTTGCCCTGCTTCATTCTGTACTCCAAGGCCAGATTTGCCTATTATTCCAGGTATTTCTTGACTTCCTACTTTTGAATTCCAGTCCCCTATAATGAAAAGGATATCTTTTGGGGGTGTTAGTTCTAGGAGGTCTTGTAGGTCTTCATAGAACTGTTCTGTGAAATGGTGAAAAATTCTTAAAGAGATGGGAATACCAGAGCAACTGACCTGCCACCTGAGAAATGTGTATGCAGGCCAAGAAGCGACAGTTAGAACTGGACATGGAACAACAGACTGGTTCCAAATCGGGAAATGAGTACGTCAAGGCTGTATTCTGTCACCTTGCTTAATTAACTTATATGCAGAGTACATCATGAGAAACGCCAGGCTGGATGAAGCACAAGCTGGAATCAAAATTGACGGGAGAAATATCAATAACCTCAGATATGCAGATAACATCATCTTTATGGCAGAAAGTGAAGGAGAACTAAAGAGCCTCTTTATTGAAGTGAAAGAGGAGAGTGAAAAAGTTGGCTTAAAGCCCAACATTCAGAAAACTAAGATTATGGCATCAAGTCCCATCACTTCATGGCAAATAGATGGGGAAACAATGGAAACAGTGACAGACTTTATTTTGGGGGACTCCAAAATCACTGCAAATGGTGACTGCAGCCATGAAATTAAAAGACGCTTACTCCTTGAAAGGAAAGTAATGATTAACCTAGACAGCCTGTTAAAAACAGAGACATTACTTTGTCAACAAAGGTCCGTCTAGTCAAAGCTATGCTTTTTCCAGGAATCATGTGTGGATGTGAGAGTTGGACTATAAAGAAAGTTGAGCACTGAAGAATTAATGCTTTGAACTGTGGTGTTGGAGAAGACTCTTGAGAGTCCCTTGGACGGCAAGGAGATGCAACCAGTCCATCCTAAAGGAAATCAGTCCTGAATATTTACTGGAATGACTGATGCTGAAGCTGAAACTCCTGTACTTTGGTCACCTGATGTGAAGAACTGACTCATCTGAAAAGACCTTGATGCCGGGAAAGACTGAAGGCTTTAAGAGAAGGGGAAAACAAAGGATGAGATGGTTGGATGGCATCACTGACTTGATGGACATGAGCCTGAGTAAAGTCTTGGAGTTGGTGATGGACAAGGAGGCCTGGCGTGCTGCAGTTCATGAGTTGCAAAGAGTCAGACATGACTGAGCGACTGAACTGAGCTGAACTTTTTGTAACTATTAAAATACGGGTTCTAACTTAATGATAAACAAAATATTAGAATACTGTATTAGAATTTATGATAGAACATAACCAGGAAAATAATTGTGCTTAATTCTTACTGTCTTAGAATCTCAGATTTGGAATGTACAATTACTCAAACATTCTGACTTCTGCTTGAAATTTTTGGAGGAAGTAGAAAGGAAGGATTTTTACTAGTAGTAAAAGTGATCATACAATCACTTATTCAAATGTTAAACAGTTAAAATTTTTAGTTTGTCAATTGAAGTATACAGAAATTTACTTTCTTCTCTCATCCCCCATTGACCTTAGACCTTTTCCTCTGAAGTAACCCAGGATACCTGTATAAACATAGATACAAATATGTTCATCTTTAGTATTATATCTCTTCTGATATCTGAAGATAGCTTTTAGAACAGCATTTCACTACATATACTTTCTCATACACACAGTGCTACTATTTCCCCAGTTTCCCCTGTAACTTGATCATCTTTCTTATTATCAAGTTTGTGCATAATTGATCTCTAATGTTCTGTTCCCTCTTACAATCCATTTTGTCAAGTTCATAATATTGGACTAATTCCAGATATATTCAGGATAAAGTAGTTACAAAATTGTTTAAGATTTATTTGTATACATTATAAAATTGAATTCATTAATAATGTTTAAAGAAAATTAAAATAATCTAGAATATCATTTTGTTGAATGTTTACTGTATCATTTTGATAGACATTTTCATGTACATAGATGTATATATTTAAACAATTTTTAGGAAGTTAAATCACCATGTATACATTTTTATACCTATAGTAATTAGTCAGGCCACCTCATGCGAAGAGTTGACTCATTGGAAAAGACTCTGATGCTGGGAGGGATTGGGTGCAGGAGGAGAAGGGGATGACCGAGGATGAGATGGCTGGATGGCATAATAGACTCGATGGACGTGAGTGTGAGTGAACTCCGGGAGATGGTGATGGACAGGGAGGCCTGGCATGCTGCGATTCATGGGGTCACAAAGAGTCAGACATGACTGAGCGACTGAACTGAACTGAACTGAATTAGTCAGGCATCTTTCAGAGCTTCTACACACTCTTACAAAAGTTTATTTGCCATTATTATTAGGATAGCATATGTTTGTTCCTTTATATTAATGAACTATCCTTTTGAGAGCAACAGGGGGCCTCTTATATGACAGGGGCCAATATTGAGAGAAGCTGTTGGGAATAGAATTAAAACAGATAAATATTCTAACAGATGAAAACATTCAGGATTATATACTTGTATTGTGATCCCCATCTTAACTTTTTGAAAATGAGCTTTGGAATTATTTTACTATTGCCTCATGCTTTTTCTATTTTCTGACTTGGGTGAATCCCAAGAAGGCAGTATCCACATGGACCAAAACTGTGTCTAAAATTGTGGCCTCAAATCCAGAGACATATCATTTGACACAGGCAGCACCATTGCTAGGCTGTACAAAGACCAAATTTGTTCTCCAATTTGACCATTCCCCAAGTTGCCTAAGATATTTATTGAGATCATACACTGAGCAGAGCAGATGCAATGGTAATAACAAGGTTCCCACTCTCTAGAATAGAGATTAATTAATGAGTAAAATAATAAAAATAGAATCTAGTGTTAAAGTTAGGTTTCCCCCTAACTCAGTGAAGAGTCACAAAGATAGTAAATTCAATAGATGAGACTTGGTTATTAGTTAAATCTTTCAGAGCCCTGTGCTTCCAAGAATCTCAGTCTGCTACTGATGCTTGTCAATCCTGGAAAACTCAGAATACAACTAAGTTAAAGTCAATGTGTTAGTCACTCAGTTGTGTCCAGCTCTTTGTGACCCTATGGACTGTAGCCTGCCAGACGCCTTTATCCATGGACTTCTCCAGGTAAGAATCCTGGAGTGGGTTGCCATTCCCTTCTTCAGGGGACTTTCCCCAGGGATTGAAGCAGGGTCTCCTACATTGCAGGTATTCCTTACTGTCTGAGCTACCAGGGAAGCCTAGGAATTTTCATAAAGCTATGTTCAACAATAATACCATCTGCTTAAGTGGGTTTAAAATTTCAGGAGGAAATGAACAATACTTTTCATGAAGAAACTTAACAGAGGAAGAAATTTGGTTTGTCTTGATGTAGTATTTATATAAACATGTTCCTAAAACTCTCATATCTTAGAGAAAGGTATATATACTTATATATCAAGCATACTTAATATGTATATAGATAATAAAGCAACATATTTTCTACTTTAAAATTTAACAATGATTTAGCATTTGTATCTTTGAATTATCCCAACCTGGGGTTGATTGCAGATTTACTAGCAACTTATGCAGCTCAACTCCAGAAAAATAAACAATCCAATCAAAAAATGGGCCAAAGAGCTAAATAGGCATTTCTCCAAAGAAGACACATGGATGGCTAACAAACACATGAAAAGATACTCAACATCACTCATTATCAGAGAAATGCCAATCAAGACCACAATGGGGTACCATTTCACACCAGTCAGAATGGCTGCCATCCAAAAGTCTACAAGCAATAAATGCTGGAGAGGATGTGGAGAAAAGGGAACCCTCTTACACTGCTGGTGGGAATGCAAACTAGTCCAGCCACTGTGGAAAACAGTGTGGAGATTCCTTAAAAATTGCAAATAGAACTGCCTTATGACCCAGCAATCCCCCTGCTGGGCATACACACTGAGGAAACAAGAATTGAAAGAGACACATGTACCCCAATGTTCATTGCAGCGCTGTTTATAATAGCCAGGTCATGGAAGCAACCTAGATGTCCATCAGCAGATGAATGGATAAGAAAGCTGTGGTACATATACACAATGGAGTATTACTCAGCCCTTAAAAAGAATAAATTTGAATCAGTTCTAATGGGATGGATGAAACTGGAGCCGATTATACAGAGTGACGTAAGCCAGAAAGAAAAACACCAATACAATATACTGATGCATATATATGGAATTTAGAAAGATGGTAATGATGACCCTGTATGTGAGACAACAAAAGAAACACAGAGGTATAAAACGGACTTTTGGCCTCATTTTCAAAAAGTTAAGATGGGGATCACAATACGAGTATATAATCCTGAGGGAGAGGGAGAGGGTGGGATGATTTGGGAGAATGGCATTGAAACGTGTATACTATCATGTAAGAAATGAAGCGCCAGTCTATGTTTGATACAGGATACAAGATGCTTGGGGCTGGTGCACGAGGATGATCCAGAGAGATGATATGGGGTAGGAAGTGGGAGGGGGTTTCAGGATTGGGAACTCATGTACACCTGTGGCTGATTCATGTCAATGTATGGCAAAACCAATACAGTACTGTAAAGTAGAATAAAGTAAAAATAAAATTAAAAAAAAAGGCAACTAATTTCCATCCAAAGCTGTTGCTGGAACTTTAAATTTCATAATCAGTAAAAAACACAAATCATTTAAAGCCATGGTTTCAAGACTACACTTTCATTTTTAATACAATTTCAGAAAAGTGAGATATTTTGCCAATATGCAATGAATCAACAGATAAAATATAATTTGCCATTATCATTATTATGTTTAAAATAATTTTTTAACTTCAAAAGAAAGAAAGCAAATCTCAGAAAAAAAGGCCAGTCCTTTAGAGTGAGTGAATTTCTTATTATGGGAAAAGAAAAAAAAAAAAAAAACCTCACTACAACACATTTGCCCTTTTATCTCTCTCTTTTCATCTCCAAATGGTTTTTAAGCTCTATTTAGGAACCACTCCTCTGTGAACTTTGAAAATCCTGCTCATTAAATGTTGGTAAGTACCATGGCTCAAAGCCCCAGAAGTATTGTTACTGTTTTTGTTTTCTATTTTGGTCTTATCTGCCTGTGCGTTTACAAGCAATTCCCCTTCCTTAAAGCTCCATGATTCCTAAAGATATGCTGCCCAAAGTGCCCACATTACTATGCAAATAGCTAGTACAATGTACACATTCTGTAACTAAAAGAATACAATAATAAGTTAGAACACAGTTATTAACTAGAAAAGCCAAACTTTCTTTTTAGATTTGTGCAGCTTTTAATATCCACAAATGACAAAAAGATGGTATGTTTTCAATACAAGGTAAGAAAATTCAAAGTTTCTGGGTCAATGATCATTATTATTTGAAGCAATAAAAAATTCTCCACAGTCCTTTCCCTTTTTGAATTGATGAGATGTAAGGACAGTCTATGATAAAAGAGGAACCCAGAGATATGAATTTTGGAGCTTATATAGAAACTTCGATACAGCAGTCCCTCTTTCTCTCCAGAAAGAGAAGACATTACATTTCTAACATAAACAAATCATCTCTTAGAGAAGACAGGAAGGTCCCTAGATGTTTGCAACACTTAGGAGTGAAATATAAGGCTCCAGGGGAGACAGGACTATAAAAATCTTTGGAGGTCTCCAATATCCAAGGCATGTTAACCAGACAAACATCTTTAATCCTGGTTGCCAGTAATTTTTTCTTAGAAAGATCAAATTGTGCATACATTTGAAAATATCAGTTATTTCTGAACAATATATACATGCCACTCATATTTTATTTCATGTCTATTTCCTTACGTACTCTCTGATCCTCCTTGGTTTCTCTTCCTATAAAGAGAAAATCTGTTCAGAGGTAGTCTTTCTCTATTGAGACTTTGTGCTTCTTTAAGTTAATAGAGCTTATTCAGAGTACATCACTGTTCCGACAAAGGTCAGTATAGTCAATGCTGTGGTTTTTCCAGTAGTCATGTACAGATAGGACAGTTGGACCATAAAGAAGGTTGAATACCAAAGAACTGATGCCTTCAAACTATGGTGCTAGAGAAGACTCTTGAGAGTCCCTTGGACAGCAAAGAGATCGAACCAGTCAGTCCTAAAGGGAATCAACTCTGAATATTCATTGGAAGAACTGATGCTAAAGCTGAAACTCAAATATTTTGGCCACTTGATGCAAAGAGCTGACTCATTGGGAAAGCTGACTCATCTTTCCGTGATGCTGCGAAAGACTGAAGGCAAAAGGAGAGGGGAGCAGCAGAGGATGAGATGGTCAAATAACATCACTGATTCAATGGACATGAATTTGAGCAAACTCCAGGAGGCAGTGAAGGACAGGGAAGCCTGGCTTTCTACAGTCCTTGGGGTTGAAAAGAGTTGGACACAACTTAGCAACTGAACAACAACAAAATTCTGAGTATTACTATTGTGCATATCAGCTGACAAAATGTGATTAAATTCTGAACCACATTAGAAAACCCAGCCCTCATGGTTCTACTGTGTTCCAGAAAAGTAGAGAGCATGTTCATTTCTAAGTTGTTCAGTGTTCTTTAGACATCTCTGTAGATTTGAACTTAATTGGACATGGAGCAATGTTTTCTCAATTTACTTATCAACAATGTACCTTTTAAAAGCACCATCTGCTCAAAGTGTTTAAGCAGGAGATACATGTGCTCAAACTACCCTCCTCCATCATCACTGCATTTTCTCAATGGCTTTTAAAAGTGACTTTTACACAAAAATAAAGGCAGTAAACAGAAAAGAAAAACATTCAAATTACTTGTAATGGAAACTAAAATTTAAATCTCAGTGAGATCCTAAATTTTACTCATCAAATTTTGTAATTTGTCTTTTCTTTATTTTTATTAATGGCCATAATCAATATTCATGATGTTATTCTAAAAGGGGCACAATCATGTGTTGTTGATATAGCATTTAAAATACTACTGGAAAATATTTCATCAGTATTTTATATATAGTTTTGTGTAGTATGTAAAATATCAGTGAATCTTTTTCCTTTTAAGAAATTATTTGCCTTTTAATATGTTCTTGATATTTTATGGACAAAATGTTAAATTTTCTTGCAATCTAAGTAGTATGTACTTTTATTTTACAATTTCCTCAATTCATTACTTAAGTTGTTTTATTTTATGCAAATAAGTGTTTATCATACATATTAAAAACAGCTACAATAACATATATGGCATGTACTTATTATTACAGTATTACAGAATTTTATAGGCTAATCTTCCCTACTTAGATATACTTTGTCAATCTCTGAAAAATATTTCATACATGGTTTAACTATAATTTTAATAATACCATATAATTTTAAGAAGTATATATTTCAAAATTAAAGCATTACATTCTAGAATATGATATAATAACAACGAAAGGGGATTTTTGCATGTCAAGCACTGTGCTAAATATTAATACTTCGAATGTTTTATGAAACTTAATCTTTAGAATGACACTCTGAGATAGGACTTATTATCATATTCATTTTCAGGTGAGAAAGGTTGAAATTAGGTGAAATAATCTCAATGTTTCAAGCCAAGAATCAAAGATAACTTTTATTTTAAACTTGGCTCAGAGAAAAACACCAAATTTGACAGAGAAGATAAAAGACTAAAGGAAAGTTTGTTTATCCTAGGATTTAATATAATTCAATGCCAATTATATTTTAGTTGAAGGAACACAGATTTGTCCAAGCGCAAATGCTCAGCACATAATTGCACAAAAGAATTTATACTCAAGAAAAATGCTGTAGATGTAGATATGAGTCACTAACTCAGACATGATTGCTCAAGTAGAGAATTTCTTCAAGAGTCAGTGACTAAACAGAGTCTAGACAAAGAAGAGTAAAAGCTGAAGTCTTAATCTTAAGGCACTCCTATATTTAAGAAGCCAGAGAAAGAATCAAGATCAAGGAATATCAGCAAGTTATGGGAAAATGAACCTGAGGCACAGAACAAGTGGAAAAGCTGCAAGAAAGGATAAAAATAAGGAGGATTCAATGCTGGGAAAGGTAAATGCTAAGGGACTATTATTTTTTTGTACATTATTGATATCTTTGGCATAGCAAGGAATAGTAACCTTTGGCATAGCAGGGAATAGTAACCTTTGGCATAGCATAGACTATGGAAGGTTAAGAGTGTCTAATGAGGAAAAAGGATGACAAGCTTTTGCAACTGTTGATGGAAGTTTACTGCAAACAGAAGGAAAAATAAAACAGGAAAATGTAAACTAGGCTGAAATGCTGCATAGGAGTTAAGCAAACTGAAAGCTTTAATGGTAATGACTGGTTCTAAAAAGAAAAGAAAAAGAGGGCATGAGTGATATTAGAATTATGTCTCTTTATGTATTCGATCTTAATCATTTTACAATTCTATCCTACAGAAATTGATACAAGATTTGCATCTCATATGACACATATTTGCTACTTAAATCTCTCTGTCATCTTTTTAGAATAATAGAACACAGTTAATAACTAGAGCTTAATGTACTTAGAGCTAAATGTTGCCATTTGGGGGATGCATAATTTTTAACACTAGAAAATCCCTAACTGCAATTCACAGGAGTAGAATGCATGGCTTCCTTTTGTAATTAATGACCACTTTATATGTATGACCAGTCTACTAGGCTATTGGATTATGATAAATTACTTTTTTCATACTAGATTACCTCTCCTATTTTTAATTTAGAAGCTAATCTCTAGAGACAAGTAGTCTCTAGAGACTAGGATTGCATGCAATTTGTGGCAAAGACTACATGTTCTCACCTTAGCAATGAGAAAAGGTTGCAAAGAATGGAGCTACATAACAATGCTAAATACAAATGGTGCTCAGGACTAAATAACTAAGAGTTTGCCTAGTAAAACTTTTCCAGCTTTCACTTTTACTTAGCAACTGACACTATATAAAACACAGCTGACAGTATTAAGAAATTATATTTGCAAAATTTAGGCTGTTAGTGTGAAAACACTGTAAAAAAAATCATATTCATGGCTTCATAGTCTTTCATTTATTTTTAATATTTAAGGCAGAGGTTTATTTGTAGGACTTATGATAAAAGGTATTGGGAAGTATCACACGCTTCTTAAAAAAATCTTTGACATTTTGGCTAGTTAATATGATGGGAAGCTTATGAAATGGCAATCAATCATCCCCATCTCCTGATACCGATACTTATGCTCATTTGCAATACTCCCTGTTTCTGTGCACTGAACCTAGTGACTTGCTTGTAAAATAACAGTTAAAGAATGCCACTTTTGAAATTATGTTCCCATCTTGTTTGCAATTGCTATCTCTTGGGCATCTTGAGCTTTTTGTCTAATGAAGGAAGATACCATTTTGTGAACTTCCAGAGAGAAGGACCACATGAGAAGACACGAAGGGTTAGCACTGAGCGTACAGTCTACAAGGAATGAAATCACTATTCCAACAGTTCTTGAAAAATGGAATCCTGGTAACAATCACATGACTGAACTTAGCAACCGAGATTTGGATACACCCCCTGACTGAGCCTTCGGTGGAAACTCCTCAACACTGTGACTGCAGCCTTGTGAGAGACCCTGAAGCAGGGAACTCAGCTAAGTCAAGCCCAGATTCCTGACCTACAGAACTGTGAAGTAATAAATAAATGCTGATTTAAATCACTACCATTTTGGCTAATATAAGAAATAGGCTTATTCAGTTCTTGGTTTGTCAGAATGCTATCACTTTTTAAAACTGAAGCTCATCTCTAAAGTAGCCACTCTAAACAACAAAAACTCTATACCTTACTTCAATAGAGCTTTCCTAAGTGATCCAAGATTCATTCTTCTTATTCTTCAAAACTCCAGGAATCTCTCCCTTGTCCATGAGTGAGACACAATTTTTCACAATTGACACAATTTTTCCCTTCTATGAATTTCCATTGCATTTACAGTAACACAAAATACAGCAAATTTGATAAAAAGTTGTTTAAATTAATGAATTGTCAAATATCAAATTGCTGGATTTTTGTTTTCATTGTAAGACCTTAACAGAGTCAATTTTTCCTGTACATTAAATTAATTAAAATGCAATACAATTTAAAGTTTTACTTTTTCAGTCACCTTAGACAAATTTCAACTGCTTAACTAACATGTGAGTAGGCATTATCATGGTGGGCAGTGAAATATAGCACATTTCCATCATTTTAGGCAGGTTCATTGGGTAGTACTTCCCTGGAAAAATCTCTTAACTTCCTATAATAAAAATATACTGCACAATATTTAACACTAAATCTGCAATGCTAAATAACTAGATTAAATATCCTACAAATAATGTTGAGTATTAGTCAAAAGACTGTCTAATCACAACATCTGACTTGGAGCCTATATTTTTTCCTTTCTAAAGATAAATTATTTCTAAAGATAAATTTTATTTCTAAAGATAAAGATAAATTCTAAAACAGTTTAAATGATAAACAGTTATCATTTAAATAGTTATCAATTTTCAGTAGTTAAATAAAATTTGACAATTTAGTAACATTTTTTTAACCTTATCTGTTTTTATACATAAGTTTTTTACATAAGCCGAGCAGAGAATTTTTTTTAAACAGCCGAGCATATTTTACAATTATGAGATCCAGGGACCGTTAAGATACTGTTTTTTTTAAAATGCTAAATAAATCTCTTGTGTTACAAAGGGCTATAGTTCCTTGCTTAGTAATACCAATGCATCATTCATCCTTTTATTTATTTTTTTAATACTTTATTCTACATTACAATACTGTATTTGTTTTGCCATACATTGACATGAATCAGCCAGAGGTGTACACGATCTCCCAATGCCAAAGCCCCCTCCCCACCTCCCACCCCATATCATCTCCCTGGATCATCCCGTGCACCAGCCCCAAGCATCCTGTATCCTGTATTGAACATAGACTGGCGCTTCGTTTCTTATATGATAGCATACATGTTTCAATGCCATTCTCCCAAATCATCCCACCCTCTCCCCTCTCCCTCAGAGTCCAAAGGTCCATTCTATACCTCTGTGTCTCTTTTGTTGTCTCACATAGAGGGTCATCATTACTATCTTTCTAAATTCCGTATATATGTGTCAGTATACTGTATTGGTGTTTTTCTTTCTGGCTTACTTCACTCTGTATAATCGGCTCCAGTTTCATCCATCTCATTAGAACTGATTCAAATTTATTCTTTTTAAGGGCTGAGTAATACTCCATTGTGTATATGTACCGCAGCTTTCTTATCCATTCATCTGCTGATGGACATCTAGGTTGGTTCCATGTCCTGGCTATTATAAACAGCGCTGCAATGAACATTGGGGTACATGTGTCTCTTTCACTTCTGGTTTCCTCAGTGTGTATGCCCAGCAGGGGGATTGCTGGGTCATAAGGCAGATCTATTTGCAATTTTTTAAAGAATCTCTACAATGTTTTCCATAGTGGCTGTACTAGTTTGCATTCCCACCAGCTTTACATTATAAAAATTAATAATTAGTGCTTTCAAATAAGCAAATATTTCAGAAAAAAATCATTTGATAAGAAACTATTTTAATTATGAAGATAAAAATTTATTACAATATTATTAGACTGAGTAAAGTTGTTCTGTTGAGTAATTTGATATCATTCACACATAATTTGAATTATAAGTGAATTTAGCTTTGTCATTTGGATAGCAATTTCCCATTTTCTATTCTATTAGTTGGTTGAAGCACTTTTTCATTTCTGTATTTTAACATTATTTTTTGTAAGATGAATTGTCTGTCATTCAAACATTTTCTTCTCATTAGCCATTATGTACCAATCCATGAGAGTTAAGTGATATTACGAATAGTTCAATTAGCTTAAGCATTTTACTCAATATATGCCAGTAATATATCCACAGACATAAACAGATGTGAGGGTGTGGAGTTTAAAAGATCACTTGAATTCTCTGTAAATTAGGAATAGAGTGGAACTTCCTCAACTTGATAATGAATATCCAAAAATCTGACAGTTAACATCATACTTAACAGTGAGAAGCTAGAAGCTTTCCTACCAAGATTAAGAAAAAGTCAAGAAATACTCCTTTCACCTTTCAACACTGTACAGGAAATAAAAGTTAATGCAACATTACAAGAGAAAAATAAAAAAGATATCTATATTGAGAAGAAAGAATTTAATCTAATCTTATTTGCAGGTGACATGATGGTGTATGTAGAAAATTCAAAAGAATAGACAAAAATTTCTGGAACTAAAAGTGATTTAATTAAGGTTGTGGAATATAAGGTAATACACAAAAGTCAATCATATCCCTATATACAATCAACAAACAAGGGGAATTTAAAATTAAAAGAATAATACTATTTATTGCATTAGCATCAAAAAAAGAAATACTTATGTATAAACATAAAAAAATATATACAGAGTCTATATGAGGAAAACTATAGAACTGTGATAAAAAAAAAAACAGCTAATAAATGCAAATGTATTCCAACCAAATTCATGGATAGGAAACTAAATATTTTCAGGATGCCAGTTTCCTTCCTAAATTGATCTAAAGAGTGAATGTATTCCCAATCAAAATCTCAGCAAGTTATTTTGTGGATATTAACAAACTGATTCTAAATTTTATACAAGGAAACAAGAGTCAGTAGCCAAGACAATATTGGAGGAAAAGAATACAGTTGAAGGACTGCACTGCCCTACATAGCTTCAAGACTTAGAAGAAAGCTAAAGTAATTAAGACAACATAGTAGTAGAAAATAATAGATAAACAGATTAGTGGGACAGAATAAAAAGCCCAGAAATAACCTACATAAAAATAGTCAACTGGTTTTTTACAAAAGAATAAAAAAGCTATAATGGAACAAAGATATTCTCTTCAACAAATGGCACTGGAAAAGCTGGACATTCATGTGGAAAAAACAATGAATGTAGACACAGACCTTGTACCCTTCATGAAATTAACTTAAAATGAATCATACTTAGGATAAAACACAAAATTATAGAACTTAAGTGTTCTCTATGTAAAAGAAAAAAACAGAAAAATAGTTACGTGAGGTGATGGCTATGTTAATGAGCTAGACAGGGAATCCATTCACAATTTACATGTACATCAATTTATCACATTGCACACGTTATGTATATAACAATTTAATTGTCAGTTATACCTCAGTAAAGCTAAAAATTAGCTAAGGAGCCACAAATAGACACAAAGGAAGTATAAACGCATATTACTAAGTCAAAGAAGCTAATCTGAAAAGGCTAAATACTGTATGATTCCAACTATAGGATATTCTGGAAAGGACAAAACTATGAAGATAGTATAAAGATCTATGATTACCAAGGGGTGGGCTGATGGGAAGGGATGAACCGACTAAACACAGTCGATTTGCAGGGCAGTGAAAATACTGTATGGTAATTAATGATAGATACATGTCATTACCTAAATCCATAGACTGTACAATGTCGACTGAACTCTAATGTAAACTATAGAGTTTGGGCAGTTACGATAGAGCTTTATTAATATTTATTAATTATACCTTTATTAATTATAAGAAAAGTACCATTATAGTAGAGGCTGTTGATAGTGAGGAAAGTTATGCATATGGTGGGGTAGGGGTTACATGGTCTATTTCTGTGACTTCCTCTCCATTTTGCTATGATCATAAAACTATTTTTCTTTTTTAAATTTGATTTTATTATTATTATTATTATTTTACTTTACAATATTGTATTTGTTTTGCCATACATCAACAAGAATCCTCCATGGGTGTACATGTGTTGCCATTCCTGAACCCCCTCCCACATCCCTCCCCATACCATGTTTTTCTTAATTCTTCAAAAAAAAAAGGAAATACTAATGTTCTGACATTTAGGATGGTCATATTTGCTAATGTCCAGGGTAAAAATAAATAGTTCATTTGAAGACAAAATTAAAGGTATTATGAACACAAAATTCAAACTACAGTTACTTGGGGAGGAAGAGAGAGGGAGAGAACACAGGGAAATAAAAGGCTCCATGTAAATTATTTTCACAGTTGTAGTTCTTCCTTTGGATAAAGAGTTTGTAGATAGGCATTACATAAAATTAACTACTAAAGTAAGCAAACAGAGATAGTCCATGTGTGTATCAGTGATGAATATATGCTTTGAATCAAAAATTACTAATTATTTATAATTCCATTCCAGATACACGAGGGAAAAAATAAGTTTAAATTTTATCTTGGTTATTTAGATGGCATAAATGACATGAACGTATGCCCCCAAATCAGCCAAAAATGAGGGAAGAGGAGGAGCACATGCTCACCTTGAGCATGTACGTCTAAGCATGCTATAAAATATTAGGTCATATACTCGATTGATTATTGCTTTACAAAATAAAAGGGCATTGGAGAAAAACATGACTATGAGACAGTTAGACAAGTAAATATTAACAGGATACATTTTCTATAACATTTCCTACCCCAGCAACCTATAATATAGGCTCTTCTCTCCCAACACAGCTCCCAAACCCAGATTCACTCACTCACCTCCAGTGAGAGCTTGGATATGTCTCTAACATGCCTCACACACAACCTCCTTGGATGCTCTCATGCACACTTTCCTCCAGGGTCAGTTCCATCTTCAGTGTATTAGGTCTCCAACATTCTAAACCAGTTCATTCAGATTATATATTTTATGCACTTAAATAACTTTCATTAAAATGCATCATCTAAGAACAAGGCTATAACGTCTAGCTATCACCCTTGGTGGTGCTAGAGGTAAAAGAATCAGCCTGCTAATGCAGGAGATGAGACATGTGGGTTCAATCCCTGGGTCAGGAAGAACTATGAGAGAAAGAAATGGCAACCCACTCCAGTATTCTACCTGGGGTTATCCCATGGACAGGGTAGCCTGGAGGGCCACAGTTCACAGAGTCATAAAGAGTTGGACATGACTAAAGTAACTATTTGCCGAGGAAACTACAGTCATCCTTATAATTTTCTGCCAAAATACCTACTTAGGAATAAATTTGCAGCTAGACTCTCATTATGAAACAATATATTGATAAAATAAACATTTCTAAAAAATTACTTAAGATTTAAAGTCTCAAACCATAATTTTTAACATAGCCACTAAATACACTGTAACCTGTGATACAACTTTAATCAAACTTGACTCCTCAGTTTCCACTAATTAATTTTCTCCATTAACGTATGACATTAGTTGGAGTGCATTTTTTACTATGTATAGTTCCACCGAAATTTGAAAAGAGAAATCCGGTGTGGAACATTGAATATTTTAAAACATTTAAAATATTAATAACCTAAATCTTTTTCTAAAACAGTATTTGATATAATTTTAGGCATTATATTTGCATGCTGAAATAAACATGTATCTTTTTTTTTCCTCATGTGAGAAACCAAATCAAGACAGTTAAATTCAGTTCAGCTCAGTTCAGTCACTCAGTTGTGTCTGACTCTCTGAGACTCCATGAATCACAACATGCCAGGCCTCCCTGTCCATCACCATCTCCCGGAGTTCACTCAGACTCACGTCCATCGAGTCCGTGATGCCATCCAGCCATCTCATCCTTGGTCATCCCCTTCTCCTCCTGCCCCCAATCCCTCCCAGTATCAGAGTCTTTTCCAATGAGTCAACTCTTCTCATGAGGTGGCCAAAGTACTGGAGTTTCAGCTTTAGCATCATTCCTTCCAAAGAAATCCCAGGGTTGGATCTCCTTCAGAATGGACTGGTTGGATCTCCCTGCAGTCCAAGGGACTCTCAAGAGTCTTCTCCAACACCACAGTTCAAAAGCATCAGTTCTTCGACACTCAGCCTTCTTCACAGTCCAACTCTCACATCCATAGTTGACCACAGGGAAAACCATAGCCTTGACTAGACAGACCTTAGTCGGCAAAGTAATGTCTCTGCTTTTGAATATACTATCTAGGTTGGTCATAACTTTCCTTCCAAGGAGTAAGTGTCTTTTAATTTCATGGCTGCAGTCACCATCTGCAGTGATTTTGGAGGCCCCCCAAATAAAGTCTGACACTGTTTCCACTGTTTCCCCATGTAGTTCCCATGAAGTGATGGGACCAGATGTCATGATCTTTGTTTTCTGAATGTTGAACTTTAAGCCAACTTTTTCCTCTCCTCTTTCACTTTCATTGAGAGGCTTTTTAGCTCCTCTTCACTTTCTTCCTTACATTGGTACAAATGATCCATAACAGAAACTGATATTTTGGGGCTGCCTTTAAAATGAAGTTAATATTGTCTTCTTGGAAGTATTTATGCTTAAACCACCACACACTTTACTTTGTCGGCTGAGGAAAAGACCTATGTGCATGGGTAATGATTAAGGACAATTTATAATTAACTTGTTTCTATTGTAATAGGCAGAGCTGTATATAACATTATGAATCAAGACTGAGTTTAGTGAGTTATTATTATGTTGGTTTTACCCCTATGCCAATTATGAAATGTTTTCATGGACCATTTTACTTACTGAACAGAGTAAAGCACTTTACATTACTTACTTCTTTTAAGCCTTAGAACTTTTCTGTGAGATTGATATTATTACTCAATTTATCAAAAGAAATGAAGACTTATCAAGTTTAAGTATCTTGACCAAATCCAGGGAGATTTTAAGTCACCACTAAGAATCAAAGAGAAGTTTGTCTCATGAACTGCAGCATGCCAGGCTTCTCTGTCCTTCACTGTCTCTTGGAGTTTGCTCAAACTCGTGTTCATGAGTCAGTAATGCCATCCAAATATCTCATCCTCTATCATCCACTTCTCCTGCCTTCAATCTTGCCCAGCGTCAGAGTCTTTACCAATGAGTCAGATCTTCAGATCAGGTGGGCAAAGTACTGGAGACTCAGCTTTAGCATCAGTCCTTCCAATGAGTATTCAGGGTTGATTTCCTTTAGGACTGACTGGTTTTATCTCCTTTCTGTCCAAGGGACTCTTGAGAGTCTTCTCTAGCAACACAGCTTGAAAACAGCTATTCTTTAGTGCTCAGTCTTCCTTAAAGTCCAACTCTCACATCCACACATGACTACTGGAAACACTGTAGCTTTGGCTATTCAGGCTTTTGTTGGCAAAGTGATGTCTCTTTTTAACACAATGTCTAGATTTATCATAGCTTTTTTCCAAGGAGCAGATATCTTTTAATTTCGTGACTGCAGTCACCATTCACAGTGATTTTGGAGCCTAAGCAAGTAAAGTCTGCCACTGCTTGCACTGTTTCCCCATCTATTCACCATGAAGTGATGGGACTGGATGCCATGATCTTCATTTTTTGAATGTTGAGCTCTAAGCCAGCTTTTTCACTCTCCTCTTTCACTGTCATCACGAGGTTCCTTAATTCCTCTTCACTTTCTGCCATTAGAGCAGTGTCATCTGCATATCTGATGTTAACGATATTTCTCCCGACAATCTGGATTCCAGCTTGTACTTCTTGCAGCCCAGCATTTCACATGATGCACTCTGCATGTAAGTTAAATAAGCAGGGTGACAATGTACAGCCTTGACATACTTATTTCCCAATTTGGAACTAGTTTGTTGTTCCATGTCTGGTTCTAACTATTGCTTCTTGACCTGCATACAAGTTTCTCAGGAGGCAGGTAAGGTGGTCTGATATTCCCATCTCATTAAGAATTTTCCACAGTTGGTTATGATCCACACAGTCAAAGGTTTTATCATGGTCAGTGAAGCAGATGTTTTTCTGGAATTCCCATACTTTTTTATAATCCAGTGGATGTTGGCAATTTGATTATCTGGTTCCTCTGCCTTTTCTAAACCCAGCTTGTACATATGGAAGTTCTTGGTTCATGTACTATTGAAGCTTAGCTTGAAGGATTTTGATCATTAACTTGTTAGCATGTGAAATGAATGCAAATGTGTGGTAGTTTAAACAGTCTTTAGCATCGCCCTTCTTTGGGGTTGTAAAGAACCCTGTGATATATTAACCATCATATCCTATGACTGTTTTTTGGAAAACACCACTTTAACTTAGGGAGGTTGTGCTACTAAACTGAAAAGCCTGAAAATACATGTACTCAAAGCACATTAAGCCCATTTCGCAAAATTTTTTAGAGACTAACTTGGTCTAAATTATTTTATTACTCTTTTTTTGTAGTTGTATATTTGCTCATTGCTTTTCCATTTTATACTTCACTGATGACCTACTGCAGCAGTACTATGATATTCTCATCCTGTTAGAGTCCAATGCATTGTAGTGAGATATATGCCAATCTAGGTATGTATGACATCTTTCTGTGTGGCCACTGGATCCATTCCAAGTGGAATGCTATTGAAAAGTATATGATGGTTCAATTTAAGCTTGTCATTCCAAATAAATATGTCTTTGGACATGGCAAGTCCTCATTATGAAGAAGTTTGAACCAAGCACTACAGGTTCCCTTTATAAAAATATTCTTTGCTCAAAATGATATAGTATTCAGTTCAGTCAGTTCAGTCATTCAGTCATGTCTGAACTCTGCGACTCCATGGACTGCTGACTGCTATTAGTATTACTTTGAATACTTTGTGAGTCTTGAGGAAAACCACTTAAACTTTCTGATTCACCACCAGAATATACAGACCAAAAATAAAAATAATAACTCATTGCACATTATTTGTTTCCAAATTATTATTTTAACTTAAAGTGACATTATTACAACATGTAACATTGGTCTATTTTACAAATATATAGTCTTGAGATATTTGTTATTTGACACCTCTAAAATCAAGTTTAATTTTGTTATATTTCTTTAAATATCCTAATAAAAATATGGACAG
This sequence comes from Nanger dama, assembly GCA_917880005.1. Classification (NCBI taxonomy): domain Eukaryota; kingdom Metazoa; phylum Chordata; class Mammalia; order Artiodactyla; family Bovidae; genus Nanger; species Nanger dama. Next base: position 5,540,519 of record CAKJTW010000043.1, on the reverse strand, counting down.
TTAACTATAAAGGACAATGAATGCTAGAAACATAACAATGTACCAACTACTATATAAACTGGTTTTAGAGTGTCAGTTCTAGACTTTGTAGAATGTTTTCCATCTTTGCAAACATTTTAACCAGTTAAATGTAGTTTTTCAATATATTGATCATGTCTTTAATTTTTACCAGTAGTTGTAATATTGAAAAAGCCTTTCATTCTAAATCTTAAAATGCACCCATTAAATTTGATATGTGGAGTTTTATAAGGTAAATTACATAAGGGTTTCATTCACAGTCTCTGGCATGTGCTCTATATGCACATTTCAATACTGGAGGTTTTGACACTCCTACTATGATTAGTTTTAAAATGCTTCACCTTGTTGTTGGCATGAAATACTTAAGAAAACACTGTCTGTATATGAATCCAAAGAAACTGTTCCATGCTGAACATAGTTGTCCAGAATGTACTTTAATAGAAAGTGCCAACGATACATGGGGCTTCCCAAGTGGCTCCATACATAAAGAATCCACCTACAGTGCAGGAGATTCAGGAGACACGGATTTGATCCCAGGGTTGTGAAGACTACTTGGAGGAGAGGGCATGGCAACCCACTTAAGTGTTCTTGCTTGGAGAATCCCATAGACAGAGGAGCCTGCCAGGCTACAATAAGCTCACAAAGAGTCAGACGTGACTGAAGTGACTGAGCACACATACACCAAAGATATATAAGCTGGGATCAAGATTGCCGGGAGAAATATCAATAACCTTAGATATACAGATGACACCACCCTTATGTCAGAAAGTGAGGAGGAACTCAAAAGCCTCTTGATGAAAGTAAAGAGGAGAGTAAGAAAGTTGGCATAAAGCTCAACATTCAGAAAACGAAGATCATGGCATCCGGTCCCATCACTCCATGGGAAATAGATGGAGAAACAGTGTCAGACTTTATTTGTTGGGGCTCCAAAATCACTGCAGATGGTGACTGCAGCCATGAAATTAGAAGACACTTACTCTTTTGGAAGAAAAGTTATGACCAACCTAGATAGTATATTCAAAAGCAGAGACATTACTTTGCCGACTAAGGTCCATCTAGTCAAGGCTATGGTTTTCCCTGTGGTCATGCATGGATGTGAGAGTTGGACTGTGAAGAAGGCTGAGCACCGAAGAACTGATACTTTTGAACTGTGGTGTTGGAGAAGACTCTTGAGAGTCCCTTGGACTGCAGGGAGATCCAACCAGTCCATTCTGAAGGAGATCAACCCTGGGATTTCTTTGGAAGGAATGATGCTAAAGCTGAAACTCCAGTACTTTGGCCACCTCATGAGAAGAGTTGACTCATTGGAAAAGACTCTGATACTGGGAGGGATTGGGGGAAGGAGGAGAAGGGGACCACCGAGGATGAGATGGCTGGATGGCATCACGGACTCGATGGACGTGAGTCTGAGTGAACTCCGGGAGATGGTGATGGACAAGGAGGCGTGGCGTGCTGCGATTCATGAGGTCGCAGAGTCGGACACGACTGAGTGACTGCACTGAACTGAACTGAACTGAAGGTTATTTTTGGAAATGGGAATGTAAATAACTTTTAGCCAGTTAGAAAATTCTAAATAAATTACTGTTGAAATTTTAATGAGTTTTATGAACATGTATTTGCAGAACCACAATTTTTGCCAATTTTAATTTCCATAACTATATACTACTTTTGCTATAAAACATGTTATTATTATACCATAGCTGATGGATAATGAACCACTCATGGTTTTCACAGAAAAGAAGAGATTGGAAAACAAGATCTGCTTTCATTTAGAATTGAGGAAATGTTTCTTTTTTTTCTTTTTCTTTTTAGATCTTTATCATCCTTTTTAGTTTTTTAATATAAATTTATTTATTTTAATTGGATGTTAATTACTTTGCAATATTGAGGAAATGTTTCTTGAGCATGAAACCATGTAAATATTTGCTAATATTAATCCAGAAATTGCAAACTGAGATTGATGTCATTTACCATCAAATGTGAATCATCCAACACATGTTAATTAACCTTCTTATGGATGACACTGTGCCTCAAATTAAGGAGAATCCAAAGAAATATTACCTATAAACTTTGTGCTCAAAGAGTAAAAATGGAAAAAGCAAAGAAGTGTGAGCAAAAAAGGTAAAAATAACTTTATTATCAGAGTGCAGTCAACCACAATTTATGCTCATTTGATATACAACTTTTTGACTTTACAGTGTTATGAAAGCTGTATGCATTCAGAAGAAACCATAATTGCAGTTTCTGATTTTTTATTTTTTTCCTAGAAATATATGGTCCGATACTTTCTGTCAGCGTTGGGCAGTTCCCAGTCAGCCACTTAACCATGAGGATGAACAACCAATACATTCACAACCACCCCATACCCACACAGCCTTTCAGTTTTTTACTTTCACTACAATATCCAATAAATTACATGAAATATTCAGCACTGCTACTATAAAATAGTCTTTGTGTTAGATGATTTTGCCTAACTTAAAATTAATACAGGGCTTCCCAGGTGGCACTAGTGATAAAGAACCCACATGCCAACGCAAGAGACACAAGAGACTCGTATTTGATCCCTGGTTCAGGAAGATCCCCTGGAGGAGGGCATGGTGACCTACTCCAATACTCTTGCCTTGAGAATCCCATGGACAGAGGAGCTTGGCAGGCTATGGTCCATAGGGTTACAAAGAATTGGACACTACTGAAGTGATTTAGCATGCACGCATGCAAGGCTAACAGAAGTGTTCTGAACACATGCAAGGTAGGCCAGGCAAAGCTATGATGTTCAGTAAGATAAGTGTATTAAGTGCATTTTCATATAGCAGTATTTTCAACTTATGATGGGTTTACTGGAATGTATCATAAATTGAGGGAAATCTGTATACAGTTTATAATTATGCTATGTGAAGAATAAGGACTATGTGAATTAATAGAAATAAAAGTTCACTGACTAAGTATGATCAGAGGCATCTCCTTGGACGACCTGAGATTTGAGTCAGGTCTCACATACTAAGTAGAAGAAAGGGAGTTTTAGGTAAAATAAACATGAACAAAGGTGCTGGTATGAGAAAACATAAAGTAAAGACTCAGAAATGTTATGGACATGGGGATGGGGAGAAGAAGGTGAGATGTATGGAGAGAGTAATATGAAAACTTACATTGCCATATGTAAAATGAATAGCCAAGAGGAATTTGTTGTATGTCTCAGGAAACTCAAACAGGGGCTCTTGTATCAACCTAGAGGGATGGGATGGGGAGGGACACTGGAGAGGGGATGTATGAATACCTATAGCTGATTCATATTGGGGTTTGATATAAAACAACAAAATTCTGTAAAGCAATTATCCCTCAATTAAAATAATAAATTAAAAAAAAAAAAAGACTAAGAAGTGTTCATGGAGCCATGGATTCATATAAAGGGGTAATGGAGGCTCTGAGATCAAGTTTGCACATTAGGCTATCCAATACCAGCCAGAATTTGAAGACTGAGTTTCCTGCTTGTTAAATGGAGAAATGTTCTAACAATACCTACAAGCCCTAAATTCAATTTAAGTAAACCAGTAAAATTTAAGAGTAGAAAATTAATGCAAAAAATATCTAAACATTTCAATAATACACTGAGGTTTAGTCTGAATATCAGTTCTAAAACAGATGCTGATGAAGCCAAAGAAATTTAATAAGGAGAAAGTTCCCCTGTATGAAAATAAGCCAAGCCTCACCTACAAGGAGACAAAATTTAGGAGATACTAAACAGATATCACAATGGTCTATTGTGATTTAGAAAAGGCAGAGGAACCAGAGATCAAATTGCCAACATCCACTGAATCGCAGAAAAAGTAAGAGAATTCCAGATAAATCTGCTTTTGTTTCATTGACTATGCTAAAGCTTTTGACTGTATGGATCACAAGAAACTGGAAAATTCATAAAGAGATGGGGATACCAGACCACCTGACCTGCCTCCTGAGAAACTTGTATTCAGGTCAAGAAACAACAGTTTGAACTGGACATGGAACTGGACTGGACTGGTTCCAAATTTGGAAAGGAGCATGTCAAGGCTGTATATTGTCACCCTGCTTATTTAACTTATATGCAGAGTACATCAAGTGAAAGGCCAGGCTGGATGAAGCACAAGCTGAATTTCAGATTGCTGGGAGAAATACCAATAACTAGCATGCAGATGACATCACTCTAATGGCAGAAAGCGAAGAAGAACTAAAGAGCTTCTTGATGAAAGAGAAAGAAGAAAGTGAAAAAACTGGCTTAAAACTCAACATTCAGAAAATAAAGATCATGGCATCCAATCCCATCAATTCATGGCAAATAGATGGGGAAACAATGGAAACAGTGACAGACTTTATATACTTGGGCTCCAAAATCACTGCTGATGGTGACTGTAGCCATGAAATTAAAAGATGTTTGCTCCTTGGAAGAAATCTATGACAAACCTAGACAGTGTATAAAAAGCAGAGACAATACTTTGCCAACAAAGGTCCATCTAGTCAAAGCTATGGTTTTTCCAGGAGTCATGTATGGATCTGAGAGTTGGAACATAGAGAAGACTGAGTGCTGAAGAACTGATGCTTTTGAACTGTGGTGTTGAAGAAGACTCTTGAGAGTCCCTTGGACTTCAGGGAGTCAAACCTGCTAATCTTAAAGGAAATCAATCCTGAATGTTCATTGGAAGGACTGATGATGAAACTGAAGCTCCAATACTTTGGCTACCTGATGCAAAGAGCTGACTCATTAGAAAAGACCCTGATACTGAGAAGGATTAAAGGTAGGAGAAGAAGGGGATGACAGAGGACAAGATGGTTGAATGGCATCAATGACTCAATGGACACAAGTCTGAGTAAGCTCTGGGAGATAGTGAAGGACAGGGGAGGCCTAGTGTGCTGCAAAGACTCAGACACAACTGAACGACTGAACAACAACACTGATCTATTCACAGTGGACAAAGAATCTAAAGCATTTGGACTTCATGAGACTTCTTTTTCTTTTCTTTCCTTTGAGAACTAAAAATATTGTATATAACTGATTTTATTAGTATTCATATAATTGCTGCCTTTCACTGAATCTCACACGTTTACACCTGTTTGTGATCTGACAAAGCAATTCGCCAAATGTTGCTTAAAATTAATCTGAATGACCGTTTTCTATAATTTCTCTAGTGATAATTTCAAAAGAATAATGATGAATAAGATGAGATTAAATATGCCTATGAGCAGAAGACTCTGAATATTTGAAGTAAAACAGAAAAAGAGAAAGTGATTTTAGGTCAAGACATTAATAATAGGAAAAAGGTGAAATTTGAGTTGGGCATTTGGGTCAATTAGGTTTGTATCAGGGTTTATTATTGACCAGTGTGCATAGATGAGTTTCAGTGGAGGGAATACCATTAGTCAAAATCTTAGTAAGATCCATAATGAAGAATAACTAAGGAATCACTAGAATAGACTGGAAAGGATTTAAAAGGTTATTTCAATGGTGAAACTGGGGAGTGTTAAACAAAATTTTCATATTTATCATGAGTATGTCCATATTTAGAGATGCATTGTGGAGTAATTGATGGTGTGCACCATGAAAGCACTTGGTCAGTATGGCAGTGTTGTTGTTGCTCTTTAATCATTGTCATGTCCAACTCTTTGTGACCCCAGGGAGAGCAGTGCACCAGGCCTCTCTATCCTTCTACTGAAGGATAAAGTACTAAAGGAAACTCCCAGAGTTTCCTCAAACTTATGTCCATTGAGTCCATAATGCCATCCATCCTTCTCATCCTCCCTTGCCCTCTTCTTCTCCTGCCCTCAGTCTTTCCCAGCATCAGGGTCTCTTCCAATGAGTCAGCTCTTTGCAGTAATTCATACAGATTATGCCATATGTTGTGATTTTTTTCTTTCTAGTGCACTCAGGCATGAAGGAAGGTTGAAATCATTTGGATAACTCTGTAAAGGAAATTTTAACCCATGTGATTCTCCCTCTGCTGCCAAGTGGGAATTTGGTTTCTCTTTTCAAGTCACTCACAAAAATCCTTTGAATGATCAGTTTGTGATCTTTTCCAATCTCTTTAACGCATAATGTAGTTTATATAATGCCTGGTACACAGTAGGTCCTCAATATAGTTTCTTTAATACTGTGTCAAGTACTCTATCCTAGTAGATGATTGCAAACTTAAATTATTTATACATAATTGCATGAAATTATATCATGTGTTTATTTACCAAAGGTTTTGAAAACTGTACCTCAAAAACGTAAGGTTAAAGTAAGATAACATATTGAAATTGTTTTGTGAATAATTTTAAGTGCTCTATGGAGAAGGCAATGGCACCTCACTCCAGTACTCTTGCCTGGAAAATCCCATGGACGGAGGAGCCTGGTAGGCTGCAGTTCATGGGGTCGTTGACTCGGACACGACAGCGACTTCTGTTTCACTTTTCACTTTCATGCATTAGAGAAGGAAATGGCAACCCACTCCAGTGATCTTGCCTGGAGAATCCCAGGGATGGGGGAGCCTGGTGGGCTGCCGTCTATGGGGTCACATAGAATCGGACACGACTGAAGTGACTGAGCAGCAACAGCAGCCGGATATGCAATGTGACGCTAGAAGTTCTAACAGTACTTGCATTCGACTTTGTTTCCTCCAACTAAAGGCAATAGAACACTCTAGTATTTAAATTAGCATAGCACAGTTACTCAGTTTATATACATATATATATATATATATATATATATATATATATATATAACAAGGGTCTGATTTGGTTTTGGTTTCTCCCAAGTAGAACTGAAAAATAAAACATTTCCTACTCACTGATAGGAAGTCTAATTGAGTTACTAAAACAAGCACCGATTTTTACTCAGGTGCAGATAAAAAGAGAATACAATTAAATATGCATGTATATCATACAAAGATATATAATATATTCAAAGCTCTTGTGGTAATGATATAGTCATTTTCCAACGTTGTTCTTTTAAATTGTACACAAGGTTATTTACTATATAAGAAATCATAAGCTCTAAATGGCTCCAGAAAAAGATCCTTAGCTGACTATATCTTTTTGTGCATATAGTAAAAACTCTAACACTGAATTGTATGATAGACTCACAGTTCATTGGCAGTACCTAAATACAGCAACTCTTAAAAGTAGCATTAAGTTCCTAGCCAATGCAATAAGGCAAGAGAAATAGAAGATAATAAAAACTGGAAAATTGAATTGTTGTAGAGAAAATGATTATTAAAAAATATAAAAACCAACACACCATTAAAATGATGAATAGCATGTAAATATAACCAGATCACTGGATTCAAGGTAAATGTATTATGTTCAATAATACAAAATCAATAATTTCATAGGTCAAAAATAATTAATGTTGACTATTTTATATATTTAATATATCACTTTATTTCTATATATCATTATTAATGTATAAAATATAATTTATTGAAAGATAGTATTTATAATTGTATCAGAAAACATCAAATGCCGAGGAATAAATCTAATAGACTTTTAGACTTAATCTAATAAATATTTTAAATAACATTTTTGTAAAACCTCTATGTCCTTGGAATTCTCCAGCCAAGAATACTGGAGTGGGTTGTTATTTCATTTCCTACTCCAGGGGATCTTACTGACCCATGGATCAAACTGGGTTTACTGCATTGCAGGCAGATCCCAACATACAGATACATATATTTTATTTATGTTTATCTGTCTGCAGGTCAGGAAGCAACAGTTAGAAGTGGACATGGAACAACAGACTGGTTCCAATTGGGAAAGGAATACAATCAAAGCTGTATTTTCTCACCCTGCTTATTTAACTTTTATGCAGAGTACATCATGAGAGATGCTGGGCTGGATGAAGCACAAGCTGGAATCCAGATTGCCAAGAGAAATGACCTCAGATATGCAGACGATACCACCCTTAACGGCAGAAAGCGAAGAACTAAAGAGCCTTTTGATGAAAGTGAAAGAGGAGAGTAAAAATGTTGGCTTAAAGCTCAACATTGAAAAAACTAAGGTCATGGCATCCAGTCCCATCACTTCATGGTAAATAGATGGGGAAACAGTGGAAATAGTGAGAGATTTATTTTGGGGGCTCCAAAACCACTGCAGATGGTGACTACAGCCATGAAATTAAAAGACACTTGCTCCTTGGAAGAAAATTTATGACCCACTGAGGCAGCATATTAAAAAACAGAGACATTACTTTGCTAACAAAGGTCTGTCTAGTCAAAGCTATGGTTTTTCCAGTAGTCATGTATGGATGTGAGAGTTGGACTATAAAGAAAGCTGAGTGCTGAAGAACTGATGCTTTTGAACTGTGGTGTTGGAGAAGACTTTTGAGAGTCTCTTGGACTGCAAGGAGATCCAAGCAGGCCATCCTAAAGGAAATCAGTCCTGAATATTCTTTGGAAGGACTGATGCTGAAGCTGAACTCCAATACTTTGGCCACCTGACGAAAAGAACTGACTCATTTGAAAAGACTCTAATTCTGGGCAAGATTGAAAGCAGGAAAAGGGGACGACAGAGGATAAGATTTTTGGATGGCATTAATGACTCAATGGACATGAGTTTGAGTAAACTACAAGAGTTGGTGATGGACAGGGAGGCCTGGTGTGCTGCAGTCATGGGGTCCCAAAGAGTTGGATATGACTGAGTGACTGAACTGAACTGATATAATAAAAATCATTTTATATGTATTTATAGAAATTGCATATGTTTGCATAAAAAGAGAGAAAGAATTAGAGAAAGATTTTAAATCTTTGAATAAATGAGTAATATGTCATATTCCTAAATAAATAGAGGAATATATCATGGTAATGGGTTGCAAAATTTAATATTGCACATACAGCTATTCTTTCCAAATTCATGTTCATTTATAATTCATTGCAATAAAAATCAGTATCTCAGAACTTTTCTGTGTGTAGGTGTATGTGAATGTGTGCACATGTGTATAAGTTGATAAGCCGATGATTCATAAAAAGACAAAAGCCCAAGAATAGGCACAGCAATCTTAAGGACACACGATACTGGAAGACCTAAAGTACTAAATATCAGTGCCATATTGCCTTAGTTAAAATAAAGCTATATTACTTATTACAATGTTGAATTGGCAATACTATAGATAAGTCAAATTAATATATGCATTATCAGTGCAGCTGTGAAAGGATGGTCATTTTTAAAAGTCAATACTGTATTGCTTAGGTGTCATAAGGGAAAAAAAAGGATTATGGCCTCTCTTCCCATCTAACACAAGAATCAATTCTAGGTAAACTGTAGATATAAATGCAGAATTTATACTATAAGGATTTAGAAGAAAACATAGAAAATCATTTCCTTGACATATGTGGAGGCAACGATTTCTTAAGAAGGCATAAAGAAACACCAACAATAAAGCAAATGTACATGTGTGAATGTGTGTGCACACACATACGCATCTATATTAAGACTTAAAACGTCTCTTTATTAAGGTTCAGTTCATGAAAAGGTACCATTAAAAATTGTGAATGTAGCTACTCATTGGAAGAAGTTTGCAAAACATTTATGTCCAACAATGAACATTCATCCCAAATATATTTTTAAAACTTCTACAATTCAGTAGGAAAAAGGCAACTTTTAAGAAAACTGAGCAAAGAACAAACATTTTTCATGAAAGAGGATATTCTATTGTTCAATGAATTTATTAAAAATATGAGTCAATTCTGTTATTTAGTGAGGAATTAAAGATTAAACCAATAATATACCCTTTTGTATAAATAAGAATTGCAAAAAAAAAAAAAAAACACACACATACCAAAATTGCTGGTAAGAATGTGAAGAAATCAGAACTCACTCTCATACACTGCTCATGGTAGAGTAAATTAATAGAACTCTTTCAGAAAACTGTGAGGTGAGCTTAGGTTTATTTTATGATCCAACAATGCAACTCTTTCATATATGTGCTACAAAATATGTATATATAATATCAGAAGCTACCATAGTGATGCTTATACCAACACTATTCATACTTTCCCAATACTGGAATCACCGAAATATCCAACACAGAATGAGTAAATTAATTATAATATATTCCCAAAGAGAATATTATGCATCACCTGTAATACGGGAACTATAAATGTACAAAAGAAAATATTTGAAGATTCGTGGATGTAACATTGAATAAAAGAGGCTAGATATTTTAAAAAGTATATAGTATGTCTATTTTTTAAATTGTTGTGAAGTGTAAAAAGAAAAAGAAATAATCTATGGTGTTAGAAGTCAGGTTATGGGTTTTTTTTTAACAGTAGTGACTGAAGAGGGGCATTGGAGGTCTGAGTGGTATTGGGAATGTACTATGTTTTGACCTACATGCCAATAACATGGGCATATTCATTTTGCATAAAATTAACCTGTGAAGTATTATTCTAGATGTTAACTTTTAGTAAAATATTCACAACTTTGCCTTTAATGTCATTGTTTTGATGGCATGAGCAGCAGGAATAAAAACAGTAGGCTTTTTTAAATTAAATAAAACAAAATTTAAGCAAAAGATCCATTCTTCAGTGATCTTTAGCACAATATCTGGAATTTTAGTAGCTTTCATTTTGCTGTCATTTAGTCTTATCATTCCAGTGTATAGGATAATTTATCTTTCAATATTGCTAAGTAAGCATAAAGACATGCCCCTATACAAGCCTATACATCTAAATGATGTATATGTCTTCATTTATCTTTTTTTTCCTTTCTCTCAGCCTCATATTGTGTGCTTTTCATTCTGTAAAGGTCATGATGGCTCATAAATCTTCTCACTGACAAGGGATCAAATTCATTTTCAAAAAGCAAAGAACTGTCACATTACATAGTTTGAAAAATATTGTTACTATAAGAAATATTCACTGTTTTATTGATAGTAGGCATTTGGATAATTTACATAGATAATATATAAACAATATGCCCTCAAGAAGGTGGATCATAACATCCTTAAGCATAGACTGTGCATATTAACTTTCATCCATGTTACATTCTGTTGTCATGTCTGCTTTAATTTCAGTTATGACAGTTTTTGAGATTTTATTTGTTTTAATGACCTTGACAATTTTGAGGAGTATTGGTCAATTATTTGCAGGATATTCTTCTATGGAAAAGGAGAATAAAAAAGAATAACTTTATAGTGGATAGCTCTGACATTTTCTATACGAACAGAGAATGGTGTTTTTATTTTTTATGTTACACTTTATGTTATCTGTACTTCTAGAGTAATGTGGCTTACCTTCAAAAGGTGGCTGAATACTGCATTTTGCAAGGCTTGCATTTTTAATTTTAAAACTCAAATTTTAGCATTGCAGATATTGTGAAGAGACAATAGCAGTTGATGGAAATATGCAATAACATTTATATTTAAAGTATATTGTTATAATACAGTAACATGTATATTTAAAACTCTATATAATAAATCTTAGGTAAATATATAGACATTCAACTACAATTGAAAAGGTGGGGGAAAACACATCAAATTACTATAAAAGGAGTCATTCCTATGGAATTGACTGAGGACTGGGCCAGGGTCAGTAGTCAGCAGACCTCTGTGCTATTGAACATTTTGGCATTAAGAGCTTTATAAGTATTTGTACTCTGCTGGCTCAGAGATAAAGAATACACCTGCAACATGGGAAGCCTGGGTTCAATCCCTGGGTCGGGAAAGTCCCTAGAAGAAGGGAATGGCTACACACGGCTACCTACTTGCTTAGAGAATTCCATGGAAAGAGAAACCTGACAGGCTACAATCCATGGGGTCACAAAGAGTCAGACAAAACTAAACTACTTTCACTTTACTTCACTTCATTCATTTTTTTATGTTGTTAAACATAATACACAGAATAAAGTAACATTTTTGTGCCCTCACTATAGCTTCATTAAGAAGACAAAGAAGATGTAACTTGTAAAAGAAATGGTATGGACCTAACAGAAGCAGAAGATACTAAGAAGAGGTGGCAAGAATACACAGAAGAACTGTACAAAAAAGCTCTTCATGACCCAGATAATAACGATGGTGTTATCACTCACCTAGAGCCAGACATCCTGGAATGCAAAGTCAAGTGGAACTTGGGTAGCATCACTACAAATCAAGCTAGTGGAGGTGATGGAATTCCAGCTGAACTATTTCAAATTCTAAAATGATGCTCTGAAAGTGCTGCACTCAATGTGCCAGCAAATTTGGAAAACACAGCAGTGAGTGGCCACAGAACTGGAAAAGGTCAGTTTTTATTCCAATCCCAAAGAAAGGCAATGCCAAAGAAGGTTCAGTTCAGTCAAGTTCAGTCGCTCAGTCGTGTCCAACTCTTTGCCACCCCATGAATCGCAGCACGCCAGGTCTCTGTGACCATCACCAATTCCTTGAATTCACTCAAATTCGCATCCATCGAGTCAGTGATGCCTTCCAGCCATCTCATCCTCAGTCATCCTCTTCTCCTCCTGCCCCCAATCCCTCTCTTTTTCAATGAGTCAACTCTTCACATGAGGTGGCCAAAGTACTGGAGTTTCAGCTTTAGCATCATTGCTTCCAAAGAAATCCCAGGGCTGATCTCCTTCAAAATGGACTGGTTGGATCTCCTTGCAGTCCAAGGGGCTCTCAAGAGTCTTCTCCAGCACCACAGTTAAAAAGCATCAATTCTTCAGTGCTCAGCCTTCTTCACAGTCCAACTCTCACATCCATACATGACTACTGGAAAAACTATAGCCTTGACTATATGGACCTTAGTCGGCAAAGTAATGTCTCTGCTTTTCAATATGCGATCTAGGTTGGTCATAACATTTCTTCCAAGGAGTAAGCGTCTTTTAATTTCATGGCTGCAGTCACCATCTGCAGTGATTTTGGAGCCCCCAAAATAAAGTCTGACACTGTTTCTCCATCTATTTTCCATGGAGTGATGGAACTGGATGCCATGATCTTTGTTTTCTGAATGTTGAGCTTTAAGCCAACTTTTTCACTCTCCTCTTTTACTTTCATCAAGAGGCTTTGAGTTCCTCTTTGCTTTCTGCCATAAGGGTGGTGTCATCTGCATATCTGAGGTTATTGATACTTCTCCCAGCAATCTTGATTCCAGCTTGTGTTTCTTACAGTCCAGTGTTTCTCATGATGTACTCTGCATATAAGTTAAATAAGCAGGGTGACAATATACAGCCCTGAAGTACTCCTTTTTCTATTTGGAACCAGTCTGTTGTTCCATGTCCAGTTCTAACTGTTGCTTTCTGGCCTGCATACAGATTTCTCAAGAGGCAGGTCAGGTGGTCTGGTATTCCCATCTCTTTCAGAATTTTCCACAGTTGATTGTGATCCACACAGTCAAAGGCTTTGCCATAATCAATAAAGCAGAAATAGATGTTTTTCTGGAACTCTCTTGCTTTTCCGATGATCCAGCAGATGTTGGCAATTTGATCTCTGGTTCCTCTGCCTTTTCTGAAACCAGCTTGAACATCAGGAAGTTAATGGTTCACGTATTGCTGAAGCCTGGCTTGGAGAATTTTGAGCATTACTTTACTAGTGTGTGAGATGAGTGCAATTGTGCGATAGTTTGAGCATTCTTTGGCATTGCCTTTCTTTGGGATTGGAATGAAAACTGACCTTTTCCAGTCCTGTGGCCACTGCTGATTTTTCCAAATTTGCTGGTATGTTGAGTGCAGTAGTTTCACAGCACCATCTTTCAGGATTTGAAATAGCTCTACCAGAATTCCATCACCTCCACTAGCTTTGTTCAGAGTGATGCTTTCTAAGGCCCACTTGAATTCACATTCCAGGATGTCTGGCTCCGGGGTGAGCGATCACACCATCGCAATTATCTGGGTCGTGAAGATCCTTTTTGTACAGTTCTTCTGTGTATTCTTGCCACCTCTTCTTAATACCTTCTGCTTCTGTTAGGTCCATACCATTTCTGTCCTTTTTGAGCCCATCTTTGCATGAAATGTTCCCTTGGTGTCTATAATTTTCTTGAAGAGATCTCTAGTCTTTCCCATTCTGTTCTTTTCCTCTATTTCTTTGCATTGATTGCTGAAGAAGGCTTTCTTATCTCTTCTTGCTATCCTTTGTAACTCCGCATTCAGATGCTTATATCTTTCCTTTTCTCCTTTGCTTTTCACCTCTCTTCTTTTCACAGCTATTTGTAAGGCCTCCCCAGACAGCCATTTTGCTTTTTTGCCTTTCTTTTCCATGGGGATGGTCTTGATCCCTGTCTCCTGTACAATGTCATGAACCTCATTCCATAGTTCATCAGGCACTCTATCTATCATATCTAGGCCCTTAAATCTATTTCTCACTTCCACTGTATAATCATAAGGGATTTGATTCAGGTCATACCTGAATGGTCTAGTGGTTTTCCCTATTTTCTTCAATTTGAGTCTGAATTTGGCAATAAGGAGTTCATGATCTGAGCCACAGTCAGCTCCTGGTCTTGTTTTTGTTGACTGTATAGAACTTCTCCTTCTTTGGCTGCAAAGAGTATAATCAATCTGATTTCATTGTTGACCATCTGGTGATGTCCATGTGTAGAGTCTTCTCTTGTGTTGTTGGAAGAGGGTGTTTGCTATGACCAGTGCATTTTCTTGGCAAAACTCTATTAGTCTTTGCCCTGCTTCATTCCGTACTCCAAGGCTAAATTTGCCTGTTACTCCAGGTGTTTCTTGACTTCCTATTTTTGCATTCCAGTCCCCTATAATGAAAAGGGCATCTATTTTGGGTGTTAGTTCTAAAAGGTCTTGTAGGTCTTCATAGAACCATTCAACTTCAGCTTCTTCAGCATACTATTTGGGGCATAGTCTTGGATTACTGTGATATTGAATGGTTTGCCTTGGAAATGAACAGAGATCATTGTGTCATTTTTGGGATTGCATCCAAGTATGCATTTCAGACTCTTCTGTTGACCATGATGTTTACTCCATTTCTTCTGAGGGATTCCTGCCTGCAGTAGTAGATATAATGGTCATCTGAGTTAAATTCACCCATTCCAGTTCACTTTAGTTCGCTGATTTCTAGAATGTAGACGTTCACTCTTGCCATCTCCTGTTTGACCACTTCCAATTTGCCTTGATTCATGAACCTGACATTCCTGATTCCTATGCAATATTGTTCTTTATAGCATTGACCTTGCTTCTATCACCAGTCACATCCACAACTGGATATTGTTTTTGCTTTGGCTCCATCCCTTCATTCTTTCTGGATTTATTTCTCTACTGACCTGCAGTAGCATATTGGGCACCTACTGACCTGGGGAGTACCTCTTTCAGTATCCTATCATTTTGCCTTTTCATACTGTTCATGGGGTTCTCAAGGCAAGAATACTGAAGTGGTTTGCCATTCCCTTCTCCAGTGGACCACATTCTGTCAGAGCTCTCCACCATGACCCGCCCATCTTGGGTTGCCCCACAGGCATGACTTGGTTTCATTGAGTTAGACAAGGCTGTGGTCCTAGTGTGATTAGATTGACTAGGTTTCTGTGAGTATGGTTTCCGTGTGTCTGCCCTCTGATGACCTCTTGCAACACCTACCATCTTACTTTGGTTTCTCTTACCTTGGGCGTGGGGTTTTTCTTCACGGCTGCTCCAGCAAAGCACAGCCTCTGGTCCTTACCTTGGATGAGGGGTATCTCCTCCCGTCGTCTTTCCTGACCTTCAACGTGGGATAGCTCCTCTAGGCCCTCCTGTGCCCGCACTGCCACCACTCAATTGTGTGGTTCAACTACCACACAATTGCACTCATCTCACATGCTAGTAAAGTAATGCTCAAAATTTTCCAAGCCAGGCTTCAACAGTATGTGAACTGTGAATATCCAAATGTTCAAGCTGGTTTTAGAAAAGGCAGAAGAACCAGAAATCAAATTGCCAATATCTTTTATATCATTGAAAAAGCAAGAGAGTTCAAGAAAAACACCTACTTCTGCTTTACTGACTATGCAAAAGCCTTTGTGTGGATTACAACAAACTGTGGAATATTCTTCAGGAAATGGGAATACCAGATCAACTGACCTGTCTCCTGAAAAAAGTGTATTCAGGTCAAGAAGCAACAGTTAGAATTGGACATGGAACAACAGACTGGTTCCAAATAGGGAAAGGAGTATGTCAAGACTGTATATTGTCACTCTACTTATTTAACTTAAATGCAGAGTACATCATGTGAAATGCTGGGCTGGATGAAGCACAAGCTGGAATCCAGATTGCCAGGAGAAATATTATTAACCTCATATATGCAGATGTCACCACCCTATGACAGAAAGTAAAGAACTATAGAGCCTCTTGGTGAAAGTGAAAGAGGAGAGTGAAAAGTTGGGCTTAAAGCTCAACATTCAGAAAACTAAGATCATGGCATCTGGTCCAATCACTTCATGGCAAATAGATAGAGAAGCAATGGAAACAGTGAGAGACTTTTACTTTAGGGGGAAGGGCTCCACAACTACTGCTGATAGTGACTACAGTCATGAAACTAAAAGACACTTGCTCCTTGGAAGAAAACTTATGACAAACCTAGACAGCATATTAAAAAACAGAGACATTATTTTGCTGACAAAGGTCCATCTCATCAAAGCTATGGTTTTTCCAGGAATCATGTATGGATGTGAGAGTTGGACTATAAAGAAAGCTGAAGCACAGAAGAATTGATGTTTTTGAACTGTGGTGTTGGAGAAGACTCTTGAGAGTCTCTTGGACAGCAAAGATATCCAACCAGTCCATCCTAAAGGAAACTAGTCCTGAATATTCACTGGAAGAACTGATGCTGAAATTGAAACACTAATTCTTTGGCCACCTGATACGAAGAACTGACTTGTTGGAAAAGATCCTGATTCTGGGAATGATCCAAGGTGGGAGGAGAATGGGACAACGGAGGATGAGATGGTTGGATGGCATCACCGACTCAATGGACCTGAGTTTGAGTAAACTCCAGGAGTTGGTGATTGACAGGGAAGCCTGGTGCGCTGCAGTCCATGGGGTCACAAATGGTCGGACAGGATTGAGTGATTGAACTGAATAACTAACTGAACCTGTGAAGATGCAGAAAGCATGACCCATAAAAGACTGACTTTGAGAATTGATATGAACTTTGAAAGATTCTCTCTGCAAAACTGCCATACTTCTTCCTTTAAAGTGTGGCCCTTGGATAAGGTGCATAAGTATCACCAGGGAACTTTTAGTTATCCCAAATCCTAGACTCCATCCAGACTTCTTGGATCAGAAACTCTGAAGATGAGGTCCAGCAATCTGTGTTTTAACAAATTCTCTAGGTGCTGCCAATATACAGTAAATGTTGAAAATCACCAATTTAATGAGCTAGTATCAGAAAGGAGCTTTAAAATGAGTCAATTCACTTAATTAATTCAAAGTAATCACAATCTTCCTTACAATTATTGTTAAAACAGGAGTCAGAAATCAGTATTAACCTCAGTAGGGCAACTGCAGTAAACACTACTCCAAATCCACTCTTTACTAAGGAGAATCCCAGGTTTTTTTCAGTCCATTAACCAGCTCTGGCCAGTGTGATACAAACAGATGTAACCATTTTTAAAGTATAAAGATTCAGCCGACATGTTTTAGTTTGGTTTGTTTTTCTGTTTTTCACTGTTTCCTCCTTGTTGTTTAGTCATTCAGTCATGTTTGACAATTTGCAACCCCTTGGATTGTAGCCAGCCAGGCTCCCCTCTGTCCATGGGGGTTTCCATGTAAGAATAGTGGAAAGGGTTACCATTTCCTTCTCCAGGGGATCTTCTTAATTCTTTTTCTCCTCTGGCATGTATAGAGGTTACCTAGAGGTACAGAAGTATCTCAGAACCATGAGACTGAAAACTTTGTGCTAAGGTTGGGAATGAAAGAAAAATTGCAGCTATTGGGGACATTTTTGACATAATGAGGACCATTTCACAGGTCCACCACAGTTTATCCTCAGACCTCATAAGTAAACTCTTATTTGATAAAGTTGCTGTCATTTTAGACATTGAAGGCAAACCAACATAGCAAATAATATAGAGGTTCAGTTTGGTTAAGATAAAAGGAGTAACACAAAATGAGGTGGGAATAAAAAAAAACAGAGAAATGAGAAATATAAAATATATACAGGGCAATAGAGTAAAAGTTGATGAAGATCAATAAGAATGACATTGCATTCAATCTACACTTTAGATTCTCTAAATTAAGATCTAAATTTTACTCAGTAGTCTGTTATAAATGTGCCTGTCACTGTTAGACTCAGGCAAAAACCCCAAATAGACACAAGCATCTTGTTTGTAACACTGCCATACTATAGGCACACTGAAAGAAAGCTTTAGGAAGAAAAGATATAGGACTTCATCCTGCTTTACTGCTTGCTCCTTTATTTCTCTAGTTTCTAGTAGCCATAACCAGTAAACTCTTTCCATTCTAGCTTAAAAATTCTAAAAGAAGATGGATATAATTTGTAGTAATAATATATATATAAACTAAAATACAAAATAAATTAGTCCCACTATTACACTCTGATTTTTTTTTTTTTGCTGGGAAGATGACTTCCCCACAACATCCTGGCCATGCATTCCAGTAAGCAACAGGAACTCTTTTCCCCAAATACCATTCTCACATAATTTGAGTTCTTGATTTCAGATGTAGCTGTAATCCACAGTTAAAAAGCCTTTTTCCACATGAGTTCTTACTTCCTATTACAAAAGTGGGCTCATTGAATATGCTCTCTTTGTATAATACTGTCTATTGATGGCGGTGATTTCACATTCACCCTGGGGCCAGTGTTGTATTCATTTTCAAACAAAGCACTTTGCCACTTGTTTTCCCCTTTCTTATAGTAGCAGCCACAATGCCAACTTTTGGCATGAAACACAAGACGGCATCTCTGACTATTAGATCTGTGCCAACTTTTAGAATCTTGTCTTTTTGTGCTTCTACCTCTGGGACAGTAGATTAAAGAAGAATTTGCAGTAACATCCACAACATTTGTACCCTTGGTCTGAGCATCAGGAAGATACAACTAAATGTGTGGTGGGAATTTTTGTTGTTCAAGAAGATTTGAAAAGTAGAAGTGAAAAATAACTCATTAAGGTGATATCTATTAACTCCATTTCCTGACCTCTTCAGTCCTTCAGAACTAAATTGCATCCTTTCAATGCTGAGGGGCACAGATGCTTTCTAAGCCACAGCACATTTGCTCTGTAGCTCCAGCGATAACATCCCAAGAGCATTTTATTTAACTCTAGCTACTGAAATTGGATATGCTCTGGATGAGCTGCATAAATGATTAATTTGCCCCCTTTCACTCAAATAATGATGTGCATTTTTTTTTTCAAGAAGAGTCAAAAATTTTACACTTTACTAATAAGACCCCAGAAGACAACCATTTTCATCTCCGTTTTTATTTTCTTGATGGGAAAGCTGAAGCACAAGAAGCCTTTGATTTTTTGAAGAATGCTCCAACAGAGCACATTTCTCCTCAAAGACACTGAGTGGCCCTTTTGATATTTTCAAGAGCTCTATAATTCCAAGAGAATTAAGTTGAAAGAGGGACAGAAATATGGCGTCCTGAGTGCAGATCACTGGTTTTTAAGTGTTCTTTGCTTTTCTTCTGTTATTAACAGTGTATGGTTTTCTCTTCAATGTCAAGGAAACTGTGCCTGTTCACAGGAGGCTAAAAATGTCTTAGAAAATTTCAGTGAGTACTTATAAGATTAAGATGCTTCCATCCACAAGTATATCTAATCTCAGTGATAACACACTGATTGGTACAGGTGGCCTCTCAATTAACAATGCACTTCACTGAAGTATGACCTTTCACAAGCAGGAACAGCCTTCCTCAGTTTGGCATAAATCAGCCAAGTTTCTTATATGTCCAGTTTTCTTAGTCTTATAATGTATCTGGAACTCCTGGCAAAGTCCTGAAATATTTGACATTTTACTTCTGATACGAGAGAGTCCTGCAGGTATAGTGTAAACTAATCTTATTCAATAACATATGGACTTGCTCCTTCAGAGTAGTTTAAAATTATAAATAACAAAGTGTACATAAATATTTATATATATATAGGTCTTCTATCAATATAATTACTTTTAAACCATTTACTAAGATATAATCCATAAAAGGTACAATGTGGCCATTAAGGTATACAATATTATTTAGTATAATCACAAATATGTGCAGTCATTACTGTCATCTAGAACATTTTTATCACCTCAAGAATGAAACCCTATTCCCATTAGCTGTCACCTCCTTATCTCTATTTATGATTTCCTAACCCTAAACAACTACTAATCTATTTTCTATCTTGCTTTCCTTGGACTTTGCACATTAAAACAAAACTAAAAACAAACAAACAAAAAAACCTTTCTCTTTGTCTATTTCAGCATTTTTACTCTTATACTTGTCAACTTAAAGAATAATGCACAACTTGAAAGTTGTGTATTTAGGTTTTACTCAGAGTCTTACTGAGGACTATAGCCTGGGAGATAGCTCTGCATAGTCAGTCAGTAGCTCTGTGTAAATGGCTACGTAGAGGTAGGGGAGAAGCCTGTGTATGCACACGTGTGTGTGTGAATTTTGAGGGGCTAGGCGATACATACTGTCAAGCTCAGAGGTTAAAGCTTCTGTTTCCACGTGCGGGAGACCCAGGTTCGATCCCTGGGTTGGGAAGATCCCCCTGGAGAAGGAAATGGTAACCCACTCCAGTATTCTTGTCTGGAGAATCCCATGGACAGAGAAGCCTGGTAAGCTGCAGTCCATGGGGTCGCAAAGAGTCGGACTCGACTGAGCGACTTCACTCACTCATTCAAGCAGATATCTTGGTAAAGATCACTGCTAATCACAGATTCTCAAGGTAATGATTTCAGTGCTTTTCTATGCACAGGAAGATGCTAGAATCTGGGATCACTGAAACTCTTCCTGAGATATGTACTTAACTATCTAGAGGTGTGTTTATCCAGTGCAGAGAGTGCCTAATTCTGTTTTTCATCTTGCATCCTCAAAGAGTATACTGTTGGTAGGCAGTTGCAGTGGGTTGCAACTTCAACCTCTGTACAAAATAAAGCAACACTCTTTGTTCTTTTTTGTTCACAATCTCGCCTGTTTGGGTCATAAATTCAATCAAGATTTGGGAGGTATTTTATGATGAATTTGTCCTACAGCACAAGGAAAGTACATTCCTAGATCAGATAAAGATTTTCTTGATGGAACATTCATGTGCTAGAAATTCTCTGGATTATCTGTCTTACTGTTCTATTACAAACCAGGAAGTATTTTTCCCTGATTGCTTCATCTAATATCTAGAGTTATTTTATTAAAATTAATTTTATATAGAAGTATATATGTGATCAATTGCCTCAAGACATTAGGCATCATTAATTTTGTGAGAGATCTGGTTATACATTGGGTACAAGGAATAACAGTAATACCAGTAATAACATTAATAAGATCATATTACAGCAGCAACAGACATAAATTATAAATAGTTTAAAAATCAACAAAGAGAGGACTAATTAGGACAGTTATTAGTGAAACTAGTTTCTATCTAGATTGCCATAAGACACCAGGTCTGGAGGTGAACAAGACGAAGAAGCCAAATTCTGCAGGGACCAGGTAGAGAACAAAAGATAAAGGTTTCATCTTCATGTACAAAGACACACTTTACCGATGTTTTATAAGTCACAATTAGCATAAGGGGAAATGTTTCCTTTGTATCTGAAAAACAAAGATTAAAAGCTGTAGGAGATCAGATCAAGATAGCCAGGAAAGAGGACTTGGAGCTCACCTCCCCCAAAAACACATCAAAAATATGCTTATAGGTGGAAGAATACTCACATAAAACTAACTGGAAACTAGAAGAATAGCTCCTATACAACCAAAACTTCAAGGAAGATGTCCACAGAACTGAGAAGAATGGGGGAAAAAAAAAGAAAAAAGAAAAGGCGTCAGATCAGGACCTGCACCCCTAGGGGAGATCTGAAAGGAAGAGAAGGTCCACATGGGTGGACCCTCACCCTGGAGAGGGATGAAATTCAGGCACAGACTTGAGTGTCCCACTTCTGGGGTCCTATGCTGAGGAGACAAGTCCCCTTGCCTGATGGAAAAACTGCTGGGACAGATATAAAGGCTGGAGAAGCCTAGACTCTACTCAAGAAGAGTACACATGTGCTAAGTTGACAACAATCAGGGTGGAGAAAGCTCTGCACTAGCAGCTACCATCTTGTTGCATTTCCCAGTCTGAGTGGGTCAAACACCCAGGCCTGCTCACTCAACACCACAGCTTGGCACAGGATCTGAGTCAGTCAGAACCTGAAAAAAGATACTGTCATAGCTAAGCAGAGATAGACCAAGGCCTAGGTGGTCCCCATGGGGTAGTGGTGGTCATTCTCAGTGCTTATTCAAGCAACAGTAGAAGCCAAATTACCATGGTCCCTGTTTCCAGTTCTCGCTCCCAACTCAGTCTTTCCAGTGCTGTTACTGTTCAGTTGCCATGTCACGTCCCTTTCTTTGTGATCCCATGGACTGTAGCACACCAGACTTCCCTGTCCCTCACCATCTCCCAGAGTTTGCCCAAGTTCATGTCCATTTAATCGATGATGCCATCTAGACGTCTCATCCTTTGTCATCCTCTTCTCCTTCTGCCTTCAATATTTCCCAGCATCAGGGTCTTTTCCAATAAGTCAGCTCTTTGCATCAGGTGGACAAAGTACTGAAGATTCAGCTTCACCATCAGTCCTCCCAAAGAATATTCAGGTTTGATTTCCTTTAATATTGACTTGTTTGAACTCCTTGCTGTCCAAGGACTCTCAAGAATTTTCTCCAGCACCGTGGTTCAAAATCATCAATTCTTTGGTGCTCTGCCTTCTATATGGCCCAACTCTCACATCCATACCTGACTACTGGAAAGACCATAGCTGTTTGTGATGAGAGCTTTCTAAAAATTACCAATTTAGAAGATTTTCCTCTTTAAAGAATCCATCATCTGACCATTGACAAGTAGGATCTTAATAGCTACTCAAACTCGAAGATGCAAGTGGGATCTCCATGTGAGAGTATAAAGGATGTAGATTCATAAGATCTAGAAAGTGTACTCCCCCAGAAAAAGTTCAGAAAATAAAGTTTACATTGTATAGACAGACACAAAGGCAGTTGAGATGATAAAGCCCCTAATGGACTTGGATCTGTTATAACAAATTTCTCTGAGGCTAGCTTGGATAGATAAAGAGGTAATAGACTGAACATTAAATACATTAATATGTATACCTTTCAGATGGCAGAGACCACAGAGAATTTTCCTAATTGGTCAATACATCAAACTTTCAAGACATAGGACAAGACACCTAAGATCAGGAAGAACACTTATAGGTAATGCACACAAAGGTAATGAAAGTTCCTCCTGAAAATCTTTGGTTCCCTTAAGCGCAGGACTTTAAAAAAAAAATTGTTTTTTCAAAATGGCCATAATAATCAAATACATTTTTATTGGTTTTTAGAATTACTGTTGCCTTCTCCAGAAAATCAATTTTCTTGTTATAAGAGGACGTTCAGAGAGAAAGAGACAGCAAGAAGATCACTGTGGTGGGCATTTAGAAAAATGTGCATGTGTGCGTGTTAAGTCGCTTCAGTCAGAAACAGACTTTTTGCAACCCTATGGACTATAGACCACCAGGGTCCTCTGTCCATGGGATTCTCTAGGTAAGAATACTGAAGTGGATTGCCATGCCCTTCCCCAGGGGATCTTCCTGACCAAGGGATCAAACCCAAGTATCTTATGTCTCCTGCATTGGCAGATGGGTTCTTTACAACTAGTGACACCTGGGAAGCCCTTTTAGAAAAAAACAGGGAGGAGCAAAGGGAAAGCCTGAGCCAGCATCAGTTGCAATTTTAAACTTTGATATGATTTCAAGGGAAATAGATGGGGAAACAGTGGAAACATTGTCAGACTTTATTTGTTGGGGGCTCCAAAATCACTGCAGATGGTGACTGCAGCCATGAAATTAAAAGACGCTTACTTCTTGGAAGAAAAGTTATGACCAGCCTAGACAGCATATTCAAAAGTAGAGACATTACTTTGCTGACTAAGGTCTGTCTAGTCAAGGCTATGGTTTTTCCAGTAGTCATGTATGGATGTGAGAGTTGGACTGGTGAAGGAGGCTGAGCGCTGAAAAATTGATGCTTTTGAACTGTGGTGTTGAAGACTCTTGAGAGTCCCTTGGACTGCAAGGAGATACAACCAGTCCATTCTGAAGGAGATCAGCCCTGAGATTTCTTTTGAAGGAATGATGCTAAAGCTGAAACTCGAGTACTTTGGCCATCTCATGGGAAAAGTTGACCCACTGGAAAAGACTGTGATGCTGAGAGGGATTGGGGGAAGGAGGAGAAGGGGACGACAGAGGATGAGATGGCTGGATAGCATCACTGACTCAATGGACATGAGTCTGAGTGAACTCTGGGAACTGGTGATGGACAGGGAGGCCTGGCATGCTGCGATTCATGGGGTTGCAAAGAGTTGGATGTGACTGAGCGACTGAACTGAACTGATGATTTCAAGCAATTTTAAAAATTGATTTCCTGTAAAGAAGTTACTATTTCCTTTTTCAGAAGCACCTAAATACCAGTCAAAATAAGTTTTCACTTAATCTCTCTGATTTTACTGCCAGCTTTCTGTAGCGGTATATGGGAAAAAAAAAAAAAAATTGGAATGTCAAAAGAGCCCCGTCTCAGCCATTTCAGGGTGAAATCACTTTTAGTTAATAACTTTACAAAAAGTTTAAAGCCATTACACAAATTTAAAAACCCAGACCCAGATTTCATAACTTGTGAATTCTACAAAATATTCAAGGAAGAAGCAATACAATTTCTACACTAATATTACCAGAAAAGAGAAAATATTTTTCAACTTATTTTTAGAATTCAAATTACCCTAAAAAAAAAAAGCGGACAGACATTTATCAAAAGAATAGGGAGAACTACAGGCTAATATCTCTTATGAACTTAGAGACAAAATGTTCTTAAAGTAAACAGCTATTCCACATGATAATGATGGTCCTAATCCAGGTAATAAAGCAAGAAGAAAAGCATGAAAAAACATTTAAATACTGCTAAGTATTGGACTAAAATCTCTTTATTTATAGACAATACAATCATCTACATTAAAAATCCCAAGAAGTCTACAAAGGGCCTAGGATACAAGGTTAATATAATAAAATCAATAATGTTTATATATGTTAAAAAATTTTAAATTAAAATTTTAAACAAATAAAAATTTCCCAGGTAACTGAAGAAATTCCTTGGAATAACAAAAGCTCTTTCTGTCTCAGGAAGATGTCTCACATGCTCTTCTCTCTCAAGAAACTTGTACATTCTAAAAGTGAGTGAAGGGACACAGAGCTAACTCTTTGTTTCAGGTAAATTATGATATCGAGTTTGGGTTCACACTCAACTTGTTATTGATGTACCAGACACCCTTGAAATATTCAGAACGGAAGTTAAGGAAGATGTCCATTTTTACATTCCATTACATAGATTCCCAACGAAATTAATTTCCCAACAAATGGGTGGTAAACAAATAACCTACACTGGTTGACTATTTGATTTCCTAATGTTGAACAACAGATCATAGAAAATATAGATTCCTTTGTACTTGACAGGAACTCTTCACTCTCAGATACTCTCAGGGCACTCTGTCTCACTTTCAGCGGGTCTCACATCAAATTTCACTTTTTCTTTGCTACCATATGTATAAAGAACTCTCTCTTACTTTTCTCATCTCTAAATCAGAACCTCCTATTTCATTTCATTTTAAAAATACTCATTACTACCTAATATACATATAATATGCAATACAGACATAAAACCATGACATTTATTATCTGCCTCTCTTGCTAAATAAAAATTTGAGAATAAAGCTGGACATTTTTTGCTCACAGCTATGGTCCTAGCATCTAGCACCTAGTGAATATTTGAAGGTTAAGAAATCTTCATTGAATTAATTAATTGATATTTACCAGTCTCTGAAATTTTCTTGTCTGGTTATTTACTTATATATTATTTGTTTCCTTTCTAGAATGTAAGCTCTTGAGAGTAATAACTATGTGCATCTTCTCTATTGCTGAATCCTTGGATCTTAGCACTTAGCTATTGTTCAAAATTCTAGAAATTATCTATGAATCCATGATTACAATTAGGTGATGAATTTTACTTTTAAAATATTGAAATCTATAAATAAATAAATGGCATTTCAAATATCTCTGTGAAGCTATTGTGATACTCTTCATGTAGTCAGTAAATTTCATAAATAGTTTTTCTTTCTGTAGAGATCATAACATATGACTTGCATTATAAGATTTGTTTATAGCTAGCATTTGTGTCAGAGGATACTGAGTTAATTAACTAAATTG
Organism: Nanger dama; assembly: GCA_917880005.1. NCBI lineage: Eukaryota > Metazoa > Chordata > Mammalia > Artiodactyla > Bovidae > Nanger > Nanger dama. The sequence goes on along the minus strand of CAKJTW010000043.1, from coordinate 5,514,164 downwards.
GCTTCATTCAGATTACACCTGTTTCTAATTTCCAATGGATTAAGAAAAAGACATTTAAAACTAAAATATCCTGGACCTCATTTTAGACGATGAGTGATTGTTTTGTTGTATTAAATTATTTCTAATACTTTTTCTTCGCTATTTTTTTAAGATAAAATAGTATAGATGAATATAACTAGTGAAGTAATGCAAACATTTTCACAGGTTAAGTAATGAACATCTGAGTGTTGCAGAAGTGGCAGTAAGCAAGTGTTTGGCAAACATATAGGGATCAATGAAGAACAACTGTGGATACTTCAGCAGACAAGAGAAATAATAAGACATTAATCCCTAAGAACTCATAGGCACCTTATGAATAAATCACAAATAAACCACAGGCTGGACAGGTGATGTTGCATATAATGTGTAACACAGAAATTCAAGGAAGTAGAAATTCAAAACACAATATTAGAAAGACCAGCCACACAAATATGCTCAAAGGCAAAAGATAAATAATCATAATTACATACACAAAGAAGTGATTTTTTGAGACATCATTCTTAAATAGGAAATGATTGAATAATATTTCTCTACTGAGATCCATAATCCTGGAGATAAACTCATGGATTTGTTTACAATGGTTTATGGTCAAGAGGGAAGAGGTGCACCCCGCCTAGAACTTCCACTTAGAACTGATCAAAGGTGGTGAAATTCTATAACTGTGATATTAATAATTTGTCAATTATCTTACTAAGTTTCAAAGAATGAAGAATCTAATTATTAGAAAATATTCTTTGAAAATCTGGTAAGACGGCTTCTCAGGTCCAGTCATGTTCTTTTCTTGGGTTTGCTTCTTCCCCTTTACTATTATTTTAATCTTTCTAGGGCTTCGGGAAGAGTGTTAAACTGTGGACTGTAGCCCCCAGGTTCAATGTCCGTGGGATTTTCCAGCAAGAAAACTAGAATGGGTTGCCATTTCCTTCTCCAGGGATCTTCCCAACCCGGGGATCGAGCCTAAGTCTCTTGCATTCCAGGTAGATTCTTTACCACTGAGCCACTAGGGAATCCATTATAGTCCTGAAGCCATACTTATTCTATGACTCAAGGTTTCTGGCTTTTAAAATTGGTAGCTCCCTTAGAGGGTAGATTGGTTACAATATTTTAGTCAATTTCCATTCTTGAAACCCACAAAATACATTTTATTCTATAAAGGTCAGGAACATGACATGGAAATTTGTGAAGCATTCCATATGTTTTAGGGCTTTTCTTTTTTTTTTTTTTTAATTTTTATTTATTTATTTATTTATTTTAATTACAATACTGTATTTCTTTTGCCATACATTGACATGAATCAGCCACAGGAGAACACAATCTCCCAATGCCTAAGCCCCCTCCCACCTCCCACCCCACATCATCAACCTGAATCATCCTGTGCACCAGCCCCATGCATCCATCCTGCATCCTGCATTGAATATAGACTGGCACTTTGTTTCTTACAAGATAGTATACATGTTTCAATGCCATCCTCCCAAACCATTCCACCCTTTCCCTCTCCCTCAGAGTCCAAAAGTCCATTCTATACCTCTGTGTCTCTTTTGTTGTCTCACATATAGGGTCATCATTACTATCTTCTAAATTCCATATATATGTGTCAGTATACTGTATTGGTGTTTTTCTTTCTGGCTTACTTCACTCTGTATAATCAGTTCCAATTTCATCCATCTCATTAGAACTGAGTGAAATTTATTCTTTTTAAGGGCTGAGTAGTACTCCCTTGTGTATATGTACCACAGCTTTCTTATCCATTCATCTGCTGATGGACATCTAGGTTGCTTCCATGTCCTGGCTATTATAAACAGTGCTGCAATGAACATTGGGGTACATGTGTCTCTTTCACTTCTGGTTTCCTTGGTGTGTATGCCCACCAGGGGGATTGCTGGGTCATAAGGCAGTTCTATTTGCAATTTTTTAAGGAATCTCCACACTGTTTTTCATAATGGCTGTACTAGTTTGCATTCCCACCAGCAGTGTAAGAGGGTTCCCTTTTCTCCACATCCTCTCCAGCATTTATTGCTTGTAGACTTTTGGATGGCAGCCATTCTGATTGGTGTGAAATGGTACCTCATTGTGGTCTTGATTTGCATTTCTCTGATAATGAGTGATGTTGAACATCTTTTCATGTGTTTGTTAGCCATCCGTATGTCTTCTTTGGAGAAATGCCTATTTAGTTCTTTGGCCCATTTTTTTATTGGATCGTTTATTTTTCTGGAGTTGAGTTGCAGTTGCTTATATATCTTTGAGATTAGTTGTTTGTCATTTGTTTCATTTGCTATTGTTTTCTCCCATTCAGAAGGCTGTCTTTTCACCTTGCTTATAGTTTCCTTTGTTGTGCAGAAGCTTTTAATTTTTATTAGATCCCATTTGTTTATTTTTGCTTTTATTTCCATTATACTGGGAGTTGGATCATAGAGGATCCTGCTGTGATTTATGTCGGAGAGTGTTTTGCCTATGTTTTCTTCTAGGAGTTTTATAGTTTCTGGTCTTACATTTAGATCTTTAATCCATTTTGAGTTTAATTTTGTGTATGGTGTTAGACAGAGGTCTAGTTTCATTCTTTTACAAGTGGTTGACCAGTTTTTCCAGCACCGCCTGTTAAAGAGACTGTCTTTACTCCATTGTATATTCTTGCCTACTTTGTCGAAGATAAGGTGTCCATAGGTGTGTGGGTTTATCTCAGGGCTTTCTATTTTGTTCCATTGATCTATATTTCTGTCTTTGTGCCAGTACCATACTGTCTTAATGACTGTGGCTTTGTAGTAGAGCCTGAAGTCAGGCAAGTTGATTCCTCCAGTTCCATTCTTCTTTCTCAAGATTGCTTTGGCTATTCGAGGTTTTTTGTATTTCCATACAAATCTTGAGATTATTTGATCTAGTTCTGTGAAAAATGCTGCTGGTAGCTTGATAGGAATTGCACTGAATCTGTAGATTGCTTTGGGTAGTATACTCATTTTCACTATATTGACTCTTCCGACACATGAGCATGGTATATTTCTCCATCTATTAGTGTCCTCTTTGATTTCTTTCATCAGTGTTTTATAGTTTTTGATATATAGGTCTTTAGTTTCTTTAGGTAGGAATATTCTTAAGTATTTTATTATTTTCTTTGCAATGGTGAATGGAATTGTTTCCTTAACTTCTTTTTCTACTTTCTCATTATTAGTGTATAGGAATGCAAGGGATTTTTGAGTGTTGGTTTTATGTCCTGCGACTTTACTATATTCATTGATTAGCTCTAGTAGTTTTCCGGTCGAGTCTTTAGGATTTTCTATGTAGAGGATCATGTCATCTGCAAACAGTGAGAGTTTTACTTCTTTTCCAATTTGGATTCTTTGTATTTCTTTTTCTGCTCGGATTGCTGTGGCCAAAACTTCCAGTACAATGTTGAAGAGTAGTGGTGAAAGTGGACACACTTGTCTTGTTCCTGACTTTAGGGGAAATAGTTTCAATTTTTCACCATTGAGGATAATGTTAGCTGTGGGTTTGTCATATATAGATTTTATTATTTTGAGGTATGTTCCTTCTATTCCTGCTTTCTGGAGAGTCTTTATCATAAATGGATGTTGAATTTTGTCAAAGGCTTTTTCTGCATCTATTGAGATAATCATATGATTTTTATTTCTCAGGTTGTTAATGTGATGAATTACATTGATTGACTTGCAGATATTGAAGAATCCTTGAATCCCTGCGATAAAGCCCACTTGGTCATGGTGTATGACTTTTTAATGTGTTGCTGGATTCTGATTGCTAGGATTTTGTTGAGGATTTTTGCATCTATGTTCATCAGTGATATTCGCCTGTAGTTTTCTTTTTTGTGGTGTCTTTGTCAGGTTTTGGTATTAGGTTGATGGTGGCCTCATAGAATGAGTTTGGAAGTTTACCTTCCTCTGCAATTTTCTGGGATAGTTTCAGTAAGATAGGTGTTAGCTCTTTTGAAATTTTTCATAGAATTCAGCTGTGAAGCCGTCTGGACCTGAGCTTTTGTTTGCTGGAAGATTTCTGATTACAGTTTCAATTTCCATGCTTGTGATTTGTCTGTTAAGATTTTCTGTTTCTTCCTGGTTCAGTTTTGGAAAGTTGTACTTTTCTAAGAATTTTTCCATTTCTTCCAAGTTTTCCATTTTATTGGCATGTAATTGCTGATAGTAGTCTCTTATGATTCTTTGTATTTCTGAGTTGTCTGTTGTGATCTCTCCATTTTCATTTCTAATTTTGTTGGTTTGATTTTTTTCCTCTTTGTTTCTTGATGAGTCTGTCTAATAGTTTGTCAATTTTATTTTTCCTTTCAAAGAACCAGCTTTTTGCTTTGTTGATTTTTGCTATGGTCTCTTTTGTTTCTTTTTCATTTATTTCTGCCCTAATTTTTAGGATTTCTTTCCTTCTACTAACTCTGGGGTTCTCTATTTCTTCCTTTTCTAGTTGCTTTAGGTGTAGAGTTAGGTTATTTATTTGACTTTTTTCTTGTTTCTTGAGGTATGCCTGTATTGCTATGAACTTTCCTCTAGGACTGCTTTTATAGTGTCCCAAAGGTTCTGTGTAGTTGTGTTTTCATTTTCATTCGTTTTGATGCATATTTTGATTTCTTTTGATTTCTTCTGTGTTTTGTTGATCATTCAGAAGGGTGTTGTTCAGCCTCCAAATGTTGGAATTTTTAATAGTTTTTCTCCTATAATTGAGATCTAACCTTAGTGCATTATGGTCAGAGAAGATGCTTGGAATAATTTCGATTTTTTTGAATTTATCAGGGTTAGATTTATGACCCAGAATGTGATCTATCCTGGAAAAGGTTCCGTGTGCACTTAAGTAAAAGGTGAAATTCTTTGTTTTGGGGTGAAATGTCCTATAGATATCAATTAGGTCTAACTGGTCTATTGTGTCGTTGAACGTTTGCGTTTCTTTGTTAATTTTCTGTTTAGTTGATCTGTCCATAGGTGTGAGCGGGGTATTAAAGTCTCCCACTATTATTGTGTTATTATTAATTTCCCCTTTCATGCTTGTTAGCAATTGTCTTACATATTGCAGTGCTCCTATGTTGGGTGCATATATATTTATAATTGTTGTATCTTCTTCTTGGATTGATCCTTTAATCATTATGTAGTGGCCTTCTTTGTCCCTTTTCACAGCCTTTGTTTTTAAGTCTATTTCATCGGATATGAGTATTGCTACTCCTGCTTTCTTTTGGTCTGTATTTGCATGGAATATCTTTTTCCAGCCCTTCACTTTTAGTCTGTATGTGTCCGTTGTTTTGAGGTAGGTCTCTTGTAGGCAGCATATATAGGGATCTTGTTTTTGTATCCATTCAGGCAGTCTTTGCCTTTTGACTGGGGCATTCAACCCATTTACATTTACGGTAACTATTGATAAGTATGCTCCTGTTGCCATTTACTTTATTGTTTGGGGTTCAGGTTTATACGTCCTTTTGTGTTTCCTTTCTAAAGTCTATCCTTTAGCATTTGTTGGAGAGCTGGTTTGGTGGTTCTGAATTCTCTCAGCTTTTGCTTGTCTGTACAGCTTTTGATTTCTCCTTCATATTTGAATGAGATCCTTGCTGGGTGCAGTAATCTTGGCTGAAGGTTATTATCTATCCTCACTTTAAGTATGTCTTGCCATTCCCTCCTGGCCTGAAGAGTTTCTATTGAAAGATCTGCAGTTATTCTTATGGGGATCCCCTTGTGTGTTATTTGTTGTTTTTCCCTTGCTGCTTTTAATATTTGTTCTTTGTGTTTGGTCTTTGTTAGTTTGATTAATATATGTCTTGGGGTGTTTTGCCTTGGGTTTATCCTGTTTGGCACTCTCTGGGTTTCTTGAACTTGGGTGATTATTTCCTTCCCCATTTTAGGGAAGTTTTCAACTATTATCTCCTCAAGTATTTTCTCATGGTCTTTCTTTTTGTATTCTTCTTCTGGGACTCCTATAATTCGAATGTTGGAGCGTTTCATATTGCCTTGGAGGTCTCTGAGGTTGTCCTCATTTCTTTTAATTTGTCTTTCTTTTTCCCTCACTGATTCATTTATTTCTACCATTCTATCTTCTATTTCACTAATCCTATCTTCTGCATCTGATATTCTACTATTTTTAGCCTCCAGAGTGTTTCTGATCTCATTTATTGCATTATTCATTATATGTTTACTCTTTTTCATTTCTTCTAGGTCCTTGTTAAACCTTTCTTGCATCTTCTCAATCCTTGACCCCAGGCTGTTTATCTGTGATTCCATTTTGATTTCATGATTTTGGATCATTTTCACTATCTGTATTCGGAATTCTTTCTCAGGTAGATTCCCTATCTCTTCCTCTTTTGTTTGGTTTGGTGGGCATGTCTCCTGTTCCTTTACCTGCTGGGTATTCCTCTGTCTCTTCATCTTGGTTATATTGCTGCGTTTGGTGTGGTTTTCTATATTCTCAGAATTTGTGGAATTCTCTTTCTTATAGAGCTTCCTCTCTGTGTTTGGGGTTATATCAGTGGCTTGTCAAAGCTTCTTGATTAGGGAGGCTTGTGTTGGAGTTCTGGTGGGTGGAGCTGGATTTCCTCTCTCTGGAGTGCTGTGAAGTGTGAAGTAATGGGTTATGAGACGTCAATGGTTTTGGAGTATTTGAGTTGCCTGTGTATTGAAGCTCAGGGGCTTGTTCTTGTGTTGCTGGAGAATTTGCTTGGTATGTCTTGCTCTGGAGCTTGTTGGCCCTTGGGCGGTGCTCAATTTCAGTATAGGTATGAAGGGGTTTGATGAGCTCTTATTGGATAATGTTCCCCGTATTCAGGAATTCTTTGATGATCTCAGGCTTTGGACTTATGCCTCCTGATTCTGGTTTTCAGATTTATTTTTACAATAGCCTCATGATTTCTCCATCTATTCAGCACTAATGTTAAAACATCTAGGTTAATGATAATAGGTTTCTCCACCTTGAGGGTCATCCCTAGAGGATCACTGAGTTATTTGGAGGAGAGAAGAGGGAGGGATTAGTTAGAGGTGAGTGGAATGGGATGAGGTGGAATCAAAAGAGGAAAAAGCAAGTTAGCCCATAACCACTTTCTTGTGTGTGCTCCGAAGTCTGGACTGCTCAGAAGTGGTCACAGAGTTATACATGGAAGAGGAGAGGGAGGAAGTAGATAGAGGTGGACAGGAGGATAAAAGAGGGAGATGGAAAGGAGGGATACAGATCCGGCCAGTCACCAGTTCCCTTAGAATTCTCCTCCTTCTGGAACACACAGAGATTCATAGAGTTGGGTAGAGAAGAGGAGGGGGAGGGAGGGAGACAAAAGCCACCTGGTGGAGAAAAGAGAGATTCCAAAGGTGGAGAGAGTGGTCAAGCCAGTAGTCTCGCACTCATGTAAAACTGGGTACTGAAGATTAGGTTTTTAAAAGTACAAAATTGGCAACAAATACCAAAATGCCAAGGTTAAAAACCTGGAGTAAAGATTGGATTTTCAAAGATAGAATATTGAAGAGAAGAAGAAGAAGGAGAGAGAAATTAAAAAAAAAAAATAGAGAAAAAGTAAAATATAATAAAAGACTCCAGAATTTTTAAAAGACAACTTCCTCCACCAATAGGACTATATATGGCGTTTGCTTTAACAACAGGTTTTTTTTTTTTTTTGAAAAGTAATATTAGGTTATAAAAATAATAAATAGAAATATAGAAGACTTAAAAATTTAAGCAAGTTTAGGAAAAAAGAGAGGAAAAAGAGAAGAAAAAGCAGATTTAAAAAAAAAAAAAAATTTTTAGAAAGAAAAAAAATTCTTTAAAAAAATCACGCTTCCACATTATCCACCCCCCCAAAAAAATTTTTGATCATAAATGTAGTAATGGTATATCTGGCGCTTTCTGTGTAGTTGTGGACTGTGTGGGGTCACTACCAAGGCAGTTCCCTCTGTTTGACTTCCTCTGTTTGCTGGTCTCTTCCGTGTCTGATTTCTGTCTTGCCACAGGAAGGGTGGTGGTGTGCTCTGCACTGGGCTTGCCCCTTCTTGCTCCATGGGATAACCATGTGAAGCCTGCCCTATGCTTCATGCACTTCCCCGGTCTAAGCCACTCAGGTTTGGCGCTCAGGAAGCCCCCTCCGGGTGTCGGGTTTGCTTGATCCTGGGCTACGTTCCCTTCCCAAGTCCGAGTGGCTAGGGAGTTTGGCGTGCACTATTGTTGCGTCTTCTGGGCTTTCCAGGTCCCTCAATTTTCTGGGAGCTCTGCCGGGGCTCTTTCTCAGGCAGATGATGACTGTTCAGAGACCCTAGAAGTCTCAGTAAAGAAACCTGCTTGCAATTTGGTAGGTAATGTCTCTCTTGAGCTGCGACTGCCCTCTTCCAGCGCTTAAGGCTCTGGCTCCCTGTCACCGGTGGGGGTTGGTCTGCAGCCGGCTATTTCCGATCCGTCCTTTGTTCTGTGCGCGGGCCTGCCGGTGTCTTATGTTCGAGCATTTCACATGTTAGTTATCCCCCAGTCTGGCTTGCTAGTCCGAGATAAATCATTCTAGCCACGCGCAGACCCGATTCTGGCCCCCTTCGCCCCGATTCTCAAGAAAAGCCCTGCAGCCTACGTCTCCCGTGGCCCAGTTCTTAGAAAGCACTGTCGCGGGTGTGCTCCTCCTGCCCAACCCCCACTGCTGTCAGACGCAGGCGTTTGCGCTGCTTATCCATTGGGGGTTATACTGTTGAATTCATAATCTGTTGGTTTTAATTATTTATTTATTCTTCCTTCCTGTTATGTTGCCCTCTGTGCTTCCAGGGCTCGCCCCATGCACAGCTGTGAGAAAGTTCCCCAATTTTAGGGAACCTCTCTTTTAAGAGTCTCTTCCTGGGACGCGATTCCCTTCCCATGCCAGGGTTCCCTCCCTACCTCCTTTGTCTCTATCTTCGTCCTTTAAAATAATTCCTACCTGGTTTTGAAGCCAATGATCTGCTTTGCTGGATTCCTGATGTCCTCTGCCAGCAGTCAGAAGTTATTTTGTGGAACTTATTCAGCGTTGAAATGTTCTTTTGATGAGGCAGAGAGGGAGAAAGTGTTCTCCCCATCCTATTCCTCTGCCATCTTTTTGCTCCCCCTAGGGCTTTCCTTTTGGCTGAGCTGGTAATGTAATGAGGGAGACCTGGGTTTGATCCCTAGGTTGGGAAAATGCCCTGGAGAAGGGAAAGATTACTCATTCCAGTATTTTTGCCTGGAGAATTCCATGGACAGAAGAGCCTGGTGGACTACAGTCCATGAGGTCACAAAGACTGGGACTCAGCTGAGTGACTAACAGTTTCACTTTTTCATCTGCTGATGAACTACTGAAATTGACTATAAGATCAATTTTCTGTGACATTTGTGTTTTACTTTAGACATTTTCCTTCTTTCTCTTTCCATTTTCCCCCATTTCATTTGCTGTCTGCATACTTTGGTGATATATTGTCTTTTCCTTTGTTAAGGTTAATTATTAGAACTATTCCTAATATTTAAACATTATCCTGTTTTCTTAACCTTTCTATCAGATTCTTTTTATTAAGGCTGATTAGTGATCTAGAAGGTTAGCCCTTTCTCATATGTACATCACTGCAGCTCTTTAGCTCTTCAATGACTTCTGTTCTTCATAACTAGCATAGTAAGATGCCTCTTTTTCCTTTTCTAAGAAGCTAATGTATCATTATCTCTGTAGGTTAACCTGATCAATTTCTCTGCTTGAACTGTGTTTGGATATTCTCTTTTTCTATTTTAGTTTCACTCCTTCTATTTATTTCTTGAAGCCTGGGGTAAAGAAAATTCCAAGCAAATAACAATTAAAGCAGACTAGTTTTTCTTTCAATAATTTTTGGTGGCTAGAGTATTTCTTCGGAGAAGGCAATGGCACCCCACTCCAGTATTCTTGCCTGGAAAATCCCTGGGATGGGGGAGCCTGATGGGCTGCCGTCCATTGAGTCTCAGAGTCGGACATGACTAAAGTGACTTAGCAGCAGAGTATTTCTTCTAGATTTTATTTTAGACTCTTAACTCCTGACACTTAGGGCCAGAAAGGCATAATGCTTCAAAAGCAAGATAAGAAATTGTCAATAAAAATCAGAGAATAGTTGTTTAGAATATTTCCCTTATGCAAAAGCCAATAAATATGTGTCAATGGGAAAAACAATGACAGTTAATATCAGAGCAACTGATAAATGACCAGTGGAAACAGACTGCAGTAGGAATCCAACTGCCAGTATGATGCTTATCTGTAATCCTGTGATATCACCAACAAATAATTATTGAGTAGTGTTTGAAGAACTATAGGTTGACCACTTAGAAACAGGACAGAGGGCAACAAATCTACTGATTATTTTACATTAATCTATTTCATAATAGTGATTTCTCAGTAATGTTTGAATGATGCTAAAGCATCTTTCAGAAAAAGGCAACTGAAGTTTATACAACTAGTAAAAATGCAGACTTTGTGTTTGTAGTTGCTTCTCTCTGATGTCCAAAACCATCTCTTTCCAATACACAGCACTGACCTCTAACTAACGGTTCTGAATTATGTGAGCTCGGTAAAAGAACAAGTTAATGAACCATTAATCCACATAAATGCAACATGGAATATTTGAACAGCAAGCTACCTATAGTACTAAAGATTTTAAAACATGGTTCTAGGTGTTCTGACTCAGAAAAATGTTTTCTAATTGAGTGGCGCTAAATATGACAATATCTGAGAACCATTGAGCTGGTTTAAAATAAAAATTGCATGTCAATACAAAACCTAAATCGAAGCATTTCCAAAATCTGAATGGCAAAAATAACTGCTGTCCCTCTTTGGTAGTGTTAGGAATATTTTATTCAACTATTTCTGAGCCTCCTTAAAGCTTAAACCAACTCCCCAAATCATTTCAGAGTAGAGATTTGGGCACAGGTGTGAAACATTCATTTACAATCACAATTCCTAAGGACAAGACCTGTGCTATTTTAACACTTTCTGCAGTATCAAATGTCCTCAAAATTTGCCAATAATAGAACAGTAATTTTCAGTGGTCGTAAAGACAACTGTTAAAAGGCTGTCTTTTGTGATAAACACTCTTTATCAGTGTTTCTTCATTGAGAACATGCAAACAACCATAGACTGGGAAGATTCCAACTGAATTTTTTTCAGAAGTTTAAAATTTACAAAAGAATAGAAACTTAAAGTGAATTTATTTAGCACTTTCAAGTCCTACCTGGCTTGCAAAGGCTTTGAACTCTAAAGGACTCAGAACTCAGATTTGAACCAACATCCACTGCTGCCTCGCCCTACTAAGTTCTGCCAAGAAAGGAGTTAGGTGACCTCCCATGCTCTTCTATTTGTACTAAGAAGAATGACATCACACTTAAAGCTATAAAAGCATAGAAGTTTGAAGTCCTGCAAAAATTTCATGGGTTTGAAACAGACACAGCTTGGCTAGTGGGTGGATTTAGAAAAATTTTTCTTTCTTTTTTTTTGGTGCATCATCAGTTTCCTCCATCTCGGTTCCATTTGGTTATCTATTTCCTCCGTTTTCTTCAGATGTTGTTTCTTTGCACTTGTTTCTTGGTTGGATCATATTTTTAAGTCTCTAATTAGAGAAGCCACCTGTGGATAGTGCCTTCTGTCTGCTAACGCTGACACTGAAAATTCCCTTTGTTCCTCTTCTATTCTGGTTTCATTTCACCAACCTCTCTTTTTCTCCTTTTTTAATTTCACACTGACAAAATAGAGACTTCCAAATGAAGTATGCTTTGCTACAGTTGGAAATCTCTGTGGGGCTAATAATGTGCAGCTTTCTGTTGCTTGGAACAAGAAACTTGTAATCTAATTTTGATTGTAGATAGGCATTAACCCATCCTTACTGTCATGCAGTCAGGGCCTGTGTTACTTATCCTTAACTTATTGTTGCTCTCACTTTAAAGGGCAGTCCAGTTCACCTCAACCAGTGAACTGCTTCTCCCAATAATTTTTCCTCTTTCTCTCCTTTTCTCCCTTTCTGCCTTAGGAGTTGTCATATCTCCAATAATCAGTTTTCCAACTTCCCTCACCAAAGTTGAACCTCAGTGCACAGCAGACTCTTTAGTGGTAGAATTGTGAATGGGGCTCGTTTTTATTCCATCTGAGGACAAACCTGTTTCCACTGAGTCATTATCATTGTCTTCCACCATCTCTCTTTTTGTTCTTTATTTCAGAATCTGAGCTATTTGTTTACTTATTCACATTTTATTGTTTGTACATACTATATGTTTTAGGAACTGTGCTAGATTCTAGGGATACTGTAGTGAGTAAAAAAATAAGAGAAATGATTTGTGCCCTTTAAGCTTACAGCTAGTTGAGTTTGGGAAGATGGACATCAAAAAAGAATCACATACATAAATATAATATTGTCCTGAGATAAGTGCTACAAAGAGTATACCATGTTATGAATCTGTATATATAGGAAAAATGGACCCAGTCATGGAAGTGACAATCAGCTTGAATCTGAAGAAAAACTAGGAGTTAGTTTGGACAGAATGGAGAATGGGGTATACAGTGAGTTGAATAACACCCCACCAAAATTCATGTCTGCCTAGAACCTAAGAATGTGACCTAAGTTGAAATAGGGTCTTATAAATGTAATCAACTTATGCTAAGACCATACTGTGTTAGGATGAGTCTGGATCTGATGACTGGTGTCCTTATAAAGAAGAGAGAAATTCAAAGCCACAGTCATCAAGGCAGTATGGTACTGGCACAAAGACAGAAATATAGATCAATGGAACAAAATAGAAAGCCCTGAGATAAATCCACACACCTATGGACACCTTATCTTCAACAAAGGAGGCAAGAATATACAATGGATTAAAGACAATCTCTTTAACAAGTGGTGCTTAGAAAACTGGTCAACCACTTGTAAAAGAATGAAATTAGAACACTTTCTAACACCATACACAAAAATAAACTCCAAATGGATTAAAGGTCTAAACTTAAGACCAGAACTATAAAACTCCTAGAGAACATAGGCAAAACACTCTCCAGCATAAATCACAGCAGGATCCTCTATGATCCACCTTGCAGAATTTGGAAGTAAAAGCAAAATTAAACAAATGGGACCTAGTTAGAATTAAAAGCTTCTGCACAACAAAGGAAACTATAAGCAAGGGGAAATAGCAAATGAAGCAATGACAAAGAACTAATCTCAAAAATATACAAGCAACTCCTACAGCTCAACTCCAGAAAAATAAATGACCCAATCAAAAAATGGGTCAAAGAACTAAACAGACATTTCTCTGAAGAAGACATACAGATGGCTAACAAACACATGAAAAGATGCTCAACATCACTCATTATCAGAAAAATGCAAATCAAAACCACAGTGAGGTACCATTTCACACCAGTCAGAATGGCTGTGATCCAAAAGTCTACAAGCAATAAATGCTGGAGAGGGTGTGAAGAAAAGGGAACTCTCTTACACTGTTTATGGGAATACAAACTAGTACAGCCACTATGGAAAACAGTGTGGAGATTCCTTTAAAAATTGCAAATAGAACTGCCTTATGACTCAGCAATCCCACTGCTGGGCATACACACACCGAGGAAACCAGAATTGAAAGAGACACATGTATCCCAGTGTTCATTACAGCATTGTTTATAATAGCCAGGACATGGAAACAACCTAGATGTTCATTAGCAGATGAATGGATAAGAAAGCTGTGGTACATATACACAATGGAGTATTACTCAGCCATTAAAAAGAATAAATTTGACTCAGTTCTAATGAGGTGGATGAAACTGGAGCCAATTATACAGAGTGAAGTAAGCCAGAAAGGAAAACACCAATGCAATATAATAACACATATATATGGAATTTATAAAGATGGTAATGATAACACTGTATGTGAGACAGCAAAAGAGACACAGATGTGTAGAACAGTCTTTTGGACTCTGTGGGAGAGTGAAAGGGTGGGACGATTTGGAAGAATGGCATTGAAACATGTAAAATATCATATATGAAACGAACCACCAGTCCAGGTTCGATGCATGCTACAGAATGCTTGGGGCTGGTGCACTGGGATGACCCAGAGGGATGGTAAGGGGAGGAAGGTGGGAGGGGTGTTCAGGATGGGGAATATGTGTACATCCCTGGCGGATTCATGTTGATTTATGGCAAAACCAATACAATATTGTAAAGTAATTAGCCTCCAGTTCGATACAGGATACAGGATGCTTGGGGCTGGTGCACAGGGATGATCCAGAGAGATGATATGGGGTGAGAGGTGGGAGGGGGTTTCAGGATTGGGAGCTCATGTACACCTGTGGCTGATTTATGTCAATGTATGGCAAAATCAATACAGTATTGTAAAGTAGAATAAAGTAAAAATAAAATTTAAAATAAATAAATAAATAAATATTTCATGCAGTTACCCCCAAAAATAAATAAATTCATATTTTTTTAAAAAAAGATAGAAATTCAACACAAAGATACACACAGAAAGAAGATGACATGGAGATATAGAAACGGAAGGTCATTGGAAGACAGAGACAGAGACTGGATCAGTGTTTACACAGACCAAAAGTAGTAATGGCTACTCGCCACCACCAAATATAAAAAGAAAGGCATGGGATGGTTTCTTCCTCAGAGCCTCCAGAAGGAATGAATCCTGTTGACACCTTTATTTCAGATATCTAGCATCGAGAACTGTGAGATAATACATGTCTCCTATTAAGGTACTCAGTTTGTGTTACTTTGTCATCACATCCATAGGAAACTATGAATAGGAAGAGTAACTCCACTGGCTACCACTCCTAGTGACCCACTGGGAGATTCTGGACATCTCATCCCCACACTTCTGGGATCTGCATGAATAGGTGTCCTGGCTCACAAAATGTAACAGTTGACTGAATAGTCAAAGGCAAGTTGGATTGTCTAGTCTCCCATGATTTAATTAACATTTGTAGAATGCTGCCTTCACAAATCATATAAAAGTCTTTTGAAAAACACGTGGTTCACTGATCAAGATTCAGCTCAGTTCAGTTCAGTCACTCAGTCATGTCCAACTCTTTGCGACCCCATGAATTGCAGCATGCCAGGCCTCCCTGTCCATCACCATCTCCCGGAGTTCAATCAGACTCATGTCCATCAAGTCAGTGATGCCATCCAGTTATCTCATCCTCTGTCGTCCCCTTCTCCTCCTGCCCCCAATCCCTCCCAGCATCAGAGTCTTTTTCAATGAGTCAGTTCTTTTTAGGACACCCCAATATTTTCATCAGATGATATTTCTTCCAAGCCACTCCCAGCCAATGACCACAGCAAAGTACTACAGATCACCTGGGCTATTTCTGCCTAACTCAGGATTTCACTAATGTGCAACTTTTTCTTAGGAACATCTCAGTGACCTGACCAAAACTCTCAGAAACACCCAATCCTGCCCTTCTTATCCCTCTCTGTTCATGGGTGTCAGACCCACACTGCAATCTGAAGCTGACTCTAGTTTATTGCTGCTTCTGCCCCCTTCTTCATCCTCTTCACACATTTCTACATATGAAATCTTTATCATACCTTAATCCACCTGGTGTGTACTTCTTGTAGGATACCAAGGTTTTTTTTTTTTTAATGGACACACACCAAGGGAGAGGAACTGAACCACAAACCCACCACCAAACTCAGTCCAGAGGAACAGCCAGGTCCAACACTGTCACTGCTTTGCCCTTTATCATCATCAAAAACAGTCACTGCTACTGCTGTCAGACTCCTGTTACTGTCTGTCCAGCAACCAGCCCCATTATAATAAATATTTTCTCACTTGTACTTGTATTTCACATGACTCCCTCAAAAGTTGGAAGTCCTAAGAAGTAGTGAATGATTAGCTGAGCCTGAATATGTGTCTGGGCTGCCAGTGGAAGAAAAACGAAATGTTGTGCTTTAGATTATTTTATAGGATGATGGTGTACTGCATTCCACAAATATTTCACGCAGTAAAAAGCAAAATAAATATACTAAATACTAAAAGCATTTGAAAACAAATGAAACAAAAGCATTCACGGCAAAGGCAGACCAAAACTTCTTGGTAAATACAGGAAACATGTTTTAATCATGACTTTAAATTTTTACTACATTCTATTTTAAAAAAGCATAATATATATGTCATATATTTGACAGAAAGTAGCTTGTACATTAATCTTGAGAAATCATGAGTTGTTATCTGTGACAATTCCAACCAAATTTCATATTAGCCCAATGTTGTGATCTTTAAAATTTAAATTTTTAAAAACACAATAATAAAAATAGTCACATCTGCAAATTATTCAAGGACCTTACCAATTTTCCCAATAGCTTCTTATAATCCTTTGATAATCAAGTCAGTCTCTTTGAAATGCCAATCATTATTACTCTTTTACTTTACTTTTAACTGGTTTAATTTTGCCATTTCAAGAAACAGTAGAGTGCTCTGTGCTCTGATGCAGACTGTTTGCATTTGCACCCAAGCTAGCTCATTGCTTTTGAACTAAGTTGCGGACACAAGCTACTCTGTATAAATTATTTTCTTCACCCCAAAATGAAGATAATTAAATAACCTCCCTCATAAGTTTGTTGACAAGACTAAATAAGTCAATATCTTGGAATAGTGCCTAACCCATAGCAGTGTTCAATAGGTATAAACTGCTATCATAATCTTTATTTGATAATGTTTTGTCTCAGATGTCAGAATATCCCTAATAAAATTTCTTTCAATAGCTTGAAACCACACATTAGTTGCAAGTTTTACAGCATAAATTTACAACTGAGTTGCATTTTTAATAAATTTTGCTTTTTTAGGATAGATAGATAATAATGATAGATATGTACATATGTGTTAGGGGAAGCACACTGACTGAAACCACCCACCCTAGCCAAGCACCATAGTAACCATTTGCATGAGATGTTTTATGACAAGAGGTCCTGGTAAGGAACAGGGAACTAATAAGCCACCACCAGAAGAGTTTGAGAAAGGTCAAAAGGAGACACCACATATTTGATCACCTCCCAGAATCCTTGCTGGCATCCAAGTCAGTTGAACAATGAAGGACTTTGAGTCAGAATGATTGCCTAAAGACAACCCAGAAACTAATCCTTTCATCATAAAACACCATAAAGCCACATGGCAGAGCAGTTCTCCTGGGTTCCCAATTATACTGCTCTCTACCCAGGCACCCTTTCCCAATAAAATCTCTTGCTTTGTCAACACATGTATCTCCTTGGACAATTCATTTATGAGTGTTAGACAGCCCAGTTTTGGGCCTTGGAAGGGGTCCCCGTCTTGCATCATATGCACATTATCAATAAATTTTTTCAGATGTTGACAAATTAACTAGTGTAATGGGTTAAGACAAATGTTATGTTAAACTAAGAGAGATGTCTGAGTGGGGACTAATGAAGTAAGTGGTGGCTTAATTAGTGAATATTTTTAGGACTACATTTGTATATACTCTTCTAGTGGATTTCTGGAAAAGAAAATCATACTTACGTAAAATAGATGGTTTCTGGACCAAAGCTGTAGTTTTATTTTTATTTTCTTGTAGTTAATGATTGGAAAATGACTATTTTATAAAGTAAAAATATTTTCTTTTTATTTTGGAGCTTGCAGATAGCTCAGAAAAACAGCATTCATTCAGATAAACTTGGTTTTAAGTACAACTATCATGAAATATGTTGAAAGCAATATAGGAAATATTTTGTAAGGAAACAACATAAATTTTTTGAAGGTCAAGGAGAGCATCATTAATTTTTTTCATCTCATTTAATATGCAAATTTGGCATAAGGAGAAACTTTAAGAGATTTTTTTTTCAAATTCTCTTAGGAT
Source organism: Nanger dama (assembly GCA_917880005.1). Taxonomy (NCBI): domain Eukaryota; kingdom Metazoa; phylum Chordata; class Mammalia; order Artiodactyla; family Bovidae; genus Nanger; species Nanger dama. The sequence goes on along the minus strand of CAKJTW010000043.1, from coordinate 5,496,373 downwards.
AAAGACTAAACTTAGTGCATCACACAAGGACATTCTTGCCTCCCCATCCTCTCAGAGTCTTCTCTTTCCTTCCTTCTCTCCAGGAAATCAGGCTTTTCACATTTCCTCCTGTAAGTCATGCTTTCACTTGTCATTAGTCCTTTGCACATCTTATGCTTTCCTCCTACATTACGTTTTTCCCATGTTCACAGTTGCCTATTAACTATAACTCATTCCTAAAATTTCAGCTCAGTTGTTATGTTCTCAAGGAAATCTTTCATGATCATTAATTTTTCAGTACTCCCAGAGTCCTAGGTTCCTTTCCTTCATGACAATTCTTATTAATTAGTTATTACTGGTTATTCACTCTCCACAGATTATAAACATCACAAAAGCATAAAATTTGTTTTTATTCTTCCTGGCTGGATTCCATTACCTATCAGATTTCTGGTCATAGGGTAGGTGCTTAATATATATTTATCATGTAAATAGAGATATTTATGCAAAATAAATTAATGAATGGGACTTTCTGAATCAATTAGTCTATTTAAATTTCATGCAGTTGTGAGTATATCTTAAGAAAAAAGAATGAGTTTTTGTTTCATGTTGAGATTTGACATAAAACAACAAAATTCAGTAAAGCGATTATCCCTCAATTAAAAAATAAATAAATTTTAAAAAGAAATAAACACATTACATTTTCTTCCAATTAAACAAAAAAATAGCTTTTGTTAAATGTGCACCAGTGTTTTAAAAATACAAATTGAGGACAATGAAGAATCAGAGTTTAAGATTCTTCTCAAAGTCACTGAGCCAGAATCCAGAAAAAACTAGGGTTTAAACCTAGTCTTTCTGCTTCCAACTCCAGGGAAAACTAACATACTACATTACATATTATAACATTTATTCAAAAACAACTTTAAAAAATGGTATATACTCCACACCATCCTTGGTGCTAGGGATATAGAGAGAAAAGACACACACTACTTCAGACACTACTCATAAAATATTTACAATAAAGAATGTATGCATTGTTTAGAAAATATTGCCAATGTAGAACTGTAAATATTGTAGAATTATATTATATAGAATAGAATAATATTGTACAATAAAGTTGTAAAAAAATTGTAGAAATAATAAAATATGTTTATTTCTAAATTCAACAGAAATACCACACATGCACACATATAAACATTTACTTGTTTTACAGAGACCTTTGAACTTCCCATGTGGCTCAGCGGTAAAAAATCTGCCTGCCAATGTAGATGTGGGTTCCATCCCTGGGTTGGAAAGATCCCCTGGAGAAGAGAACGGCAACCCACTCCAATACTGTTGCCTGAGAAGTCCCATGGACAGAGGAGCCTGGCAGGTTACAGTCCATTGGGTCTGAAAGAGTTGGACATGACTTAGCAATTAAATAACAACAGAGCACCTCAGGCATTACATATATGGTCTTTTCTAAAAACTCTGTGAGTTGTTTATAATTTTATTTTCCATTTTACAAATAAGAAAACTGGCATTAGTTTATCCAAAATTAAATATCTACTTAGGAGACAGAGAAGTTGTGTTGAGGAATAGACTCTTGGTACTGGGTGTCCTAGAGGGGGCTCTTCTATAAACTCCCTGTATTAAATAATAATAATAGTGTTTTAGGATAATAGATAATTCAATCTCTTTGGTTGCTAAACAAAGGATACGTGTTAGTTGCTCAGACATGTCCTACTCTGTAATCCCATAGACTGTAGCCCACCAGGCTTCTCTGTCCATGGAATTCTCCAGGCAAGAATACTGGAGTGAGTTGCCATGCCCTCCTCCAGAGGATCTTCCAGACCCAGGGATCAAACCTAGGCTTCCCACGTTGCAGGCAGATTCTTTACCATCTGAGCCACCAGAATAGCCCAAGATTCTCTATAGAAACTAATAAATGTTTAAATATATAGTGAAGTGAAGTCACCCATTTGTGTCTGACTCTTTGCAACCCCACAGACTATACAGTGCTTGGAATTCTCCATGCCAGAATACTGGAGTTGGTAGCTTTTCCCCTTCTCCAGGGGGTGTCAGAGGAGTTTGTAATTTTCTTGGTTCTGTCTCATCACAACAAAAATGTGAAGGGATGGACCAGTGTTACAGCCCTCGGATGAACCAGTGTTACAGCTCAGTGTTACAGCACAGTAAATACATCCTCGAGGCATGAGGGCATGCTAACCCAAAATACACAGAGACAAGAGAGGCTCCCAGCCCAATTTTGGCTTCTTTTTTTATATGTTTGTTTTTCTCCTTCCCCTGGGCCTGCACTATGTAAATTGGGCTAGCCAGGAGTGTTGTTTGTTTTACCTGAGGTCCTCACTGCAGTCCTCTGACCTTCCTTTGTTCTATTTTCATGGGCTTTTCCCTTACTTGTCTTTTCACTTCAGTTCAATTCAGTCGCTCAGTCGTGTCTGACTCTTTGCGACCCCATGAATCACAGCATGCCAGTCCTCCCTGTTCATCACCATCTCCCGGAGTTCACTCTGACTCACATCCATCGAGTCCGGGATGCCATCCAGCCATCTCATTCATGGTTGTCCCCTTCTCCTCCTGCCCACAATCCCTCCCAGCATCAGAGTCTTTTCCAATTAGTCAACTCTTCTCATGAGGTGGCCAAAGTACTGGAGTTTCAGCTTTAGAATCATTGCTTCCAAAGAAATCCCAGGGTTGATCTCCTTCAGAATGGACTGGTTGGATCTCCTTGCAGTCCAAGGGACTCTCAAGAGTCTTCTCCAACACCACAGTTCAAAAGCATCAATTCTTCGGCACTCAGCCTTCTTCACAGTCCAACTCTCACATCCATACATGATCACAGGAAAAACCATAGCCTTGATTACTAGTACTACTACTAAGTCACTTCAGTCATGTCCGACTCTGTGTGACCCCATAGATGGCAGCCCACCAGGCTCCTCCGTCCCTGAGATTCTCCAGGCAAGAACACTGGGGTGGGTTGCCATTTCTTTCTCCAATGCATGAAAGTGAAAAGTCAAAGTGAAGTCGCTCAGTCATGTCCGACTCTTAGCGACCCCATGGACTGCACCCTACCAGACTCCCAATCCATGGGTTTTTTCCAGGCAAGAGTACTGGAGTGGGGTGCCTTGACTAGACAGACCTTAGTCGGCAAAGTAATGTCTCTGCTTTTGAATATGCTATCTAGGCTGGTCATAACTTTTCTTCCAAGGAGTAAGCGTCTTTTAATTTCATGGCTGCAATCACCATCTGCAGTGATTTTGGAGACCAGAAAAATAAAGTCTGACACTGTTTCCCCATCTATTTCCCATGAAGTGATGGGACCGGATGCCATGATCTTCATTTTCTGAATGTTGAGCTTTAAGCCAACCTTTTCACTCTCCTCTTTCACTTTCATCAAGAGGCTTTGAGTTCCTCTTCATTTTCTGCCATAAGGGTGGTGTCATCTGCATATCTGAGGTGATTGTTATTTCTCCCGGCAATCTTGATTCCAGCTTGTGTTTATTCCAGTCCAGCGTTTCTCATCATGTACTCTGCACATAAATTAAATAAGCAAGGTGACAATATACAGCCTTGACGTACTTCTTTTCCTATTTGGAACCAGTCTGTTGTTCCATGTCCAGTTCTAACTGTTGCTTCCTGACCTTCATACAGGTTTCTCAAGAGGCAGGTCAGGTGGTCTGGTATTCCCATCTCTTTCAGAATTTTCCACAGTTAGGGGGTCCTATTTAAAATTAGATATTTAGCAATTTTCACTTAAATTTTTAACAAATGTTTATCTTTATGCCTCAGATCTAGTTTGTATGTAAAAGATCATTGGCTTTAAGAACCTCACAGTAGAGAGGGAACTTAAATTTCATAACATGTCATTATAAAAGTGTCATAGATAAAATTCAATTGTAATGTAGTCATTCAACAAATACTTCATGATCCAGTACAATGTGCATAGACTTTGAATTTCTTGGTCTTAGAATGGAGCAGAGGAAGCAGCTCAAACGTGTATTCTGCCTAAAAATAGATATTTAATTTTTTATTTATTATTTTTTAAACTAAACCACAGAAATTATTTGAATTTTCTTAGCTTTTCTTATTCCTTTTGTTACCTGATCCAATCCAGAATCCAATAATACATTTAGTTCTTGTGTTTCATCCTTCTTTAGCCTCCTCCAGTTTTCAAGAGTTCTATCTCACTTCATCTTTCTTAACCTTGACATTTTCAAAGAGTACTTAGAAACTATTTTCTAGTGCCCCTCACTTTGGATTTTTCTGATGTTCCTGATGAGTATCATAAAAGTCATGTATTAGGAGTACATGACTCCAATATATCTTTTTATTGGTCAAGGTGGTATCACACAGGTTTTCTATTGTAAGATCACTATCCTCCCAACCAATACAATATTATAAAGTAATTAGCCTCCAATTAAAATAAATAAATTTAATTTAAAATAAAGTATCTTGGGAGGCACATTTTGGGCCTGTAAATGTCCTGTATTTCCTCAAACTTTCACCCACAACTTCTAACATTCACCATGCAACAACTCTTACTGTATTTTACTGGTGGCAATTTTCTTTTACCCCTTGCTTCTTCCACATTCATTATAATTTGGTAAGAAAACACTATCTCTTCTCCATGTATTTATCTATTATTTATTTATATCATGAATATTATTTTATTCTAGAGGTTATTCAGTTCAGCTCAGTCACTCCGTTGTGTAGGACTCTTTGTGACCCCATGAATCGCAGCACACCAGGCCTCCCTGTTCATCATCAACTCTCGGAGTTCATTCAGACTCAACGTCCATCGAGTCAGTGATGCCATCTAGCCATCTCATCCACGGTCGTCCCTTTCTCCTCCTGCCCCCAATCCCTCCCAGCATCAGAGTCTTACCCAATGAGTCAACTCCTCGCATGAGGTGGCCAAAGTGCTGGAGTTTCAGCTTTAGCATCATTCCTTCCAAAGAAATCCCAGGGTTGATCTCCTTCAGAATGGATTGGTTGGATCTCCTTGCAGTCCAAGGGACTCTCAAGAGTCTTCTCCAATACCATAGTTCAAAAGCATCAGTTATTCAGTGCTCAGCCTTCTTCACAGTCCAACTCTCACATCCATACATGACCACAGGAAAAACCATAGCCTTGACTAGAAGGACCTTAGTCAGCAAAGTAATATCTCTGCTTTTGAATATACTAGCTAGGTTGGTCATAACTTTTCTTCCAAGGAGTAAGTGTCTTCTAATTTCATGGCTGCAGTCACCATCTGCAGTGATTTTGGACCCCCAAAAATAAAGTCTGACACTGTTTCCACAGTTTCCCCATCTATTTCCCATGAAGTGATGGGACCGGATGCCATGATCTTCGTTTTCTGAATGTTGAGCTTTAAGCCGACTTTTTCACTCTCCTCTTTCACTTTCATCAAGAGGCTTGGTTATAATTGAATACTATTATAATTATTTTGTTACTCACTTTGCTCTAACTTTGCAGTTAAGATGTCTTTAAGGTTGGCTCCTTGCCCTTTTAATATACCCCTTTCCTTTTTCTGAGTATTTACTTTCTGACATTACAAGACACTCTATAGTCTCATCTTGTATTTTCCCTCCTCCTGCTCTGGAATCAACTACTTCTCCAAGGAGCTTTATTTGAACATAGACTTTAGAAACCAAGATCAGAGTGGTTGGTATGTTCATTCTTACTTACATTTACACACACACACACACACACAAACACACACAAAAATCCATTCTGCAAAGATATACCATAGTACATTGTATACCATATGATATATCATATGGAGTAATATAGATATAATATACTATTATATATAGTATAATGTACTATATCATTGCATCAAATACCTGCAATGATATACCATAATATATCACTGAAGCGAGTATTTTTGTGTGTGTTTGTGTATGTGTGTATAAGTGTGTGTTCTCCTAGTACTGTCTCCTGAGAGGGCTTAAAGTAGTTGATATTTTAGTAGAAATGTCATCAGCTTCCTTCTAGAAGACTAGAAAAGAGCTTTGAATACTTAATTTATTTGTATGTATAGTTGTGGTAATAAAATATGATTTTAAAAATAGATCTATGGAAAATGACAAAATATATAATCTTAATATTGTATAACTGATTATTTTCTTCTAGAGTCAACTGTTCTCCCATTTCCCTAAATGATTACTCTAATGTCTTCTCAAATATCAGAAACCTCCCCCACCATTTTCACTCTTGACTGATAGATAAACTTGTTTCACATTATCTGAGAAAATATATGTAATTAAAACATCATTTTATAAGTTTCTAAAATGTGTACCACCTACCTGTCCATATATTCTGGCTTCTCTTCTATTACCAACAGATAGATGGATAAATAGATAGACAGACAGAATTTTCTTTGCTTCTAACAGAGGCCAATCACTTACTCAAGGATATTTGACCCAGCAACTGTCTCCTTAGAGGAACAGTAACAATTTTCCTCTCTGTTCCATATTACTGTTATCACAATATACACATTCTAATGCTTCTATATAATATTTTATATCCTTTCCAAATGCCTGGTGATATAAGTGCTTTCTGCTCCATTTCACCTTTATTACACTGAAACTACTCTCAACAAGGACACAAATAATCTCCATCTACAATGTTAAATCCAGCAGATAATTCTAAATTCTCATTTCATTCATCTCTGTAATTTGACATGCTTTTTCACTCTTTTCTGCTGGAAACAATTCCTACATTGACTCCCAGGTTGGTAATTCATCCTATCTTATTCTCTTTCACTTTGTAGCTGTTCCTCATCTTTGTAACTCAAACAAATCTTGCTAACTAAATGCCTCAGAATTTAGTTCTTAGGTGGACTTTCTTTTCTTCGTAAGTGTATTTCCTTGGTGGCTTTATTTGGTCTTATTCATTCAGTACATCTGCATGTTTATGGAATGCAAATGTAAATACCCATCTTGGAGTTTTCCTTGAATTTCACAATTATAAATACAATCGACTACTTAACATATCCACTTGGATATATTATCTTAAACCTAAGATGTCAAAATTGATTTTTTTCCCCAAGATCCTTCTACGTTTTTAGGTCTTACCTAGCTCAGCAACTGGTAGTCTAATCTTCAATTGTTAAAAACCTTGGAGATGTCCTTAACTTCTCTTTCTCTCACACATGCCATCTAGTCCTTAAGCCAATATTGCTGGCTTTAAAGCTACATTAGGATTTGACCGTTTTTCATAATTTCCACTACTATACCCCCAGACTAAGCTACCATAATTTTTCAGCTAAACTATATACTATCTCCTAGTGTGTTTCTATGCTAGAATCTCTTTTCTGGGGCTGTGTAGTCTCAACACAGAAAAACAAGCAAGCTTCATAAGAGGTATTTGCAGAGAACTCTTTTCTAGTGTATAGAAGGAAAGAAACTGCAGATGGATTAAAATGCAGCTAAGTGTATACCCAATAATATGAGTTGAGACAAGCCCTTGTTTGTGACTTCTAACGTCTCTGTAAATAAGTTAGGAAGTTATTTGCCTGAAGAAAGTCAAGGGGAGATGTGAGGATGTGAAATATAAGATAATTAAATTTTAAATAGTAGCTGTGAAGAATAGAAAAATAATAGAACAGGGAAATGTATAAGTAACATGCAATCTCAAAAACGACAGAATGATCTCTGTTCGTCTCTAAGACAAACCATTCAATATCACAGTTATCCAAGTCTATGCCCCAACCAGTAAGCTGAAGAAGCTGAAGTTGAACAGTTTTATAAAGACCTACAAAATCTTTTAGAACTAACACCCAAAAAGATGCCCTTTTCATTATAGGGGACTGGAATGCAAAAGTAGGAAGTCAAGAAACACCTGGAGTAACAGGCAAATTTAGCCTTGGAATGTGGAATGAAGCAGGGCAAAGACTAATAGAGTTTTGTCAAGAAAACACACTGGTCATAGCAAACACGCTCTTCCAACAACACAAGAGAAGACTCTACACATGGACATCACCAGATGGTCAACATCGAAATCAAATGGATTATATTCTATGCAGCCAAAGACAGAGAAGCTCTATACAGTCAACAAAAACAATACCAGGAGCTGACTGTGGCTCAGATCATGAACTCCTTATTGCCAAATTCAGACTCAAATTGAAGAAAGTAGGGAAAACCGCTAGACCACTCAGGTATGACCTAAATCAAATCCCTTATGATTATACAGTGGAAGTGAGAAATAGATTTAAGGGCCTAGATATGATAGATAGAGTGCCTGATGATCTATTAAGTGAGGTTTGTGACACTGTACAGGAGACAGGGATCAAGACCATCCCCATGGAAAAGAAAGGCAAAAAGCAAAATGGCTGTCTGGGGAGGCCTTACAAATAGCTGTAAAAAGAAGAGAGGTGAAAAGCCAAGAAGAAAAGGAAAGATATAAGCATCTGAATGTGGGGTTCCAAAGGATAGCAAGAAGAGATAAGAAAGCCTTCTTCAGCGATCAGTGCAAAGAAATAGAGGAAAAAAAACAGAATGGGAAAGACTAGAGATCTCTTCAAGAAAATTAGAGATACCAAGGGAACATTTCATGCAAAGATGGGCTCGATAAAGGACAGAAATGGTATGGACCTAACAGAAGCAGAAGATATTAAGAAGAGGTGGCAAGAATACACAGAAGAACTGTACAAAAAGATCTTCACAACTCAGATAATCATGATGATGTGATCACTAATCTAGAGCCAGATATCTTGGAATCTGAAGTCAAGTGGGCCTTAGAAAGAATCATTACGAACAAAGCTAGTGGAGGTGATGGAATTCCAGTTGAGCTGTTTCAAATCCTCAAAGAGGATGCTGTGAAAGTGCTGCACTCAATATGCCAGCAAATTTGGAAAACTCAGCATTGGCCAAAGGACTGGGAAAAGGTCAGTTTTCATTCCATTCCCAAAGAAAGGCAATGCCAAAGAATGCTCAAACTACTGCACAATTGACTTATCTCACATGCTAGTAAAGTAATGCTCAAAATTCTCCAAGCCAGGCTTCGGCAGTATGTGAACCATGAACTCCCTGATGTTCAAGCTGGTTTTAGAAAAGGCAGAGGAACCAGAGATCAAATTGCCAACATCCACTGGATCATGGAAAAAGCAAGAGAGTTCCAGAAAAACATCTCTTTCTGCTTTATTGACTATGTCAAAGCCTTTGACTGTGTGGATCCCAATAAACTGGGGAAAATTCTGAAAGAGATGGGAATACCAGACCACCTGACCTGCCTCTTGAGAAATCTGTATGCAGGTCAGGAAGCAACAGTTAGAACTGGACATGCAACAACAGACTGGTTCCAAATAGGAAAAGCAGTATGTCAAGGCTGTATATTGTCACCTGCTTATTTAACTTATATGCAGAGTACATCATGAGAAACACTGGACTGGAAGAAACACAAGCTGGAATCAAGTTTGCCAGGAGAAATATGAATAACCTCATATATGCAGATGACACCACCTTTAAGGCAGAAAGTGAAGAGGAGCAAAAAGCCTCTTGATGGAAGTGAAAGAGGAGAGTGAAAAGTTGCCTTAAAGCGCAACATTCAGAAAACGAACATCATGGCATCCGGTCCCATCACTTCATGGGAAATAGATGGGGAAACTGGAAACAGTGTCAGACTTTTTTTTTTTTGGCTCCAAAATCACTGCAGATGGTGACTGCAGCCATGAAATTAAAAGACACTTACTCCTTGGAAGAAAAGTTATGACCAGCCTAGATAGCATATTCAAAAGCAGAGACATTACTTTGCTGACTAAGGTCCTTCTAGTCAAGGCTATGGTGTTTCCTGTGGTCATATATGGATGTGAGAGTTGGACTGTGAAGAAGGCTGAGCACTGAATAACTGATGCTTTTGAACTGTGATATTGGAGAAGACTCTTGAGAGTCCCTTGGACTCAAGGAGATCCAACCAGTCCATTCTGAAGGAGATCAACCCTGGGATTTCTTTGGAAGGAATGATGCTAAAGCTGAAACTCCAGTACTTTGGCCACCTCATGAGAAGAGTTTATTCATTGGAAAAGACTGTGATGTTGGGAGGGATTGGGGGCAGGAGGAGAAAGGGACGACCGTGGATGAGATGGCTAGATGGCATCACTGACTCGATGGACATCAGTCTGAGTGAACTCGGGAGACGGTGATGAACAGGGAGGCCTGGCGAGCTGCAATTCATGGGGTTGCAAAGAGTCGGACATGACTGTGCAACTGAACTGAACTGAACTGAACATAATCTTGTTCTGTTCAACTGAACAATTTAAATCTTGTTTCAGTTTGTGCATCATACTTTTGTATTAGCACTAGTCTGGGTGATTTGTTAATTTTTGTTCAGCTCAAATTAACTATCAGGGAATAGAAAACTGAAAAATGGCCAGTTTAAATCATCCACGGTGGGTTTTTTCCCACCTGGATTTACCATGGATAAACACCAGAAAATGTGATTTGAAGATATAGTCAAGAGTAAAATCTTAGATGGTCTGAAAATACCAGCCAAGAAAACACGGATGTGTTGGTAAATTTTATATGTCAACTTGACTAGGGTAAGGGATGACCAGATAGCTGGTAAAACACTATTTTGGGGTGTGTCTGACAGGATATTTCTAGAAGAGATAATTATTTGAATCAATAAACTGAGTGAAGAAGATCCACCCTCACCAGTGTGGTGGACATTACCAAAACTCCTGAGGTACCCAATAGAATAAAAAGTAGAGCTAATTCTCCTTCTTTTCTTGAGCTAATACATTATTCTACTCATGTCCTCAGATATCAAAGTTCTTTATTTCTAGGTCCTGAGATATACATATATATATATATATATATAAGAGAGAGAGAGAGAGAGAGAATACATTTCAGCAAAGAAAGGATGAGAGAGGGGAGTGAGAGAGAAAGAAAGGAAGCAAGGAGGGAAAGACTAGAATCATCTGAGAAACTAAGATCCATGTCATTTTTCAGCAGCAGCAGTGATATAGAGATCAATGACTTATCAATTTTGAGAAAACAATTTCACCCTATGAAATTCTATACTTGACTAAATTAGTAATTTTTTTTTAATTTTCTTTTTTAAAAAATATTATTATTATTATTATTTTTACTTTGCAATATTGCATTGGTTTTGCCATACATCAACATGAATCCACCATAGGTGTGCATGTGTTCCCAATCCTGAACCCCCTCCCACCTCCCTCTCCATACCATATGAATTAGTAATTTTAGAGAGACAAAGATTCAGAAAGTTCACGTTCAATACACTTTATCTAAGGAAGTTACTTGGAGAACGTACTTTAGTCAAATAAACGTGAAGACTAAAAGAAGGAAAAAAATGGGATTACTCCAAAGCTTTAATACAAATGAAGCTCAGAATGACATGGCAGTTTATGATAGACCTCAATAGTAACCATCCAAAATAAAATAGGAAATCAAGAGCCTCAAAATTCAAGTAACAGAATAAAAACCTAAAACCTATCAGCCACAAGTTTAAGAAGATATTTGTATATAATTCTAAGAAACCAAAAGCAATTTAAAACCTCAGTAATATACTATGTAACATCTATAGTATTATATATTATATAATTTAAAATTTGAATAACATATATAATATATTATATTAATAATATTATTATATCAATGCTATATGTTAATAATTTAATAAAAATTTTCTTATATAAAATTATAATATATAAATATTATATATTATTGAGATTTTAAATTGTATAATATATAATACTATAGATGTTATAAAGTATATTACTGAGACTTTAAATTGCTTTTGGTTTCTTACTTAGAAATATATATGAGTATATATAGTATATATAGTATATATTATTCTGTATAGTATAATAAGTGGAGAGAAAAATTACAACAAAGTTGTGACCCAAATATGAAGTAAACTAACTTGCCAAATCTTAAATCCCTGATACAGTAGGACCATGTGTTTTCAGGGCTTCCCTGGTGGCTCAGACAATGAAGAATATTTCTGCAATGTAGATGACCCAGGTTGAGTCCTTCCATTGTGGAGATGCCCTGGAGAAGGGAATAGCTACCCACTCCAGTATTCTTGCGGAGAAAGCAATGGCACCCCACTACAGTACTCATGCCTAGAAATCTCATGGACAGAGGAGTCTGGTAGGCTGCAGTCCATGGGGTCGCTGAGAGTAGGATACAACTGAGCATCTTCACTTTCACTTTTCACTTTCATGCATTGGAGAAGGAAATGGCAACCTACTCCAGTGTTCTTGCCTGGAGAATCCTAGGGACAGGGGAGCCTGGTGGGCTGCAGTCTATGGGGTCGCACAGAGTCGGACACAACTGAAGTGACTTAGAAGCAGCAGTAGCAGCCAGTATTCTTGCCTAGAGAATACCATGATCAGAGGAGCTTGGTGGTCAACGGTCCATGGAATCGCAAAGCGTTGGACATGATTGAGTGGCCAACACTTTCAACTTTTGTACTTTTGTGTGTTTTTGATGTCAAAAGGTTATAATAAATCTATGAGAAAGAAACAATATCCTATCACTCTGCTTGCTTTTATACTGTGTAGTAAGGGCTTCCCTCACAGCTCAGTTTGTAAAGAATCTGCTTGCCATGCAGGACACTAGGGACTGATTCATGAGTCAGGAAGATTTCCTGGAGAAAAAAATGGTAACCCACTCTGGTATTCTTGCCTGGAGAATCCCATGGACAGAAGAGCCTGGCAGGCTACTGCCCATGGGGTCACAAGAGTTGGACAGACTTAGCGACTAAAGAAAGAGAGAATGTTTAATTGTAAAATAAATCCTCGGATTTGTTTTTAACATTCAGAATTGACCTTGAGATCAAACAAGAGTGTTTAAATAGAGTTTAACAAACAAACTCATAGGAAAAAATATCATATTTGTGGTTACCAGGGGCAGGAGGGTGAGGAGAGGAGGAAATGGATGAAAGTAGTCACAAGGTACAGACTTCCAGTTACAAACCATGTTCTAAAGATAAAACGTATAACATAAATATAATTAACACTGTCGTCAGTAATATGTGACAGTTGTTAAGAGAGTCAAACTAAGAGTTATCACCACAAGGAAAAAGAAATTTTTCCTATTTCTTAACTCTATAATTCTTTGCTGGGAGAAATATCAATAACCTCAGATATGCAAATGACACCACCATTATGGCAGAAAGTGAAGAGGAACTTAAGAGACAACTGATGAAGGTAAAAGAGGAGAGTGAAAAAGCTGGTTTAAAACTCAACATTCAAGAAATGAAGATCATGGCATCTGGTCCCATCACTTCATGGCAAACAGATGGTGAAACAGTGGAAGAGAGACAGACTTTATTTTCTTGAGCTCTAAAATCACTGCAGATGGTGACTGCAGTGATGAAATTAAGACACTTTCTCCTTGGAAGAAAAGCTATGACCAACCTAGACAGCATATTAAAAAGCAGAGACATTACTTTGCTCACAAACATCTGTATAATCAAAGCTACAGTCTTTTCAGTAGTCATGTATGGATGTGAGACTTGGAGCATAGAGAAGGCTGAGTGCCAAAGAACTGATGCTTTCAAACTGTGACGTTGAAGGAGACTCTTGAGAATCCTTTGGACTGCAAAGAGATCAAACCAGTCAACCCTAAAAGAAATCAATCCTGAATATTCATTGGAAGAACTGATGCTGAGGCTGATGCCCAGTATTTGGCCATCTGTGTGAAGAGTTGACTCATTTGAAAAGCCCTTGACGCTGGGAAAGATTGAGGGCAGGAGAAGGAGACAACAGAGGATGAGATGGTTGGATGACATCACTGACTCAATGGACATGAGTTTGAGTAAACTCTGGGAGTTGGTGATGGACAAGGAGGTCTGGCTTGCTGCAGTCCATGGGGTCACAAAGAATTGGACCTGACTGAGCAACTGAACTGATGAGATGATGTATATTCACTAAACTTATTGTGAGAATAATTTCATGATTTACATAAGGCAAATCATTATGCTGTACATCTTCAAGGTGCACAGTGCTATGTATCAGTTATATTTCAGTAAAAATGAGACAGGGAAAATGTTAAAATAATAAATAAGATTTAAAAATAAAATAAATATTATATATTCTGAAAATTTAGTAAAACAGTTGACAAAAGTTGAGGTTTAAAGACGAAAGATAGGTGTGGAGGAAAAGTTGGGACTAATAAAGTAAAACACAACAATCGTAAAGTTTAAGAATGAAAGAATATATGGTACAAAGTCAAACATTAAAATAACTATTAGTTATTGGAAGTTAATCAAGGATATGAAAGGGTAAATTAAAAATAACTACATTAAGTATAAAGAGTGGAGGAGTAAGAATGGTAGATAAGTATGTGAATGAAAAATTTTTCTTTTCACAGAGTAAATAAATAATGCCTTGATAATAAATGTTTTGTGCCTATGGTTTATTTTCCAAGGAATAATCATCAGTAGGAATAAAAAGTAGATTTTAAAAGTGATTTCCTCTTGCAGAAGAGACTGGGGGCTTAAAGGCTGAAGCTGGAGCTGGGGTAGCTAGCTTTTTACTGTATTAATAGACTTTATGTTGCTTTTACTTCTGTATTGCCATGCGCATATGTAATTCATGGACAGAGGAGCCTGGCAGGCTATAGGCCATGGGTTCACAAGAAGTCGGACATGACTGAACATTCACACACATATAACTGTTACAACAAATAGGTCAGTCTTTTTCTCAGATACTTATATAAAAGCATCTTGCCTTGATATCTTCTCTAGCCATGGTATAAGTCACCCAAGGAAAAAACAGAGCAAGAGGAGGCTTAGGAGCTACCCAGCTATGGTGATACTTTAACTATAAAGCCAGAGTTTAAGTTTAGAGAAAATAGCTAAAGTGGTAGAGAACTAGTGTTTATGTGTTTAGTCATTCAGTCATGTTTGACTCTTTGCAACACCATGGACTATAGCCTGTCAGGCTCCTCTGTACATGGAATTCTCCAGGCAAGAATACTGGAGTGGTTAGCCATTCCAGACCGATAGATTAAACTGGGTCTCCTGAACTGCAGGTGGATTCTTCACTATCTGAGCCACTAGAGAAATGCAGAAAACTAGTAGGTACTAAAAATTCATGAAGACAAGCAGAGCTTAGAACCAAAAAGTAGATACTCACAAAATATGGCTATGAGAGAAAAGAATACTGATAAGCCAGTCTGAATTTGTCTGAAGCTTCTGTCTATTCATTGGATCCTCAAAGTGCTAACTGAGATGGAAAGTATTATATCCAGTTAGAGACTGGGACAAAAATAATGAAATCACCAGGAAGTTCCTAAAATGATTCTTGCCTGACAATTGTATGGTCACTGCTTTAAGTAATATGAACAAGAAATTACTGAAGTCAGTGTCTACTTTCTTAACTGGTATAATCCATTCTCATTATTCATAGTTACTATGCTCTGTAGAGGGCTTCACAGGTGGTTCACTGTTGAAGAAACCATCTTTCAATTCAGGAGACTCAGGAGACATGGGTTTGATCCTGAGTCAGGAAGATTCCATGGAGGAGGACATGGCAACCCACTCCAGTATTCTCCCTTAGAGAATCCCACAGACAAAGGAACCTGCTGGGTTCATATGGTTGCAAAGAATTGGACACAATTGAAACGACAGAGCCTTCATGCTCTATAGAGTCACTATGAACATTGCATTAGCGAATACTGAACCACTGCTCCCAGTAGAAATCAGGCTTAGGTTCCTGTGAGTCTTTGGTCACACAACATTTTCATCCATAGATTGATGTATTGTCTTGTTTTATATGTGTTCTATTCACAGGCACTTCATTAAATAGATATTGCTGGCTCATTAACATTGAACTCATGGCCAGCAGCACTGTAGCTCATACTTGAATAAAGCTTATCTACCATGTTTACTGCTATTTTCTCAGTAAGGAATGTCACAGCTTTTTTGTATTTACAGACACTAGAATACATTTGCATTATGCTTTTAAACAATGAAGTCACTAACCAAAAACATGAATATTGAGGAATATGGCACTAAACAGATCATGGAAGGGACATTTGTTCACTGTATGATAGTTGAAACAAGAAAGCAGAGAATCACTTTGTTCCAAGTCATTTGAGAATGTGCTTTGACTTTAGATGGAAAAGTACACAAAACTTGACTAAGACCTTTGATCTCTAAGAATGCCTGCAAAAGTGCCATCAAATATTGATTTTGGAGTTTACAAAGAAATTTTAGCGAGTAGATGAATTCTTATATATGAAATCTATAAATAATTGTGATTACTATGGCTTTCCTGGTGGCTCAGATGATAAAGAATTTGCTTGCAATGCAGGAGACCTGGGTTTGCACCTTGGGTCAGGAAGATCCTCTGAAGAAGAGAATGGCTTCCCACTCCAGTATTCTTGCCTAGAGAATTCCGTGGACAGAGGAGCCTGGTAGGCTATAGTCCATGGGGTCTCAGGCTACAACTGATGAACTAACACTTTCCCTTTGGGCTTCCCAGGTGGTGTAAGTAGTAAAGAACCCCCTGCGAGTGCAGGCAACATAAGAGATGCAGGTTGGATCCCTGGGTCAAGAAGATCCCCTGGAGGAGGGCAGGCAACTCACTCCAGTGTCTCTTGCCTGGAAAATTCCATGAACAGAGATGTCTGTTGGGCTACAGTCCGTGGGATGGCAAAAAGTCAGACATGAGTGAGTAAGCATGCACACACACACACACACACACACACACACACACACACACACTGTATATATATAACATACTTATATCCCCATATATATCTGAGGTTTTACACTAAGATGTATGTGTGTAAGCTAAAAAATTCAAAAGTATCAGCAAGTGCATTTCATCTCCCTGATATTTTTACTCAGATATTAAAGAGAAAGGATTATTAATCTTAATGTGATAAGAGCAACCTATTTGTTTTTCAGCCTTGTGCAACTGACACAAAATTTGAAAAATTTTTTTCAGGGCTGGGAAAGTATATAAGAAGTGTTATAATAATGATGATGACAGTCATAAAAATATTTTATGCAGTTTCTTTCACATAAAAATTAACATGTGCCTTTCACATTGCCATCCCATAATTAATGCCATATGTCTCTTTTATTGAAAAGACAGTTTGGGATGATGTAGCAGCAGAACATTCTTTCAAGCCTGCTTCAAATTATATTACTTACAAAAACATCATTTCCTGAAAACACTAGGAGAATATTACCATTTCCCTTTATAATCAGATGTTATGTCTACATTGGCATATTTAGTCATTGTTTACACAGAAAAGTAACAATTAATACAAACAGTCTATCCTTCCTTTTCCACCTCCTTTTTATCCACTCTGTATGTTTTTCTTTAGTGACCTGATCATTCAGTAGTTTGGGGGCAACATTTTTTACTGTGTTTGTTCTTAAAATAATCACTCAAGATATTTACATACTGTTTAACTCCTTACATTCTGATTATGTTAAACAGGTATATCTTTTCACATTTTTCATTATCTTTTAAAAAAATAAACTTTGAGATATAAAAATAAAGTGAATATAAAAATAAGTGTACTATTTTAAATTATACATTTAATGAATTTGGATAATGCATACTCCTGTTTAACCACTATCAAAATTAATATATAAAGCATTTCTACCAACCCCAAATTTTCCAAAGTGCCTCTTTGCAGTCAGTGCAATGTATCCATGAAATTCAGACTTACTTTCTGCTACTAAAGATTGTTTTGACTGTCTAACATTTCATATAAATAGATTCATACACTATGAACTTGTAGTCATCTGGCTTATTTCCTATAGCAAATTAGTTTTTATATTCATCCATATTATTTCCTATATCAGCAGCTTGTTTCTTTCTATTATTTAGAAGTATCCCACTGTATGAATTTATGAAAATATGTTTGTTAAATTACTTGCTAATAAATATTTAGGTTGCTCTCAGTTCTTGATCCTTATGAATAGAGCCTCTATGAATATTACTGTACAAGGTGTTTTATTAATGAATTTTTTTCATATCTCTTTGATAATAGTGAAAATGTTGGATGGTATAATATGTACATATTTAAAGATATTATCAAATAGTTTTCCAAAGTGGCTCTATCATTTTGCATTCTTACTTAACAATGTATAAGTGATAAAGTGGTTCTACATCCTTGCTAACACTTGTTTTTTCAGTGTCAGCTATTCTAATAGGTGAGGAATTGTATCTAATTGTGTTCTTAGCTAAATTTTCCTGATTACTAAAGATGTTAAGCATCCTTTAAATACTTACTTCACATTCATGTATCTTACTTTGTAAAAGTTTGTTTCAAGGTCTTGATTTGGCCCATTTCCCACTGCACTGATTTATTTTTCATTCTGTGACAACTCTCTATCTATATATCTGTATATCTGTCTCTATAAAATATAGGTTATATAGATTACATAAATATGTCCATGTAAAGTTTTGAATCATAGTGCTATTTCTCTAATTTTGTTGTTATTTTACAAAATTGCTTTAACTATTTTAGGTTGTTTGTATTTTCAAATCAATTTGGCATATCTTACCATTTATTTAGGACTCTTGTTTCTCTCAGTATTATTTTGTAGTTTCCAGTGTGTATGACTGGTACCTATTTTGATAAATGTCTCTCTATTTTATATTTCTTAGTATGTCATTCCTTTATAAATTAGCTTCTATAATCATTTTTATATTGTATATTCAGAAATAATCACATTTAGAAAAGGCATTGATAGAGTTAATCTAATTACATAGCTAAGCCAAGTATCTATTAGATATTTAAATCTACTCTATATCCTCACAACTCAATGACAGTTTAATATCCTTGACTATTTCCAATGATAACATTTTTCTTGTTAAAGCAAGCCATTATAGCATTTTTAAGTGACTCTGAATATTAGAAGGAGATTTTTGCCTTTAAGTTAAGGTGAAATTTATAGTCTTAATGTTTCATCTACTTCCCACCTCCTGAAAGCCTAAAAGCCAATTCTAATTAGTGCATAATATAAAAGTTCCTCAAATATTTGAAGACCACTACTAAGGTTATTTATTTATTTATTTATTTTTGTTTTCTGATGGCTTTTTTTCCAGGCCAATACCCCAGTTATTCCAATAGCTAATTATGTAGTCTGAGGTCCCAACAATCCATGTATTAGACAAGCTCCAGCATATAAATATTTCCTCTCAAGGATGATGTTCAGAAGTAAACACAATGCTTACATTTTGGCCTTTATAGTATTAAATATGTTGGGAAGATCATCTCCCTAAACTCTGACAATTCTAGATTTTCACAATTTGATTCCAAGCATATTCAACAATTAGATATCTTAGGCCTTTGATTAGGTATGCCTGGAACACTTGATCAATGTTAATTTTTGTTTGTTTCTTAGAATTCTCACAGTTTCATTTTGTACTGAATTAGAATGCTAAAGCAATTGCTCTCACAATTAAGAACAGTTTGTTAAAAATCTCTGCTTTGTGTGCCTAATTTTACGCTACCTGTATAAGACACTGATTTCCACATTTAGTCTAGATATATACCATGTTAAGTGGGCATGAAATATGTCTCTAATTTTAATTGGTTACAGGTAATCAAAGAAAAGGTCAACAATTAACATAAATGAACATAAACACTTTATCTGTGATGAAAGCCAATTATACTAAGGATTTTATGCAATCAAAGAGAAATGTAAATCTATATTGTTAATTAACCCTTTATCCCATGGGTAAGTTCCAAGATTTTAGCTGTTTATTTTCAAAGAATATGAGTAGATAGCAAAACAATGCAGCTGGCATCATGAAACAACAAATACTTGGAAATGGTATGTGTGTGCTAAGTTGCTTCAGTTGGGTTCAACTCTTTGTGACCTTATGGACTGTAGTCTACCAGACTCCTCTGTCTATGGGGATTCTCCAGGCAAGGATATTGGAGTGGGTTGCCGTGCCCTTCTCCAGGGGATCCTCCCCTCCCAGGGATCAAACCTGCCTCTCTTATGTCTCCTACATTAGCAAGCAGGTTCTTTACCACTGGAAAGCCCTTGGAAATGGTACATATTCTCAAAATTCAGGTCTAAGATCATCTTAATAATTGTTTACTCTTCAAAATTCCCATGTATCAGACAATTCAAATTTGACTTATGCTTAAATGACTACTAATTTAGCAAAATATGATACTTTTATCTGTTACACCAAACTCTTGAATATAATTAAATGAGTGATTCAGTTGATAACAAAGTCATCACTGATTAATATATATTCAATTTAAGAAAGAGTGATGTCAACATGATTAAAAAAAATGGGAAGTTCCAGCCTTTCTCACTGAAACACCTGTTTAATAATCATCCATGGATAAATATGACTTCATGAAATCTCCATGATTCAGATGAAGCTACAGGGTCCTGGAGCAGTATAGAAATAAGAAAAAGTATATTGAAAGCAGTTAGAAAAGCAGTATTGCTTTGCCCCTCCCCTAAAGCAGTACATCACAGCCCCATGGGGGAAGGAGAGAGTAAAATGAGCATCTGACTTTCCCAGACCTTCAGAGACCACTTCTCTCCAAGCCTCATGGAAGACACTGAGGAAACTAGCATGGCTGGGTCACTTGGTGTTACCTAAGAACAAAAGAAAGGGGCAGAAACTCTCAATGGCCAGAGTAAGGATCCTAACACCTGGCTCATCACTCCCCAACTCTGCAGGAAACAGGCTCATCCATTCCAGGAACCTGTTATTGGGCCAGCACACATGTAGATCCTGGCAGCCAGCCCATTCATAAACTATGCTTTGGCCAGATTGACTGATGAGGAGCTTTCCTTGCTGAAGCCAGTCTACAAAGAAGAGGTGGATTTGTGTCTTCAAATGTGCAGAGACCAATGCATGGCCACAAGAATTGCAAAGAATTAGGGAAATATGACATGACCAAGGGGCTTCCTTGGTGGCACATATGGTAAAGAATCTACCGGCAATGCAGGAGACCCAGGTTCAATTCCCTGGAAAAGGAAATGGGAACAAAATAAGGCTCCTAAACTGAACTTAAAGAAATAGAGACCTACAAACTGCCTAACAAAGAATTCAAGTAGTCATCTTAAAGACGCTCAGTGAACTACAAAGAAACATGAACAACTAAAAAAATCAGGAAAATAATACAATATATAAATATATTACAAAACTACAGTAGTCAAAACAGTATAGAACTGACATATAAACCATGGAACAGAATAGAGAGCCCAGAAGTAAACAAAACAGATACAATAAACTGATCTTCAAGAGGGATGCTAAGAAAGACGATGGGGGAAGGATATTCCCTTCAATAAATGGTTTGGAAAACTGAATATCTATGAGCAAAATAATAAAATTGGACTCTGTTATACCCTACACAAAACAACTCAAAATAGATTAAAGACTTATATGTTAACACCTGAAAACGACACTTCTAAAAGAAAATAAGAAAAAGCTTCTTGACATTGGCCTTGCTAATGATTTCTTGGTATGGCATAAAAGTTCAGATCAATTCAGTCACTCAGTTGTGTCTGACTCTTTGCGACCCCATGAATCGCAGTTCACCAGGCCTCCCTGTCTATCACCAGCTTCTGGAGTTCACTCACACTCACGTCCATCAGGTTGGTGATGCCATCCAGCCATCTCATCCTCTGTCGTCCCCTTCTCCTCCTGCCCCCAATCCCTCCCAGCATCAGTCTTTTCCAATGAGTCAACGCTTCTCATGAGGAGGCCAAAGTACTGGAGCTTCAGCTTTAGCATCATTCCTTCCAAAGAAATCCCAGGGTTGATCTCCTTCAGAATGGACTGGTTGGATCTCCTTGCAGTCCAAGGGACTCTCAAGAGTCTTCTCCAACACCACAGTTCAAAAGCATCAGTTCCTCAGTGCTCAGCCTTCTTCACAGTCCAACTCTCACATCCATACATGACCACAGGGAAAACCATAGCTCTGACTAGACAGACCTTAGTCGACAAAGTAATGTCTCTGCTTTTGAATATACTATCTAGGTTGGTCATAACTTTTCTTCCAAGGAGTAAGCATCTTTTAATTTCATGGCTGCAGTCACCATCTGCAGTGATTTTGGAGCCCCCCAAAAGTCTGACACTGTTTCCACAGTTTCCCCATCTATTTCCCATGAAATGATGGGACCAGATGCCATGATCTTCATTTTCTGAATGTTGAGCTTTAGGCCAACATTTTTGCTCTCCTCTTTCACTTTCATCAAGAGGCTTTTTAGCTCCTCTTCACTTTCTTCCATAAGGGTGGTGTCATCTGCATACCTGAGGTTATTGATATTTCTCCCAGCAATCTTGATTCTAGCTTGTGTTTCTTCCAGTTCAGCATTTCTCATGATGTACTCTGTATATGAGTTAAATAAGCAGGGTGACAATATACAGCCTTGACATACTCCTTTTCCTATTTGGAACAAGTCTGTTGTTCCATGTCCAATTCTAAGTGTTGCTTCTTGACCTGCATATAGATTTCTCAAGAGGCAGGTCAGGTGGTCTGGTATTCCCATCTCTTTCAGAATTTTCTATAGTTTATTGTGATCCACACAGTCAAAGACTTTGGCATAGTCAATAAAGCAGAAATAGATGTTTTTCTGGAACTCACTTGTTTTTTTCGATGATCCAGCAGATGTTGGCAATTTGATCTCTGGTTCCTCTGTCTTTTCTAAAACCAGCTTGAACATCAGGGAGTTCACAGTTCACGTATTGCTGAAGCCTGGCTTGGAGAATTTTGAGCATTACTTTACTAGCATGTGAGATGACTGCAATTGTGCGGTAGTTTGAGCATTCTTTTCAAAAGCATAGGCCAAAAAGCAAAAATAGGCAAGTATGACTATATCCAACTAAAATGATTCTGCATAGTAATGAAAAAAATCAATCAAAATAAAAGAAAACTTAGAGAACAGGTAAAAAAATGTGCACCCCATATAACTGATAAAGAGTAATATCTAAAATATATAATTAACTCCTGTAACTCAATACCGCTAGTTCGCTTCAGTCATGTCTGACTCTGTGTGACCCCCATAGACAGCAGCCCACCAGGCTCCCCCATTCCCGGGATTCTCCAGGCAAGAACACTGGAGTGGGTTATAACTCAATAGCAAAAACCAAACAACTCATAATAGACAAAGGACTTAACCATTCCTCCAAAGAAGATACACAAGTGGCCAAGAGATTTATGAAAATTTGTTCAACATTACTAAACTCTGGGGAAATGCAAATTGAAATCACAATGAGCTAATCTTCTTTTAAGAAACAGTTTCTATCCTCCTGTTGGGCCCTAGTAAAAAATGAAATGATTAACTACAGTTAATTAATTACTATGTGACTTGAGCTACCCATCAAGAACTAGATATTACATGACCCATCAAGCTATTAAGGTAGATTGCATAGCAGCAAGTTATCATCACATAGAAGTGGGATATAAGTGTTTGGGCCTGAACATGTCATGAAGGCTAATGCACGTTATGTGGAAAAGTGGCCTAAATGTCCACTCCTGCTACACTGCCACATTGGAGTCTCTCTCCCAGCCTGCAAGTATTACCTCGTAGGTAGCTGCCTATGATCACTAGACCAAGGAAGAGAAGACTCTGGCCTGGTTACAGATTAGTTCAGTTCAGTTCAGTCACGCATTCATGTCTGACTCTTTGCAAGCATATGGACTGAAGCATGGCAGGCTCCCCTGTCCATCACCAGTTCCCAGGGTTTACTCAAATTCATGTCCTTCGAGTCAGTGATGCCATCCAACCATCTCATACTCTGTCATCCCCTTCATCTCCCTTCTTTAATCTTTCCCAGCATCAGGTTCTTTTCCAATGAGTCAGTTATTCACATCAGATGGCTAAAGTATTGGAGTTTCAGCTTCAGCATCAGTCCTTCCAATTGTCAGCAAAGTAATGTCTCTGCTTTTTAATAAGTTGCCTAGGTTGGTTATAGCTATTCTTCCAAGGAGCAAGCGTCTTTTAATTTCAAGCTGCAATCACCATCTGTAGTGATTTTAGAGCCCCCAAAATTAGGCTGTCATTGTTTTCACTGTTTCCCCATCTATTTGCCATGAAGTGATGGGACCAGATGCCTTGACCTTAGTTTTCTGAATGCTGAGTTTTAAGCCAACTTTTTCACTCTTCTCTTTCACTTTCATCAAGAGGCTCAGATGGTTCTACAAAATAAGCATGCAGCACCAGAATGTGGATCATATAGCACCCAGTGGGCAGAATTTCAAGCAGTGCACCTGGTTTTTCAATTTGCTTGGAAGAATAAATGACCAGATGTGCAATTATATACTGAATTCATGACTTAGCTAGATGATCGGGAACTAAATAGAACATGATTAGAAAATGGATGACAAGAATTTGGGGAAGCAGTATCAGTTCAGTTCAGTCACTCACTGGTGTTTGACTCTTTGCGACTCCATGAATCACAGCACACCACACCTCCCTGTCCATCACCAATTCCCAGAGTTCATTCAAACACACGTCCATTGAGTCGGTGATGCCATCCAAGCATCTCAACCTCTGTCATCCCCTTTTCCTCCTGCCTCCAATCCCTCCCAGCATCAGAGTCTTGTCCAATGAGTCAACTCTTTGCATGAAGTGGCCAAAGTACTGGAGTTTCTGCTTTAGCATCATTCCTTCCAAAGAAATCCCAGGGCTGATCTCCTTCAGAATGGATTGGTTGGATCTCTTCAAACCAGTCCAAGGGACTCTCAAGAGTCTTCTCCAACACCACAGTTCAAAAGTATCAATTCTTCGGTGCTCAGATTTCTTCACAGTCCAATTCTCACATCCATACATGACCACTGGAAAAACCATAGTCTTGACTAGATGGACCTTTGTTGGCAAAGTAATGTCTCTGCTTTTCAACATGCTATCTAGATTGGTCATAACTTTTCTTCCAAGGACTAAGTCTTTTAATTTCATGGCTGCAGTCACCATCTGCAGTAATTTTGGAGCCCCTCAAAATAAAGTCTGACACTGTTTCCACCGTTTCCCCATCTATTTCTCATGAAGTGATGGGACCAGATGCCATGATCTTTGTTTGCTGAATGTTGAGCTTTAAGTCAACTTTTTCACTCTCTTCTTTCACTTTCATCAAGAGGTTTTTAGTTCCTTTTCACTTTTTGCCATAGGGTGGGTCATCTGCATATCTGAGGTAACTGATATTTCTACTGCCAATCTTGATTCCACTTGTGCTTCTTCCAGCTCAGCATTTCTCATGATGTACTCTGCATATAAGTTAAATAAACAAGGTGACAATATACAGCCTTGACATACTCCTTTCCTGTTTGAAATCAGTCTGTTGTTCCATGTCCAGTTCTAACTGTTGTCTCCTGACCTGCATATAGATTTCTCAAGAGGCAGGTCAGGTGGTCTAGTATTCCCAACTCTTTCAGAATTTTCCACAGTTTATTGGGATCCACACAGTCAAAGGCTTTGGCATAGTCAATAAAGCAGAAATAGATGTTTTTCTGGAGATCTCTTGCTTTTCTGATGATCCAGCAGATATTGGCAATTTGATCTCTGGTTCCTCTGCCTTTTCTAAAACCAGCTTGAACATCTGGAGATTCACGGTTCACATACTGCTGAAGCCTGGTTTGGAGAATGTTGAGCATTCCTTTACTAGCATGTGAGATGAGTGCAATTGTGCAGTAATTTGAGCATTCTTTGGCATTGCGTTTCTTTGAGACTGGAATGAAAACTGGCCTTTTCCAGTCCTGAGGCCACTACCGAGTTTTCCAAATTTGCTGGCATATTGAGTACAGCACTTTCACAGCATCATCTTTCAGGATTTGAAATAGCTCAACTGGAATTCCATCACTTCCACTAGCTTTGTTCATAGTGATGCTTTCTAAGGCCCACTTGACTTCACATTACAGGATGTCTGGCTCTAGGTGAGTGATCATACCATTGTGTTTATTGTGATTGTGAAGAATTTTTTGTATAGTTCTGTGCATTCTCAAATACACAGAAGTATCATAAGTGGATAAAAAAAAAACATGACGATATTTGTCTTCAATGTAAATACTCACCAGAAGGTAATCTTAGCAGAAGATGATTTTAATTGTCAAGATCAATCTGTCTTATGAATACCCATTAGCCTTCATCCCAAGCTATCCTTGTCATTACCCAATGAGCTCATTAACAAAATGACCATAGGGGCAGAGATGGAGGCTATACATGAGCTCAGCAATACAGACTTTCACTCACCAGAACCTATCTTGCTATGACTACTTTCAAGTTCCCAATCAGACATCAATACCAAATCACCAATATGGTACCATCCCATGGGTTGATTGACCAACTACTTAATTGCAGGTTCAATATATTGAACAACTTCCCTCATGGAAAAGGCAGCATGATATTGTTATTGGAGTAGACACTCTGGCTATGTATTCAATCCCTGCATATAATGCTTCTGCCAAAATATCATCTGTGGACTTAGAGAATGGCTTATCCACCATCATGTCATTATACATAGCATAGTTTCTGATCAAGGAACTCACTTCACAACAAATGAAATGAATACAATGGGTATATGCCCATGATCATTAAATATTCCCCACCATCCTAAAGTAGCTAATTTGATGGACTGGTAGAAGAGTATTTTGAAGATTAAGTGTCAGCTAGGTGACAATGTCTTACAGTGTTGGGACAAGCTTCTTATCTGAATAAGTATCCAATATATGATGCTCAAATCCAGAATTCACATGTCCAGGAATAAAGGTGTAAAACTGGAATGGCAGCACTCCCTACTACCCTAAAATGACCCTCCAGTAAAAGTTTTGCTGGCTGTTACTGCAATCTTATGCTCTGTTGACTTAATGGTATTAGTTCCAAAGGGAGGATTCTTTCTATCTAGAACCATAACAATGATTTGACTGAACTGAAAGCTAAGGCTACCCAGACATGCTGGACTCCTGAGTTTCTGAATCAACAAAGTTTACTACTGTGCTAACTGGAGTGCCTGGCTGTGACTACAAATCGGAATTGAACTGCTACTTCACAAAGGAGGAAAGAAAGAGTATGTCTGCAATATTCAGTTCAGTTCAGTTTCTCAGTCGTGTCCGACTCTTTGTGACCCCATGAGTCTCAGCACACCAGGCCTCCTGTCCATCACCAGTTCCCAGAGTTTACTCAAAATCAAGTCCGTCTAGTCGGTGATGCCATCCAGCGATCTCATCCTCTGTCGTCCCCTTCTCCTCTAGCCCCTAATCCCTCCCAGCATCAGGGTCTTTTTCAATGAATACCCAGGACTGATCTGCTTTAGAATGGACTGGTTGAATCTCCTTGCAGTCCAAGGGACTCTCAAGAGTATTCTCCAACACCACAGTTCAAAAGCATCAGTTCCTCAGTGCTCAGCTTTCTTCACAGTCCAACTCTCACATCCATACATGACCACTGGAAAAACCATAGCCTTGACTAGATGGACCATTGTTGGCAAAGTAATGTCACTGCTTTTTAATATGCTATCTAAGTTGGTCATAGCTTTCCTTCCAAGGAGTAAGCATCTTTTAATTTCATGGCTGCAATCACCATCTGCAGTGATTTTGGAGCCCCCAAAATAAAGTCAGCCACTGTTTCCACTGTTTCTCCAAGTATTTCCCATGAGGTGATGGGACCAGATGCCATGATCTTCATTTTCTGAATGTTGAACTTTAAGCCAACCTTTTCACTCTCCACTTTCACTTTCACCAAGATGCTTTTTAGTTCCTCTTCACTTTCTGCCATAAGAGTAGTGTCATCTGCGTATCTGAGTTTATTGATATTTCTCCGGGCAATCTTGATTCCAGCCTGTGCTTTTTCCAGCCCAGTGTTTCTCATGATGTACTCTGCATATAAGTTATATAAGCAGGGTGACAATATACAGCCTTGATGTACTCCTTTTCCTATTTGGAACCAGTCTGTTGTTCCATGTCCAGTTCTAAGTGTTGCTTCCTGACCTTCATACAGGTTTCTCAAGAGGCAGGTCAGGTGGTCTGGTATTCCCATCTCTTTCAGAATCTTCCACAGTTTACTGTGATCCACACAGTCAAAGGTTTTGGCATAATCTGCAGTATAGGTGATTCCAAATGCCCTGTGGTTAAGATCAATTTAAAACTATAATAATCCAATCCAGACAGGATTACTAACTACTACTAATTAGTTAAATAGTTTTTGCTTTATATCATAGTATTTAAGTTATAAGATATCAAGGAGAAAAGTAAACATCACTATTACAGGGAAGAGATTAGTGTAGTTTGACAGTACATAGCATAGCTGTATCATATTAGTTAGCATTTTGGTCTTATTTTCTTTACTTGGAAATTAATTATAGTTAAAGGAGATGCATATAGGTGCCAAGTTGACATGATAGACTTCTGATTGTTAATTTTAAATGTCAGATTTACTAGGCCATGGGTTGCCCAAATATTTGCTTAAAACATTATTCTGAGTATTTTTGTGAAGGTGTTTCTACATGAGGTTAGCATTTGAATTAATAGACTAAGGGAAGCAGGTTGCCCTCCCCAGTGTGAGTGTGCCTCATTCAATTCATGGAAGGCTGAATGGTGCAATTATGCTAAGAGAGAATTCATTCTCTGCATGACTGCCTTCAAGCCAGGATATCAGTCTTCTTCTGCCCTCAGACTTGAACTTGGATTGGAATTTACACTGTTGGTTCTCCTGAGTCTTAAGCTTTCAGATTCAGATAGAGCTGTATCATCATCTTTCCTTAGCCTCCAAGTTGTCTTCTACAGATCCTGGAACTGCTCAGCCTCCACAACTGCATGAGCCAATGCCTTATTTTTTTACATATATATCTCCTATTGTCTCTGTTTCCCTGGAAAAATATTATAAAAACAGTAGATAGGGAGGATGCCTAAATTTCTCTAATTATAGTATTTAGGGAACTTTTTCAAGTAGTTTATATATTGTGAACTATAAGCAGTTTTTATTTAATCTGAGGACTTTTTCAAGAGGTGTGAGCTGAGAAAGAGAAGTAGCTAAAGAAATCATGAAATACGTTAATTGTTATTATAGGAAAAATTAATACTGATGGAAGCCAGAGGATAATCAAATGTATAAGATACAAGAAAAGGATGGCATAATCAACAGATAGGCAAAAAGTAACAATATCCAGTTATTAGGACAGAAGTAGAGGGTAGGGGGAGCTTCCAGTATGAGTAGGGTAACATTTCAATAATGTAAGGAGGCACTATTAATAATTATCCTGGGATGACCTGCATAAGAGATTGTTCTGGGCAAACTCTGATGTTTCTAATAAAGAGAAAGACAATAAACAAAAACAAAAAAACACGGGTGCAGAGTCATGTTGTGAATAAGGTGGCAGAAAGTTGAGAGAATTTACTTGATGGTTCCTATACATTCTGTGAAATATATAGTCATCTAGTGAGACTGAGAGCAAGTCCCTTGGTGAAAATAAAGGTGAGTAGCTAGGTTAGAGTTCAGAGAGTGGAAAGCATTGAATTGCCAGCTCTATGAAATCAGAGAAAGCCAACTAGAACAAGAACCAACTAACTGGTGGTATCATTGATTGTTTAGTTGCTGAATCATGTCCAACTCTTGCGACCGCATGGACTATATGGCCTGCAGGGCTCCTCTGTCCATAGAATTTTCCAGGCAAAAATACTGGAGTGGGTTGCCATTGCCTTCTCCATTTGGCGGTATTGAGTACTCAGTTAAAATGGAAAGCATGTCTATTACAAAAAGCAAGATCTGCATTTGTGGTTCTTATTTTGCCAAAGCTCAACCGTTTAGTGATGGCATTCAGAATCAGAACTTTCTAGATAAGTTTTATATAAGGAAAATGGGACTAAAAAATAGAGCACTGTTTCCAAAGTAGGAGTTTATTTATCGTGGTGTCACAAGAAAATTTTAAAAGTTGTACTTCTTTATAAACTTTCTTTTGTCCATTTTCCAAATATTTAAAAGTGATTTAGATAATTATTTAATATATTTAATAAGTTAAAACTAATATTATGTGCTCTTATATTATTGTATTTTGTATATTTACATATATAGAGAAATAAAGAAGGAGAGAGCATTCAAAAATAGCTTTCCAAAAGCATAATGAAACAGGCAAAATATATTTCAACATATATTTATTTAAGCTTATGATATAGTCTTTAAGATGGTAGACCATGAAAACTGACTTCATTAAAGCCTCTAATCCCTGGTGTCCAACATTTTTCTCACCTACTTATGACTTACCTTAAATATATAAAATGAGCATAGCTGAGTTAAATAATTGGAAATATAGGAGCTTTCATTATTGACAAATGTTTCATCTCAGCTCTGAAAGCTAAATCCTCTCAAATTTGATCAAGAGATGCAAAGAGGAGCTACAGGAGCACTAATACAAATGAAATGAAGGTAATGATCCAGGGGAAAAGAAGGCTGAGAAATTGAGAGGATAAGGTTTTACACAAGTGTTTCATACAAATATGAAAATTATCCAGGATGATAATAAAAATAAAGAATGATGATGTGATACCAAGTAGTTTGTACACATCAGTCACAATGAGGGTTAAAGATTTAAAAAATGATGTAAAACATGAAATCTAGAGGACATAAATTTGGGAAAAAAAGTCAAAAGAACTGGTGAGTGAGTTTTCCACAGAAAAGACACAAGTGGAATGAGGGTAAAGATTGATGGATTAGCCAGGATAGTGAGGTCAAAATAGCCAGGGTGTCAAAATAGCCACGCTGGTATTTTTGCCTGGGAAATTCAATGGACAGAGAAGCCCTGCAGGCTATGATCCATGTGGTCGCAAAAGATTCAGCAACTAAACAATTAATGAAAGCAAAAAAAAAAAAAAACCCCAAAAAAAAAAGCTTTTTTTTTTTTTTTTTTTTGCTTGATGAAAAGAGACAAGACAGTTATAGCCTGAGTGGATTTCACTTTTGAGGAACTTGGGGAACCTGATGGATCAGGAGACTCTGTTCTCTCTGGAAGGAGTCCTTTTCTGTCTAAATAGATTGTGTTGCTCTGGCTTTGAGGTTGCTATTCCACTGACTCTCAGGGAGTGGTGAGAGATCTGATCTGTATATAACAAGATGAACAGGCAAATGAATAGGCAAAGGGCCTGGAGTCCAGAGGCCACATTAATCACTGGAGACTGTTCCATCTCAGAACTCACTCACCTCAGAGTCCAGAAGACAGTCATGGGAGTACAGAGACAGGAGAAGAGGAGACAGTGGTTCCAGGGTAGGACATTAGAAGGAGGTCATGTGATTGAGATATTAGGGCAGTCTATAGCATAGCAGCCAGATATGTCATTGTGCAGGTGACTAGATGATACAGCTGGGGCTCAGACTCATCAGTGCTGCTGCCTGCATATTTATCTAATTCTTGGAGTAAAAACTTTCAATTATTTGTACAACATTTATATACTATTGTTCCCACACTTAAGATGCTAAAGAATTAGAAGACAGAATTCTAGGCTGCCCTCACATTATGGAATTTTCTTCATTTTGAAGAATAATATAAAAATGGATGCAAGAGATAATGGCCTGAAAATTAGCATCTGGTCCCATTACTTCATGGCAAATAGATGAGGAAACAGTGAAAACAGTGACAGACTTTATTTTCTTGGACTCCAAAATCACTGCAGATGGTGACTGCAGCCATGAAATTAGAAGATGCTTACTCCTTGGAAGAAAAGTCATGACCAACATAGCATATTAAAAAGCAGAGACATTACTTTGCCAACAAAGGTCCATCTAGTCAAAGCTAGGCCTTTTCCAGTAGTCACGTATGGATATGAGAGTCGGACTATAAAGAAAGCTGAGTGCTGAAAAATTGATGCTTTAGAACTGTAGTGTTGGAGAAGACTCTTGAGAGTCCCTTGGACTAAAAGGAGAACCAACCAGTCAATCCTAAAGGAAATCAGTCCTGAATATTCATTGGAAAGACTGATGTTAAAGCTAAAACTACAATACCTTGGCTACCTGATGTGAAGAACTGCCTCATTTGAAAAGACCCTGATGCTGGGAAAGATTAAAGGCAGGAGGAGAAGGGGACAAAAAGAAGATGAGATAGTTGGATGGCATCACTGACTCAATGGACATGAGTTTGAATAAACTCCAGGATTTGGTGATGAACAGGGAGGCCTGGCATGCTGCACTCCATGGGGTTGCAAAGAGTTGTACATGACTGAGCGACTGAGCTGAACTGGAAAAATGTGTCTTTAAACAATTTAGTTAACTTTCCAGTTTCTCCATCTATAAAATAATGTTATAAACATATATGTATATATGAATACATATATGAAAGTGTTAGTCGCTCATCCATGTCTGACTCTTTGTCATTTCATGGACTATATCCACCAAGATTCTCTAATCATGGAATTCTATAGACAAGAATACTAGAGTAGGTAGTAGGTAGCCATTCCCTTCCCCAGGGGAACCTTCCCAATCCAGGGATCAAATCGAGGTCTCCTGAATTGCAGGCAGATTCTTTACAGTCTGAGCCACCAAGGAAGCCCATATACATGTATGTGTGCATGCATGCTGAGATGCTTCAGTTGGGCCCAATTCTCTGTGGCCTTATGGGCTGTAGCCTGCCAGGCTCCTCTGTCCATGGGATTCTTCAGGCAAGAATACTGGAGTGGGTTGCCATGCTTTCCTCCATGGGATCTTCCCGACCCAGGGATCAGACCTGCATGTCTCCTGCATTGGCAGGTGGGTTCTTTACCACTAGGGCCAACTGGGAAGCTATATATAGGCTTCTGTGTGTGTGTGTGTGTGTGTGTGTGTGTGTGTGTGTGTTTAAACAATCATATTCCCAGGTGGCACTAGTCGTAAAGAATCTCCCTGCCAATGCAGGAGACGCAAGGCAGATAGTTTAGATCCCTGAGTTGGGAAGGTCTCATGGAGGAGGAAATGGCAGCCTGTTCCAGTATTCTTGCCTGGGAAATCCCATGGACAGAGGTGCCTGGCGGGCTACAGCCCATAGGGTCACAAAGAATTGGACACCACTGAGCAACTAAGCATACACTCACACATAACATACTAAAGTGAGTAGAACATATTTTATATCTCTTTCTTTGAGAGCAATAGGTCACAGTTTAAATGATTTGCCTAATACCACACAGTACTATACTAAGTTCTTGTTTGTAGAGGTAAATTTGGAGTCCAGGTCTTTGGCAGAGAGTTATATGATTCTACAAATTTGATTTGTGAACGTTAATTGTATTTACCCCTGTTTTACAAAATAGTAATTTCTGTATCATGATGAATTCAGGATAAAATTTAACCTAAGAGAAAATCTAGAAACAAAGCAGATTCTTGAGAAGTCATTATTATCAATCCTCATCTCAATATCTTAATGCTAATACCGTCTTGATAAGTGAACCTTTCTTATGAATTTACCATGAGACTCATTCTGCATACAAAGGGATACATATAAATGGAAGAAAATGTCAATTTGATATTAATTAGTCTCATGTTTGAGATGTTGAAAGCAGAGGTATGGTAAAGCTCAGTTAGAAAAAAAATGGCCAAGCACAAAGGCCCAAAAGATGTACAAAACTAAACATACAAAACTAAAATTCTGGCATTTTACCAATCTTGGGCTGAACTGCAGGTAGAGGGGAGGAAAGTATTCATGACTGTTCTTCAAACCAGGTTAAAGAAAGAGTGGAGAGCAAGATGGATGAGTTCTAAAAGGATTCGGAATCTGTTCACCACTGTCCGACATAGAAGAGTGGGTGTACACACAGTTTTTATGCAAAGTGAATTGCCCATTTCCTAAAATGATTCTGTTAAAGTGTTGCACTCAATGTGCCAACAAATCTGGAAAACTCAGCAGTGGTCACAGGACTGGAAAAGGTCAGTTTTCATTCCAATTCCAAAGAAGAGAAATGTCAAAGAATGGTCAAGCTGCAGCAGCACACACTAGCAAAGTAATGCTCAAAAGTCACCAAGCCAGAATTCACCAATACGTGAACCATGTAAATCTAGATGTTCAAGCTGGATGTAGAAAACGCAAAGGAACCAGAGATCAAATTGCCAATATCTGTTGAATCATCAAAAAAGCAACAGAGTTCCAGAAAAACATCTACTTCTGCTTTATTGACTATGCCAAATCCTTTGACTGTGTGGATCACAACAAATTAGAAAATTCTTCAAGAGATGGTTATACCAGGCCACCTGACCTGTTCCTGAGAAATGTGTACTCAGGTCAAGAAGCAACAGTTAGAACTGGACATGGAACAATAGACTGCTTCCAGATCGGGAAAGGAGTACATCAAGGCTGTATATTGTCACCCTGCTTATTTAACTTACCTGCAGAGTACATCATGAGAAATGCTAGGGTGGATGAAGCACAAGCTGGAATGAAGATTGCTGAGAGCAATATCAGTAACCTCAGGTATGCAGAGGACACCACCCTTATGGCAGAAAGGAAAGAACTAAAGAACCTTTTGATGAAAGTGAAAGAGGAGAGTGAAAAAGCTGGCTTAAAACTCTATATTCAAAAACTAATATCAAGGCACCCAGTCCCATCACTTCATGGCAAATAGATGGGGAAACAATGGAAACAGTGACAGACTACTTTTGGGGGCTCCAAAATCACTGCAGATGGTGACTGCAGCCATGAAATTAAAAACACTTACTCTCTGCAAGAAAAGTTATAACCAAACTAGACAGCATATTAAAAAACAGACATTACTTTGCCAACAAATGTCTGTCTAGTCAAGGCTATGGTTTTCCCAGTAGTCATGTATGGATGTGAGAATTGGACTATAAAGAAAGCTGATTGACAAAGAATTTATACTTTTGAACTGTGGTGCTGGAGAAGAATCTTCAGAGTCCCTTGAACTGCAAGGAAATAAAACCAGTCCCACCTAAAGGAAATCAGTCCTGAATATTTATTGGAAGGACTGATGTTGAAGCTGAAACTCCAATACTTTGGCCACCTGATGCAAAGAGCTGACTCATTTGAAAAGACCTTGATGCTGGGAAAGACTGAAGGCAAGAGAAGAAGGAGATGACAGAGGATGAGATGGTTGGATGGCATCACTGACTCCTTGGACATGAATTTGAGTAAGTTCCAGGAGTTGGTGATGGACAGGGAAGCCTGGCATGCTGCAGCCCATGGGATTTTAAAGAGTCGGACGTGACTGAGTGACTGAGCTGAACTGAGCTTACCTGTTAGAGAAAGTGATCTAATCATTTTTTTGTGTATCTGAAACTTTATCTTATTAATTGCTCCTTTTGTGTGCTTGGGGATAAAAAATAAAAGAGAAAAATAGGAGCAAGAGGAAGAGAGGGAGCAGAGATCTCTTTCATGTACACACTAATAAAAGGCAATGCCAGTTTGTGGAGGGTGAGGGCAGAGATTAAGCTGAGCTTCAAATATTGAGTTTTATATCTCTTTGACTAATGCTGCTGAGATGAGTCTCAGGATTTTGTATTTTTCTATTTGTTTTATGTTAGGGGAAGTAGTAAATGAATTGTAGCACACTGGGGATAGAAGGGAAGTCCTGTGTGCACACTTTGGAGGTGACAAACACCCAGACAAGAAGCACCAGCAAAGTTTCCTAGTGGAAGGGTTACTGGAGCAGAATATGGAAACATAATATGTTGTATGTAGTTAACACATATGTGCTCATAATGTGGTACAACTTGTTCTAAGTGCTTTCCATACTTTAACTCATTTAATCTTTGTATTAACACTAAAGGTGCTATCATCATCTCCATTTGACAAGTGAAGAAACTGAGGCACAGCACCATCAAGGAGCAGAATGTCTGCTCTTAGAGTCCAAGGTCTTCCCTAATACTATAATACTACTATAATATTATAATACCTTTTAAGAAAAGGTAATATCCTCTTCTTAAACATCCAATGGCATGAACAGAGAATGAAGAATTCGAAAAGCTGAAAAAAATGAGTATTGTCAAGGCACATGTACTTATTTGTGTACATATACACATACATTTTTCTGTATAAATATTATGTAACTCAAATTATGTAATTAAAAGGTCACTTTTTAATACATAAATAGAAACAAGGAATAGAAGAGAGTCCATAAATAGATCCACATATTTATGTGTAACCAATTTTCTACAACTGAGTTCCAAGGCAATTTAGTGGGGAAATTTTCCCAGATTTTTGCTAGAACAGTATGGGGGAAGATATCTCAAAAGTTTCCTCATACTACACTCATAAGAATAATTTCAAGTTGGTCACGGACCTAAATATACGAGGAAAATGACAAATATTCTAGAAGAAAATATGAATTGGTAACGATTTTCAAAGAGACCAAAAAACCCCAAATAAAAGTAAGATATTAAAGACTTCATTAAAATTAAAAACTTTTTGTTTATCAGTAGTCATCATTTAAAAATTTATTTTTTTATTTTTTAATACTTTATTCTACGTTACAATACTGTATTTGTTTTGCCATACATTGACATGAATCAGCCACAGGTGTACATGATCTCCCAATGTCGAAGTCCCCTCCCACCTCCCACCCCATATCATCTCCCTGGATCATCCCGTGCACCAGCCCCAAGCATCCTGTATCCCGGAAAGGCAAAAAAAAAAATTTTTTAAAGAAACAGAGTAGGAGAAAAATGTGTTTGAGGAGCAGGGGTGTGGGTGGGTGTGTCTTTAAAAGCACATGTATGCAGAACATAAAAAGCAGACTCTTGCATATCAATATCAAAATGGCAAACAACACTATAAAAAACGGACAAACGTATTGAGAAGTCTTTTCACAAAAAGACATATGATCCTTAAGATCACAGTCATCAGCAAAATGAAAACAAATCACAACGTAATACCATTACACACACACTAAAATCACTGAAAACTTTTTTCAGGCTGACAATATCAAGTACTGGTAATCAGTTCAATTCAGTTCAGTTCAGTCACTCAGTCGTGTCCGACTCTTTGCGACCCCATGAATTGCAGCACGCCAGGCCTCCCTGTCCGTCACCAACTCCCGGAATTCACTCAGACTCACGTCCATCGAATCAGTGATGCCATCCAGCCATCTCATCCTCGGTCGTCCCCTTCTTATCCTGCCCCCAATCCCTCCCAGCATCAAAGTCTTTTCCAATGAGTCAACTCTTTGCATGAGGTGGCCAAAGTACTGGAGTTTCAGCTTTAGTATCATTCCTTCCAAAGAAATCCCAGGGTTGATCTCTTTAATGGTAAGGAGTAAATTGAAGTCTCACACATAGGTGAAAATGTAGGATGATGCTATCACTTTGGAAAGCTTTTCGTAGCTTCTTTTGAAAGTGAACATATACTTGTTATATAATGCACAATTCGCTTTAAGTATTTGCTCAAGAAATCTTGAGACTTACACCTATAAAAAAAAATAACTAATACATAAATATTATTCCTAATAGCCCTAAACTGGAAAGGACCTGAATGTATATCAATAGAATGATTAATAAATGAATCATGTTATAAAACACTATTCAACAATTATACAAACCAAAAAATGCCACAGAAAACAACTGGCACATATACAGAATGGATGAATGGACAAAAGCAACATTAAAAAGTCTTGCACTGAGTTAAGAAATTCAGACAAAAAAAAAAAGAGTCGTATGATATGGTTTTATTTTTACTTACTTATGTAAGTAAGAAGAAATAAATAAAACCTAATTTTGATTATAAATATCATGACTTTGATTGCTTGGGTGGCATCTTTTTGGGGGTATTAGAAATGTTTGAGATGTTAATTGAAATAATGGTTACACGGGGAGCATTCTGACCAAATCTTTACAACATTCACTTTAGATCTGTGCATTCCCTATGAGAAGCAAACATAAGCAACAAGAAAGATCCAGGGCTTCATTTCAGCAGCCAGAGCCTCAGCCTCTGGTAAGACTGTCAGAATATAGTACAGTCCTGGTAGTCACTCTCACTAGCAAAGGCAGTGACTATTTCCTCCCAAACAAGACCATCTGAGATCTGAAATTTATTTTAATAAATTTGTGTGTATGTGTTTGTGTGTTTGGTAACCTAATGTACTGGGTAAAAGCTGCTATAATAAACTGAGGATGTTCAATGACTTAATAAATATATATTTCTTGCCCTAAATACGATAATCATTTCCATCCAAAGAGAGGTCAACAAGTAATTTCTTTATAAGTCAAAGATTCTGCCAAAATAAGTTTGTCTCTTCTCTACCCATAGCTACAGTCTTTCGAAGAACTTAACTAAATGAGAAATCCAGGCAATGGCTGGTTAACCAATAATAAGAGGTTATATGAAAATGATTACCTTTCCTGATATGTTTCTTTTCACTGTGAGCCACACATACTGGGAAAATTGACGTGGATATAAATTGATTGAGAGGGCTATGATTTTTATAATACTTAACTAACTGTGGTATAGGAGTGAAATAAATATATGACTAAGATATTAAAACTTCTGGTTATATTTCAATAGGAACATAATCACAGCTAGATAACAAATATAGCTCATTTTATCCATGCCTGAATTCAGTTCCTTCTAATATGCCCTCCAGACAGAGGAAATGTGAAAGGCTTTGACTTTTTCTGTTCTCTCATTTTTTTTTAAGTTTTCAAAAAGCTTTTCTCTGTACTGTTGCTAAGAGGAAAAAGAAACTGTTGCCAAGTAACAAGAAAATAGTGTCCAGCACATATGTGTGTCTCCTCAGTTGCATATCAAATGCAAAGCCTTCTGCTGCTCTTAGGATATGCTGTGGGTGAGGTATCATTCAGAGCACTGCCACAGGAGGTCCAAGCCCATCTGACCTGATGAACAGAGATATTCAGCTATCTGCATAGCTGAATACAGTCAGCTATTAGTATATGGTCCACTTTGAGGAACAAGTACATGACTAATGCAATTGCACTTTTCATTTTCTTAAAGCTTTTTGCTTAACCATGAGCAAATAATTTGAAGGAAGATTATCTTGCTTGTTTTATTTCTTCTTTCTGATCAAAAAATATATGTCATATATAACCTGCTTAACAAAACTTCCTCTTTGTTCATAAGCAATAGGTAGGTGTATGTGTGTGCTCAGTCACTCAGTTGTATCTGACTCTTTGTGGCCCCATGGACTGTAGCCCTCCAGGCTCCTCTGTCCATGGAATTTTCCAGGCAAGAATACTGGAGTGGGTTGCCATTTTCTTCTCCAGGGGATCTTCCCTACCCTGGGATCAAACTCATATTTCTTGTGTCTCCTTCATTGGCAAGCAGATTCTTTACCACAAGAGCTATCCAGGGAGCCCCAATAGGTATATAAACAGGTTTATTATGATTCACTTTGACATAATACTCTGTGCTTTGAGAAAGTTTCAAATACATGTTCAAGACACTGACTCATCCAAAAAGTATCACAGTCCACAAAACATTAAGTGAACATTCATTCTAATAATGGCTATTTACTTGCTATGTCCCTTCCTGAGAAAATTTACAATTCATCTTTTTTTTTTTTGGTACCATATATCCACATCATATCTAAAACTTAGTGGGCCAATAACATACCTAATGAGAATCAGTTTGCTAGATGAGTTAAACAAATTAAATATCTTCTCTTGAAAACACATATTAGAAGACACAGTCAGATGGTGACTTGCACTAGGATCATATAACATTTGGGCCATGTCAAATTATATTCAGGGACGGCAGACTCATGTAGAAAGAAGATAAAGGTAAAGAAGAAAAGAAAATGAGTCTGCATCATACCTGTGATTGAAAGAGGCAAAAGATAACCCATGCGAGAAGTAAAGGTTGACTTTAAAAATATTAGATTTTATTAACATTGGTTGGTTTTATTTTGTAATTATTCCTTTAAAAATGTGCCCTATTAGATCCCTTTCCCTTGCCTTAGAAAGATGTCTTGGTCACTGTCCATCAGTAAAATTTAATTCAGTCTAGTGTAATATTCCAGTCACACATCTGATTCAAATAATTTACTCCCCATACTGCCCCACTCCTACTCACTCCTCCTAGTTACTTGTTCTTTTAACAGCTTGTAGGTAGAAAGATATGAGAAAAGGTGCCCAAATTTAAGTCAGCAAGGTTATCTCTGGTGATAAACATCCCTGTACCTTTTGGTTTAGTCTGATCCTATCTGATTCCAGATGTTCCAGAGGAGATAAATGTGATTTTTAAGAATGAGCATCACCTTGATCCTAGACCATAGTAGTGTGGATCATCCTCTAAGACAGAGGCAGCTTTGTCCCTGCGTGATCCTGCTTGAAGTCCTGTGACTGGTCCTTTCTTAAAATGTTGGACATCTCATTGTTTTGCTTGGCAGCTGTCTGGTCAGCTCTCTGTCTTCCGCTACTTCATTAATTATCTTTCTCCTTCACTGAAACATCCAGTAACTGCCGAGATTTGCTCTCTTATGAACTGAGAATCAAAGACAACAAGGATGGAATAGAGGTTGACTCTTTCTTCTTTTGAATCTGATTCATCATGCTTTCCCCATGTCATAATAGCATGGGATTCTCCAGATGATCCCCAGCCTGCCAAATGCTGTGGACAATAAATGCACAACACCCCAAATTTAAAGGATACAGGTTAAGGTCTTCAAGAGTTTCCTCATTATTCTCTTCTCTCATGACGACAACAACTGGTCTTCAAGTTCTGCAATTTCCCAACAGCACTCCATGGAATGAGACGCCCAATTCTATTTCTTGGATGTATTCTCAATCTTTTTGAGAAATTCTCTTCAACCATCTCTCACAATTGGCTGTTTATCAGTAAATAGCTCTTACTTTCTCTATTCTGTATTTGAGAAGAAGGGGAGATCCAAGAGGGATACGTAGGACCCTCTTAGCATTTTCAGTGGCACTCTACCCACAGAAGCCCACTCTGGCTTAAAACCCAATATTCAAAAAATTAGATTATGGCATCCAGTCCCATCACTTCATGTCAAACAGAGGAGGGAAAAGTGGAAACAGTGACAGATTTTATTTTCTTGGGCTGCAAAATCACCATGGACAATGACTGCAAAAACACAATTTAAAGATTCTTGCTCCTTGGAAGGAAAGCTATGACAAACCTAGACAGTGTATTAAAAAGTGGAGACACCATTTTGCTGACAAAGGTCCATACAGTTAAAGCTATGGTTTTTCCAGTAGTCATGTATGGGTGTGAGGATTGGACCATAAAGAAGGCTGAGCTAAAGAATTGATGCATTCAAATTGTAGTGATGGAGAAGACTCTTGAGAGTCCCTTGGACAGCAAGGAGATCAAACCAGCCAATCCTAAAGGAAATCAACCTTGAATACTCATTGGAAGGACTGGACTGCTGTTGAAGTTGAAGCTCCAATACTTTGGCCATCTGATGTGAAGAGCAGACTCACTGGAAAAGACCCTTGCTGAAAAGATTGAGGGCAGGAGGAGAAGTGGGCAACAGAGGATGAGATGGTTGGATGGCCTCACTGCCTCAATGGACATGAGTTTGAGCAAATGCCAGGATAGGAAAGCCTGGCGTGCTGCAGTCCATGGGGTCACGAAGAGTCAGATAGACTTAATGACTAAACAAATACCTATATGTACTACTATTAAGACAATAGGACTCTTCTATCTCCCCTGAAGTCTCTTTACTCTCCAGGGTGAGAGTAGTGGAATAATCATTGGTAAGCTTTGGGGAAAGATGTCTGGCTAACTTTATGGGTCGCTCACATAATTCTCGTTAGAATATAAAGCACTAGGAGTCTGTTTTACGCTTAATTTACGATTAGCTGTAGTTGCAATCTCAGAACATTAGAAAATGTCTCATTCTATATCACTTACACTGACTCTACAGTTTAAGCTGCCTTTCTCATGAGAACTGTCTTTATTTCCTGTTCTTGCTTTCTGTGAGACACAGTATTAAAACAAACCAGCTACTTTACCAACATTTCTGAACTTTTGTTCTTATGCTCAAACATTACCCAATGGAGACAATGAGCTAGTTCCATAAAAGTCTCTGGTGGGGAATGATGAGAGGATACATTATCAAGAAACTTAGAATCTGCTTAAAAGACAAAACTTACACACATAAAAATCACAGTACACCATGTTATTTCAGGGACGATCAGAGGAATTGTCAGAGAGAATCCTCACTCAAGGAAGCTGCTGGTTCATAGCTAGCAATCATGCCATTATCCTACAGAACTGGTAATTGGAAAACATAAGTACATTTTCACTGAGGAAAAAAAAAAAAAAGAAAGAAGACAGTTTCCCTCTTCATTTTGAGAGTTTTGAATGAGGTCTTTAAACAAGTATCTTTATAAGAAAAAGAAATCTACTTTATAAACTTACAAATTATTGTAGGGCTCAGAATAAAATCTTTTAAATGACAGAATGAAAATTTAAAAACATTTATATACACATATGCATGTGAGTATATGTAGTGTGTATATACATTGAATGTATATATATATGTATATACTTACAAACATACA
Organism: Nanger dama; assembly: GCA_917880005.1. Lineage (NCBI taxonomy): Eukaryota > Metazoa > Chordata > Mammalia > Artiodactyla > Bovidae > Nanger > Nanger dama. The sequence continues at coordinate 5,454,037 of CAKJTW010000043.1, read as the reverse complement.
TGTATATATATTCACAAGAATACATGTGTGTATATATATATCAATATGTATGCATATGTATACATTATATGTACACACATAAATTTTGAACTAAAATTAAAGTTGGGCTCATAACTATGAAATTCATTTTACTGACCATTACATTTTAATGTGTCAAAAACTTATTTTAAAAACTTTGAGATAAATTTAATAATTATTTTAAAAATAAACTGTAAGGTATACTTTATAGTCAAACTTAATTTGGAACTTAACTATCTTAAGTTTTAGAGGCTAGACTCCCAAACTTATGTGGGAGTTGTGTTAGTCTGCTCAGGTTACTATAACAAAATATTACAGACTGTGTCACTTACAGGACAAACATTTCTCATAGTTCTGGAGGCTGAGAAGTCCAAGATCAAGGCACTTGCAAATGCAGAGCCAAAGGAGAGTGTCACTTCATAAATGGCTAACTTCTCCCTGTGTCCTCACATGGTGGCCAAGACAAGGGTCTGGGTTCTTTTTAATAAATGACAGGCCCTGGGAAGTCCAAAACTTAATGAGGCAAATTCCCTTAGCCCTACCAGACCCTCTGGAGTAATCACATTAGGCCTGAAGCTCAGCAGAACCGCCTCGCAGCAACTCTGCTTGGGCCCTGCCCTGGGGTGGCTCTCTGTAAGCGCTGTGTCTGCGGCTCTGGGGGGCCTGTGCCCCCCCTTGGCTCCAGGCACCTCTATTCTTGAGAGTGAGGTGGAGGCAGCCATGCCCCTGAGCCTGTGCACCCTGTCATTGGCAGAAATTGCCCCACACAGATACTGACAAAGTTGCAACCTGGTTAGGGGCTGCGCTCTGTACCAGGGCTCACCAGAGCCAAACCTGGGGCAGCTGAGGAGTGCAGCACTGAAGGGCAGGGAGAGGGATGGGCAACTTAGGGGTATTCAAGCAGTGCAAGCCTAGGTCCCACAGACGCCCAGAGCCCTCCTATGAAATCACTCTATCCTCTGCACCCTTGAACTCTAGACCTGTGACACAAGGGGCAGCTCTGATGACCTCCAAATCACCTTTAATGGCATTCTTCCACAGTCTTGGAGAACAGCTCCTGGCTTCTGTTGAGATAGCTGATCCACACCAATCTTATCAAATGGTTACCTGGCCACTATCGTTAGCATTCTAATGTTTTATAATATAGATTAGCTGAAAGTTTCTAAATCTTCAAGTTCTGCTTCCTTTTTGCTTAACAATTCTATCTGTAAGTTTTATCTATAAGTTTTTCTATCTATAAGTTTGATCATGTTTTACTGTAAACAGTCAGCCAGAGTCAAGTCACACCTTCAAAAATTTGCTTAAAAATAGCTTTAGCTAAATATCCCATTTCATCAATTGCAAGGTCTACCTTCTTAAAAAAACCCTAGGAAAGGAGCAGAATTCAGTCAAGTTCTTTGCTACTTTGTAACAAGGATAGACTTTCCTTCAGTTTCCAATAACATGGCCCTCATTTCTAACAGAGATATCACCAAAATGACCTTTAACCATCATATTTCTACAAAATCATGTTCTGGATTACAAAAAAAGATCCCTAAGAAAATTGAGACTTTCTTTACAACTCTACTCTTTTCTTTCTGAGCTCTCATCAAAATTGCCATTAATGGTTGATTCACAACAATTTTTTTTTTTTTTCTAGTATGTACCTCAAAGCTCTTCCAGCCTTTCCCCAATACCCAGTTCCAGAGCCTCTTCCATGGTGTTTGTTACAATAATATCCCCACTTTTTGTCTTAGTTTCTGTCTTAGTTCATTCAGGCTGCTGTAACAACAACAACAAAATAAAACAAATATATAAACAAACAAAAAACATAGACTGACTAAGGGGTGGAGTAGGAATATCCTGAATTCAACTTCTCCCACAGGAGCACCAAAATCACAACTACTCACACAGAAAAAAACGATCTCTGAGTAAAACTTAAAGACTAGCAGAAAATATTTTTTTTTCATAATTAAAGATAAAAAGAAGGAACCACAAGATATTTGAGAGGGGCAGAGGGATAGTATAGTAAGGATTCACACCCTTGGTCCACAAATGGGAGGATAATCCCAATCACAGAGGTCCTTACAAAAGAAGCAAGGGGTCTGAGTGACACATCAAGCTCCCCATCCTGGGAGTGTTAAACTAGGGAGATGAGTCACTGGAATTAATCTGGCTTGGAAACTAGCAGGACTGATGTTTGAGAGAGCCAGGCAGACTATAGGAAACAGAGACTCTGCTTCATATGCAAAATCTCACACATTCTAAGTCTCAGTGTAGAGACAATTAGTTGGAAAGAATCCTGGATCAGATCCTCTTGCTGATCTTGGAAAGACTCACAGAGAGTTAGGAGGCAACTGGTTATTCTGCCTGGGGACAAGGACACTGGCAGCAGCTGTTTTTAAGAGCCTGTTCAACCATGTGGACACTAGTACTAACAAGCACCATTTGTAATCCAAACTCCAGCCTATTATTGCTGGGGGCTTAACCACCCATCAGCAGACTGGCACTATCCTACGGCCTCTGGCCCACACAGCGAGCCACGAGGACCTGGTCCCATCATTCAGGAGATGGACTCCAGGCCTGTGGCTCTTTGGCACCCCGTCTATGCAATCACATTCACAAGCACGTAGCCCCATGACCCAGCAGCCCTGCAGCCACCGCACAGGCCACAAGTCTCCACTCATCACAGCTAGAGAAAAGCTTGCACAGCAACAAAGATCCAGCAGAGCCAAAAATAAATGAACAAAGAAATAAATAAAAATTATTTTAAGAAGAGAATATTCTACCAGTTGGTTGTTGTTCAGTGACTAAGTTGTGTCCGACTTTTTATGTCCCCATGGACTCGAGGCTTCCCTGCCCTTCACCATCTCCTGGAGTCTGTGCAAATTCATGTCCACTGAATTGGTAATGTTATCAGGTAAAGCTATAATTCAGAGTTGAAGGATAAATACAAAGTTTTACAGACAAGTTAAAGATAAAAGAGTTTAGCACCACTAAATCAGCTCTACAAGAAATGTTAAAGGGAGTCTTCTCAGCAGAAAAGAAAAGGCCACAATCAGTTCAGTTCAGTCGCTCAGTCGAATCCGACTCTTTGCGACCCCATGAATCACAGCACACCAGGCCTCCCTGTCCGTCACCGACACCCAGAGTTCACTCAGACTCACGCCCATCGACTCAGTGATACCATCCAGCCATCTTATCCTCGGCCGTCCCCTTCTCCTCCTGCCCCCAAGCCCTCCCAGCATCAGAGTCTTTTCCAATGAGTCAACTCTGCATGAGGTGGCCAAAGTACTGGAGCTTCAGCTTTAGCATCATTCCTTCAAAGAAAGCTCAGGGCTGATCTCCCTCAGAATGGACTGGTTGGGTCTCCTTGCAGTCCAAGGGACTCTCAAGAGTCTTCTCCAACACCACAGTTCAAAAGCATCAGTTCTTCGGTGCTCTGCCTTCTTCACAGTACAATTCTCACATCCATACTTGACTACTGGAAAAACCATAGCCTTAACTAGATAGACCTTAGTCGGCAAAGCAATGTCTGCTTTTCAATATGCTATCTAGGTTGGTCATAACTTTTCTTCCAAGGAGTAGGTGTCTTTTAATTTCATGGCTGTAATCACCATCTGCAGTGATTTTGGAGCCAAAAAAATAAAGTTTGACACTGTTTCCACTGTTTCTCCATTTATTTCCGAAGGAGTGATGGGACCGGATGCCATGATCTTCATTTTCTGAATGTTGAGCTTTATGCCAACTTTTTTCCCTCTCCTCTTTCACTTTCATCAAGAGGCTTTTGAGTTCCTCTTCACTTTCTGCCATAAGGGTGGTGTCATCTGCATATCTGAGGTTATTGATATTTCTCCTGGCAATCTTGATTCCAGCTTGTGTTTCTTCCAGTCCAGTGTTTCTCATGATGTACTCTGCATAGAAGTTAAATAAGCAGGGTAATAATATACAGCCTTGGCGTATCCCTTTTCCTATTTGGAATCAGTCTGTTGTTCCATGGCCAGTTCTTTTTTTTTTTTTAAATTTATTTATTTTTTTAATTACAATACTGTATTTGTTTTGCCATACATTGACACAAATCAGCCATAGGTGAACACAATCTCCCAATGCCGAAGCCCCCTCCCACCTCCCACCCCACATCCTCTACTTGAATCATCCTGTGCATCAGCCCCATGCATCCTGCATCCTACATTGAACATAGATTGGCACTTCGTTTCTTACAAGAAAATATACATGTTTCATTGCCATTCTCCTAAACTATCCCACCCTTTCCCTCTCCCTCAGAGTCCAAAAGTCCACTCTATGTTGTCTCTTTGTTGTCTGTGTCTCTTTGTTGTCTCACATATAGGGTCATCATTACTGTCTTCTAAATTCCATATAGAGATGGGAATACCAGACCACCCTACCTGCCTCTTGAGAAACCTGTATGCAGCCAGGAAGCAACACTTAGAACTGGAACTTTCCATGTCCAGTTCTAAGTGTTGCTTCCTGGCTGCATACAGGTTTCTCAAGAGGCAGGTTAGGTGGTCTGGTATTCCCATCTCTCAGAATTTTCCATAATTGATTGTGATCCACACAGTCAAAGGCTTTGCCATAGTCAATAAAGCAGAAATAGATGTTTTTCTGGAACTCTCTTGCTTTTTCCATGATCCAGCGGATGTTGGCAATTTGATCTCTTGTCGCTCTGCTTTTTCAAAAACCAGTTTTAACATCAGGAAGCTCACAGTTCACGTATTGCTGAAGCCTGGCTTGGAGAATTGTGAGTATTACTTTTCTAGCATAGGAGATAACTGCAACTGTGCAGTAATTTGAGCATTCTTTGGCATTGTGTTTCTTTGGGATTGGAATGAAAACTGACCTTTTCCAGTCCTGCGGCCACTGCTGAGTTTTCCAAATTTGCTGGCATGCTGAGTGAAGCACTTTCACAGCATCATCTTTTAGGATTTGAAATAGCTCAACTGGAATTCCATCACCTTCACTAGCTTTGTTCGGAGTGATGCTTTCTAAGGCCCACTTGACTTCACATTCCAGGATGTCTGGCTCTAGATGAGTGATCACACCATCGTGATTATCCAGGTCATGAAGATCTTTTTGTACAGTTCTTCCATGTATTCTTGCCACCTCTTCTTTATATCTTCTTCTGTTAGGTCCATAACATTTCTGTCCTTTGTTGAGCTCACATGCGCATAAATGTTCCCTTGGTATCTCTAATTTTCTTGAAGAGATCTCTAGTCTTTCCCACTCTGTTGTTTTCCTCTATTTCTTTGCATTGATCACTGAAGAAGGTTTTCTTATGTCTTCTTGCTATTCTTTGGAACTCTGCATTCAGATGCTTATATCTTTCCATTTCTCCTTGGCTTTTCACTTATCTTCTTTTCACAGCTATTTGTAAGGCTTCCCCAGACAGCCATTTTGCTTTTTTGCATTTCTTTTCCATGGGGATGGTCTTCCCTGTCTCCTGCACAATGTCACGAACCTAGCCACAATAGAAATATGAAAAGTTTGAAGAAATATTTTCACCGGTAACAATGAATATACAGTAAACATAGATCAACCACTTATTAAGCTAGTAGAAAGGTTAAAAGATGCAAAAGTAGTAAAATCTTCTATGTCCACAATAAGTAATCATGAGTTATACAGAATAAAAAGATGTAATATACAATGTCAAAAACATTAAACATAGATAGGGAGAGTAAAAATACAGAGTTGTTAGAATATGTTTGCAAGAGATTACCAGCTTTATCAATTGATATACCTATCTCTCTAGTTTCTTATATATGACACTCTTGGCAACCATATACCAAAAATCTATAACAAATAACACAAACAAAGAAAGTGAAAGAAATCCAAATGTAACATGAAAAATAATTAATATATGACAAAGGAAAAGAGCAAAAGAAAAGAGGAACAAAAAGAACTACAAAAACAATGAGACTCAAAAGCACTCAACAGAACAGCACTAAGTGCATACCTAGCAATAACTTCTTTAAATGTAAAGGAACTAAATGTTCCATTCAAATATAAAATATATCCTGCTTGCAAGAGACACACTTCAAATCTAAAGACACATGTAGACTAAAAGTGACGGAATGGGAAAAGATATTTCACACAAACAAAACCCAAAAATATCATGAGTAGCAATATTTATATTGGATAAAGTGAACTTTAAAACAACAACAAGCAACAAAGAAGAAAATTATATAAGGTTGATGGAATCAATCCACCATGAAAGATATAACAATTGTACACCCAACACCTAAGGGTATGAGATTCATAAAGTGAATGTTAACAAAATAAAAGAGAAAAACTGACAGTAATAGAATAATAGTAGGGAATTTAACACCACACTTACAACAATGGGCATATTTTCTAGATAGTAAATCAGTAAGGTAAACTGGCCTTAAATGATATGTTAATTAAATGCATTCAATCCAAATAAAACAGAATTCACATCTTTCTTCAAGTGCACACAAAATATTCTCCAGAGGAGAACATTAGGTGAGCCATAAAGAAAATATCAGTAAATTTAGGAAGACTGAAACCACATCAAGCATCTTTTTTTACTACAATGGTATGAGATTATAAATCAACTACAAAAAACAATTACAAAAAACACATGAGATCTAAACAACATGTTAAACAATCAATAGGTCACTCAGTTCAGTTCAGCCGCTCAGTCATGTCCAACTCTTTGCGACTCCATGAACTGCAGCCTGCCAGGCCTCCCTGTCCATCACCAACTCCTGGAGTCTGCCCAAACCCATGTCCATTGAGTTGTTGATGCCATCCAACCATCTCATCCTCTGACGTCCCCTTCTCCTGTCACCAATCCCTCCCAGCATCAGGGTCTTTTCAAATGAGTCAGCTCTTCACATTAGGTGGCCAAAGTATTGGAGTTTCAGCTTCAGTATCAGTCCTCCCAATGAACACCCGGGACTGATCTCCTTTAGGATGGACTGGCTGGATCTCCTAGCAGGCCAACGGACTCTCAAGAGTCTTCTCCAACACCACAGTTCAAAGGCATCAGTTCTTTGACCCTCAGCTTTCTTTATAGTCCAACTCTCACATCCATACATGATTACTGGAAAAACCATAGCCTTGACTAGATGGACCTTTGTTGGCAAAGTAATGTCTGTGCTTTTGAATATGCTGTCTAGGTTGGTCATAACTTTCCTTCCAAGGAATAAGCGTACTTTAATTTCATGGCTTCAATCACCATCTACAGCAATTTTGGAGCCCAGAAAAATAAAGTCAGCCACTGTTTCCACTGTTTCCCCATCTATTTGCCATGAAGTGATGGGACCAGATGCCATGATCTTCGTTTTGTGAATGTTGAGCTTTAAGTCAACTTTTTCACTCTCCTGTTTCACTTTCATCAAGAGACTCTTTAGTTCTTCTTCACTTTCTGCCATGAAAAAATAAAAAGGAAATTATAAACTATCTGGAGACAAATTAAAATGAATAAATAATAATCCAAAATTTATAGGATGCATCAAAGCAGTTATAAGAGAAGCAGTTATAAGGCTTGCAGCACAAGCCTACCTTATGAACAAGAAAAATCTCATGAACAATCTAACTTTACACCTAAAGGAACTAGAAAAAGAAGAACAAACAAAATACAAGGCTATAATAATAATAAATGAAACAAAGAACTGATTCTTTGAAAAGACAAATAAAATTGACAAAACTCTTAACAAGACTTATCAAGAAAAAAACAGGACTCATATTTTAAAAACTCAGGTATGTAAAATAAGTTACAACCAACACTATAGAAATGCAGAGGCTTGTAAGAGTACTACAATTGCATGCTAATAACAACAACAATAACAAAAACCAACCTAAAGAAATGGATAAATTCCTAGAAACATGCAATCTCCCAAGACTGAGCCAGGAAGACATAGAAAATATGAACAGAACAATTACCAATGATAAAATTGTATCATCAATAAAACTCTGAGCAAACAGAAGTCCAGGACCAGATGACTTCATAGGTGAATCATACTAAACATTTAAAAAGTAAATGTGTATCCTTTTCAAACTATTACAAAAGTTTACTACAATGATACAGTAATGAAAACTGCATGATACTGGAACAAAAACAGTCACAGAGACTGATAAAACAGAAGAGCACCCAAATATACTTACACTTAACTGAACTAGGTGAAAAGGAGGCCAAAACATACAATAGGGAAACGATAGTCATTTCAGTAAATGGCGTTGGGAAAACTGGACAATTTTATCAAACCATGTAAAAAAATAAACTCAAAATGAATTAAAAACCTAAATGTAAGACCTGAGAGCATAAAATTAGAAGAAAATATAGGCAGTTAAAGCAATACTTTTTGGATCTGTCTCCTCAGGGAAACAAAAGCAAAAATAAACAAATTGAGCTACATTAAACTAAAAGCTTTTTGTGCGGAAAAGAAAGTTATTAAAACATAAAGGCCACCTACAGAATGGGAGATACTTACAAATGATATATCTGATAAAGAGTTAATATCCAAAAAGTAAAAAGAACTCATACAACTCAACATCAGAAAGCAAACAGCCTGGGACTTCTTGGTGATCCAGTGGTTAAGAATCCCCCTCACATGCAGGGAACATGGGTTCAATTCCTGGTCAGGAAACTAAGACCTCACATGTCACAGGCCACGCACAAGCCACAGCTACTACGACTGTACATTCTGGAGCCTGTGGGCCACCACTAGAGAGAAGCTCCTGCATTGCAACAAAGGGTCCTGTATACTGCTGCAACTAAGACCCAATACCATCTAAAATAAATAAATAAGTAAAAGCCTGATTAAAATTTTGGCTGAGAACCTTAATGTACATTGCTCCAAAGAAGACCTACGAGTGACCAACAAGGACATGAAAAGATGCTCAGGAATTGAAAATCAAAACTACGATGAGACATCACTTCACAACTATCAGAATGGCTATCATCAAAAAGGCAATAAATAACAAGCATTGGCTAAGGATTTGATAAAGGGAAACCCTCTTGCACTTGGTGGATTTTAAATTGGTGGAGTCACTATGGAGACAATATGGAGTTTCCTCAGAAAAGTAAAAACAGATCTATCATATAATTACCCAAAGAAAACAGAAAGATTAATTTGAAAAGATATATATTCACTGCAACATTATTTGCAATAGGCAAGATATGGAAGCAACCTAAATGTCTACAGATAGCTGAATGTATGAGAATGCTGTGAATGCTCACATATGTGAGCTTACTTGGTAGCTCAGTTGGTAAAGAATCTGCCTGCAATGCAAAAGACCCAGGTTTGATGCCTGGATTGGGAAGATCTCATGGAAAAGAGAATGGCTGCCCACTCCAGTTTTATGTCCTGGAGAATCCCATAGACAGAGGAGCCTGGTGGGCTACAGTCCATGGGGTCGCAAAGAGTCAGACATGACTGAGAAAGTAACATATACACACACATACATAAGTATATATACAAGTAAATAAACATAAGAACATATGCATATACATACACACACACGTGTGTGTGTGTGTGCTCACTCACTAAGTCACTCACTAAGCCTGCTATGAATTTTCCAGGCAAGAGTAGTAGAGTAGGTTGCCATCTTCTGCCCCAGGAGATCTCCCTAAACCAGGGATTGAACCCGCCCCGGGGTTCAGTCTTCTGCATCTCCTGCATTGACAGGCAGATTCTTTACCATTGCACCACCTGGTATGTATATATGTACATACCATATATATATATATATATATATATATATATATATAAAATGTATACATGTACATGTATATTAACATACTATGAAATATTACTTAACCATTTACAATAACATTGATGGATCTAGAGATCCATGAAATTGATACATGATAAATGGTATGCTAGATAAATAAAAAGCTAGACAGAAAAAGGCAAATATCATATGATCTCAATTGTATGTGGAATCTTAAAAATGAAACAAGCAAGCAAACAAAACAAAATGAAAATAATCTTACAGATACAGAGAATAAATGGGTGTTTGCAGAGGGAAGTGGGTATGAAGGTGGATGAAGAGAATTAATAGATATAAGCTTCTAGTTACAAAATAAGTAAGCCATAGTGAGGGTGAAGGTGCTTCCCTGGGGGCTCATGTAGTAAAGAATCCATGTGCTGATGCAGAAGATGCCAGTTCACCTCTAGATTAGGAAGATCCCCTGGACAAGGAAATGGCAACCCACTCCAGTCTTTGTGCCCGGGAAATCCCATGGACAGAGGAGTTTGGTGGGATACCTACAGTCTATGATGGGGTGGGCATGGGCAAAGGAATTGACACAATGTAGTGACAAAACAAGAACAAAACCATGAGATCTAAAATATGGCATAAGGAATATGGCCAAGAATAATATGATAACTTTGTATCGGGACAGTTGGTTACTAGACTTTTGATAGTGATAATTTTATAATATACATATGGGTTAGTCGCTCAGTCATGTCTGATATTTTGTGACTCCATAGACTGTAGCCTGCAATGCTCCTTTATCATGGAATTCTCTGGGCAAGAATACTGGAGTGAGTTGCCCTTCCCTTCTCCAAGGGATCTTCCCTACTCAGAGATCGAACCTATGTATCCCATATTTCAGGCAGATTCTTTAATGTCTGAGCCACCAGAGAAGCCCTATTTGTTCAGTCTTATGATATATGTTCATGTCAAATCATTGTATATTATATCTGAAACTAACATAATATTGTACTTCGACTACATTCCTAAAATTTTTTAAAATACCTTAAACTGGGTGGATGAGGCAAAAAAAAAAAAAAAAAATTCTCACACTCTGGAGCCTGGGAAGACCAAGATCAGAGTGCCAGAAGATTCAGTGTCTGGTGAGCATCCCTTTACTGATTCACCAGTGGCCATCTTCCAACATAACCATACATAGTGTAAGGAGTAAGGAAGCTCTCTGGGGTCTCCTTTATAAGGGCACTAATCTCATTCATGAATTCATGAGGTAACAAGTCACCTCTCAGAGACATCACCTCCAAATACCACCAGAGTAGGGATTAGGTTTCAACATATGAATTTTGAGGGAACATGAATATTCAGTATAACTTAAAATTCTCCAAGCCAAGCTTCAGCAATATGTGAACCATGAACTTTCAGATGTTCAAGCTGGTTTTAGAAAAGGCAAAGGAACCAAAGATCAAATTGCTAACATCTGCTGGATTATTGAAAAGTAAAAGAGTTACAGAAAAACATCTATTTCTGTTTTATTGACTATACCAAAGCCTTTGACTCTGTGGATCACAATAAACTGTGGAAAATTCTAAAAGAGATGGGAATATCAAAACACCTGACCTGCCTCTTGAGAAACCTGTAAGTAGTTTAGGAAGCAACAGTTAGAAATGTGCATGGAACAAAAGACTGTTTTCAAATAGGAAAAGGAGTATGTCAAGGCTGTATATTGTCACCATGCTTATTGAACTTCTATGCAGAGTACATCAAGAGAAACTCTAGGGTGGAAGAAGCACAAGCTGGAATCAAGATTGCCAGGAGAAATATCAATAACCTCAGATATGCAGATGACACCACCCTCATGGCAGAATGTGAAGAAGGACTAAAGGGCCTCTTGATGAAAGTGAAACTGGAGAGTGAAAAAGTTGGCATAAAGCTCAACATTCAGAAAACTAATATCATGGCATCCAGTTCCATCACTTCATGGTACATAGATGGAGAAACAGTAGAAACAGTGTCAGACTTTTTTTTTGGAGGGCTCCAAAATCACTGCGGATGGTGACTGCAGCCATAAAATTAGAAGATGCTTGCTCCTTGGAAGGAAAGTTATGACCAACTAGAGAACATATTAAAAAACACACAGAAATCCCTTCCATTCCTATACAGCAACAATGAGAAAGTAAAAAAAAATTAAGGAAACAATTCCATTCACCAGTGCAATAAAAAGTATAAAATACTTAGGAATTTATCTACCTAAAGAAACTAAAGACCTGTATACAGAAAACTATAAAACACTGGTGAAATAAATCAAAGAGGACACTAATAGATGGAGAAATATACCACGTTCATGGATTGGAAGAATCAATATAGTGAAAATGAGTATACTACCCATTTGAGCAATCTACAGATTCAGTGCAATCCCTATCAAGCTACCAGTGGTATTTTCCAGAGAGCTAGAACAAATAATTTTACAATTTGTATGGAAATACAAAAAATCTCAAATAGCCAAAGCAATCTTGAGAAAGAAGAATGGGATTGGAGGAATCAACTTGCCTGACTTCAGGCTCTATTACAAAGCCACAGTCATCAAGATAGTATAGTACTAGCACAGAGACAGAAATATAGATCAAAGAAACAAAATAGAAAGCCCAGAGATAAATCCACACATCTATGGACACCTTATCTTCGACAACAGAGGCGAGAATATACAATGAATTAAAGACAATCTCTTTAACAAGCGGTGCTGGGAAAACTGGTCAACCACTTGTAAAAGAATGAAACTAGAACACTTTCTAACACCATACACAAAAATAAACTCAAAATGAATTAAAGATTTAAATGTAAGACCAGGAACTATAAAACTCCTAGAAAACATAGGCAAAACACTCTCCGACATAAATCACAGCAGATCCTCTATGACCCACCTCCCAGAATATTGGAAATAAAAGCAAAAATAAACAAATGGGATCTAATTAAAATTGTTTCACCTATGGCTGATTCGTGTCATGTAGGCAAAACAAATACAGTATTGTAATTTTAAAAATAAATAAATTTAATTAAAAAAAATAAATAAAAAATTGAAAGCTTCTGCACAACAAAGGAAACTATAAGCAAGGTGAAAAGACAGCCTTCGGAATGTAGGAAAATAATAGCAAATGAAGCAACTGACAAACAACTAATCTCAAAGATATACAAGCAACTCCTGCAGATCAATTCCAGAAAAATAAACTACCCAATCAAAAAATAGGTCATAGAACTAATAGACATTTCTCCAAAGAAGACATATAGATGGCTAACAAACACATGAAAAGATGCTCAACATCACTCCAGTCAGAATGGCTTCCATCCAAAAGTCTACAAGCAATAAATGCTGGGGAGGGTGTGGAGAAAAGGAACCCTCGTACACTGCTGGGGGGGAATGCAGACCAGTACAGCCACTGTGGAGAACAGTGTGGAGAGTCCTTAAAAAACTGGAAATAGAACTGCCTTATGACCCAGCAATCCCACTGCTGGGCATACGCACCAAGGAAACCAGCATAGAAAGAGACACATGTACCCCAGTGTTCATCTCAGCTCTGATTATAATAGCCAGGACATGGAAGCAACCTAGATGTCCATCAGCAGATGAATGGATAAGAAAGCTGGGGTACATATAAACATTGGAGTATTACTCAACCATTAAAAAGAGTACATTTGAATCAGTCCTAATGAGGTGAAGAAGGCAATGACACCCCACTCTAGTACTCTTGCCTGGAAAATCCCATAGAAGGAGCAGCCTGGTAGGCTGCAGTCCATAGGGTCACTAAGAGTCAGACACAACTGAGCAACTTCACTGTGACTTTTCACTTTCATGCACTGGAGAATGAAATGGCAGCCCACTCCAGTGTTCTTGCCTGGAGAATCTCAGGGACGGCAGAGCCTGGTGGGCCGCTGTCTATGGGGTCACACAGAGTTGGACACAACTGAAGTGACTTAGCAATGAGGTGAATGAAACTGGAGCTGATTATACAGAGTGAAGTAAACCAGAAAGAAAAACACCAATACAGTATACTAACACATATATATGGAATTTAGAAAGATGGTAACAATAATGTTGTATGTGAGACAGCAAAAGAGACACAGATGTATAGAACAGTCTTTTGGACTCTGTGGGAAAGGGAGAGGATGGGATGACTTGGGAGAATTACATTGAAACATGTATAATATCATATAAGAAACGAATCGCCAGTCCAGGTTCAATGCAGGATACAGGATGCTTGGGGCTGGTGCACTGGGATGATCCAGAGAGATGGTATGGGGAAGGAGGTGGGAGGGAGCTTCAAGACTGGGAACACATGTACACCGGTGGAGTATTCATGTTGATGTATGGCAAAACCAATACAGTATTATAAAGTAAAATAAAATAAAATCTGAAAAAAATTCAATTAAAAAATAAATTAACTAATTTTTTTTTTTTTTAATAGCAGAGACATTACTTTGTCAAAAAGGTCCATCTAGTCAAGGCTATGGTCTTTCCAGTGGTCATGTATGAATGTGAGAGTTGGACTATAAAGAAAGCTGAGTGCTGAAGAATTGATGCTTTTGAACTGTGGTGTTGGAGAAGACTCTTGAGAGTCCCTTGGATTGTAAGGAGGTCCAGCCAGTCCATCCTAACAGAGATCAGTCCCGGGTGTTCATTGGAAGGACTGATGCTAAAGCTGAAACTCCAATAATTTGGCCACTTGATGCGAAGAGCTGACTCATTTGAAAAGACTCTGATGCTGGGAAAGATTGACGGCAGGAGGAGAAGAGGACGACAAGAGATTAGATGGTTGGATGGCATCACCAACACAGTGGACATGGATTTGGGTGGACTCTGGGAGTTGATCATGGACAGGGAGGCCTGGCGTGCTGCGGTTTATGGAGTCACAAAGAGTCAGACACAACTGAGCTATTGACCTGAACTGAACTGAATATTCAGTCTATAGCAGTAGGCTTAAGCGACCTAGACTTTTTTTTTTTTCCCCCAATTATTTTAATTTTTTAAAATATAAATTTATTTATTTTAATTGGAGGTTAATTACTCTACAGTATTGTATTGGTTTTGCCATATCTTCTTGCTTATTGATGATAATTTTATACCCAACTCATAAAAGAGCTTTAAATATTAAATAATATAATGTATTTAGTATGATGTGATATGTAGAACATATTTAATACAAAATAGTATTGTAACAATTATATAAAATATATTTATTTGCAAGCAGTAAATGACACAAAGTGCCTGTTATATGGAAATAACTTAGTGATTCATTATGTAATTGGTCATTTTACTAAATATTTTATTAATGAAAACATATTAATTATGTTCTATTATTATTATTAGCATTTTATTGCTGTGGATTTTATGGCTTTCCCTCTACTCTAAGAAACAAGATTAGAAATCCTTAGTCTAGTTTCCTGGTTTTAAAACATGACTGCTGAATATGTTTTACTGTACTCAAATTTACATTGTCTATAATGGCAGTACCCAAGTCAGCCAACAATTTCACCTGTCAATTCTTTTGTTTCTGCTTTACAAAGAAAAACATGTGAACCTTTCATACCATCTTGGGTTGGCTGAATCTGAAAGGGATACTTCACCCAATCTGGCCCAATTACATGTCATTGTTCTTCAGTCACTCAGTCACATCCAACACTTTGCAACCCCATGGACTACAGCATGCTGGACTTCCCTATCCTTCACCATCTCCGGAGTTTGTTCAAACTCATGTCCACTGAATCAGTGATGCTATCCAACCATCTCATCTTCTGTCATCCCCTTCTCCTGCTTTCAATCTTTCCCAGCATCAGGGTCTTTTCTAATGAGTCAGCTCCTCACATCAGTCCTTCTAATGAATATTCAGAATTGATTTCATTTAAGATTGACTGACTTGATCTCCTTACAGTCCAAGGGACTCTCACAAGTTTCCAACACCACAACTCAAAAGCATTCATTCTTTGGCATTCAGCCTTCTTTATGGTCCAGCTCTCACATCCATACATGACTACTGGAAAAACCATAGCTTTGACTGTATGGACCTTTGTTGGCAAAATAATGTCTCTGCTTTTTAATATGCTGTCTCAGTTCAGTTCAGTTCAGTTCAGTTGCTCAGTTGTATCTGACTGAGACTCCATGGACTGCAGCATGCCAGGCCTTCCTGTTCATCACCAATTCCTGCAGCTTGCTCAAACTCAAGTCCATTGAGTCAGTGATGCCATCCAACCATTTCACCCTCTGTCATCTCCTTTTCCTCCTGACTTCAATCTTTACCAGCATCAAGTTCTTTTCCAGTGAGTCAGTTCTTTGCATCAGGTGGCCAAAGTTTTGGAGTTTCAGCTTCAGCATCAGTCCTTCCAATGAATATTTGGGATTGATTTCCTTTAGGATGGACTGGTTCAATTTCCTTGCAGTTCAAGAGACTCTCAAGAGTCTTCTCCAACACCACAATTCAAAAGCATCATTCTTTGACACTCCTCAGCTTTCTTTATAGTCCAACTCTCACATCCTTACATGATTACTGGAGAAAGCATACCTTTGACCTTTTTCAGCAAGTAACACCTCTGCTTTTTAATATGCAGTCTATGTTGCTCATAACTTTTCTTTCAAGGAGCAAGCATCTTTTAATTTCATGGCTGCAGTCACCATTGGCAGTGATTTTGGAACCCAAGAAAATAAAGTCTATCACTGTTCCCATTGTTTCTCCACCTATTTGCCATAGAGTGATGGGGCCGGATGCCAAATTAGTTTTTTGAATTTTGAGGGTTTTTTTTTTATTAAATTTATTTATTTTTTAATTACAATACTGTAACTAGCTTATTCACTCTTCTCTGTTACTTTCATCAAGAGGCTTTTTAGTTCCTCTTCACTTTCTGCCATAAGGTTGATGTCATCTGCATATCTGATGTTATTGATATTTCTCCTGGCAATCTTGATTCCAGCTTGTGTTTCATCCAGCATAGGAAGCCCAATATGCTGTCTAGGTTTGTTCAGTTACATTCTGTGTTGCATTTGGAATACGTATGACAGAGCAACTGAACAAGTTACAGCTGATTGTTTTACATGAGAATCCCCAAAGAGGTGGACGTGAGGTGATACACTCATACTGATATAGAAAGAAATGATCTGTAAAATGAGGGGGAGAGAGAAAAGGGGAAGGAGTAGAAAACAGAAAGAAGGAAATAGAAGAAAAAGCAGGAAAACAGAGAGGAGCTATATGGACAAGAAAGTAAAATGGGTTATGTAGGCGTGGAAGATGTTTCCCTTCTTCTCTTCTAGGCTCTTTAACTGCCCTAATAACTAAATTGACATAAAACAGTTTAACAGGAGAAAATCAAATTTAATATCTTCTACTAAGTAATTTCAGTCACGTCCAGCATTGCAACCGTATGGACTATAGCCTGCCAGGCTCCTCTGTCCATGGGATTCACCAGGCAACAATACTGGAGTGGGCTGCCAGCCTCTCTTTTTCCATGGGATCTTCCTGACCCAAGGATCGTAAGTCTCCTGCATTGGCAAGTAGGTTTTCTACCACGAGCGCCACCTAGGAAGCCCATCTTGTGTACAGGAACCCCATTAAAAATACAAGATTCAAAGAAGCGACCAAAGCAGGCAACTTTTATACCTTTTAGACAAGGAAACACTCTATAAAGAAATGACAGGGCAAAGAGGTCTGGGATTGAGGTATTTAAATTAGTGAAAAAGTAACACAGTTTATTTATACAGTTTACTAGGCCCCAAATTTCCTGTCTCTGGTGATAAGAATACCTCCTGCCACCTGATACAGAGAGGGTACTTTTCATGTGGGAGGTTTATGTCACGCTTTCAGTGTCCATTTTACACTGACTCTTTCTTTTTACTTCGAAACAATTCATATGCCAGAGGTAAGGAACTCACAAGCCAATGCAGGACCCCTAAGAGAAATGGGTTCAATCTCTGGGTCGGGCATATCCCCTAGAGGAGGACATGGCAACCCACTCCAATATTCTTGCTTGGAGAATCCCATGGACATAGGAACCTGGTAGGCTAACGTCCATGGGGTCACAAAGAATCAGACACAACTGAAGCGCCAGCACACACCAAGAAGCATATTTAGTAGCTGAATACTCTGCTCTCCTTCCATTGATTCCTGCCTCTTTAGTCCCTGGAATTCACTTCACTCCAATCCATCCACTCCACTTTTACAAAAGGCCTACACTAGTACCTACTTTTGCTAACTGAAAGAAATATGAAGAGGATTTTTGCTTTTTAAAAAAGCCAATAAGCAAAAATAGCATTCAGCATTTGTTTTGCAGTGAGCAATTACAGAGGCCGTGCACACCCTGAGCAGCAAGAGTGGCACTGCCAAGCTTGTTTCCCGTGAACTACGCTCACGTCAAGGCTGCCGCAGCTTTGAACTGTGTCTGTGAGCATCTGTGCTTTATCTCACTTTGTTCTGTGCATCATTAACAAGATGTGTTCCTCACATTATGCCATTTCAGTTTATGAAATATTTCATAGGAATACTCTATTTTGGGATAGCTGGGGAAATCATTTTCGTCTCATATGAGATTTTGCAGATGTTGGATTTGATTATGAATAATGTGAGGCTTGAGGTGAGCTGGGTTTGCTACTTTGTGGCTCACCAGAACACTCCTTCCCCAGTCCTCCTTTACCTTAAGAAAGCACTGAGATGACTGACAGAGGATCTCAAAATTATGGTTCCTCTGGAAGCTAAAACTCATTGTCACTGAAATGTTCTAGGAACTTTTTACAACAATCTCATGAAATAGAGGAAGAGATGTATTATGTAGGGTGGAATGTGTGTTCTTGAATGTGCCTTCACCTATGCTACAGGTTTCAGCTTGACACCATCAACATATCAGATCAAGATATTTCAATAAGATCTCAGAAAAACTGGTGATCCTCATACGAATGTACAGAAGGCATATTGGGATGGCAACTGGACGTTATACAAGCTGCTTCCCTTATTTATCTACAATAAAATAGCAATATCTTGACTTTAAATAATAGGTTTCTTCCAATCAGTTTACTTGCAATTCTTTGGCTTAGGGCTGTTGAACATGACATTTTCTTGCCTTTAAGATGACTTGCACTCTGTTTATTTTTACTGGAAATATGCGGCTGGATTATGCACTGGATTCTCTATGGTGAAGTGGTTTGACATGGCTTTCTAGTTCTTCCTTGCCAAAGACATGCCTCAATTCTATTTTTTATCATTTTTTTCTATATTCCACACTTTCTCAACCCTGGATCCCTGCTTTAGGATGAGCTATTATTTGAGTTGGGGCTTTTGTTCAAATTTTCTACCATCCCATGAGTTCACTTTCAGACTAACTTTATTGTTTGACTTACACGGAGAACTGTTTTCTGCCAAAAAAACTGTAAAATAGCTGTGGTAATTAGTAACTTTGGATGATTTTTTTTCCACTGATTTCATTTGCTCTGTTGTATGTCTAGGTTATGTACATTGTGATACTGAGGATAACGATGTTGGAGTTAAAACTTTTTTTAACAAGATGGTCATTCCCTGATAAAGGTTTCAATTGCATATGGATTTCCTTTTGGGAAGAAACATTTCTGAAGCAACATCTGCTTTGCCTGTAGCAGCACAAGCGTCATTAGCACTTAATTACTTCATAACCGATATCATGGGCTTCCACATGGCTCAGTGGTAAAGAATCTGCCAGCCAGTACAGGAGATTCAGGTTCAGTCCCACAGTCAGGAAGATTCCCTGGAGAAAGAGATGGCAACCCACTCCAGCATTCTTAACTAGGAAATCCCATGGACAGAGGAACCTGGAAGGCTGCAGTTCATGGGGTCACAAAAGAATCAAACATGGCTTTGTACCTAAACAACAACAACCAATATCATGGAGTCTATTTAAGAAACTGGAAGAGAAATACATTTTTCTTCTTTAAGTTTATGCATTATGGAATTTTCTTATCTTTACCTTGGGACACTGTTTCAGACATATAGTAAAAACTGAATAAATCCTTATGCATTTCAGTTGAATTGTTTAGTTATAAAACACATTTATCCTATGTACCTTTTCAGTCTTTTTATTCCTGCATGCAAAGAAAAAAAGAATTGACTGAGAATAATATTCCAAGATTTGACAAAGTTTCTGGTGTGTGGCTCAAAGGCTTTTGTAACAAATAGGGTACCATGAGGTAGTATATTATTTTTTTAGTGGGAACATGTCAACATTAAAATTAAAGTACTTAAAAATGGCAAAAATTTCAAATGCTAAATAATCTTAGTATGTTAAGGCTATAGTGACAGAAAGTCAAGAAAGGCAATTGTGATGGCTTCTGACAGGTATTTTGTTGAAAAGCATGGTTTATTGGCCAACAAAACTCTAAAACTAAATATCTACCTGCCAATGCAGGAGACACAAGAGATGTGGGTTTGATCCTTGGATTGGGAAGATCCCTTGGAGAAGGAAATAGTAATTCTTGCCTTGAAAATTCCACGGACAAAGGAAAATGGCAGGATACAATAGTTGGGGGTCACAAAGAGTCAGACACGACAGAATGATTGAGCATGCATGTACACAATGATATCATTTATGAATTTGTAAAGTCAATATAATTGCCTTTAAGAAGATATTACCTTTCACTTAACTGGACATTTCCTCCTAGTTCTTTTCATCTATTATTATTAGTTGACCATAATGTGTTGCAATTATGCTGAACAGGTTTTCTAGGCTTTTGAAACTGTGATCTTTTTGAAAGCGACATCCATGGCTCACTTTTAAATTCTTAACACTTAGCATAATACGTTCTCAAGGCATATTTTTAAAGATAAAGTGATTTTCCCCTATTAGAATAAAAATTTTCATGTGATTCAAAATATGTATCATCTTGCTATAAGTAAGCTCACACAAATTTTTGCCCACTTAATAACAAAATTATATTCAGAATATATTGTGGTTTATGAAGGGAATCGTAACCCACTCCAGTATTCTTGCCTGGGAAATCCCATGGACAGAGAAGCTGGTAGACTACAGTCATTGTGGTCACAAAGGGTATGACATGACTGAGAGACTAACACTATGCTGCTCTGCTATGCATATGAAAGTTTGGAATGCCTTCATTTAACATTTTTCTCAAAATGGCTTTCATACTTCACAGCTCCTGAGCAAGGAAATATCCTTTCTGTGTACCATTAAAGGCTTGTTTCTGAGAATAGCTAAAAAAATATTTTTCTTTGTATAGGTTCTGTGTGATCTGTAGTGCTTGTATGTTTGTGAGTATGTTCACAGTGAGACAGTTTAGATTTTAAGCAATGATAATTCCAATCTCATAGATTTCATTTTTTCTTATCTCTAAATTGCTATTTCTTATAACTTAATTTTCTTATTTTTTTCTACTTTCAGGAGAATATTCTACTAGACAGAACAATGATCAGAATACTAGCGATTACTCTAAAAGGTACTTAAACCTAGGAGTAAATTTAACCAAGGAGGTGAAAGAACTATACACTGAAAACTATAAGATACTGTTGCAAGAAACTGGAGAAGTCACAAATAAGTATAAATATATTCTATGTTCACAGATTGGAAGAATTAATGTTGTCAAAGTGCCCATGTTATCTAAGCAATCTATAAATTCAAACACAATCACTATCAAAATTCCAAGGATATTTTTACAGATATAGGAAAAAAATCAAAAATTTATATGGAACTGAAAAAGACTTCAAATAGCCAAAGCAATCTTGAGGGAAAAAAGTAACAAAGATTGAGGCATCACATTCCCTGATTTCAAACTATATTACAAAGCTATTGTACTCAAGACAGTCTGGTATTGACAGAAAAACAGACACAAGGATCAATGCAACCGAACTGTGATCCCAGAAATAAATCCATGCATATGTGGACAATTAATTTATGACAAAGTATCAAACAGCTTACAATGGAGAAAGGACAGTCTTCTCAGTAATGGTGCTGGGTAAACTGGATAGTCACATGCAAAAAGAATAAAAGAAGATTACTATCTTATACCACACACCAAGTTTAATTCTAAGTGTACTGAAGATTTAAATGTAAGATCTGAAACCATAAAACTCTTGGAAGAAAACATAGGCAGTAAGCTCTTTGACAATGGTCTTATTAACTTTTTAGATATGTCTCCTTGGGTAAGGTAAACAAAACAAAAAATAAACAAATGGCATTACATCAAGCTAAGAAGCTTCTGCACAGCAAAGGAAAGCATCAGTTCAGTTCAGTTCAGTTCAGTCACTCAGTGGTGTCAGACTGTTTGGACCCCATGGTTGCCAGGCCTCCCTGTCCATCACCAACTTCCAGAGTTCACTCAAACTCACGTCCATTGAGTCGGTGATGCCATCCAGCCATCTCATCCTCTGTTGTTTCCTTCTCCTCCTGCCCCCAGCATCAGAGTCTTTTCCAATGAGTCAACTCTTCGCATGAGGTAGCCAAAGTACTGGAGTTTCAGCTTTAGCATCATTCCTTCCAAAGAACACCCAAGACTGATCTCCTTTGGAATGGACTGGTTGGATCTCCTTGCAGTCCAAGGGACTCTCAAGAGTCTTCTCCAACACCACAGTTCAAAAGCATCAATTTTTGGCACTCAGCTTTCTTCACAGTCCAACTCTCACATCCATACATGACCACTGGAAAACCATAGCCTTGACTAGATGGACCTTTGTTGGCAAAGTAATGTCTCTGCTTTTAAATATGCTATTTAGGTTGGTCATAAATAAAGCAAAAAGACAGTCTACCAAATGGGATAAGATACATGCAAAATATACAATTTATATCAAATATATAAAAATAATTCATACAATTCAACAAAAGCTATCCGATTAAAAAGTGGACAAGGAACTTAATGGACATTTTTCCAAAGAAGATATACAGATAGCAAACGGACATATGGAAAGATGCTCAACATCAGTAATCATCAGGCAAATGCAAGTCAAAACCACAATTAGGTATCATCTCACACCTGTCATAATGGCTGATATCAAAAAACCAAAAAACAAGTATTGGTGAAGATTTGAAGAAAATGAACCTTAGTATACTGGTGATGGAAATGTAAATTGGTATAGTCACTACGGCAGATATCATGGAGATTCTCAAACAATTAAGACTAAGACTACCATATGATCCAGCTATCCCACTTCCAGGCATTTATCAAATATAAAAACACTGATTTGAAAGAATATATGCACACCCATTCATTGCAGCATTATCTCCAATAGCCATAATATGGAAAAAACCTAAATGCCCATCAAGAAAAGAATGGATAAAGAAGATATGGTACATACAAACACACAAACACACACAATGGAACACTACTCAGCCATAAAATAAGGTAAAATCTTGCCATTTGTGACATTCATGAAACTTTAGAGTAACATGTTAAGGGAAATAAATCAGAACGAAAACTACAAATATCATGATTTCATTCACATGTGGAAGATGAAAACTAATAAACAGGAACCAAAATAAATTCACAAAACAAACTAAGCAAAATCAAACATGTAGATACAGAAAGCAGACTAGTAGTTACCAAGAGAGAGGAGTTGGGAGTGGGGGAGTGGAACGGATAAAGTGGATCTACCATATGATGACAGGTGGAAGCTACATATTTAGTGTGAACATGCTGTAGGGTATACAGAAGCAGAAATATGATGTTGTATAGATGAAACATATAATGTTATATAAATCTATGTATTTTAAATAAAAAAATTAAAGATGAGAAACAAATAAAATATATTAAAATTGTATAATATATATTAATAAAACTATGCTATGGTTTCCAGAAAGAATAAAATAATTTAATATAATGTACATATATGAATTTAACATATAATAAAAGAGCTATCAAAAACCAATAAGAAAATAATGGATTGTTCAATAATTTTTAAATTATCATTTACTTGTGAAAAAAAATTTATATTTCCATCTCATATAACTTATATAATATATTTCAGAATTTCTTTAAAAGAAAACATTAAGACTTGCAGAAAACATTTATTTTTGAAACTCAGGCATTACTTTGCAGTCTTTGAAGCAAAGAAAGAAATCATTAAATTAATAATCTGAACACATATATACTGATAATTTCTTCACATTAAAAGCCTTATGAATAAAATGGAAAAGTAAATAACAAACTTGGCAAACTGTGTGCAAAAAAAAATCCATTACTAAAAAAATTATTGATCAGTATAATATACAAACAAAATATATTAGCTATGCATCTTTGATAAATCTCCTCACCTCATCTCTCTTCATTTTGTTAATACATTAAATGGAGATGATGGTGATGATGATAAAAGCCACTCAGTCGTGTTTGACCCTTTGCAACCCCATGCACTGTATAGTTCATGGAATTCTCCAGGCCAGAATACTGGAGTGGGTAGCCTTTCCCTTCTCCAAGGGATCTTCCCAACCCAGGAATCAAACCAGGGTCTCCTGCATTGCAGGCAGATTCTTTACCCTATGAGCTATGGGGGAAGCCCTAAATGGAGATACTGACTGTTTATTTACGGGACTGCTGTTGGGAGCATATTAGGTAACTCATGTAAAACCTTTAAATGGTGTTTTTCTTTCTAGCTTACTTCACTCTGTATAATCGGCTCCAAAACCTTTAAATGATGTCTGCCATATAGTAAGTGCTTCATAGCATGTAAACTATCGCTGCTGTTATTTTAGATGAAAATTCTGGAGAAAAACAAAGAATATAAACATACTACTAGAGAAAATATGAAAAATCGGTATAAAAATTATAATATCAAGATATCACTATTATGTTCAGTTCAGTTCAGTCGCTCAGTAGTGTCCAGCTCTTTGCGACCCCATGAATCGCAGCACACCAGGCCTCCCTGTCCATCACCATCTCCCAGAGTTCACTCAGACTCACATCCATCGAGTCCGTGATGCCATCCAGCCATCTCATCCTCGGTCGCCCCCTTCTCCTCCTGCCCCCAATCCCTCCCAGCATCACAGTCTTTTCCAATGAGTCAACTCTTCACATGAGCTGGCCAAAGTGCTAGAGTTTCAGCTTCAGCATCATTCCTTCCAAAGAAATCCCAGGGTTGATCTCCTTCAGAATGGATTGGTTGGATCTCCTTGCAGTCCAAGGGACTCTCAAGAGTCTTCTCTAACACCACAGTTCAGAAGCATCAATTCTTCAGTGCTCAGCCTTCTTCACAGTCCAACTATCACATCCATACATGACCACAGGAAAAACCATAGCCTTGACTAGACGGACCTTAGTCAGCAAAGTAATGTCTCTGCTTTTGAATATACTATCTAGGTTGGTCATAACTTTCCTTCCAAGGAGTAAGTGTCTTTTAATTTCATGGCTGCAGTCACCATCTGCAGTTAGTAAAGATAAATGGTACAGTTGAGTCTGGGAATGAAATTATTAAAATCACTTCACATACTGCTGGTTATAAGATTATATGTCTTGGGCTTCCCTTGTGGCTCAGTAGTAGAGAGTCCGCCTGCCAGTGCAAAGGACAAGACTTTTGGTCCCTGTTGTGGGACAATCCCAAATGTCACGGAGCAGCTGGGCCCGTTCACCCCGGCTATTGAGCCTGTGCTCTAGAGCCAGGGAACTGCAATTCTGAACCCACTTGCTGCAACTACTGAAGCCCTTGCACCCTGGAGCCTGTGCTCTGCAATGAGAGGTGCAGCTGTGGTGAGGGGCACATGCACTGCAACTTGAGAGTGGCATCTGCTCATTGCAGCTGGAGAGGAGCCCAAAAAGTGGTGAAAACCCAGTGAAGCTAATCAATAAATAATTTTTAATTATGTCTTTCTAGAAAGGAACTGACACCATGTATTTAGAATTTTTAAATCATTTGCTTTCTTAATAAAATAACTGTTTTATGAATGTATCTTGAAGAAATAGATATTTGGATATATACAAGTACTTATAGTGTGTGTACATGTACACATGTGTGTGTATATTTATCACAGTATTTAGTGTTTAAAATGTCATTGAGGTTTTCAGTGCTATTTATAATAGCAAATATGTTAGAAGCAATTAATAAGTGAGTCCAAAATAAGTGAACGGTTAATAAAGCTAATAGAATATCAGGCATTGAGGGTAAAATTTTAATAGATATTATAATGATACAGGGTTGCTAGAAATAGCTTTTTTAAAATAGAACATATTCCTGTATGTATACATCAATTATAAAGGTTACAAATACCACATAAAAATACACAAAGAAATGTAAAAGTAATTGAGTTATTAACAGTAGCAACCTGCATAATGGGCACAGATTTTCATCTTTTACTTTACCTTCCTTTTGCTTCCAATATCATTCTGTAACTGTAACTACTAACTTAAGACATTGAGGCTATAATATATTAATACAGTAGTTAAGAATGAGGAAGTGACTTTTGCATGTCTGACTGTGAATCTTGGCACTATCAGCTATACTCTGCATGATTTTGGTCATATTAATCTCTAAAGCCTCTGTTTTTCTCATTTTAAACATAATAATATCACAGTTGCCTCTTTATAGATTACAAACTTGCTGTAGTGAATAGGTTGTATAACTCAATGAACTTATGAGCCATGTCTTGCAGGGCTACCCAAGATGGATGGGTCACAGTGGAGAGTTCTGAAAAAATGTTGTCCACTGGAGGAAGGAATGTCAGACTACTCCAGTATTCTTGCCTTGAAATCGCCATGAATGGCATGAAAAGACAAAAATTATATGACAGCAGAAGGTAAACCCCCAGGTTAGAAGGTGTCCAATATGCTACTGAGTAAGAGCAGAGAGACAGCTCCAGATAGAGAGTTGGGCCAAAGCAGAAATGATGCTCAGTTGTGGATGTGTCTGGTGGTGAAAGTAAAGTTCAGTGCTATGTGAGACAACAAAAGAGACTCAGAGGTATAGAATGAACTTTTGGACTCTGAGGGAGAGGGAAAGAGGGGGATGATTTGGGAGAATGGCATTGAAACATGTATACTATCTTGTAAGAACGAAGCGTCAGTCTATGTTCAATACAGGATGCAGGATGCATGGGGCTGGTGCACGGATGATTCAGGGAGATGATATGGGGTGGGAGGTGGGAGGGGGCTTCAGCATTGGGAGATCATGGACACCTGTGGCTGATTCATGTCAATGTATGGCAAAACAAATACAGTATTGTAATGTAGAATAAAGTATTTAAAAAATAATTAAAAATTAAAAAAAAAAACAATATTGCATAGAAACCAGGAATGCTAGGACAATGAATTAAGGTAAATTCAATATGGTCAAGGAGGAGATGGCAAGAGTGAACATTGACATCTTAGGAATCAGTCAACTGAAACAGACAGGAATGGGTGAATTTAATTCAGATGATGGTGACTGCAGCCATGAAATTAAAAGAAACTTACTCCTTGGAAGGAAAGTTATGACCAACCTAGACAGCACAGTAAAAAGCAGAGACATTACTTTGCCAGCAAATGTCCACTTCATCAAGGCTACAGTTTTTCCATTAGTCATGTATGGATGTGAGAGTTGGACTATAAAGAATGCTGAGCACCAAAGAATTGATGCTTTTGAACTGTGGTGTTGGAGAAGACTCTTGAGCATCCCTTGGACTGCAAGGAGATCCAACCAGTCCATCCTAAGGGAGATCAGTCCCAGGTGTTCATTGGAAGGACTGATGTTGAAGCTGAAACTCCAATACTTGGGCCACCTGATGTGAATAGTTGACTCATTTGAAAAGATCCTGATGCTGAGAAAGATTGAAGGAAGGGGGGAGAAGGGGACAACAGAGGTTGAGATGGTTGGATGGCATCACTGACTGAATGGAGATGAGTTTGAATAGACTCCAGGAGTTGGTGATGGACAGGGAGGCCTGGCATGCTGTGGTCCATAGTGTCATGAAGAGTCATACATGACTGGGCAACTGAACTGAACTGAATTCAGATGACCACTATCTGCTATTTTGGGCAAGAATCCCTTAGAAGAAATAGAGTAGCCCACATAGTCAACAACAGAGTCTGAAATGCAGCACTTGGGTGCCATCTCAAAAACAACAAAATAACCTTAGTCTATTTCCAAGACAAACAATTCAACATCACAGTAATCCAAGGCTATACTCCAACCACTAATGCCAAAGAAGTTGAAGTTGAACAGTTCTAAGAAGAACTACATAATCTTTTAGAACTACCACAAACAAAAATACCCTTTTCATCATAGGGGGATGGATTGCAAAATTAGGAGGTCAAGAGATACCTAGTGTAACAGGCAAACTTGGCCTTGGAGTACAGAATGAAGCAGGGCAAAGACTAACAGAGTTTTGTCAAAAGAACACACTGATCATAACAAACTCTATTCCAAAAACGCAAGAGACAACTCTATACATGGACATCACTAGGTGGTCAGTACCAAAATCAGATTGATTATGATGTTTGTAGCTGAAGATAGAGAAGCTCTATACTATTAGTAGAAACAAGACCTGGAGCTGACTGTGGCTCAGATCATGAGCCCTTTAATGCAAAATTCAGACTTAAATTGAAGAAAGTAAGGAAAATCATTAGGCCATTCAGGTATGATCAAAATCAAATTCCTTATGATTACAGAGTGGAAAGGATAAATAGATTCAAGGGATTAGTGCCTGAAAAGCTATGGATGGAGGTTCAAAACACTGTACAGGAGACAGTGACCAAACCACCTCAAAGAAAAAGAAATGCAAGAAGGCAAAGTAGTTGTCTAAGGAGATTTACAAATAGCTGAGAAAAACAGAGAAGCCAAAGGCTAGGGGAAAGGGAAAGATATATTTGATTTAATGCAGTATTTCAGAGAATAGGTGGAAAGATAAGAAAGCCTTCTTAAGTGAACAATACAAAGAAATACAGTAAAACAGTAAAATGGGAAAGACTAGAGATCTCTTCAAGAAAATTGGACATACCAAGGGAATATTTCATGAAAAGATGAGCATGATACAGGACAGAAATTGTAAGGACCAAACAGAAGTAGAAGAGATTGAGAAGAAGAGGCAAGAATATACAAAAGAATGATACAAAAAGTCTTAATGACATGCATAACTATGACGGTGTGATCACTCACCTAGAGCCAGACATCCTGGAGTGTGAAGTCAAGTGGGCCTTAGGAATCATTGCTAGGAAGAAAGATAGTGAAGGTGATAGAATTCTGGCTGAGATATTTAAAATCCTAAAAAATGATGCCATTAAAGTGCTACACTCATTATGTCAGTAATTTGGAAACTCAGCAGTGGTGACAGGACTGGAAAAGATCAGTCTTTATTCCAATCCAAGAGAAGGCAATGCCAGAGAATATTTAAACTGCTTAACAATGTGCTCATTTCACATACTAGCAAATGGGATTCTTAAAATCCTTCAAGCTAGACTTCAACAGTAAGTGAACTGAGAGCTTCCAGATGTACAAGTGGAATTTAGAAAAGGCAGAGGAACCAGAGATCCAATTGCCAACATCTGTTGGATCATAGAAAAGAAGGGGAATAAAAATTAAAAATCTACTTCTGTTTCATTGACTATGGTAAACCTTTCACTGTGTGGACCAAAACGAACTATGGAAAAATTTTAAAGAGGTAGGAATACCAGACCACCTTACGTGTCTCCTGAGAAACCTGTACCAAGGTCAAGAAACAAAAGTGAGAACTAGAGATGAAACAATAGACTGGTTCAAAACTTGGGAAAGAAATATATCAAGTCTGTAAAATCACCCTGCTTAATTAATTTCTGTGTAGACTACATCATGCAAAATACCAGGCTGAATGATACACAAGTTGTTGTCAAGACTGAGGAAGAAATCTCAATAATCTCAGATATGTAGATCAGTACAGCTCAGTCACTCACTGGTGTCTGAAACCTTGCCACTCCATGGACTGCAGCATGCCAGGCTTCCCTGTCCATCACCAACTCTCGCAGCTTGTTTAAATTCACATCCATTGAGTTGGTGATGCCATCCATCCAAACGTCTCATTCTCTGTTGTCCCCTTCTTCTCCTGCCTTCAACCTTTCCCAGGATCAGAGTCTTTTCCAATAAGTCAGTTCTTCACATCATGTGGCCAGAGTATTGGAGCTTCAGCTTCAGCATCAGTCCTTCCAAGGAATATTCAGGATTGATTTCCATTAGGATTGACTAGATTGATCTTCTTGCAGTCCAAGGGACTCTCAAGAGTCTTCTCCAACACCACAGTTCAAAAGCTTCAATTCTTTGGTGCTTAGTTTTCTTTACGGGCCAATTCTCACATCTACATATGACTACTGGAAAAACCATAGCTTAGACAAGATGGACCTTTGTCAGTAAAGTAATGTCTCTACTTTTCAATATACTGTCTAGGTTGGTCATAGCTTTCCTTCCAAGGAGCAAGCCTCTTTTAATTCATGGCCACAGTAATCATATGCAGTGATTTTGAAGCCCAAGTAAATAAAGTCTATCACAGTTTCCATGGTTTCCCCATCAATATGCCATGAAGTGATGGGACCAGATGCCATGATCTTTGTTTTCTGAATGTTGAATTTTAAGCCAACATTTTCACTCTCCTCTTTCACTTTCATCAAGAGGCTCTTTAGTTCCTCTTCACTTTTGGCCACAAGGGTGGTATCATTTTTATACCTAAGGTTATTGATATTTCTCCCAGCAATCTTGATTCCAGCTTGTGCATCATCCAGCCAGTCATTTCACATGATATATTCTGCATATAAGTTAAATAAGCAGGCTGACAACATACAGACTTGACGTACTGTTTTCCCAATTTGAAACCAGTCTATTGTTCCATGTCCAGTTCTAACTGTTGCTTCTTGACTTGCATACAGATTTCTCAGGAGGGAGATAAGATGGTCTGGAATTCCTATTTCTTGAACAATTTTTCACAATTTGTTGTGATCTACATAGTCAAATGCTTTGGTGTAATCAATAAAGTAGAATTAGATGTTTTTCTAGAATTCTCTTGCTTTTTCAATGATCCATGGAAGGTTGGCCATTTGATCTGTGGTTCCTCTGCCTTTTCTAAATTCAGCTTGAACCTCTGGAAATTCATAGTTCACGTACTGTTGAAGCCTGGCCTGGAGACTTTTGAGCACTACTTTGCCAGCATGTGAGATGAGTGCAATTATACAGTAGTCTGAACATTCTTTGGCATTGCCCTTCTTTGGGATTGGAATGAAAACTGAACTTTGCCAGCCACTGCCAATTCTCACATCTACATATGTGGCCACTGCTATGTTTATGATTATATAGTGGAAGTGACAAATAGATTCAATAGATTGGATCTGATCGATAGAGTGTCTGAAGATATGCAGATGATACCACTCTAATGGCAGAAAGTGAAGAGGTATTAAAGAGTCTCTTGATAAGGATGAAAGAGGAGAATGAAAAAAACTGGCTTAAAACTCAACATTCAAAGAACTGAAATCATGGCATTTGGTCCCAACACTTCCTGGTAAATAGATGGGGAAAATGACATTTTATTTTCTTAAGCTCCAAAATCACTGCAGACTGTGAGTGCAACCAATGAAATTAAAAGACATTTGCTCCTTGGAAGAAAAGCTATGACAAACCTAGACAGCATATTACAAAGCAGAGACATCACTTTGCTGACAAAGGTCCATATACTCAAAGTTATGGTTTTTCCAGTAGTCATGTAAAGATGTGAGAGTTGGACCATAAAGAAGCCTGAGCTAGAAGAATTGACACTTTCAACTGTGGTGCTGGAGAAAAGTCTGAAAGATGAATTGGACAGCAATAAGATCAAACTAGTCAATCTTAAAGGAAGTCAACCCTGAATATTCATCAGAAGGACTGATGGTGAAGCTGAAGCTTCAATAACTTGGCCACCAATGAGAAGAGCTGACTTATTGGAAGAGATTCTTATGCTGGGAAAGATTGAGAACAAGAGGAGAAGGTTGAGAGAGAGGATAAGATAGTTGATGACAACACTGCCTCAATGGACATGAGTTTGAGCAAACTCTGAGAGATAATGAAGGACTGGGAGGCCTGGTGTGCTGCAGTCAATGGGGCAGTTGAGCATGACTTAGTGACTAACCAACAAAAACAAGGTGTTCTGCTTAAAACCTGTATTTCTAAGATAGATAAATAGTGGAATATCCACACAGCAGTATACAATGCAGTTATAATAAAGAAAAAAAATTTCTGCAACTATGTTATATAAGGTCCAAGAGACATTACTAAGTTGAAAAAAAGAAATATTAAGGAAGGACTGTATGGTATAAAGTCACTTACTAGACAAATGGATATTTATTTATCTACTTTTTAATGATATTAAAAAGCAATGGATGGGTAAGCTACAAAGTTTTAAAGACTGATATTCAGGAGAGAGGTGATTCAACATAGTAGGCACACACAAAAATAAATTTCTTGGAATATGCATTATATTAGCGATTTGATCCTTGGGAATTCTAAGTATTTACATAATCACAAAAGGAAACTATTATTTAAAAGATTTTTAAAAAGAAATCTCCAAAAGGTGAAGTAAAAAAATGAAATCTAGTTGGTGGCATACAATACAGAGGATCTATTCCAAGTGATTTAAGAAAACATGGTAGTCTGACTACACATTGTCAGTGAATTACAGCATCAGTCAGTTAAATCGCTCAGTCATATCCGACTCTTTGTGACCCCATGGACTGCAGCTCGCCAGGCTTCCCTGTCAATCACCAACTCCCTCAGCTTCTTCAAACTCATGTCCATCAAGTCAGTGATACCATATTACCTTCTCATCCTCTGTCTTCCCCCTTCTCCTCCTGCCTTCAGTCTTTCCCAGCATCAGGGTCTTTTCCAGTGAGTCAGTTCTTCATATCAGGTAGCCAAAGTACTGGATCTTCAACTTCAGCATCAGTCCTTCCAATGAATATTCTGGACTGATTTCCTTTAGAATTGACTGGTTGGATCTCCTTTCAGTCCAAGGGACTCTCAAGAGTCTTCTCCAACACCATAGCTCAAAAGCATCAATTCTTCAGTGTTCAGCTTTCTTTATGGCCCAACTCTCACATCCATAAATGACTACAGGAAAAACTCAGAGCATGGACTAGATGGACCTTTGTCAGCAAAGTAATGTCTCTGCTTTTTAATGTGTTATCTAGGTTGGTCAAAGCTACTGGAAGAAACATAGTTTTGATTAGACAGGCCTTTGTCTGAATTACAGCATAAAGACAGAAAAAAAAAAAAAAATACACTGTAGCATTCATGTTGTTGCTAGTGACGTAATTAATGGTATCATTATTTGAACTTTTGCCTATAATGGAGAATAAAACGAATGAATAATTATACAATATATTGCACAGGAACTTGAAATGCTAGGTCCATGAATCAAGCCAAATTTGAAGTGGTCAAACAGGAGATGGCAAGAGTGAACATCGACATTCTAGGAATCAGCTAACTAAAATGGACAGGAATGGATGAATTTAACTCAGATGACCATTATATCTACTACTGTGGGCAAGAATCCCTTAGAAGAAATGGAGTAGCCATCATAGTCAACAAAAGATTCTGAAATGCAGTAGTTGGATGCAGTCTCAAAAATGACAGGATGATCTTTGTTCATTTCCAAGGCAAACGATTCAATACCACGGTGATCCAAGTCTATGCCCTGACTAGTAATACTGAAGAGGCTGAAGCTGAACATTTCTATGAAGACCTACAAGACCTTTTAGAACTAACACCCAAAAAGATGTCCTTTTCATTATAGGGAACTGCAATGCAAAGGTAGGAAGTCAAGAAACACCTGGAATAACAGTCAAATTTAGCCTTGGAATGAGGAATGAAGCAGGGCAAAGGCTAATAGAGTTTTGCCAAGAGAACACATTGGACATAGCAAACACCCTTCTCCAATAACACAAGAGAAGACTCTACACATGGATATCAACAGATGGTCAACATTGAAATCAGGTTGATTATATTCTTTGCACCCAAAATGGAGAAGCTCTATACAGTCAGCAAAAACAAGATTAGGAGCTGACTGTGGCTCAGATCTTGAACTCATTATTGCCAAATTCAGACTGATATTGAAGAACGTGGAGAGAACCACTAGACCATTCACATATGATCTAAATCAAATCCCTTATGATAATAAAGTGGAAGTGAGAAATAAATTTAAGGGACTAGATCTGATAGATAGAGTGCCTGATGAACTATGGACAGAGGTTTGCAAAATTGTAGAGAAGACAGGGAGCAAGAACATCCCCAAGAAAAAGAAATGCAAAAAAGCAAAATGGCTGTCTGAGGAGGCCTTACAAATAGCTGTGGAAAAGTGAAAAGCAAAGGAGAAAAGTAAAGATATACTCATTTGAATGCATAGTTCCAAAGAATAACAAGGAGAGATAAGAAAGCCTTCCTCAGCTATCAGTGCAAAGAAATAGAGGAAAACAATAGAATGGGAAAGACTAGAGATCTCTTCAAGAAAATTAGAGATACCAATGGAACATTTCATGCAAAGATGGGCTCAATAAAGGACAGAAATGGTATGGACCTAACAGAAGCAGAAGATATTAAGAAGAGGTGGCAACAATACACAAAAGAACTGTACAAAAAAGATCTTCATGATCTAGATAATCACAGTGATGTGATCAGTCACCTAGTGCCAGACATCCTGAAATGTGAAGTCAAGTGGGCCTTAGAAAGCATCACTATGAACAAAGCTAGTGGAGGTGATGGAATTCCAGTGGAGCTATTTCAAATCCTGAAAGATGATGCTGTGAAAGTGCTGCACTCAATATACCAGCAAATTTGGAAAACTCAGCAGTGGCCACAGGACTGGAAAAGGTCAGTTTTCATTCCAATTCCAAAGAAAGGCAATGCCAAAGAATGCTCAAACTACCGCACAGTTACACTCATCTCACATGTTAGTAAAATAATGCTCAAAATTCTCCAAGCCAGGCTTCAGCAATACGTGAACCATGAAATTCCAGATACTCAAGCTGGCTTTAGAAAAGGCAGAGGAACCAGAGATCAAATCACCAACATCTACTGGAACATCAAAAAAGCAAGAGAGTTCTAGAAAAACATCCATTTCTGCTTTATTGACTATGTCAAAGCCTTTGACTGTGTGGATCACAATAAACTGTGGAAAATTCTGAAAGAGGTGGGAATGCCAAACCACCTGACCTGCTTCTTGAGAAACCTGTAGGCAGATTATGAAGCAACAGTTAGAACTGGTCATGGAACAACAGACTGGTTCCAAATAGGGAAAGGAGTATGTCAAGACTGTATATTGTCACCCTGCTTATTTAACTTCTATGTAGAGTACATAATGAGAAAGCCTAGGCTGGAAGAAGCACAAACTGGAATCAAGATTGCTGGACCAGGAGAAATATCAATAACCTTAGATATGCAGAGGACACAACATTTATGGCAGAAAGTGAAGAAGAACTAAAGAACATCTTGATGAAAGTGAAAGATGAGAGGGAAAAAGTTGGCTTAAAGCTCAACATTTAGAAGACTAAGATCATGGCATCCAGTCCCATCACTTCGTAGCAAATAGGGAAACAGTGGAAACTGTCTGACTTTATCTTTGGGAACTCCAAAATCACGGTAGATGTTGACTACAGCCATGAAATTAAAAGATGCTTACTCCTTGGAAGGAAAATTATGACCAACCTAAACAGCATATTCAAAAGCTTACTTTGCCAACAAAGATCTGTCTAGTCAAGGCTATGATTTTCCAGTAGTCATGTATGGATGTGAGAGTTGGGAGGGGGCTTCAGGATGGGGAACACGTGTACAACCATGGCAGATTCATGTTGACCTATGGCAAAACCAATACAATATTGTAAAGTAATTAACCTCCAATTTTAAAAAATATAAATTTATATTTAAAAAAAAAGAAAGCTGAATGCTGGAGAAGAATTGATGCTCTGTGGTATTGGAGAATATTCTTGAGATTCCTTTGGACTGCAAGGAGATCCAGCCAGTCCATCCTAAAAGAGATCAGTCCTGGGTGTTCTTTGGAAGGACTGATGTTGAAGCTGAGACTCCAATACTTTGGCCTCCTGATGCAAAGGGCAGACTCATTTGAAAAGACCCTGATGCTGGGAAAGACTGAGGGCAGCAGAAGAAGGAGATGGTAGAGGACGAGGTGGTTGGATGGCATCACTGACTCAATGGACATGAGCTTGGAGTAAACTCCAGGAGTTAGTGATGGACAGGGAGGCCTGGCGTGCCACCGTTCATTCAGTGGCAAAGAGTCAGTCATGACTCAGCAACTGAATTAAACTGAATCCTATTTTCTGATAAAGAGGCTGTCACTGGTGTTAGTATTAATAGTAACTACAATAGTTGCAACACACCATATATTATTAAATCCATGAGTTAGTAAAATATTATACTGTATTTCTAATTGGTTCCCATTGAAAAATGCTAGGGAAAAAATACATTATTTTGCAAACGGCTAAGGGAAAACTTTAACTTCATCTTGCTTTTCTATACATATTCTGTCACTGGAGAGGAGAAAAGTTGCACTTTATAGAACTGTCTCAGCTAGTAAGGTAAGAATTAATGTTAGACTTAGAACATGACCATTTTGCATTCCTATTAAATGAATGAATCTAGTCATTGAGCATGAACAGCTGTTAACATTACAAAAATAGAGACAACCAGACATTATATGTCTCCAGATGGAAGAACATTACATTACATATAAAGTATTCTTGTCAAAAATTGAACTCAAATCAGATCAAGGCTGTGGATCCAATTTAACAGGAAATAGAGATGTCAGAGCAATAAGTTAAACTACATTGTATGAAATTACACAGCACAAATGACCCAGTTTCTATTTTCTTTAAAAACTACACTTTTATTAAAATATAACAATTATTGAAAATACATGTTTTATTTCTATGCTTTAAATATGTATATTTTAAATATATGCTTTTATATCTATAAATTATAAAAACTGAATATTTGATGATATTGAGATATCATTAATAATTAAAGGTAATTACATTATTGATGATTTTAAGAAATACAAAAAAATTAGTTTGAATTAAATAATTTCCATTGTGGAATTGTTCAAAATATTATATATGCTGGATACAAACTAAATAACTTTGCTGTGACTGAATGATGAGCGTACAGATATTCATCTGTAATTTGCTTATTTTTAAGGCTTCAAACATTAGACACTCTGTGTTTTAAAATGTTTAAATAGTTTTTTCATATATATCCAGCATTTATTTTAATTTTATTTCTAGATATTTTAGGGCTTCCCAGGTGGCATAGTAGTAAAGAATCAACCTGTCAATGCAGGAGATTCAAGTGATGTGGGTTCGATCCCTGGTTCAAGAAGACCCCCTGGAGGAGGGAATCGTAACCCACTCCAGTATTCCTGCCTGGGAAAATCCCAGGGACAGAGGAGCCTGGCAGGCTACCCATGGCATCACAAAGAGTCAGACAAGACTGAGCACACATGCTTATGTCTAGGTATTTTAATTATATGATGCCTGGAAAATCCCATGGATGGAGGGAGCCTGGTGGGCTGCAGCCCATGGGGTCGCGGAGAGTCAGACACAACTAAGCGACTTCACTTTCACATTTCACTTTCATGCATTGGAGAAGGAAATGGCAACCCACCCCAGTATTCTTGCCTGGAGAATCCCAGGAAGATGGGAGCCTGGTGGGCTGCCCTCTGTGGGGTCGCATAGATTTGGACACAACTGGTTTGACTCAGCAGCAGCAGCTATCATAAAACCTTTTCTTCCATTATATTTTCAAACTATCTTTTTGTTTTTAAAGATGAAAAATAATGTTTTTATTAATAATCTTATAATACCAACACATTTTAATTTCTCAATACTTATAATTATCCTCTAATTAACTCAATGGGTTTTTCTAGGTCAACAAACACATCATGGACAAATCATATTTTGTCTTATTTTCAACTGTATGGTTCTTATTTCTTTCTTCTACTTAATCGTGTCATTTGGATTCATTTGAGCAATGGTAAATAATAGTGTGACAAAGGTGATTCCCATCTTATTTTTACCTTTGTTGAGAAAGCTTCTATTTATTCACTCACTTCTGTCCCATCATTTTTTAAATAGTTGATAGTGTTATTTTTGGTTGTGCCATGTGGTTGTGGGATCTCAGTTCCCAATCAGGTGTCGAACCCCACGCCCTAGCAGTGGCAGCACCTAGTCCTAACCAATGGACCTCTAGGGAATTCCCATGCCCACCATTAGGCATGATGCTTGGTGTGTAAGTGTGTGAGTGAATTACACATGCACATGCAAACTGGATTCTTATTATTGTGAGCTTTAATTAAGAATAGATATTAAAGTTTAATAAACAGATTTCCAAAATCTATGGAAATAATAAAACCAATCATTAAATGAATAACCATTATGCTCATACCGTTTGTACCTTTTCACTGAATAATATTCTTCCATTTCTTTCTTCAACTTCATTAACACCCTAATCTAGATCACATATTATAATACAACAAAGTTCTTCTTTTCCTCCTCATCCTCTACTTTTTCCTCTTTCCTCTAATTTTTAAATATATATTTCAGGTTGCTGTATTGAAAAGTTTAAGTTTTAAACTCTACTACAATTGCCCCAATAATAACTCATAAATTCAGCTTCTCTCTCCAGGTTATTCTACCTGAGTTTGGCCCTCATTTTTTGTTTGGTATCTTCAATGTTCTACCAGCTGGTTCTCCTACCATTACACTGCTTGCTCTTCCCATCCCCTATCCACACTGCTACCATATTCCAAAGTTTGTAAAAGACACTGTGGATTGCTATCACCATGCTTCAGAACCAATGCTAGTTTCTTGAGAATTGTGGAATTATAAAGTCTCTCACAACTTGTTCACAATCAACCCTCTTAGTGTTCTTGATCTTATCCCACTGTTCTTTTGTCCTCTATTTTTTTAAAATAAAATTTCCTTTCTACAAAGCAGACTCAGTTCATCTTTGTTCTAAATTCTTAAAACATAATTTCTAAATCTGTGTAGTATCAATTGACATATTGTATTTTACTTTGTTCATATTCATATGTCTCTCACACCAGAGTAGGAATTATATAAAAATTGAATATGATTCTTAGGCTTCTTTTTATCCCCACACATTGCAAAGTCAGTCAAATAGCAGACAGTCAGTAAAAATATCATGATTAGTTAACTGTCACATAAGAGACATTCGGTAAATACTTGTTGATTTAATGCACAAATGGCACCTAAAGGTTTATGTACCTTAAACATTTCTTGTAATAGCAAAAGATCCATTAGCTTGATTATCCATTATAAGCCCAGAGTATGGCACAGTGGTTAGTATGTAAGTATACCTTCAATGAATGAACCGATAAATTATTTATGATGGTCTTCTAACTCTTAGATTTCTGACTATGCTTTAATGTCTTCCTATCATATAATTTAGATCTTTTGTTCTGAAACTTCTGCATACTCTTTGAGTCTCTCATCCTGCATATTCTCTCTATAGCTTTTAACTGCCATCCTTGTGAGACAATCCAGATTTTCTGGGTCAAACTCTGATCTTCCCTTTTTAGACTTCATCACTAACAAAGGTTTCTTTTGTTTTGTTGTTGTTGTTTTTCTTCTTCCTTGAAAGAAGGTCTGTTTGTCAATGTAATGAAAATATGTCTTTGCCCTTATGATTTAAACTTATTTTTATACTCTCCTCAAATTTCCACCATCAATAATATTCTCCTCTCTCACCTAGTCTCTTGCATGGTGCTAATTTATGCTCTGGGCCCACTCAGTCACTAAGTCGCGTATGACTCTGTGGCCCCATAGGCCGCAGCCCTCCAGATTCTTCTGGTCAAGGGATTTCCCAAGCAAGAATACTGGAGTGGCTTGCCATTTATTCCTCCAGGGGATCTTTCTGGCCCAATGATTGAACCTACATCTCCTGCATTGGCTGGCAGGTTCTTTAGCACCGTCACCAGGGAAGCCCACTAACTTATACTACTGTACTCTAAAATGGTGTTAGTCATTCAACTGTGCCTGACTCTTTGCAATCCCATAGACTGCAGCTTGCCAGAAGTCCCAGAATTCTCCCAGCAAGAATAATGAAGTGGGTAGCCATCCCTTCTCCAAGGGATCTTCCGGACCCAGGAACCAAACCCAGATCTCCTCTTAAATACTGTGGATTCTCTGCCTCCATTAAAGTCAAATAATTTCTTCCCTCAAGTCAAGGACTTCACAAAGAAGAAATGGCCCTGAGACTTTGGAAAGAGGTATCTGAGTGAATGTGTCTCATATTCTTAAACCCCACATTAGCTACAACCTTGTAGATAAAAAGAAGCATCTTTTCTCCCTTGCTCAGTTGTTTAACCTCCTTAAAGACAGACTTTACGTCAGGTAGCTGCCTTACAATGTGATGCTCATCTCCCCCTAGATCCTCCCCTGCCTTTCCTCATTACCTCCAGCCTAGTAACTATGACAACTGTTTAGCATTTCTTCAGAGAGAAAACTTGGTCTCTGCTTTACCTACTGAAATAACCATACAACCTGGCTAAAATATACCAGCAGAACACATGGGAAGGTGTAGCTGACTATGCTGGACCAGGATGGGGTGTGGGCAGGATAGGGAGAGAATTTCCTGACATGCAAACACTCTCTTATGACTCAGGACTTAGCATCCTAGCCCAGCCACTTGGAACTTGTCAGCATACACTTCTGGTATGGACTTGCTAAAACTTGGAAATGACAATGACCCTAATAAATAATGTAACAATTCTGGACTGCTTTGCAAAGCATTTTAAAGGAGTCAAAAGACTCAGGAATTAAGCATGTTCAAATAAAATTGCACAGTATGGAGAAATATTACTTGATTACATTTCTTGAGAGGATCAGAAGAAACACCTTGCATTAAGGCCTTGAGGAATTCCTTGGTGAAATAGGTCACTGGCATCCCTGAAAATCTTCATAAAAATCATCTAAAGGTCAAGTTTGACTGTAACAAATGCCACCATGGAACTGAATATGCTAGTGTCTATAAGGATGATAAGATTATAGAATAGCAGAACCAAAGAGGATATCATTACCATACCAGGCACCAGGTAACCAGGATGTATTTGCATAGGGGTCAGTACACAAGAGTAAATAGGCCATAATGTTATTAGGGCAAGAAAAATGGACAGCAACTTGTGCATACTTAGCTTGCTGCTGCTGCTGTAGTCGCTTCAGTCGTGTTTGACTCTGTGCGACCCCATAAACGGCAGCCCACCAGGCTCTGCCGTCCCTGGGATTCTCCAGGCAAGAACACTGGAGTGGGTTGCCATTTCCTTCTCCAATACTCTAGCTTACGTAACTAGAAAAAGAAAGTCAAGATGTGGAAAGCAAAACACTTTTGTCAGCTGCTTGTGAAAAGCAGTTCCTCTCTGGAACTTCACTTAGGAAAAAAAAAAGATATTGATTCTTCTTTAGTTATAACCCTATCTATGAACACATTATTGTTATAGGCAGTTAAAACCCATTCCAGTGGATCAGTGACAGCTTTGCCTCAGGACTTATGCCTCTGAATTCAGTCAATCGGTAGCAGCCTACAGTTCTTAAAGCTAGACAGTCAACAAAGTCTGTTCCAGGAGCTGTGCTTCCTTGGCTGAAAAATAACCACTCCGTGACTGTTTCCCTGATGGAATGTCAGCTAATACCTGAACTCTATGCTTCTCAAAATCCTACACAGAATCATTGATTGGAGACATTGCTTTATAAAACCAGCCATCCCTTTGTTAGTAAATGAGAAATTCAGCTTTCAGGCTTGTTTCAAATTCTCTGGGGCTGGGGGTTAAGGAAGAAACTTGCTTTCACACACTGCAATGGGAAAGTTGTATCCCTCACCCTGTTCCCTGATCTGAACTGGTGGTCACACACAGAACTCACCAGTTCAGGAGATACCAGGTCTCCGTGAGACAGGATAGGACCTGGTAATGCCATGGTTTCTTTATATGATGAATACTCTCCCAATACTTCCCCCAATGAAACCTGAAGCCATTTATCAGAGTAGGTATATTTTACAATAAGGAAGATGTGAGAGACCGCAAAGCACCCCCCCCAGTAAGGGTTTATGAAAACCATTATAAATGAAATCTTGGCCCAGGTTTCTTTCATAGGAGGCCAGATAAGTTCAGGGATTTAATGTATATCCATTTCCTCAAAAAAAAGTCTTCTCTGACTTTTGTAATAAGAATCATTAATGTAGGAAGGGCTGTGTAAAACACTGTCCCTGTCTAAATAGTAAATTACAGTTAATATTTCATCATAGGTAAATTCCACAGGTTAGCACCTCCTCAAATAATTGAAGTATTCAAAGGTTAAGCCTCCCAACATCTGCCATGTTTCTCTGTGTGACAAATTAAAAAACCAAAACAGATAGATCATAGAAGATAATGGTAGAAAAAAATCAATAAGTGGTAGCCCCAGTAACCCTGAATATTAATTGGAAGGACAGCTGCTGGAGCTGAAACTCCAATCCACTGGCCACCTAATGCAAAGAGTCAACACAATGGAAAAATCCTGATACTGGGAAAGATTGAAGGCAGGAGGAGAAGGGGGCATCAGAGGATGAGATGGTAGGATGGCATCACTGACTCAGTGGACATGATTTTGAGCAAACTCCAGGAGATAGTGAAGGACAGGGAAGCCTGGTATGCTTTAGTCCATGGAGTCACAAAGAGTCAGACATGACCTGGTGACTGAACAAAAACAACAAGCCTCAATAACAGTTGTTATGAAGATGTGAGATCTTTACTGGAGCAGATCAACATAGCTCAGGAACCCTATGTGTAGCTACTATGGCAAGTGCATTCTTTCCTATCTTTATATGTGAAAAGGAGTAAAGGAGTTTGTTTTTATAAGGAGGTTACAGTCACTGTCATGTTCCAGGGACATAATAACTTTCTTATTCTCTGTGACATATAATCTTCAAGGACTTCAATGTCCTAAAAGTCTGTAGAAAGTCACATTTGTCCACTCTCCCAATGATATCTTGTTAATTAGACTTGGGGAGCAATGAGCAGCAAGTATTCTGGGTACCCTAGAAAGACACACTGCATGTCAGATAATGAGAGACAGACTTTACAAATATTCAGAGCCTCCCATAACAGTGACATTTCAAATGCTCTAGGGATATCACCTCCATGAAAAGGATATGTTATTTATTATAACTTGTATCTCCTACCATGAATACAGTTGGGTGATACCCCCTGGGATTTTAGAGATAGCACATACCACACTTGGGACTAGTCCTCTGACACCTTTACGATGTGGCTTGGAAGTGGGTAACACAGTAAAAGGGTGAGACTCAGCAAGACAGGGCTAGCATCAGGCTGCAGTGCATACTGTTCTACCACTCAGGCCACATAACCCAGTGGATCCAGCTGACCTAGAGGTTCTTACTGGGGAAAAAGATGCTTCTCTGGCAAATACCAGCAGATATGCAACATACTCTTAACAAAGTTTTGGTATAATTTTGTTTCCTTTATTGGAGCTTGAGAAGCAATTCTTGGTATGCTCCTGGGGCCGAGTAGATCCTAAGCACAGGACTGAGACACCAAATGGACATAAAGGAAAGCTGTCCACAGATCTTCCAACTCACATTTTTGAGCAGGAGCAGCACCGATCTGATGTATGCTAGAAATAATACATTTGGCATAGAGTCTATGCAGTCCAGAAGCCAAGAGTAAATTATATAGTTGGTCCAAACAAATCAATTGTCCACTGATATTGCACATAACATCTCTGTCAGCATATACCTACGGCTTCATGGAATGTGAATGACGAAGGTTGTAGGGAGGTATCCTCAAACAATGGATGGAGAAGAATAAAACTCTTGTCTGGTTCACTAGTGAGTCATCTCTATATGATGGTATAAATAAAAGTATACTGCTGCTTCATTCAGCTTCACTTGTAGGTACATATATACATACTCAAAGGACAACAGTTGAGAACAGTCCTCTCATGAAGTAAAAGAACATACTTGTTCATTTTTTTATGTAAGTGGACAAGCAGAAGTAAAACTGTCTTCAGTATATAATGAAGATATACATGTATCTCCAGGTATGTAATGATCAATATGTTTTATAATATATATTAATAATATTAATTAATATTAATATATAATACTTCTGTTACAAAATTGAGGAATAGAAGAATATCTCTGGGAATCAGTAGATTCAGTAATGTAATTGTCCTATTTTCAGTGATAAAAGTAAATGGGTAATTGTGTCAACACACATTCCTACTATCCACCTAATTTCGGCAAAATACACAGCCAGCACTGCACATCAAATGGGTAACACAATCTCTCCTTTTTAAAATTTCAGTCTCACATCATTCTCTAGCTATTCAAGAGGATAAAATCCTTATCTAGGTCAAAAAAAAAAAATATGGCAGAGAAATAGGATGGGGAGAACACTTTTTCCCTCACTACTTCATCAAAAGAACATTTCAACGCTGAGTAAATTCCACAAAACAACTTCTGACTGCTGGCAGAGGACATCAAGCATCCAGCAAAGCAGATCATTAACTTCAAAACCAGGTAGGAATTAATATATACGACGAAGATAGAGACAAGGGAGGTAGGGAGGAAGCCCCATCCCGGGAAGGGAATCCTGTCCATGAAGAGACTCTTAAAAGAGAGATTTCCTAAAATTGGGGCTCATTCTCACAGCTGTGTATGAGGCGAGCCCTGAAACCACAGAGGGCAATATAACAGGAAGGAAGAATAAATAAATAAATAATTAAAACCAACAGATTACGAATTCAACAGTATAACCCCCCAGCGGATAAGCGGATAAGCAGTGCAAATGCCGACAGCAGCGGGGGTTGGGCGGGGAGGATCGCGCCAGCGACAGTGCTTTCTAAGAATAGGGCCACGTGGGAGACGTAGGCTGCAGGGCTTTTCTGGAGAATCAGGGTGTAACGGGGCCAGAATCGGGTCCGCGGCGTGGCCAGAAAGAGCTATCTTGGTCTAGCAAACCAGACTGTGGGATAGCTAACACGCAAAATGCTCAAACATAAGACACTGACAGGCCCGCGCACAGAACAAAGGATGGATCGGCAATAGCCGGCTGCAGACCATTCCCCTCCTGCGACAGGCAGCCAGAGCCTTAAGTGCTGGAAGGGGGCAATCACAGCTCAAGAGTGACATTACCTACCAAATTGCAAGCAGATTTCTTTGCTATTGAGACTGCTGGGGGGCCCTGAATAGTTATCAGGGCACAATAGCGCACGCCAAACTCCCTAGCCACTCGGACCTGGGAAGGGACCAAAGCCCCTGTTCAACCAAACCCAAGTCTCGGAGGGCTTCCTGACC
Source organism: Nanger dama (assembly GCA_917880005.1). Taxonomy (NCBI): domain Eukaryota; kingdom Metazoa; phylum Chordata; class Mammalia; order Artiodactyla; family Bovidae; genus Nanger; species Nanger dama. Next base: position 5,409,074 of record CAKJTW010000043.1, on the reverse strand, counting down.
TCCAATCCGGAGCGCCAAACCTGAGCGACATAGACCGGGAGGTGCATGAAGCATAGGGCAGGCCCCACAAGGTTATCCCAAGGAGCGAGAAGGTGCAAGCCCAGTGCAGAGACCACCCTCCCTGTGTCAAGATGGAAATCAGACACGGAAGGGACCAGCAAACAGAGGAAGTCAAACAGAGGGAACTGCCTTGGTAGCGACCCCACACAGTCCACAATGACAGAGAAAGTGCCAGATATACCGTTACTACTTTTATGATCAATTTTTTTTTTGGGGGGATGATGTGGAAGCGTGATTTTTTTTTAAGAATTTTTTTTTCTTTCTAAAAATTTTTTTCTTTTTTAAATGTTTTCTCTTCTTTTCTTTTTCGTTTTTTTCTAAACTTGCTTAAATTTTTAAGTCTTCTATATTTCTCTTTATTATTTTTATAACCTATTATTACTTTTCAAAAAAAACACTATCTTTAAAGCAAACGCCATATATAGTCCTATTGGTGGTGGGAGTTGTTTTTTTAATAATTCTGGAATCTTTTATTCTATTTTATTTTATTTTTTTAATTTTTTTTCTCAATTTGCTTTTTTTTTTAAATTTGTCTCTCCTTCTTCTTCTTATCTTTAGTATTTTATCTTTGAAAATCCAATCTCTACTCCAGATTTTTAATTTCAACATTTTGGTATTTGTTGCCAATTTTGTACTTTTAAAAACTTAATCTTCAGTACCCAGTTTTACATGAGTGCGAGACTACTGGCTTGACCACTCTCTCCCCCTTTGGAATCTCTCTTTCTCCACCAGGTGGCTTTTGTCTCCTCCCTCCCCCTCCTCTTCTCTACCCAACTCTATGAATCTCTGTGTGTTCCAGAAGGTGGAGAACTCTCAGGGAACTGGTCACTGGCCGGATCTGTATCCCTCCTTTGCATCTCCCTTTACCCTCCTGTCCACCTCTATCTACTTCCTCCCTCTCCTCTTCATGTATAACTCTGTGACCACCTCTGAGAGGTCCAGACTTTGGAGCGCACACAAGAAAGTGGTTACGGGGTAGCTTGCTTTTTCCTCTTTTGATTCCACCTCATTCCATTCCACTCATCTCTAACTACCCCCTCCCTCTTCTCTCCTCCAAATAACTCAGCGATCCTCTAGGGACGATCCTCAAAGTGGAGAAACCTATCATCATTAACCTAGATGTTTTAACATTAGTGCTGAATAGATGGAGAAATCATGAGGCTATTCTAAAAATAAATCTGAAAACCAGAATCAGGAGGCGTAATTCCAAATCCTGAGATCATCAAGGAATTCGTGAATACAGGGAACATAATCCATTTAGAGCTCATCAAACACCTTCATACCTATACTGAAACTGAGCACCGCCCAAGGGCCAACAAGTTCCAGAGCAAGAGATACCACACAAATTCTCCAGCAACACAAGAACAAGCCCCTGAGCTTCAATACACAGGCAGCTCAAAATACTCCAAAACCATTGACGTCCCATAACCCATTACTTAACACTTCACAGCACTCCAGAGAGAGGAAATCCAACTCCACCCACCAGAACTTCAACACAAGCCTCTCTAATCAAGAAACTTTGACAAGCCACTGATATAACCCTAAACACAGAGAGGAAGCTCTATAATAAAGAGAATTCCACAAATTCCCAGAATATAGAAAAGTCACCCCAAATCCAGCAATATAACCAGGATGAAGAGACAGAGGAATATCCAGCAGGTAAAGTAACAGGAGAAATGCCCACCAAACCAAACAAAAGAGGAAGAGATAAGGAATCTACCTGAGAAAGAATTCCGAATACTGATAGTGAAAATGATCCAAAATCTTGAAATCAAAATGGAATCACAGATAAGTAGCCTGAGGTCAAGGTTTGAGAAGATGCAAGAAAGGTTTAACAAAGACCTAGAAGAAATAAAAAGAGTCAACATATAATGAATAATGCAATAAATGAGATCAGAAACACTGTGGAGGCTACTAATAGTAGAATATCAGAGGCAGAAGATAGGATTAGTGAAATAGAAGATAGAATGGTAGAAATAAATGAATCAGCGAGGGGAAAAGAAAGATGAATTAAAAGAAATGAGGACAACCTCAGAGATCTCCAAGACAATATGAAACGCTCCAACATTCGAATTATAGGAGTCCCAGAAGAAGAAGACAAAAAGAAAGACCATGAGAAAATACTTGAGGAGATAATAGTTGAAAACTTCCCTAAAATGGGGAAGGAAATAATCACCCAAGTCCAAGAAACCCAGAGAGTGCCAAATAGGATAAACCCAAGGCGGAACACCCCAAGACATATACTAATCAAACTAACAAAGACCAAACACAAAGAACAAATATTAAAAGCAGCAAGGGAAAAACAACAAATAACACACAAGGGGATCCCCATAAGAATAACTGCAGATCTTTCAGTAGAAACTCTTCAGGCCAGGAGGGAATGGCAAGACATACTTAAAGTGATGAAAGATAATAACCTTCAGCCAAGACTACTGAACCCAGGAAGAAACTCATTCAAATATGAAGGAGAAATCAAAAGCTTTACAGACAAGCAAAAGCTGAGAGAATTCAGCACCACCAAACCAGCTCTCCAACAAATACTAAAGGATAGACTTTAGACAGGAAACACAAAAAGGACGCATAAACCCGAACCCAAAACAATAAAGTAAATGGCAACAGGAGCATACTTATCAATAATTACCTTAAATGTAAATGGGTTGAATGCCCCAACCAAAAGATAAAGACTGGCTGAATGGATACAAAAACAAGATCCCTATATATGCTCCTTACAAGAGACCCACCTCAAAAGAACGGACACATACAGACTGAAAGTGAAGGGCTGGAAAAAGATATTCCATGCAAATAAAAACCAAAAGAAAGCAGGAGTAGCAATACTCATATCTGATAAAATAGACTTTAAAACAAAGGCTGTGAAAAGGGACAAAGAAGGCCACTACATAATGATCAAAGGATCAATCCAAGAAGAAGATATAACAATTATAAATATATATGCACCCAACATAGGAGCACCGCAATATGTAAGACAAATGCTAACAAGCATGAAAGGGGAAATTAATAATAACACAATAATAGTGGGAGACTTTAATACCCCACTCACCCCTATGGACAGATCAACTAAACAGAAAATTAACAAAGAAACGCAAACATTCAACGATACAATAGACCAGTTAGGCCTAATTGATATCTATAGGACATTTCACCCCAAAACAATGAATTTCACCTTTTACTCAAGTGCACACGGAACCTTTTCCAGGAGAGATCACATTCTGGGTCATAAATCTAGCCTTGATAAATTCAAAAAAATCGAAATTATTCCAAGGCATCTTCTCGACCATAATGCACTAAGGTTAGATCTGAATTTCAGGAGAAAAGCTATTAAAAATTCCAGCATTTGGAGGCTGAACAACACCCTTCTGAATAATCAACAAATCACAGAAGAAATCAAAAAGAAATCAAAATATGCATCGAAACGAATGAAAATGAAAACACAACTACACAGAACCTATGGGACACTATAAAAGCAGTGCTAAGAGGAAAGTTCATAGCAATACAGGCATACCTCAAGAAACAAGAAAAAGTCAAATAAATAACCTAACCCTACACCTAAATCAACTGGAAAAGGAAGAAATAGAGAACCCCAGAGTTAGTAGAAGGAAAGAAATCCTAAAAATTAGGGCAGAAATAAATGCAAAAGAAACAAAACAGGCCATAGCAAAAATCAACAAAGCAAAAATCTGGTTCTTTGAAAGGATAAATAAAACTGACAAACCATTAGCCAGACTCATCAAGAAACAAAGAGAAAAAAATCAAATCAATAAAATTAGAAATGAAAATGGAGAGATCACGACAGACAACATAGAAATACAAAGAATCATAAGAGACTACTATCAGCAATTATATGCCAATAAAATGGAAAACTTGGAAGAAATGGCCAAATTCTTAGAAAAGTACAACTTTCCAAAACTGAACCAGGAAGAAATAGAAAATCTTAACAGACCCATCACAAGCATGGAAATTGAAACAGTAATCAGAAATCTTTCAGCACACAAAAGCCCAGGTCCAGATGGCTTCACAGCTGAATTCTACCAAAAATTTCGAGAAGAGCTAACACCTATCTTACTGAAGCTATTCCAGAAAATTGCAGAGGAAGGTAAACTTCCAAACTCATTCTATGAGGCCTCCATCACCCTAATACCAAAACCTGACAAAGACATCACAAAAAAGAAAACTGCAGGCAAATATCAGTGATGAACATAGATGCAAAAATCCTCAACAAAATCCTAGCAATCAGAAACCAGCAACACATTAAAAAGATCATACACCATGACCAAGTGGGCTTTATCCCAGAGACACAAGGATTCTTCAACATCTGCAAATCAATCAATGTAATTCATCACATTAACAAACTGAAAAATAAAAATCATATGATTATCTCAATAGATGCAGAAAAAGCCTGTGACAAAATTCAACACCCATTTATGATAAAAACTGTCCAGAAAGCAGAAATAGAAGGAACATACCTCAACATAACAAAAGCTATATATGACAAGCCCACAGCTAACATTATCCTCAATGGTGAAAAATTGAAACTATTTCCCCTAAAGTCAGGAACAAGACAAGGGTGTCCACTTTCACCACTACTATTCGATATCATGCTGGAAGTTTTGGCCACAGCAATCAGAGCAGAAAAAGAAATACAAGGAATCCAAATTGGAAAAGAAAAAGTAAAACTCTCACTGTTTGCAGATGACATGATCCTCTACACAGAAAATCCTAAAGACTCCACCAGAAAACTACTAGAGCTAATCACCGAATATAGTAAAGTTGCAGGATATAAAATCAACACTCAGAAATCCCTTGCATTCCTATACACTAATACTGAGAAAGTAGAAAAAAAGTCAAGGAAAGAATCCCATTCACCATTGCAACGAAAAGAATAAAATACTTAGGGATATACCTACCTAAAGAAACTAAAGACCTATATATCGAAAACTATAAAACACTGATGAAAGAAATCAAAGAGGACACTAACAGATGGAGAAATATACCATGCTCATGGGTCAGAAGAGTCAATATGGTGAAAATGAGTATACTACCCAAAGCAATCTACAGATTCAATGCAATTCCTATCAAGCTACCGGCAGTATTTTTCACAGAACTAGATCAAATAATCTCAAGATTTGTATGAAAATACAAAAACCTTGAATAGCCAAAGCAATCTTAGGAAAGAAGAATGGTACTGGAGGAATCAACTTGCCTGACTTCAGGCTCTACTACAAAGCCACAGTCATTAAGACAGTATGGTACTGGCACAAAGACAGAAATATAGATCAATGGAACAAAATAGAAAGCCCTGAGATAAACCCACACGCCTATGGACACCTTATCTTTGACAAAGGAGGCAAGAATATACAACGGAGTAAAGACAGTCTCTTTAACAGGTGGTGCTGGGAAAACTGGTCAACCACTTGTAAAAGAATGAAACTAGACCTCTTTCTAACACCATACACAAAAATAAACTCAAAATGGATTAAAGATCTAAATGTAAGACCAGAAACTATAAAACTCCTAGAGGAGAACATAGGCAAACCACTCTCCAATATAAATCACAGCAGAATCCTCTATGATCCACCTCCCAGTATACTGGAAATAAAAGCAAAAATAAACAAATGGGATCTAATTAAAATTAAAAGCTTCTGTACAACAAAGGAAACTATAAGCAAGGTGAAAAGACAGCCTTCTGAATGGGAGAAAACAACAGCAAATGAAACAACTGACAAACAACTAATCTCAAAGATATACAAGCAACTTATCCAGGTCAACTCCAGAAAAATAAACAATCCAATCAAAAAATGGGCCAAAGAACTAAATAGGCATTTCTTCAAAGAAGACATACAGATGGCTAACAAACACATGAAAAGATGCTCAACATCACTCATTATCAGAGAAATGCAAATTAAGACCACAATGAGGTACCATTTCACACCAATCAGAATGGCTGTGATCCAAAAGTCTGCAAGCAATAAATGCTGGAGAGGATGTGGAGAAAAGGGAACCCTCTTACACTGCTGGTGGGAATGCAAACTAGTACAGCCACTATGGAAAACAGTGTGGAGATTCCTTTAAAAATTACTAATAGAACTGCCTTATGGTCCAGCAATCCCACTGCTGGGCATACACACCGAGGAAACCAGAACTGAAAGTGACACATGTACCCCAATGTTCATTGCAGCACTGTTTATAATAGCCAGGACATGGAACCAACCTAGATGTCCATCAGCAGATGAATGGATAAGAAAGCAGTGGTACATATACACAATGGAATACTACTCAGCCCTTAAAAAGAATAAATTTGACTCAGTTCTAATGAGATGGATGAAACTGGAGCTGATTATACAGAGTGAAGTAAGCCAGAAAGATAAACACCAACACAGTATACTGACACATATATATGGAATTTAGAAAGAGAGTAATGATGACCCTCTATGTGAGACAACAAAAGAGACTCAGGGGTAATAGAACGGACTTTTGGACTCTGAGGGAGAGGGAGAGGGTGGGATGATTTGGGAGAATGGCATTGAAACATGTATACTATCTTGTAAGAATTAAGCACCAGTCTATGTTCAATATAGGATACAGGATGCATGAGGCTGGTGCACAGGATGATTTAGGGAGATGATGTGGGGTGGGACGTGGGAGGGGGCTTTGGCATTGGGAGATCGTGGACACCTGTGGCTGATTCATGTCAATGTATGGCAGAACAAATACAGTATTGTAATGTAGAATAAAGTATTTTAAAAAATTTAAAAAAAATCCTTATCTAGAAGTCCAGGGGAGTTAACATTCATGAGACAGTCCTCAACAGTGCTCTTATTTATGTATTTTCCAAATAGCATTCTGTGATTTATAGCCTTAAGAAAGTGAGCTATTATTATCAAAATTTCTTACTTTTCTCTTCTTAAACTATTCCTGTATTTTATAGAGCAACATAGTAACACTTGAATTCTAAGCCACTCAAATAATAAAACACCATTGTTTTCCTCTATAAGAAAAAATATATATAAATATAAGGCCTTATATATGTAATTCTTGTAGAAGAAGTATGAATGGAATATATAATTAGGAAATATAATATGGAAAAAGTGTGATGTAACCAAAACTTACTTTATACAGCAAAATTATCAAGGGACTTTTAATTTCAGAATATAGTTGACTTTCACAATCTGATTCTTTTCTTTTTAGACAACCTAGTATGTTTTCTTGGGTATAGTTCTCATATATGGAATTAAAACGGAAAACCAAGATTTAGAAGATTTAGAAGCCAAACGCTATTATCCAAAGTAAGACTTCTTTTTTGTTTCATTGAGCCTTTTCATGGTCACATTCAATGCCCTTTGTGTTAAAGCATCTAGAGTGATGGCAGTGTTGCAAGCAGTGGAATCATCCAGATGTGTCACTGAAAGCTAATCTCTAAGTATCACAAAGTTTTACCTCTTATAAAATGTGAATTTTAATACTTTGCAGTGTTGAACCTAGTTTCCTAAACCTTATATTTAGTCTTTACAAAGAAGCAGCAGCCAGACTTTGTCATATTGTGATAAGTATGTGAAAAACACCACAGTAGCATAACATATTGTCTGTAATATGACATAAACATGTTATAAATATTCAGTACTACTTACTGAATTCACAATTATAATTTACAATTATAGATAACTTCTCTCACTATACCTGACATAGGCTATAGATGAATCACTGTGCATGCCTAGGTGGGTTGCTCAACTGAATTACTTCAGGAAGTAATTGTTTAAGACTAATCATAAACTAACAAACACTTCAGATATATTTGTAATGATATGCGAGGAAGATCAGAACTAACAAATTTGTTTGCAACTCTAAGGGCTTCCTAGGTGACACAGTGGTAAAGAATCTGCCTGCCAATGCAGGAGACACAAGAGACTTGGGTTCGATCCCTGGGTTGGGAAGATCCTCTGAAAGAGGGTATGGGAACCGACTCCAGTATCCTTGCTTGGAAGAGTCCACAGACAGAGGAGCTTGATGGTCTATTGTCCACAGGGTCTCAAAGAATCAGACATGACTGACACATGAACAAAGGAAGGTGTTGGAATAAATATTCCAAAAGAAACAAGAAAAAAACCATTTTAATTTGTTATTTTACATATGGTGTCCAATTTTTAATTTGTGAATAATGTCTGCTAGAAGTAGTACTGAATAATTAAAAAAATATATTTCTCATAATGTTAAAATATACATTTGAAAAATATTTTCTGCCAAATAGTATTATAATTGAGACACTCACTAATTGCTATAAAAGTGACCATGTACCAGGTAACCAATTACAATAACTGTAAGATAATTTTAGTAATTAAAAATTCTTATAATCTTTATAAGATTCCAAATCAGTGTAATTGCTGATGTTATACTGAAGTCTGTAAATAATCATTGTTATTTACAAACATTTATTGGTATGAAGTGAGATTTCAGAAATTTCATGTAGCCAAAATGTAGAAATGATTTTACATCAAGGCTTAAAATCTTTACTTTAAGTGGCAGCATGAGAGGATTAAACCAGTGGCACTCAGCAGCTGATCCACAGACCACACTTTGAACAGAACAGGTTTTAAAAGGTAGTTGAAAGTAACTAGATAAAGTTAAAACTTAAGTTTATTTATGATAGACTTGAACATGTTTTTATACAATAATTATTAAGTGTAAAAGACCTAAAGAAAACAGTGACAAGTCTTCAGCCAGTATTGCGAATAGTGTGGAGACTCCTTAGAAAACTGGAAACAGAACTGCCATATGACCTAGCAATCCCACTGCTAAGCATACACACCAAGGAAACTAGAATTGAAAGAGACACATGTACCCCAATGTTCATTGCAGCACTGTTTACAATAGCTAAGACATGGAAGCAACCTAGATGTCCATCGGCAGATGAATAGATAAGGACATCATGGTACACATACACAATGGAATATCACTCAGCTATAAAAAGAACACATCTGAGTCAGTTCTAATGAGGTACATGAAACTGGAGCCCATTATACAGATTGAAATAAGTCAGAAAGAGAAACACCAATATATTAATGTGTATATATGGAATTTAGAAAGATGGTAACGACAACACTATATGCAAGACAGCAAAAGAGACACAGATGTAAAGAAAAGACTTTTGGACGATGTGGGAGAAGGGAAGCGTGGGATGACTTGAGAAAATATCACTGACACATATATATTACCATATATGAAATAGATGACCAGTGCAAGTTTGATGCATGAATCAGAGCATTCAAAGCCAGTGCAGGACAACCCAGAGGGATGGGGTGGGGAGAGAGGTGGGAAGGGGTTCAGGATGTGGGGACACATGTGCACCTGTGGCTGATTCATGTCAATGTATGACAAAAACCACCACAATATTGGAAAGTAATTAGCCTTCAGTTAAAATAAATAAATTAATTTATAAAATAAACACTACTGATAAAAGCAGTGACAAGTCAGTGACTCTTTCATAAAGCAAAATTGAATTATATATATAGATACATATATACACATTTATATAATTATGATGCATAACATTACCAATAACATAGTCCAGAGAAAGGAAAGGAGAGAAATCCTGAAAGAACATCTTCCAGACAAAGAAACTTAAAGATTGGAAGTTCTCAGTGGATACATTTCTGTTGTGATGGTTAGCTTTATGTCAATTTGGTTGCACCACATTGTCCAGATATTTGGTCAAACATTATTTTGTTTCTCTGACAATGCTTTTGGATGAGATTAACATTAAAATCAGTTGACCTTGACTAAAGTAGATTGCTCTCCATAATGTGGGTGTAAGTAAAGTCGTTCAGTCGTGTCCAGCTCTTTGCGACCCCGTGGACTGCAGCCCACCAGGCTCCTCCGTCCATGGGATTCTCCAGGCAAGAATATTGGAGTGGATTGCCATTTCCTTCTCCAAGGGATCTTCCCAACCCTGAGTTCGAACCCGGGTCTCCCACATTGCAGGCAGACGCTTTAACCTCTTGAGACACCAGGGATGCATTGTGTTATGTATGTATTTATTCTAATATTAGTTTCCTTGCATTAAATATCTGTTTCTTTCAGTAGGTTGAGAGTTCTTAGAGGTCAGAAATTGTATTTTACTATTTTCTGTAATCTCAGCTGTCATTACTACTATAATACTTGATTTATATTACAGATTCAGTTCAGTTGTGTCCGACTCTTTGTGACCCCATGGACTGCAGCACATCAGGCCTCCCTGTCCAACGCCAACTCCCAGAGTTATAGACTCAGTAAATACTTTTTAATGAAATTAAGTGAATTAATAACTGAGATAAAAATTAAATAGATTTTATGGAATGTGTGGTAGCAATAGGACTAGAACATGGTTCTAGTAAACTGTTGATCAAACAGGGTAATTTTCCTAATGCTTCCCTAATGCTTATGGGAAGTCTGCCAGAGAGTAGAAAAGGAAGTCTGTGGGCTTGGAAGTGACTGGTGGAAACTTGAAGGTGGGTTTGTCCTATTTCTGGAATATCTTTGTGGAGCACTTACAAAATTAAATAACTTTCAAACAAAGTGTCAACAAATAAAGTTGTTGACTCTTTATTTATTATGCACTTCTGTGCTTCAATCTGGCTTGCCATATCTTTTCCTGACACATCAGCACAATCTCCATTTTGTACATATGGTGTATTTTGCTTCCTCTTCTGGTCTCCACTTAAATCTGTTCTACTCACCCATGTGTATAGTTCATTATGCACAGAATCCCACTTGCCAGAGGCTGGTTATTTCTCCAAGGTTAGCAAGCAGTTATATTCTATGGACCCTCGGGCAGATGAAGAATATAAAATAACTCAAATGTTCTAATGGGTTAGAGGAAGGAAGGAGGACAAATCACAGAGAAAGAACAGAAAAACAGATACATGATAAATAGCTATAGAAGAGGAAATAATACATGAAGATAATACAAAAGGAAAACTGAGAGGTAAAAAGAAGTTAGAAATGTTGTCTGATCCAAGAATAGACTGCTTCCCTTGCCTGGTTGTCACTGCTTCCTCAACAGACCCATTTTTACATTTATTCATACTGCTTTTTTTCCCCTACTGACAGTGGAAAGTATTTAGGAAAAGAAGAAATTACCATCCAGACACGTTCATCTAGAGAAACTCATTCTGCTTTATCTAAAATGGTCATTTTCCCTTTCATAGAATCCTAAAGTTGCTGCTGCTGCTAAGTCACTTCAGTCATGTCCGACTCTGTGCGACCCCATAGATATAAGCCCACCAGGCTCCCCAGTCTCTGAGATTCTCCAGGCAAGAACACTGGAGTGGGTTGCCATTTCCTTCTCCAATTCGTGAAAGTGAAAAGTGAAAGGGAAGTCATTCACTCGTGTCTGACTCTATCCTGAAGCTAGAGATGCTTAAATCATCTCCACACTGCTCACCACCTCCCATTCCCAAAATGATGACCATGTATCCTCTATAATACCTCAAGTGAGAGTAAACTCACTACTTGTAGCTATTTGAAGTTTTTCTTTCCATCAAGCAAAAAGCTGATTCTCTATAGCTTTCTCTTATTGATCTTTGGATGAATTACTGACATCCTTCCAACATCTATAGACAGTTGTAATATTCTCTTATCTTCTCTTATCCAGGCTAAATATCTCCTTTTCCCTCAACCTTCCCTCATAAGATATGCCTTTTAGTCCTTTGCCACCTTGGTCACTTTCCTTTGAAATGTTTCCATTTTTCTGTCTATTAATGACCAGTACCCAGCAGTGAACACAACTCTTCAGATATGACTTGATAGTGGATTACATTCTTGGCAAATGGCTACCTGTCTCTTAATGCCCGCTCTACCTTTTTTAAAACATAGAAATGATAGGACTCTTACATGTTTTTCTTCAAACTGGTCTTCACCAAAAGCTGCCACACAGGGTTTGATACCTCCTGTCCCCAAAGCTATTAGATTCAGGCCAACCATTGACAGGACTCTGAAATGGAAAGATGAGAGTGCTAATCACACTGATAGTAAACAGCTGTAGAAATGGCAATAGAGCTATAAGAGACAAAAGATGTGTGCAAGGGCACGGCCTTCTTCACATTTCTATATTGTGGGCACTTCTCCCAATGGCTTCCTCCTAGGAGAGACTCAGGAGCATTTACAATCTTCATAATCCTTGAGTTTCTGCCAGAAAGTATCATTACATGGGAAGATTTTGTCCCTGATACTTTCATTTACCTCATGTGTGCAACATATAGAAGCAGATACTCAAGAACTCCCGAGTTAAGGCACTGGTTCTCGGTTTCCAATTAGCTGAAGGTCTGAATACAATCAAACACAAACCTAGCAAGAAGAAATGCTCCAGTAAATGATCTTTGACTTGGAATTGCATCATCAGCATTTTCTTGGGTGTCCAGATTACCATTCCACTCTGCATACTTTGCATCTCCATAATTACATGGGACAATTCCTTAAATCAATCTCTCTCTCGCTATATATATATATATTCATGCTACTTATTTAACTTATATGCAGAGTACATCAGGTAAAATGCTAAGATGGATGGATCACAAACTGGAATCAAGACTGCTGGGAGAAATATCAACAACTTCACTATGTAGATGATACCACTCTAATGGCACAAATTTAAGGGGAACTGAAGAGCGTATTGATGAGGGTGAAAGAGTAGAGTGAAAAAGCTAGCTTAAAACTCAGCATTCAAAAAACTAAGATCATGGCATCCAGTCCCATCACTTCAAGGGAAATAGATGGGTAAAAAGTGAGAACAATGATAGACGTTGATTTTGGGGGGCTCCAAAATCACTGCTGTTGGTGACTAAAGCCATGAAATTAAAAGATACTTACTCCTTGGAAGAAAAGCTATGATGAACCTAGACAGTGTATTAAAAACCAGAGACATTGCTTTGCCAACAAAGGTTCATATAGTCAAAGTTACAGTTTTTCCAGTAGTCATGTATGGATTTGAGAGTTGAGCCATTAAAAAAAATGAAAATTTTATGCTTTCTAACTGTGGTGTTGGAGAAGTCTTTGAGAGTCCCTTGGACTGCAAGGAGATCCAACCAGTCCATTCTAAAGATCAGTCCTGGGTGTTCATTGGAAAGACTGATGTTGAAGCTGAGTTTCCAATACTTTGGCCTCCTGATGCGAAGAACTGACTCATTTGAAAAGATCCTGATGGTGGAAAAGATTGAGGGAAGGAAGAGAAGGGGACTACAGAGGATGAGATGGTTGGATGCATCACCAACTCAATGGACATGAGTTTGGGTGAACTTCGGGAGTTGGCGATGGATAGGGAGGCCTGGCATGCTGCGGTTCATGGGTCGCAAAGAGTCAGATATGGCTGACCAACTGACCTGACTTGAAATGAACTAAACTGTGGAAAAGACTCTTGAGAGTCCCTTGGACCGCTATATATATATATATATATATATATATATATATATATATATATTTATAGACACACACACACACACACAGAGCTTCTGTTCTCTGGAGAATCTCGACTAATATACCTATAGTTAAAATTTTCTTCTCTATTTATAACATATAGCTCAATTAAATATGATCTAAAAAGGCATTAAAGTGCCCTTGTTGTACATACTAAGAAGAAATATGGCAAAAATGAGGCTTATAGGTAGGGAAATCCGTATTCATGAGAGGAAAGGAATAATTTTAAGACTAAAATAAAACAGCACCCATACTCCATGTTGTGCTATACACTGTTTCCTTAGGATACTGGTAGTGAGTGGTTTTTATTCAAGAAGATGATTGAATTGGTGGTGGATCATGAGGCAGAGTAATTTATCATCCCTTTGGACATCACCACTTCCCTTTACAGACTTTCTAATCTATCATATTACTGATAAATTATAAAGAATGAGGAAGATTGTCAGTGAAAAATGTCACAGAGGAAGAAAGATCAACGTGAAACCATTTAATGACTAGATCAGATTCATAGAAACTTGGAGGCTTAGTCCTTAAAATATTCTAATGATAGAATCTTTAAGGAATGTTAAAGGTATTCTGGTCTAATATTAATTTCATTTGGTACTTGAGTTCTATCTGTAACATCTCTTCTAAGACTCTGCTTGTCATGCTTAAGATAACTACCCTATGATAAATCTGGTTAATACAGTAAAATTCATCTCCTTTTCTCCACTGATTCTACTGTATCTCTTTTGAGGTACATATATATATTATCTTCAAATATTCAAATATTTAAAGACAGTCTGAAGAAGGTACAAAAGGGATAATGCAGTCAAATATTTCCAGTTTTCCATATATGAAAAATGTTCTTCTCAGTGTGGTCTTATGGATTGTGTATTTCTGTCACATATTTAGCTTTTATAAGACAGCAGCCCTATGAAAGCTTTTCTGATACTTAGAGATGTGGGATCTTAGGGAAGCAAACAAAATTTCTTTTTGATATTGAATGAGATTATGTATACAAAAATTTTGGCACTATAAATGCATTCTAGTTAATATTACCTGACAGAAAATAATGGCAGATACAGGACAAAGTGTGGGAAAAAGGTAGATCATATAGAGAAATACAAATTACTTCAGTTGAAACTCAAAAGGGCATCTTTGACAGTTTTTAATTCTTTTTTTTTAATACTTTATTCTACGTTACAATACTGTATTTGTTTTGCCATACACTGACACGAATCAGCCACAGGTATACACGATCTCCCAATGTCGAAGCCCCCTCCCACCTCCCACCCCATATCATCTCCCTGGATCATCCGTGCACCATCCCCAAGTATCCTGCATCCTGCATTGAACATATGATAGTATACCTATTTCAATGCCATTCTCCCAAATCATCCCTCCCTCTCCCTCTCCCTCAGAGTCCAAAAGTCCATTCTATACCTCTGTGTCTCTTTTGTCATTTCACATACAGGGTAATCATTACTATCTTTCTAAATTCCATATATATGTGTCAGAATACTGTATTGGTGTTTTTCTTTCTGGCTTACTTCACTCTGTATAATCGGCAAGAAATTTTCTCTGTCTCAAAGGGGTTATTAAATAACAGTGTATGTGTTTTTGCACAAGAAAGATAACACCTTTAATGGGATTTAATTGTAAATAAATGTTCCCAATGTTCTAAAGATTAATTCAGAATAAAATCATGCCTCCCACTGAGTGAGCACTGCCCCTTTCTAATACAGCCAAGAGGGTCTTGTAAAGTTCTCTTATTGGTAGATTTCAACCCACAACTTCAAGTTAGCTGTACAATGGAAGAGCAGCACAATTATAATTTTAACTAGACTATATCTGATGTTATTTTCTTTGAACATAACTGAATCTTATTTCCTTTTTCTTTAATATTTGTGTGTTCATATTTCATAATACAAATGTAACCAGACAAATCACAGCTTCAGCAGCTAACATCAATATAAAATTTATAAAAGAATATTGTGATTGAGTTATATGTACATTTGCAAAGAGATAACCAACCAGATTACAGACTGAAGAATCACAGCAACAGCCCGGAAAGCCCCTGGGAACAACTGAACATTCAGCAGAACATCTTCTCGCCTGTCACTGCTAGACAGTCACTCAATTTAGTGCATGTGCATGTGCAAAATTTATGGAAAAAGCGGCACTCAGCCAAAATGTAACAGATTGTAACAAAAGGAAATTACCTAAAGAAATAAAATATGATCTTAAAATGTTAGTGAATTTAAAAAAAAAGTAAGAGACATTTATTTTCTTTCCAAAGCTAATCTCTCTTAATATAACTACTGCATTACAGGACTCTCATGAAACACTAACAGCTATATACATTTAAGGCATGAGGAGAAAAATGTTTAATATGATCACTTTTGATATCAAAGCCCTCTCAAATTGTAAAAGCAAAGACTACAGGGGACAAAAAAAGATTTTATCAGGGTTAAGGTATTTCTTCTTTCATTCAATGGGACATTTTGATTCCACAAATGCTATTTTCATCTTATTTTCCTTCCAGGCTTAACTGCTTATTTTATGGATGAAAAAAACTCATAAAACAGTAAATCACATGAAAGAAAGCAATACAGAAAAAGCATAATCACAAAGGTTATGAAATTTTTAACTTTGTAAGGAGAGAATATTGTGATTGAATAGGGATAATAAAAAAAATACCTTTCGCCCTTCCCCTCATCAGGTAACGTCTGCTTATTAGTATTATTCCTATCCTTATATTTCTTTTTTGAAAAATTAAAGAATAAATACATCAGATTTTCTCATCCATTTCTAGTGTAATGTAGTGACAAAGTGGAAAAAAATGAGATATTTGTAAAGAAAAGTAAGGCCTGTACAATAAAGATTATGCATCTGGAAGGAACAGAGTAAGTATATGACAGAAGTTTCATTCAGGTCTCCAGGATCTGTTCTGTTTCTAATCTGTGCTGGACTCTACTGATGGAGCTTGATAACAGATGAGACCAGGGAGGAAGAACCATATCCCACAAAGACCCACAGTCTAAATATAATTACAACAGGCACTCAGCTCTTTGTACAGACATGCTCTCTCTCCTGTAGAAGCATAATTGTGAGTCACATTATACCTTCATGGGAGCTTTTATTATATTTTTAAGTCTGAAGAGGCACAGATACAGTAAGGTTAAGATTCTTGTGGAGAAATGTTTCATAGAGAAGTTAAATATGAGCTGAAGTTTAAAGCAGGGAATGGAGATGAGTGTGAAGGGCATTCTGGAAAAAGAAGGAACAGGAAAATTGAAGGCATAGAGACTGCTGATCAAAATGCTTATTTGAAGTGAAACATAAATGAAATTAATATTTACTGAGTGCCTACAATGTTCCAAAATTGCAATAATTGATTCCATGTGTCATATATTTTAATACAAAAACTTTCAAGTATCATTATCCCCCATAATAGTGAAGACAGTTGTACACCAGTCAGTTACTTAATATTTGCATTTTTAGATAAGAATCCTGACTATTTAGAAAATAGTCTTGTGTGGCATGCATGCTTGCTAAGTTGCTTCAGTCATGTTCAACTCTTTGCAACCCCATGGACTGTAGCCTGCCAGGCTCCTCTGTCCAAAGGATTTTCCAGGCAAGAATACTGGAGTGGGTTGCCATGCTCTCCTCCAGAGGGTCTTTCAGACCCAGGGATCAAACCTGCATCTCTTAGTCCCCTGCATTGACAAGTAGGCTCTTTACCACTAGTGCCACCTTGTGTGACAGGTATTAGCAATGGACACATGAACATAAAAAGCAGCTAAAAAGTAACTAAATTATAGAAGTCTTTGCTTTTTGTATTAGTTTTCTGTGGATGTGTGATAAATCACTACAACACTAGTGCTCAAAACAGTACACACTCATTATCACAAAATTTCTGTGGTTCAGGAATCTGGGCACTGTTTAACTGAGTTCTCTGTTTATGGTCTCACAGGCTGCAAGCAAGGTGTTGGTCAGCTCTATTCTTATCTGGAGGCTCAACTGGAGAAGAGACCACTTTGCTACTCAAAGAATTGTTGGTGTAATTTTGTTTCTTGCAGCTATAGAACTGCGTATAAGTTGCTTTTCTCAGTTGTTGGTTAGAAGCAACTCTTACCTCCTTGCTGCTGTGCAAAGTTTCTAGAGGCTCACAGCAGTTTCCTGCCATGTAATCCTATTGCTTAGCAGCAAGTTGCTGATTCTTCCCATGTTCGAGTACAGAAGATAATACAAGGCATAAATAGAGCCACTCTAGAGCCTATCCGTGATTCTCAGGTGATTCAGTGGTAAAGAATCTGCTTGCCAATGCAGGAGTCATGGGAGACATGGGTTTAATCCCTGGGTCGGGAAGATCCCCTGGAGGAGGAAATGGCAACCCACTCCAGTATTCTTGCCTGGAAAATCCCATGGATGGAGGAGTCTGGCAGGCTACAGTCTGTGGAGTCGCAAAAGAGTCAGACTGAGCACACAGACATTCATACACCATGATTGCTATGTTGTAGAAAATTTAAATTCCATCTTATATGACTAGGATTTCATTAAAGACTTTTCAGTAGGGGAGGGAAATAATCAAAAGTGTGCTGAAAGAAGGAGAAAACTCAGCTTTACCTCCAAAATATGGGGACATTAAGGAAATATAACTTGCAGACGTTTCCTCGATTGCCTTTCTGTTAAGCCACAGTTCATGAATTGCTCCAGAAACCACTCTCCTCCGGTCATTTACAAGTTGAGAGGCCCATGAGTTGCTTATCAGAAGCCTACTCCATGTGAAGAATGAATACTATCTCCTCCCTGTGTGTGTCCTCATGACCATGAATAATAAGATTAAGAAAAGCAATAGAGAAAACTAGCTCCCTTGAGACTCCTAATTGCTAAGACGCATGATGCCTTAGGAAACTGAGCATTGATTGAATCTTGTGCAGCGGTACTGTTTGCAAATGGGTCTACAGGGTCAAACAGGATCCAGGGAAAACAGGAACTTGCAGCAAAGATGACCTATGAGCTCTAACCAGGAAACAATCAAAAATAAAGTCAATGTCCAGGTCCTCCAAAAAGAGAATAAAGTGTTCAAGTGTTCCAGAAGAATATACAGTGTGAAACCAGCTAAGGAACTGATTAACCTATTCATAAACCAAGCCTGTGGCAACCGCACTGATGACTGCACTCTAGTGACTCACTTATAATGCCATTACAGTGCACATTAGTCACCGTGCTGCCCTACTTGCCCAAAATATACTGCAGACTGCCAGTGTAACAGCTGTTTGCTGCTTTGTAGAGGTTATAAATGTTGTGGCAACAAAGGAGAACAAAGTACGTACCTTCTTACATCCTGCTAGCTTTACTGCTAAGTACAGCTCAATATTTTCTACCTAACAAATAAATATACATTCCATGGAAAGACCGTTAATTTTTACAGATGTTCAGGATATATTTAAAAAAAAATGTTTCCCAAGTACTAATTAGATTATTTAGTTTCAGTCTTCCAGTGTAACCTTTCAGGAAAAGGAATTATAGTGAGACTAATGAAAAATCACTATGTAATGGAGGTGATGATGGGCATTTAAAACACCCTGTCTTGGGAGAGATTTCTTGATGAAACTGCTGATGTGAAAATAAGACAAGGATCTAGAATCTTCAGAAATATGATATAAGAGCCTAGATGATTCTGCAAGAGGTGTGAAATAACTGTAAGATAGAACCTCTATCTGAGAAATAATTGAGTTTTGCAAATAAAATCCCTTCATTCAACATTACTTCTTGTGGGATAAAGTTTTATACACTATATTATACCTGGGAGTTTCAAATGAATGAAACAGTGTCTTTGCTCTCAGGGATTCATAATTTAGTGGCAAGGATAGACATATAAATAAATAATGAAAATAAACTATGAAGTATGAACCCTAGTACACCAAAACAAAATGTTTCTGCTACAGATAGGAAGATTTCAGAAAAGAGGTGATATAGGAGCTGGATTTGAAGGAGAAGAATGGGTTTGATAGACAAGAGAGAAAGGAGGAAGGAAGGTAAAAATTTATCATGCACTCATTTTATGGGACTCCAACCAGAATACGTATTACATGTGCTGTGCTAAGTCACTCAGTTGTGTCCAGTGTTTTGCTATCTTAGACTGTAACCTGCTCCTCTATTTATGGGATTCTCCAGGCAAGAATACTGGAGTGGGTAGCCATGCCCTCCTTCTGGGGATCTTCCCAACCCAGGGACCTAATCCACATTTCATATTTCTTGCATTGGCAGGCAAATTTTTACCACCAGCTCCACCTGGCAGGTTCATATTTATATAATCTCATTCAATTCTTATATCAGGATCAACTGTCAGGATCGACTTTTTGTCCTTTCTTGGCTAATTTTCAACTGTCAATTTTTGCATTGCTATGTCTGAGACCTTTATGCCACAACTGGGAAGGACAGTTCTTTCTCCTCATTTGAAGGAAATGAAAAATAAGAGGAGTAGACCTCACTTGAAAACACCTGGGAAATGGTGCCTATAGCTCAGTTCACTGTATTTTGAGATGGTATAATCATAAGAGATATATATTTTTTTTTTAACAAAATTTGTGCCAATTCCTCATCCTGCTGTAACAAACTGAATCAAATGTATTGGAGCTTCCAGAAACACAGGTTTATTATCTTAGACCTCTGGAGTTCAAAAATCCACAACTTAGTTCAGTTCAATTCAGTTGCTCAGTCATGTCCTCCTGTTTGCAACCCCATGGACTGCAGCATGTCACTCCTCCCTGTCAAACACCAACTCCTGGAGTTTGCCCACACTCATGTCCATCAAGTCGGTGATGTCATCCAACCACCTCATCCTCTGTTGTCCCCTTCTCCTTCCACCGTCATGATTTCCCAGCATTAAAGTCTTTCCAGTGAGTCAGTTCTTTGCATCAGGTAGCCAAAGTATTGGAGTTTCAGCTTCAGCATCAGTCCTTCCAATGAATATTCAGGATTGATTTCTTTTAGGATGGACTGGTTGGATCTCCTTGCAGTCCAAGAGGCTCTCAAGAGTCTTCTACAACAGCACAGTTCAAAAGTATCAGTTCTTTGGCACTCGGCTTTCTTGATAGTCCAACTTTCACATCCATACATGACTGGAAAAACCATCGCTTTGACTACACAGACCTTTGTTGGCAAAGTAATGTCTCTGCTTTCTAATATACTGTCTAGGTTGGTCATAGCTTTTATTCCAAGGAACAAGTGTCTTTTAATTTCATGGCTGCAGTCATCACTTGCAGATTTTGGAGCCCAGAAAAACAAAGTCAGCCACTGTTTCCATTGTTTCCCCAATTATTTGCCATGAAGTGTTGGGACTGGATGCCATTATCTTAAGTTTCTTAATGTTGAATTTTAAGCTAACTTTTTCACTCTCCTCTTTCACTTTCATCAAGAGGCTCTTAAGTTCTTTTTCACTTTCTGAAATATGCCTGGTACCATCTGTGTATCTGAGGTTATTGATATTTCTTCCAGCAATTTTGATTCACCCAGGTCAGTGTTTCTCATGATATACTCTGCATTAAATTAAATAAGCAGGGTGTCAATATACAGCTTAGATGTACTCCTTTCCCAATTTGGAATTAGTCCATTGTTCCATGTACAGTTCTAACTGTTGCTTCTTGACCCTCATACAGATTTCTCAGGAAGCAAGTAAGGTGGTCTGGTATTCCCATCTCTTGAAGAATTTTCCAAAGTTTGCTGTGATCCACACAGTCAAAGGGTTTGGTGTACTCAACAAAGCAGAAGTAAATGTTTTTCTGGAACTCTCTTGCTTTTTTGATGATCCAACAATGTTGGCAATTTGATCTCTGATTCCTCTGCCTTTTCTAATTTCAGCTTAAACATCTGAAAGTTCTCAGTTCACATACCGTTGAAGCCTTACTTAGCTTTTTCATTAATTCGTTAATGTGTGAGATGAGTGCATTTGTGTAGTAGTTTGAACATTCTTTGGCATTGCCTTTCTTTGCAATTGGAATGAAAACTGACCTTTCCCAGTCCTGTGGAAACTGCTGAGTTTTCTAAAGTTTCTGGCATATTGAGTGCAGCACTTTCACAGCATCATCTTTTAGGATTTGTAATAGCTCAACTGGAATTCCATTACCTCCATTAGCTTTGTTCATTGTGATGAAGATCTTTTTGTATAGTTTTTCTGTGTATTCTTGCCACCTCTTATTATCTTCTGCTTCTATTAGGTCCATATCATTTCTGTCCTTTATTGAGCCCATCTTTACATGAACTGTTCCCTTGGTATCTCTAATTTTCTTGAAGAGATCTCTTGTCTTTCTCATTCTATTGCTTTGCTCTATTTCTTTGCATTGATCACTGAGGAAGGCTTTCTTATCTCTTCTTACTATTCTCTGAAACTTTGCATTCAAATGGGTATATCTTTCCTTTTCTCCTTTGCCTTTAGCTTCTCTTCTTTCTCAGTTATTTTTTAAGGCCTCCTCATGCAACCATTTTGCCTTTTTGCATTTCTTTTTCTTTTGGGAAATTCACAATAGGTCTCGCTGAACTATACTTGAGGTGTCAAACTGGGACTTCCTCCTCTGGAAGCTCCTGAGGAAAACTCCTGCCATGTCTTTTCCAGCTTCTAGAGGCTGTCTGCTTTTTTTTTTTTTTTTTTTTTTTTTTGTGGTTACACCACTTCTGCTTCCATCACCACATTGACAAGCAATCCCCTACAGGATTAAGTTCTGCCCACTGTGATAGCTGACTTAATACTGTAATCCTTATTCACAGCTTTCCATTCTAGTGTTCCTTACATTTTTCTCCCATATTAACTCCTTGCACTGGTCAATTCTTACTTCTGGATAAACCCAAACAAAGACCATAATCTATATTTGCAGAGCATTACCAATGTCTTTATAGTGATCTAGGGGGAAAATGTACAATGATTAAACATTTTCTTCAATTCTTGATAGCTGGAAGCTGTGAAGCTTACTTCAAGCATTTACTCTATTATCATATCATTCTGGTTATTACTAATACAATTGTAATTACAGCAGTGACTTCAGTAGTAATAATAACAATGGTATTATTTGTAATTACAACTGCTATTAATATAATATTAATTAATATAAAATAATAACAAACACAATAACTACAATAATTGTTTTTTAATCTAGTGCCTTAAAATGGAATAGGTCTTCAGAATCTACAAGGTCCTTTCATATATACCATATCATTTGGGATTTTGCAAGAAGTGTAGTGATATCACAGATGCCTTTTTCAAGGAAGGAAATAGCACATATTCTGATGGTTTAAATTATGTGGCTTCAAATACACAGAGGCGTGAAAGAAGACTTTGTCTTTTTCTGTTTTGTATTATCTTAAGAAACCTAGCCAAAATGCAGAATATGCAGTTGCTTGTGGCAAATAATTAGGCTGAAAATACACAAAACCAATAGAGCAGTGTAATGGAAGGCCCTGGGCATACAATTAGTCCACACTGCAGAGTACTTGGGACACATAAAACTTCCTCAAACCTCTGCCTCAGAACCTCTTGAATATTTGATATCTCTCCATGAGCCAACTACTAATTTGGGGGATTAAAATTAATAAGGAAAATCAAGTTCTAGTCTAATCACATTGGTCTAGTTTATTCTCAATGTAAGAAATTTCATTTTTAAAAAGTAGACTATGTATCTTTCAGTTTGTTAGAACAGTTTGTCTTGGAGCTTCCATGGACCTCAGTTTAAATCCAGCATTAGAGCACACGATTCCTGAAATACTTCTCTTATTTTAACATTGTAAAGTAGAGTCTTGTTTAGTATATTCGATTTGGCTCTTTATTTCTAGCCCCAGGGAATAACTAATTTGATCAGAAATCACATCTTCCAGGGGCCCTGATATGCTATTTCTTAAACTTTATTGTATGTACAGTGGGATCAGATGGGCATTTATTAAGATGCAGATTCTTACCAGTAAGACTCTGATGGGCACTCAGTTCTGCCCTGGTGATAGCAATTGTTGCAGATCAAGGGTGATGCTTTGCATAGCAAGATTCTGGAATGCTGGCAAACATATGTTCATCCAGAGCCCTCATGTGGCCTTCTTAATTTTGCTCCTAGTCTGTGTTCTAAATTCAGAAAAAGGCTTCAGCTTATCCTAAGCAGGGAACTAAGGAGGGGGTGGTGTGGGGAAATGTAGTAGGTGGAGGATAGAAAGAGTACCCTGGGCAGTACCCAGGATAGAAATCATCCTGGGCAGAATGGAACCTTTTTATATGTGCTCATCTTGAGTCATGACCAAGGCAGAAAACACCTGGGAAGTGTCTAGAGCCCCCTGTCATCAGAAGCCACCAAACCCAGCACAGAGTGACCCAGAGAAATCACAGAATCCCTCCAACAAAGTGATTGTTGGATCTATGTCCTGTTCCTCCAGGACCTAGACATGCTGTCGGCCTAAGAATTGCACCCACTATGGTATACCAATATTGCTTGTTGACTTACATGTTTATCAAGCATACCTACTAGTAGCTGTGCCATGTTTGCATTGATGCAGTTCACAGTTAAAGCTCAATGTCTGGGTGTGAATGTGTGCAAATTCACTGCCCTCCTGTACAAAAGCTGACATGCCACTAAGTGTGAAACTAAATGTTAATTCACTATATAAAAAAACTAACTGCTTCCTCATAACCACCTTTCATGTATGCCCAAGTAGTGACATTTTAGCAATGAAAAAATAATATGTTATCACTGATATCATTCAGTAAATAAGAATATGTGAGTGACCTCTACAAAACTATTATCATTTCAAATGGTAAAAACTGTGCCCAGTGTATATCAGTTTTCCCCCAAATTATCCTCTCTGTAAAAAAAGATTCTTTACTACTATACTAGCAAATCCTTGTTTCCATGGTGCCATAAAGATACTTAATAGGAAAGCTACATTTTTTTATGACCATGAAGATGCTTTAATCATATGCAATTTTTTTCTCAAGTTGGCTATCAGTGATACATACTCCAAAGCAAAACTAAATGAACCTTTGATGCAGGAAAGTATGGTTACAATATTAAATAAAAGAGCCTAAAAACAGCTCCATGTCTTCTTGTGTCTAATTAGAACTTGCTCTATGGAATACTAAGATTGATTCCTTTATGAATGTTACTCTTGGTCTTCAGATCTCTGAGCTTCTCTGGATCCCCAAAACTTGATTCCCTTTAACTTCAAATATCTAAATATTTTCTCTCTCCTATAGTTTTGCTCTCTCCTCACTTAGTCAACAAATCAGATTTGCATTCAGTCAATGGTAAGAAAAACAATCATTTTAAAAGTGAACAATAAACTGCTAGAGATGGTGTGGAGTAAAGGGAACCCTTTTGCACTGCTGGTGGGAATGTAAATTGATACAACCACTATGGAAGACAGTATGGAGATTCCTTAAAATATTGGGAATAAAACCACCATGTGACCCAGCAATACCACTTCTAGACATATACCCTGAGGAAAACAAAACTGAAAAAGACACATGTACCTCAATGTTCACTGCAGCACTATTTACAATAACTAGGACAAGGAAACAAACTAGATATTTACCAACAGATGAATGGATAAATAATCTGTGGTACATATATACAGTGGAATACAACTCAGCCCTAAAAAGGAACACATTTGAGTCAGTTCTAATGAGGTGGATGAACCTAGAGCCTATTATACAGTGAAGTAAGTCAGAAAGTAAAAAAAAAAAACAAAAACATACATTAATGCATATATATGGAACCTAGAAAGATGATACCAATGAACCTATCACAGGGAAGCAGTGGAGACATAGACATAGAGAACAGACTTATGGACAAGGGTGGAGAGAGGAAGGGGATGGTGAGATGAGTGGAGAGAGTAGCATGGAAGAATATACACTATATGTAAAATAGGTAGCAATGGAAATTTGCTGTATGACTTGGGGAACTCAAACCGGGGCTCTGTAACAACCTAGAGGGGTAAGAAAGGAGGGAGGTGGAAGGGAAGTTCAGGAGGAAGGGGACATATATACACCTATAGCTAATTCATGTTGATGTATGGCAGAAATCAAACTGATACTGTAAAGCAATCATTAATAATAAATATAGTTATTAAAAAAGCAGAACAATAAGCATGGTAAGGATACATTTATTCATCCATTCATCCTAATGTTCATTCAAATTGTACTACATTTAAAACATTGGTAAGTTCTGTGTGGAATAAAAATATGCAAGAGTTGTTCCATGTCATCTATACATATTGCCTATCAGACAGTCAAAAAGAAATACTTTAAAGTGCAGTGGTGCAATATTTGGGAGCTTCCTTGTTTTGGATATCTAATTTTACCTGTTGTGATGCAAAAACATAAATTATTAACATGAAAAGAAAATGATAAGAAGGACTTAGCAATGGTGACTTTCCCAGATAATAGTAATAGCTATATCAGTAACACTAGTCAAGTCTTATGGTAGTCATTTTTCATTGTAATGACTTTTCATACGTCAGTCTTCATTCATTGTGTTTATTTTATAACATGACCTTTGGCAAACAAGTCTTTTTCTAAAGTCTATCACACTTTTCTTATTTGATAAACTCTTCCTGAGATATTGTAGCAGTAGGTGACATTTATTGAGTTCTTTCAAATGCCAGTCATTGTTTCATTAACTCATTCATTAATGTATCACAGGTATCATCTCAACTATCCCTTACATGTAAATGATGACCAACTCAGACCTCAGTTCTACAACCACACTTAACCTTTTCTCTCCTCATTGGACATCTCTGCAAAATATTCCACAGGCCTCTCAATCATATGTCACTTAGAAGAGATGTATCACCTCTGAAAAAATTTCCCTCTTCTTTTAGTACTATCTTGGGGAAGGATTTTGTCATTATTTACCTTACTGATGACTCACTTAGGCTTCTTTCTCCCCTTATAAATTTGCATCCAATTATCAATCAGCAATTTCTATAGATTATAGTTATTAAAAGGCCCCTGAATTTGCCAACAAAGGTCTGTCTAGTCAAACCTATGGTTTTTCCAGTAGTCATGTATAGATGTGAGAGTTCGACCATAAAGAAAGCTGAGTACCAAAGAATTGATGCTTTTGAACTGTGGTGTTGGAGAAGACTCCTGGGAGTCCCTTGGACTGCAAGGAGATCCAACTAGTCCATCCTAAAGTAAATCAATCCTGAATATTCATTGGAAGGACTGATGCTGAAGCTGAAGGTCCAATACTTTGGGCACCTAATGCAAAGAACTGACTCACTGGAAAGATTGAAGGAAGGAGGAGAAGGGGAAGACACAGGATGAGATGGTTGGATGGCATTATTGACTTGATGGACATGAGTTTGAGTAAGCTCCAAGAGTTAGTGATGGACAGGAAGGCCTGGCGTGCTGCTGTCCATGTCCATGGGGTCACAAAGAGTCAGACATGACTGAGTGACTGAACTGAACTGGACTGAAAGAAGCTAAGACAGTAAAAAGAGACATTATAAAATTTATTTCATATCTCTTTCTAAATTAAAAAGTACATTCACTGTGGTTTCATGGAAAAATATAAAAAGATAATTTTGAATTGAAATATTTTTAAAATGAGGAATTATTTTCTGAATAGTGAATGATAGTGTCTTATTTAAGATAACCCACAGGGGTTTTTTTTTATGTTATTGTATATTTATATAAGATCTTCCTATAATGCACAAGAAGAAATTGCACCCCCTTAAGATTTAATGCAACTTATGAATCTCTAGAATTTCTATCCCTTTCTCTTTAATAACATAGGCTGATAAACTGTCTCATTAGGATGTGTGCCCCATTCCTTAACTCACAAATGTGAACTACAATCAAGTTCTCTTCATTTTATTTTTAAAAAATTTCAATAAAAGTTCCATTGGTAGAAGCTTGCTTTGTAATTTCTCTAATGCCCATAAAAACTCATATCTTCCTCTGACTTTGAGAATAGATTGTTCATGTTCCCTTTACGCACAGTTCTCCCACCGCCGATGTTTGACTGCCCAGTGCTGAACACATCAAGTTGAACATAAAATTGTTGTCACTGTTGTTGTTTAAACACAGTTGTGTCTGACTCTTTTGTGACCCCATGGACTGTATCCCACTAGGCTCCTCTGTCCATGGAATTTCCCAAATGAGAATATTGGGAGTGGATTGCCTTTTCCTTTCTCCAGGTGATCTTCCCAACTCAAGGACCAAACCCATGTCTCCTGCATTGCAGATGGATTCTTTAATGCTGAGCCACAGGGAAGCTCCCAAAATAACTTTGAGATTAGGCTCAAAGAACAGAAAAATTAGGACTGGAAGTCAAAGTAAATACTGTTATTATAGCTGGTGTGGGGAAAGGGGACTGTGTGTGTGTATATATATATATATATATATATATATATATATATATATATAATCTCTCTCAGCTGTCTATCTATGCATCTATCTATGCTTCCCTGGTAGCTCAACTGATAAAGAACCCGCCTTCAATGAAGGAGACCCCAGTTCAGTTCCTGGAATGGTAAGATCGTCTGGAGAAGTGATAGGATACTCATTCCAGTATTCTTGGGCTTCTCTGGAGACTCAGACAGTAAAGAATCCACCTGCAATGTGGGAGACATGGGTCCAATCCCAGGTCCAATCCCTGGTTGGAAAAATCCCTGGAGGAGGGCATGGCAACCCACTACAGTATTCTTGCCTGGAGAATCTCCAAGGACTGAGGAGACTGGTGGACTATAGTTCATGGTATCCCAAAGAGTCAGACATGACTGAGTGACTAAGCACACACACATTTTTTGAGAAGGACAATGGAAGAGAAAGAAAGAGAAGACATACAGAGAGAAAGATGGACAGATTAAGATATTTACTATTAAGACACACACACATATATATCTACTATTAAGAAATTACATGCAAAATAATCCCAAATAATATTCAAAGATTCATCTATGATGTGCAAAGAGTGAGTTATGGGGTAGAGGGAGGAAAAACAATAAAGCCCTTTTGGAAAATGTCTATCTATGGAAAGGTATCTCCTATTTGATAACTGGAGAATCTTTCCATGTTGAAGTGAGGCTAAAGTATTCTTCTACATTGGTTTCTCTCTCTCTTTCTCTCTCTCCCTCTCTTTGTATTCGGACACTCTGTACTGTCTGCTACTTAGCCACCCCATGGACTATAGCTGCCAGGCTCCTCTGTACATGGGATTTCTCAAGCAAGAATACTCAAGTGGGTTGCCATTTCCTTCTCCAGGGGATCTTCTCAACCCAGGGATCAAACCAACATCTCTTTTGTCTCCCGAATTGTCAGGTGGATTCTTTACCACTAGCACCACCTGCGAAGCCCACAGTGGTTACTATGTAGGCTTCTGTTTGGTTCAGTTCAGTTGCTCTGTAGTGTCCAACTCTTTGTGAGCCCATGGACTGAAGCATGCCAGGCCTCCCTGTCCAACATCAATGCCTGGAGTTTACTCAAACTCATATCCGTTGAGTTGGTGATGCCATGCAACCATCTCATCCTCCGTTATCACCTTCTGCTCTCGCCTTCAATCTTTCCCAGCAACAGGGTCTTTTCCAATGAGTCAGTTCTTTGCATCAGGTGGCCAAAATATTAGAGCTTCAGCTTCAGCATCAGTCCTTCCAATGAATACTCAGGACTGATTTCCTTTAGGATGGACTGGTTGAATCTCCTTGCTGGCCAAGGGACTCTCAAGATCTTCTCCAACACTGCCGTTCAAAAGCATCAATTCTCCCGCAATCAGCTTTCTTTATAGTCCAACTCTCACATCCATACATGACGACTGGAAAAACCATACCTTTGATTAGATGGACTTTGTTGGCAAAGTAATATCTGTGCTTTTTAATATGCTGTCTAGGTTGATCATAGCTTTTCTTCCAAGAAGCAAGCATCTTTTGATTTCATGACTGCAGTCATCATCTGCAGTGACTTTGGAGCCCCTCCAAAATAAAGTCAGTCACTGTTTCCACTGTTTCAGCAATTATTTGCCATAAAATGATGGGACCAGATGCCATGATCTTAGGTTTCTTAATGTTGAGTTTTAAGCCAACTTTTTCACTCTCTTCTTTGACTTTCATCAAGAGGCTCTTTAGTTCTTCTTCACTTTCTGCCATAAGGGTGGTGTCATCTGTGTATTTGATGTTATTGCTATTTCTCCCAGCAGTCTTGATTCCACCTTGTGCTTCATCCAGCCCAGCATTTCTCATGATATATGTAAGTTAAATAAGCAGGGTGACAATATACAGCCTTGATGTACACTTTTCCCTATTTGGAACCAGTCTGTTGTCCCATGTCTAATTCTAACTATTGCTTCCTGACCTGTATAGAGATTTCTCAAGAGGCAGGTCAAGTGGTCTGGTATTCCCATCTCTTGAAGAATTTAAATGGCGAACCACTCCAGTATTCCTGCCTGGAAAATTCAATTGACAGAAGAGCCTGATGGACTACAGTATATGGGGTCTAAAAGAGTCAGACATGATTGAAGCAACTTAGCACACAGTCAAAGACTTGGTATAGTCAATAAAGCAGAAGTCAATATTTTTTTTTCTGGAACTATATTGCTTTTTCAATGATCCTACAGATGTTGTCAATTTGATCTCTGGTTCCTCTGCCTTTCTTAAATTCATCTTAAACATCTGGAAGTTCACAGTTCACATACTGTTGAAGCCTGGCTTGGAGAATTTTGAGCACTACTTTACTTGTGTGTGAGATGAGTGCAATTTTGTGGTAGTTTGAGCATTCTTTGACATTACCTTTCTTAGGGATTGGAAGGAAAACTGACCTTTTCCAGTCCCGTGGCCACTGTTGAGTTTTCCAAATTTGCTAGCATATTGAGTGCAGCACTTTCATAGCATCATCTTTCAGGATTTGAAATAGCTCAACTGGAATTCCATCACCTCCACCAGCTTTGTTCATAGTGATGCTTCATGAGGCCCACTTGACTTCACATTCCAGGATGTGTGGCTCTAGGTGAGTTATCATACTATCGATAATATCTGGGTCATGAAGGTCTTTTTTGTATAGTTCTTCTGTGTATTCTTGCCACCACTTCTTAATATCTTCTGCTTCTGTTAGGTCCATATTATTTCTGTCCTTTACTGTGCCCATGTTTTCATGAAATGTTCCCTTGATATCTCTAATTTTCTTGAAGAGATCTTTATTCTTTCCCATTCTATTGGTTTCTTATGTAGGTTTCTTATGTAGATCTCTAGTCTTCCCCATTCCTTTGTTTCCTATGTAGATCTGTAGATCTTCAGTCTTTACCATTCTATTGTTTTCCTATGTATGTATAAACTATGTAGGTTTTTAAGATTTGTATTCCCCAAGGAATGATGCTCACTTTCTTCTGTAAAAGCCACTGGGATACTCGGTGTGGATGACCCAGGGGGCAGCATGGAACTTATGGCTGTAATTCCATATGCTGGAAGTTGGGTGAAGAAGGAACAAGAAAAAGAACTCAACTTAATCTGCTTTGCCCATTTAAAAGTAAAAGATTATAATTTCATTGTGAAAAAATTTCCTATGTGTGGGAAAATTGTTTAAAAAAGTGAGCATAATTGTATTTATTGTTCCTAGGGGAATTTTATATTATCTTTAGTGTTCCTTAACTACTGTATTTCTTTTAAGTTTTACCTTTCTTGTTTATGTCTGTAAAAATGATTTCTGTGTGTTTTTAAATGCAAGGTTTAATTTTAATGAAGTAAATCTACACTGAAAACCTTTGTGCTGTGTTTTCACCTGATTTGAATTTAATGTGATTTCAATTGATTTGTGACTTTCATTACTTCCACTACCACAATCACTTGAGAAATAATAGTTTTAAATGTTGTGATTTTATTAAGATATGTATTAATAGTGTTTCATACTTTACATGAGCCTTCCAGATAGTGCAGCAATAACGAATCCATCTGTCAATGCAAGGAGATGCAGAAGATGTGGGTTTGATCCCTCGGTTGGAAAGATCCCATGGAGGAGGGTGTGACAACCCATTCTAGTATTCTTGCCTGGAGAATCCCATGGACAGAGGAGCCTGGGGGTCTACAGTTTATATGGTGGTAAAGAGTCAGACTTAACTGAATGACTGAGCAAACACATAATTTCAAAGCTGTTTTTATAAATTACTTCATCCTCACTTGAGTTCATTGAGGTGGATAAGGTTTATTATTTCCATTTTATAGAAAATATACCTAAGATATATAAAGATTAAGTATCTGGATAAAATGGAGAAGGCAATGGCACTCCACTCCAGTACTCTTGCCTGGAAAATCCCATGGACGAAGGAGCCTGGTGGGCTGCAGTCCATGGGGTCAATAAGAGTCGGACACGACTGAGCAACTCCACTTTCACTTTTCACTTTCATGCATTGGAGAAGGAAATGGCAACCCACTCCAGTGTTCTTGCCTGGAGAATCCTGGGAATGCCGGAGTGTGGTGGGCTGCCATCTCTGGGGTCGCACAGAGTTGGACATGACTGAAGAGACTTAGCAGCAACAGCTTGGATAAATTTTTCAGGGTCAGAGTGAAGCTTTGATATTGGGAAAGATTGAAGGTAAAAGGAGAAGTGGATGACAGCCGACAAGATGATTGGATGGCATCATAGACTCAATACATTTGAGTCTGAGCAAGTTCCAGGAGATGGTGATGGACAGGGAAGTCTGGCATGCTGCAGTCCATGGGGTAGCAAAGAGGTAGACACGACTGAGTGACTGAACAATAACAACAAAAGAGTGAAGCTTTAATAATGGGATTCATGATCATTAGACAATGGCAATGTGATTTTTGTGGAAAGAGTCTGAAAAACTTAGATTCAGAGTCATATTTTGAAAGTTACTGTGTGATCTTGGTCAAGTAAATTAAACCCAGGGAATCCAAGTTTTACTAACTATCAAATAGAGATAATAATAATTACCTCAC
This sequence comes from Nanger dama, assembly GCA_917880005.1. NCBI lineage: Eukaryota > Metazoa > Chordata > Mammalia > Artiodactyla > Bovidae > Nanger > Nanger dama. Next base: position 5,376,650 of record CAKJTW010000043.1, on the reverse strand, counting down.
TGAAATATCATGAAATACATGCTATATGTAGAAATAACATACTTAAAGCAAATAGTAAGAAAATGGTGCTTATTATATGGTCAGTGAACTGCAGTTCATATTACTGTTACCTCCCTTCCTATTGAACATATACTAATGTGTCTTTTCTTCACATTCAAAAATCATACATGCCAGGTTTCTCATTAGTGAATGTCTCTTCCTCCCAGTGCATGTTCAGCCACTTCAGTCATGTTCAACTCTTCCCAAAGAGTTGGGACTACCCTATGGACTGTAGCCTGCCAGTCTCCTCTATCCACAGGATTTTCCAGGCAAAATACTAGGGTGAGTTACCATGCTCTGCTACATGGGATCTTCCCGGCCCAGGGATCAAATCCATGTCTCTTGCATCTCCTTCATCGCAGACAGATTCTTTATCACTGAGCCACTGGGGAAGCCCCCTCCCAGTATTGGGGTTTGATCAAATAAACCTAGAGGAAAATCTTAGCTTTGACAATTTCATAGCAGAAGAATAACTTTTCTGAAAACTTTCAGCTGAAAAATCTATAACTAAATGGGCAGGGGTAAATTCTCATTTTTTTTTTTAATACCAAAAGAGAAATAGAATAAAAAGCCAATCTTAGTCTTAGATGTGTTAAAAGCCTCAGACATCCCAAATTTGCTTGGTTCCAAAGCTGCTCATAGATATATCTTGTGGAGGAACAGTGTTCCCGGACCCTGCTAGACAATGACAAACCAATGGTGAAGTCCCATAAACTTAATGGAGAGAGGATCACAGGCCTGTGAGTTTCAGAGAAGCCATCATGAAAAACTGTGGGCTGGCAAGAGCAGAACCTCTGCCCACAGCTGTAGTGTTGCTGTGGAAAAATGGAAGTTACTTTCTCTCTTTTTAATAAAAAGTCCTTAGTAGACATTGTACACAACATGTTTGAAAAGAGAACTGTTGTCTTCCTCCCTGACTATCTAGAAGAAGGAATTCTTCATGCTTCTGAAACATAGAAAAGCTGATAAGGATACTTCATGACAAAACTTTATTTTTAATTAATCAATTAATGTTGAAAAGCCAACCAGCAGGAAAGAGCTGAGATAAATAGAAGTTGAATATCCAATGAAAAAGAAATCCTCCTTAAACTACAGTGAATCGCACCATATAAGCACAGTAAAAAACTCAGACATTAACAGCCCCAGATACTCAACAAAAACAACGGAAGAAAAGTCTAAAAATAGCATTGTTTTGATATTCTGAAGAGTTTTCTCAGGTAGAGCTGGCAACTTTGGACTGAAAATACCTTCAGTTAACTGTCTCAGATCTTAGCTTATATTCATTTATCTTGGAAAAGAATTGAAAAAAAAGTAAACTTTTACTCTTCTGTAAGATCTTATTTCCTTATATACTCCCTGCTCTAGATTCTGCTTTAGATACTGTCATCCTATAAATCATTTGTACGCTAAGTCTCCTTAATATTTTCACTAGTATATTACATCATACCATTATTTAATTAAAGAATAATAATAAGACACAGACATAATAAATCACTCAGATGAATGAGCAATTCACTTTCAAGTGAAAAGCATCTGAACTCAGCTGTGCAATGGAAAGTAATCTCTTTCAATAACACCACAGGCTTGGGGAATGATAGTTATCTAAAGAAACATTATAAACACATTTGACTTTGAAAGGTTAGAAACACCCAGAATATCTTTTTTCATTTGCAGGGGAAAAGAAATACCTAATTATAAACGTAATTTATATGTGCCCAGTTGACTTAAATATGAATGTTCAAGATCTTTTATATGCTTTAAAATGATGAAGCAGGGAACATAGAAACAGAAAATAAAATTACAGAGCAAGAAGTGTTCTGTTGCAAGAAGGTTAGCAGACACCACATATACACTCGCAATTAGGGATTTAGAGTTTTATACACACATGCACACTAAACAAACTAAGCCTCACTGTATATGTGAGTTGAAAATTTTTGTGTCAGAAGCAGAGATTCCAACACAGTGGAGAGAATACATGACAAAGTACTGAAGGAAATTATACATGTTCATCAGATTTTAAGTCCTAGAATGTTAAGAGATCTATATTGTGCCTTTGGAAATGAAGGCAGGATTAGAGTTTGAAGAATACAACTGGCAAGAATATTTCAGGATTCAAAAATTAACCACATTCTTTGATGTTAGTTCAGGGTTGGGTCTTAATTAATCAGATTGATACCAAAGATGGTTATTTAATAGTTTCTAAGTAATTTCACTTATAAAATAAAATGCATGTTCTATTTCAATATGCTCATGAATGTGGTCACAATTCCATTCTTTATGATGTAACTGTGAATTTCTGTTTTGAGATAAGAATAAAATAATCTACATTTTTTTCACCACTGAAGAGAGAATGAACCCAGAGAATAACATCTTAGTCTATAAACAAGATTCAACTAAAATAACGATGTTATAGCTATCTAACTGTTAAAGTATAAGCTATAATACAAACTTCTGTCATTTCTAAATAGCCTTCTCTAATTTTTACTGTTTGTCATACTGCTTTGGAATCAACATTAAAAATCAAGTGTAAATATCTTTAAAAACCAATTCCAACTTGATGGAGGTCAGACAGGTCTTAAGTCATAAATCAAACAGCAGAAGAGTCACAGAGAGAACAAATTCCTTCTGTCTCAATTTCAACTTACTATGAGTGTATCTAGTGCTATCGAATGACTGAGAGTTTAGAACAGTGCACTCTACATTGTAGTCTGACAGCCTAACACAAGTCCTGGACCCTTTTTCATGGCCACTGCCCCTCCCACCTCCAGACTCCCTCTCTTCTATCTACCAAGGAATTTTGGCAAGTAAGACTCAGGACAACAGTGAGTCCGGGAGAAGGGCAAGAAATACATAGTGCAAAGACAATGATAATAATATATAAAACTTATACCTTAAGTAACCTTACATGCTATGATAAAGACAAAAAAGAAAAGGAAAGATATAGCCTTTTAAATGCAGAGTTCCAAAGAAAAGCAAGGAAAGATAAGAAAGCCTTCCTCAGTGATCAGTGCAAAGAAATAGAGGAAAACAATAAAACAGAAAAGACAAGAGCTCTCTTCAAAAAAGTAGAGAACTGCTCAATATCTGATTACAGTTTCAATTTCCATGCTTGTGATGGGTCTGTTAAGATTTTCTATTTCTTCCTGGTTCAGTTTTGGAAAGTTGTACTTCTCTAAGAATTTGTCCATTTCTTCCAAGTTGTCCATTTTATTGGCACATAATTGCTGATAGTAGTCTCTTATGATTCTTTGTATTTCTGTGTTGTCTGTCGTGATCTCTCCATTTTCATTTCTAATTTTATTGATTTGATTTTTTTTCTCTTTGTTTCTTGATGAGTCTGGCTAATGGTTTGTCAATTTTATTTATCCTTTCAAAGAACCAGCTTTTTGCTTTGTTGATTTTTGCTATGGTCTCTTTTGTTTCTTTTGCATTTATTTCTGCCCTAATTTTAAGGATTTCTTTCCTTCTACTAACTCTGGGGTTCTCTATTTCTTCCTTTTCTAGTTGCTTTAGGTGTAGAGTTAGACACATATATATATGGAATTTAGAAGGATAGTAATGAAGACCCTCTATGTGAGACAACAAAAGAGACTCAGAGGTATAGAACGGACTTTTGGACTCTGAGGGAGAGGGAGAGGGTGGGATGATTTGGGAGAACGGCATTGAAACATGTATACTATCTTGTAAGAATGAAGCGCCACTCTATGTTCAATACAGGATGCAGGACGCATGGGGCTTGTGCACGGGATGATTCAGGGAAAGGATGTGGGGTGGGAGGTGGGAGGGGGCTTTGGCATTGGGAGATAGTGGACACCTGCGGCTGACTCATGTCAATGTATGGCAAAACAAATACAGTATTATAATAAAAAAAAATAGAGATACCAAGGGAATATTTCATGAAAAGATATGCACAATAAAGGACAGAAATAGTATCGACCTAACAGAAGCAGAAGATATTAAGAAGTGACAAGAATACACGGAACTATACAAAAAGATCTTCATGACCCAATAAACACAAAGGTGTAATCACTCACCTAGAGCCAGACATCCTGGAATGTGAAGTCAAATGGGCCTTAGGAAGCATCATTATGAACAAAGCTAGTGGAGGTGATGGAATTCCAGTTGAGCTATTTCAAATCCTGAAAGATGATGATGTGAAAGTGCTGCACTCAATATGCCAGCAAATTTGGAAAACTCAGCAGTGGCCACAGGACTGGAAAAGGACAGTTTTCATTCCAATCCCAAAGAAAGGCAGTGCCAAAGAATGCTCAGACTATCACATAATTGCACTCATCTCACACACAATAAAGTAATGCTCAAAATTCAGCAAGCCAGGCTTCAGCAGTACGTGAACTTCCAGATGTTCAAGCTGGTTTTAGAAAAGGCAGAAGAACCAGAGATCAAATTGCCAGTATATGCTGGATCATCAAAAAGCAAGAGAGTTTCAGAAAAACATCTATTTCTGCTTTATTGAGTACGCCAAAGCCTTGACTGCAGGGGTCACAACAAACTGTGGAAAACTTCAAGAGATGGGAATACTAGACCACCTGACCTGCCTCCTGAGAAACCTGTATGCAGGTCAGGAAGCAACAGTTAGAACTGGACATGCAACAACAGACTGGTTCCAAATAGGAAAAGGAGGACGTCAAGTTTGTATATTGTCACCTTGCTTATTTAACTTATATGCAGAGTACATCATGTGAAATGCTGGACTGGATGAAGCACAAGCTGGAATCAAGATTGCCAGGAGAAATATCAATAGCCTCAGATACACACAGATGGCACCACCCTTATGGCAGAAAGCAAAGAGGAACTAAATAACCTCTTAAAGAAAGTGAATGAGGAGAGTGAAAAAGCTGGCTTAAAACTCAACATTCAAAAACAAAGATCATGGCATCTGGTCCCATCACTTCATGCCAAATAGATGGGGAAATAATGGAAACAATGACACACTTTTATTTACTTGGGTTCCCAAATCACTGCAGATGGTGACTGCAGCCATGAAATTAAAAGACACTTGCTCCTTCGAGGAAAAGCTATGACCAACTTAGACAGCATATTAAAAAGCAGAGACATTACTTTGCTGATAAAGGTCTGTCTAGTCAAGGCTATGATTTTTCCAATAGTCATGTATGGATGTGAGAGTTGACTGTGAAGAAAGCTGAGCACCGAAGAATTGATGCTTTTGAGCTGTGGTGTTGGAGAAGACTCTTGAGAGTTCCTTGGACTGCATGGAGATCCAATCCGTTCATTCTATAAGGAAATTAGCCCTGAATATTCATTGGAAAGGCTGATGCTGATGCTGAAGCTGAATCTCCAATACTTTGGCCACCTGATGCAAAGAGCTGATTCATTGGAAAAGACTCTGATGTTGGGAAAGATTGAAGGCAGGAGGAGAAGGGGATGACAGAGGATGAGATGGTTGTATAGCATCACTGACTCAATGTACATGAGTTGAGCAAGCTCTGGGAGTTGGTGGTAGAGAAGCCTGGTGTGCTGCAGTCCGTGGGGTTGCAAAGAGTCAGACCCAAGTGAGCGACTGAACTGAACTGAAGTACTGAATACAAAGTTTTTATCATATTATTATTTGGAAATTTAAATATTATAATGTAAATGGTTTATTATTTAATATCCCCATTTAACAGAAGAAAATACTGAACATAGATGCACTGAATTAGCTGACTAAAATCTCACATCTAGGAAGTTCATGAGCTCAGATCAAACCCTGAAATATGACTTTAAAACTCAAACTCACCACTCTGCTAACTTGAAAATAAAACAGTCAATTTTTAAAACAACCTGAAAAAAGAGAGCATTTGGTTAATGAAGTGATTTACCAAAGCCAGCATGGCAATCCTCTCTGGCATTCTTGCCTGGAGAATCACATGGGCACAGGAGCCTGATGGGGTACAGTCCCCATAGGGTCAAAAAGAGATGGATATGACAGAAGTGACTTACACATACACACACACAAACACACACACAAATGTTTTGGTCCTTTTGGTTGTACGTATATTTAAGAGATCTGAAAGAAACCTAAAATGTTTCTTTCTTAAAACTGAAAAAGAATAGTTGAGTAGCTTCCACTCAGTACAATAAAAATATATTTATTTATTCAACAAATATACTTTTTACATCTATCCCATGCCACATACCATTCTAGGTACTTGAGATAGAATAGTGGATAAACAGGAAAAGCCCCTGCGTTTGTAAAGTGACATTATACTGGAGAAAGACAGATACTATGATATGTTAGGAAATAGCAAATTTTATAGAGAAAAGAAAAATATCAGGAAAGACTGATGAAGAATTGTATTCTAAGAAGTACAGTCTGTAATATCCTTATAAAACTTGGCATTTAAGCAAAAAGTTGGAAATGACAGAGCCAACTTTAGAAATATTGGGAGAAAGGGTATATAAAGCAGAGGAAACATTAAAAAGCACTGATGGGGAAGGATGCCTGGCATGTACGAGGTGCTGGGAGACTAGCATGGTAGGAGCAGGAATGGCCAGGGGAATGGCTGGAATAGACCGAGCCAGAAAGGTATGAGGAGACAGATATTGCAGAGTGTATAGAGCATACAAAAATGCTTTAATTTTAATTGTAAATAGGATGAAGAGACATCAGAGGGTTTTGAACAAGAAAGAGACGTAATCACATTTAGTTTTAACATTATCGCTCTGGCTTCTCTGTTGAATATAGGCTACAAGACAGAAATTGAGGGGAAAGTAAGAGATCAATGGCAATGATTTTGTTGAGAAATGAAGGTAATCTATGGATATGACAGTGAGGGTGCTGACAAGTGGTATAATTTAAGGTATACTTTAAAAATAGAGCTGAAAGAATTTTTCAGTGGGTTCATTGTGAGCCATGAGAGTCTTTTTGGACAGGTTGAGTTTGAGATGTCTGTTACATATCCAGTAGAGATGAAAAGAAGGCAGTTAAACATACAGATTTGGTGTTCAGGATAAGGTCAGACTGGAGGAGAAATTTTAAGGATCATCAGCACATGAACATTATTTAAAATCCCAGCACTGGATAAGTAAGTGTAGACTGAGAAATGAAAAGGTTAAAGGACTGAATCTTGGGCTATTCTAAAGAAGTTTAGAGATCAGGAAAAAAAAAAAAGAAAAAGAAACACTAGAGAAAATGTAAAGGAGGGACTAGTTGGTCGTGGAAAGATGGAAATATGCACCATGAAAAAAGGATCACTTACTAAAAGTATGATACTGATCATGAACAACTGATTTCAGTAACATGGTAATCTTCGATTATGTATAACATTAGTTTCATGGAGTGATGGGAATGGAATGTTTATTGTAGTGAAATTAAGGGAATTTGGAAAGAAAACAGTCGGTAGTAATGAGTAGTATTACTTCCTGAGCATTTTTCTATAACAATAAATGGTGAAATGGGATATTAAGTACAATGGGCTTGGGGTCAAAACAAAGTTTTTAAGATATAAATATTGATGGTCAATGGTCGATGGTCTCAATCCAGGAAGAGAGAATTTTGCTAATAGAGGAGGGATAAGTTTGCTCACGCAAGATCCTTGAGTAAGAGAGAGGAATAGGATCTCATAGTGGAGAACTTAGCCTTAAAGAGTAACTGAGAATTGATAACAAGAGGGAAGTGAGAGTGTGTGGGCTTGGATGTTGGTAGGAAAGTAGATGTGGTCATGGGCACTCAGTGCCTTGAGTTTTCCAACAAGGTAGAAAGCAATTATTTGACCTTAACACATAAGGAAACATTTTTTTTTTTTTTTTAATCCCCATAGAGTTTAGCACTGACTGTATTGTTGGTTTTTTCCTGATCCACTTCAATTTGAAATCCTGTTAACATCTTTCTAAAGGATTGGATGTGAGAGTTGGACTGTGAAGAAGGCTGAGCACCAAAGAATTGATGCTTTTGAACTGTGGTGTTGGAGAAGACTCTTGAGAGTCCCTTGGATTGCAAGGAGATCCAACTAGTCCATTCGAAGGAGACCAGTCCTGGGATTTCTTTGGAAGGAATGATGCTAAAGCTGAAACTCCAGTACTTTAGCCACCTCATGAGAACAGTTGACTCATTGGAAAAGACTCTGATACTGTGAGGGATTGGGGGCAGGAGGAGAAGGGGACGACCAAGGATGAGATGGCTGGATGGCATCACTGACTCGATGGACGCGAGTCTGAGTGAACTGGGGGAATTGGTGATGGACAAGGAGACCTGGCATGCTGCAATTCATGGGGTTGTAAGGAGTCAGACACGACTGAGCAACTGAACTGAACTGAACTGAAAGGACTGGAATTCATTCAGTTGTAAGGAGTCAGACACGACTGAGCAACTGAACTGAACTGAACTGAAAGGATTGGAATTCATTCGGTCTTTTGGTAGTAATTCACCATTGGGAACTAGAGCAACAGAGAAATCTACAGCAATACTGGAATTCAGCCATAAACACCTGGAAACCCTCTTAAATCTCGAGGGATGGTATGGGGAGGGAGGTGCGAGGGGGGTTCAGGATTGGGAACACGTGTACACCCGTGGCGGATTCATGTTGATGTATGGCAAAACCAATACAATATTGTAAAGTAAAAAAAAAAAAAAAATCTCTGACTCTGCATTCTTTTCAACAGTAGCAACTTCCGACAGAGGGTGAACACAGGGTGCCTGGCAATAACTGCTTAACTGGATCATAACAAATAAGTCAGGAAAGTAAATTTAGGGGAGGAACTTCTGCTCAACAAGAGGTGCCTCTTCAAAAAAAGTTCCCTTTTTCAGCAGTGTTGGTCAAGTTGGCAGAAATTCCAAAATAGCATTATAATCTAAGATAGATGCTGTGCTCTTTTATTTATTCACGTGATTAACAGTGTAGGGTTAACTCTTCTGACCTCAGAAATAACTTCAACTGCCAATGGAAATTATCAAGTTTTCAGTTCAGTTCAGTCACTCAGTCATGTCCGACTCTTTGCCACCCCATGAACTGCAGCACACCAGGCCTCCCTGTCCATCACCAACTCCCGGAGTGCAACCAAACCCGTGTCCATTGAGTCAGTGATGCCATCTAACCATCACATCCTCTGTCTTCCCCTTCTCCTCCTGCCCTCAATCTTTCCCAGCATCAGCGTCTTTTCAAATGTACATCAGGTGGCCAAAGTACTGGAGTTTCAGCTTCAATATCAGTCCTTCCAATGAACACCCAGGACTGATCTTTAGGATGGACTGGTTGGATAGCATTGCTCAAGAAGTGAAGATAAAGACAAAATTCATTATTTTATATATTTGAGATAAATTTCACATTCAGCCTTGAAGGATGTATCAGTGGCTTAAAGAAAGGTAGACCTCTCTAGTTTTCCTATATATTCAAATCAATTCAGCATACTGTTTGCTTTTTTAAAAAACTGTACACCTACAATGAACTTTGAATGCTCATTTTTATTCAAAATTTCATTTCCATGGCAAGTTGTGCTAATGGCCTTTGCACTCAAATAAGGTTTGTTTACCAGTTTTGTAGCCATATTTGGCAAATTTTAGCAAGTAGAAACCCCTCTTTTCCCTCTTATTTGTTCTTGGAATTGTTCTTTTATTGGTTTCCTGATTTTTCTTTAAGCTTTGAGACTACTGCATCTTACAAGAACTAGGCTGACTGGCAAAATAGGCTTGCCAACAGCTCTTTCACTCCCATAAGGCTTTGGTTTTGAGAGTTGGGGAAACTGAGAACTTAAGGGAACCAAACTCAGGAACCCACAGTTGGTTGCATTGTGCCATTGGTTTAGGGGCTGGACACAGGACCTGTCTGCTGCTGAGTGAGCTAGACACATTTGGGTTTGTTGTCACATACTGAAATGTAAGTCAGCCCTAAGTAATCAAAACACTTATTTTATTTTTCTTTTTTATTAGGAACTTTCTGATGGAAAATGATGTGTAAAACATTTGATATTTAAGACAATAAAGTTTTTATCGTAAGAAAAAAAAGAAGTAAATATAGTGACTATGTCCTGTGAAATAACCTATAGGAAATAAATCTTCCCCTGTTTCTGTAAAGCTTCTAAGTGACAGGATAGTTTGAAATAATGGTGGACATTTTTACTCTCAATTTAAGAAAAATAAAAATCCTTTTTGTATGTATAAAATAGCCATTTTTCTAAGCATAAAGCTGAAAGATGATCTCCTATACATTTTTTATGGTGTGATTATTTTATTTTATTTTATTTTTGCTTTGGGGCATTTTTTAAATTTATTTAACTGGAAGTTAATTACAATGTTGTATTGGTTTTGCCATACATTTAGGCTTTTTCGGTATTACTATCTTTGGCTTGAGACAACCCTTACTACAACCCACAATTATGCTCCACGTTAGAATAATTTGCTGTAAGGAGAGAAATGATATGCATCCTTACCCCTGACAGCTATAAAGAAATGAAATGTATCTGTTAAATTCCCTTCTATTGCTCCCTTACATTTGCATATTCTTAAATAACTGTCCTAATAGCAAGAGCATGGAAAATAATTCCATCTTTATTCATTTTTGGCCAATTTTTTAGCTTAACCACTGCAAAGATATGGATGACCTCATATGACATATAATTAAGTATTCTATCTATAGTTATTAATGACAGAAAAGGTACAGCTTGACTTACACTGGCCCATTACTTACCTTTAGCTTTATATTACTGGTATTTTTTAAAAGTTAGAATAAGTAATATTTAAAAAAAAAACCCACTGAAGTTCAAGAAAAGATTTAAAGAAATTTTATACCACAGTTGAGTTGTCAAAAGGAGAAAAAAAATTTACATTTACATTAAATACTTATGAATTATCAGTGACCTTTCAAAAACTGTGTTTCAAATATCTACTCTGAGACTCTTGGCTAAGCCATGATCAAAGAGCAGTAAACTATCTGAGTGTACCAAACTATAAATTGAAGAATTTTAATAATTCCATTTAGATGCTAATTTGCCATCTAGATAAATTCATCACTACTTTGATATGCCACATCAATATATGACTTTGGGAAGCATCAGGGTTAATTTATTGCGTATGGTGTGATATTTCTTCTATATCAGTGCTAAAATATACATTAGACTTCTTCTCTATAAATTATGTTTGTAACACATATCCCATAAATTTCAATATCTGTTTGTATACCTGTTTTTAAAATACTGGAAGAACTGCAATCACCAGTTGGATATATGGTATTTCACAAGTGTCCATTTATTCTTTTATTTTTTTCACACAACCCTCTAGATTGCTTTTGTTTCATTTATCACAGATGCTCTGATGCACTCTCTTACTTTGGTAGATGTGTTATACTTGTTGGTCTCCAGGTTTCTAGGAGGACTTACTCAAAACAGAGAAGAAAAATGATATTTCTCAATGACTTTATACAACTTTTGACAGAATCCTATGCAGTGTTTCTAAATACTCTTAGCAAACTAAGAGGCAAATGTTTTTCAATATACTGTAACTTCTCATAACAGTTCCTTTATTTTCCTTCCACATTTAGCCTTTTTCCTGTCTCAATTATTTTTCTTTACCATTTATCAAGTATTTCCTTTGCTAACTCATATCTTTAACATAATTTATATGAGGCATAATATTTTTTCAACAAACTCATTCTTAACTTTAGATCATCTATCTCTCCCCATTTTTTACACAGAGCTAATGTTCTATTATTTTTTTCTTTTAAACTCTATAACTTTCATTTGCCATATGTTTCTTCTCTTTGCATTTCATTTGATATAGAGAAAAAAGGGAGAAGAGAAAGAAAACCAATAGTCTGAACTCATTCATCCAGTAGGGCACGATGTTAGGTTCTTTATATCTATTAAGCAATTTAGTTTTCATAGAAAACAGATAAAGTATACATATATAACAAATAGAAAAGTGAAAGTGAGGTCGCTCAGTCGTATCCCACTCTTTGTGACCCCAGGAACTGTAGCCTATCAGGCTCTTCCATCCATGGGACTGTCCATGCAAGAGTGCTGGAGTGGATTGCCATTTCCTTCTCCAGGGGATCTTCCTGACCCAGGAATCAAACCCAGATCTCCTCATTGCAGGCAGATGCTTTACCGTCTGAGCCACCAGGGAAGCCCATATAACATATAAACAAAGACTAAAAACTCATTCTCTGACCAACAAACACATGAGATGCTCAACACCACTACTTATTAGAGAAATACAAATCAAAGCTACAATGAGGTATCACTTCATATCATCAGAATGGCCATCATCAAAAAGTCTATGAACAATAAATGCTGGAAATGACATGGAGAAAAGGGAAACCTCCTACACTGTTACTGGGAATGTAACTGTACCTACTGTTAGTGGGTACAGCTACTGTGGAGAACAATCTGGAGGTTTGCCAAAAACTAAAAATAGAACTATCAAATGAACCAGCAATTCCACTCCTGAGCATATTCATGGAAAAAAACCATAACTGAGAAAGATATATTAATCCCTATGTTCACTGCAGCCAGAACATGGAAGGAACCTAAATGTTCATCAACAGAGGAATGGATAAGATGTGGTACATATATACAATGGAATATTACTCAGACATAAAAGTAACAAAATTGTGCCATTTGCACAGATATGGATAGACATAGAGATTTTCATACAGAGTGAAGTAAGTCAGAAAGAGAAAAAAAGTAGCAATAATATCACATATATGTAGAATATAGAAAAATGGTATAGATGAACTAATCTGTAAAGCAGAAATAGAGACTCAAATGTAGAGAATAAAGTTAGTGATAACAAGCGGGAGAGGGATGGTGGGATGAACTGGGAGGTTGGGATTGACATATATATGCTACTCTATATAAAACAGATAACTAATGAGAACAAGCACAGGGAACTCTACTCAGTGTTATGCAGTGACCTAAATGGGAAGGAACTTAAAAAGAGAGGGTCAGCTCAGTTCAGTTCAGTTCAGTCTCTCAGTCGTGTCTGACTCTTTGCAACCCCATGAATTGCAGCACGCCAGGCCTCCCTGTTCATTACCATCTCTTGGAGTTCACTCAGAATCATGTCCATTGAGTCCGTGATGTCATCCAGCCATCTCATCCTCATTCATCCCCTTCTCCTCTGCCCCCAACCCTCCCAGCATCAGAATCTTTTCCAGTAAGTCAACTCTTCACATGAGGTGGCCAAAGTACTGGAGTTTCAGCTCTAACATCATTTCTTCCAAAGAAATCCCAGGGTTGATCTCCTTCAGAGTGGACTGGTTGGATCTCCTTGCAGTCCAAGGGACTCTCAAGAGTTTTCTCCAACACCACAGTTCAAAAGCATCAGTTCTTCGGTGCTCAGCCTTCTTCACAGTCCAACTCTCACATCCATACATGACCACAGGAAAAACCATAGCCTTGAATAGACGGACCTTAGTTGACAAAGTAATGTCTCTGTTTTTGAAAATACTATCTAGGTTGGTCATAACTTTTCTTCCAAGGAGTAAGCGTCTTCTAATTTCATGGCTGCAGTCACCATCTGCAGTGATTTTGGAGCCCCCAAAATAAAGTCTGACACTGTTTCCACTGTTTCCTCATCTATTTACCATGAAGTGATGGGACCAGATGCCATGATCTTCATTTTTTGAATGTTGAGCTTTAAGCCAACTATTTCACTCTCCTATTTCACCTTCATCGAGGCCCTTTAGCTCCTCTTCACTTTCGGCCATAAGGGTGGTGTCATCTGCATATCTGAGGTTATTGATTTTCCTCCTGGCAATCTTGATTCCAGCCTGTGTTTCTTCCAGTCCAGCGTTTCTCATGATGTACTCTGCAGATAAGTTAAATAAGCAGGGTGACAATATACAGCCTTGACGTACTCCTTTTCCTATTTGGAACCAGTCTATTGTTCCATGTCCAGTTCTAAGTGTTGCTTCCTGATCTGCACACAGATTTCTCAAGAGGCACATCAGGTGGTCTGGTATCCCCATCTCTTTCAGAATTTTCCACAGTTTATTATGATCCACACAGTCAAAGGCTTTGGCATAGTCAATAAACCAGAAATAGATGTTTTTCTGGAACTCTCTTGCTTTTTCCATGATTCAGTGGGTGTTGGCAATTTGATCTCTGGTTCCTCTGCCTTTTCTAAAACCAGTTTGAACATCAGGAGTTCACGGTTCACGTATTGCTGAAGCCTGGCTTGGAGAACTTTGAGCATTCCTTTACTAGCATGTGAGATGAGTGCAATTGTGCAGTAGTTTGAGCATGCTTTGAATGTATACATATAATGGATACACTTTGCTGTACAGCAGACACTAACACAACACTATAAAACAACTATACTCTAATAAAAACTAAAAAAAAAAAAAAATTAGTCTCAAAACTATAACTTAACCAAGCCATATATTTATTAAGTGGATAAAACAGAATTCAAACTCAGGTCATGTACTATCAGTTTTTTCATCTCACTTTGCCATTCTCTACCACTATTACTGGAAAGAATTTAATCATAAACTATTTGTCATGAGTATTTCTGTTCCCAGCAGTGTCTGCCTTCCTGTTGAGTACCACAAGCATCTCTTTTTCCAGACATTGCTACTACTGGGCAGGACATCCAAAGAGTATTGCTATGCCCTAATATTGTCAGAATGTTTTAGTGGAACTTTTCTTTATTATATGAGACTAAAACAAAAGCCCATACAGATTTGGGTCTGTCAAGAAATCTGAATCACCATGCTTCTGTGTTGGAAGCTAAGATTTTGCTGGAGTCATATTTGTTCACTTCTCTCTTATGGTGTATTTTCTTCTAAAAGACACATACAAATTATTTATGTATGTACTAAAAACTATTAATAACACATTTAAATTAAGTGACATCTGCAGTTATAAATCATAAAGTATGGAAATATAGTTCCTAGATATGAAAAATCTCTTGTATATCCAGAACTGACTACAGAACTTAAATACATCTAAGATCCACAGATCAAAACCAATCTAGGCCCATTCTGTGTAAGAAATATATCAATAATCTCTCTTCTCTCAGAGCTAGAAATCAGGAAGCACCTTATTATTCTGTTATTTTCAAGGTGACTAAAACCCACTTTAGGAAATCACAAGGATAAAGCAATCAACCAAATTTTAAAAGAAACTGAGTAATGCAACATGTATGACACATATTATAAGTATGTGGTAGCATTTTTTTTAATTAAGTCATTGATTCCAAGCTCTGACAACTCCACAGCTGATTTTCCTGTGTAACAATCAAAGAGCAATTAAGTCATCCTTGTAAGAAATGACATATCATATGGTTGTCCACATGGCTCAAGAATTATAAGCATAATTGGCAAAAAGATTCTAAATATAAAATACACAAAATCGATGGAACAATGACTAGGGCTAAGAAATCACAGGGATCAAAGACAATCAAATACAACTGTACTTGGAGAAAAGCACCATGATCAAAGAATTTGATTGGTGTCATGTAAAGCCAAAATTCACATACCTTCATATGGCTTTTTCACACTTTTCCTACAATTTTCTGCAAGAAAGCACTAAGCCTTTGCATTCTATGTGCAAAATACTGGATATGAGCACAAAGTTTCTCCTTTCATCTGAAGCTAATGCGTGTCAGTGCATATGGAACACACACATAAGTGATGGTGGAGACACACAATATGCAGCTCCATATGTGCTAAAGGAATCAAAGTGTGTTGCCACATTATTAAATTTGTGAGACATTTTTCACACATTTTAAAACAACTTTTCAGGTATTATCTTGTGAGATAAGTATCTTAAAGAATGCTTCATCAAACTTATGGTTGGAACTCTCAGAACTAGTTGTGCCTACTAGAATGAGTGCAACGTTATGGGAACTAATAAATAAAGACAGAAGATGAGATCTTTGCAACCTCTCAGAGAATCCCCCAGATTACAAAGGATGAGGAAGGAGAGGCTATAGATATCAATGGAGGAAAGAGTCAAGGTGTGTTAGCTCCATCCTTGCAGAATTCATGAAGAATTATATTGAATGGGACATGGTGATGATAACAGGATATCACTTAAATAGCTTCATATCCAAGTACAAGGAAATCTTCATGAGTTCATTAGTTCAGTTCAGTTCAGTCATTCAGTTGTATCTCTTTGTGACCCCATGAACCACAGGACGCTAGGCCTCCCTGTCCAACACCAACTTCCGGAGTCCACCCAAACACATGTCTATTGAGTCGATGATGCCATCCAACCATCTCATCCTCTGTTGTCCCCTTCTCCTCCTGCCCTCAAGCTTTCCCAGCATCAGGGTCATTTCAAATGAGTCAACTCTTTGCATCAGGTGGTCAAAGTACTGGCGCTTCAGCTTCAGCATCAGTCATACAAATGAAAACCCAGGACTGATCGCCTTTAGGATGGACTGGTTGGATCTTCTTGCAGTTCAAGGGACTCATAGGGGTCTTCAACACCACAGTTCAAAAGCATAAATTCTTTGGAACTCAGCTTTCTTTATAGTCCAACTCTCACATCCAGCCATACATGACCACTGGAAAAATCATAGCTTGACTAGACGGACCTTTCTTGACAAAGTAATGTCTCTGTTCTTTAATATGCTGTCTAGGTTGGTCATAACTTTTCTTCCAAGGAGTAAGAATATTTTAATTTCATGGCTGCAATCACCATCTGCAGTGACTCTGGAGCCCAGAAAAATAAAGTCTGACACTGATTCCACTGTTTCCCCATCTAGTTGCCATGAAGGGATGGGACCGGATGCCATGATCTTAGTTTTCTGAATGTTGAGCTTTAGGCCAACTTCTTCAATCTCCTCTTTCACTTTCTTCAACAGACTCTTTAGTTCCTGTTCACTTTCTGCCATAATGGTAGTGTCATTTGCATACCTGAGGTTATTGATATTTCTCCCAGCAATCTTGATTCCAGCTTGTGCTTCCTCCAGCCCAGCTTTTCTCATGATATACTCTGCATAGAAGTTAAACAAGCAGAGTGACAGACAATTCAGAGCCTTGATGTACTGCTTTTCCTATTTGGAACCAGTCTGTTATTCCATGTCCAGTTCTAACTGTTGCTTCCTGACCTTCATACAGGTTTCTCAAGAGGCAGGTCACACGGTCTGGTATTCCCATCTCTTTTAGAATTTTCCACAGTTTATTGTGATCCACACAGTCAAAGGCTTTGGCATAGTCAAAAAACCAGAGTGGGCAATAAATATCTGGTTCCTCTGACTTTTCTAAAGCCAGCTTGAGTATCTGGAAGTTTACGTTTCACTTATTGCTGAAAGCTGGCTTGGAGAATTTGGGGCATTACTTTACTAGCATGTGAGATGAGTGCAGTAATGCAGTAGTTTGAGCATTCTTTGACATTACCTTTCTTTGGGATTGGAATGAAAACTGATCTTTTCCAGTCCCGTGGGCACCGCTGAGTTTTCCAAATGTGCTGACATATTGAGTGCAGCACTTTCACAGCATTATCTTTTAGGATTTGAAATAGCTCAACTGGAATTCCACCCACCCACTTTGTTCATAGTGATGCTTCCTAAGACCCAGTTGACTTCACATACCAGGATGTCTGGTTCTAGGTGAGTGATCATACTATCATGATTATCTGGATTGTGAAGATCTTTTTTGTTACAGTTCTTCTATGTACTCTTGCCACCTCTTCTTAATATCTTCTGCTTCTGTTAAGTCCCTGCCATTTCTGTCCTTTATCGAGCCCATCTTTGCATGAAATGTTCCCTTGGTATCTCTAATTTTCTTGAAGAGATCTCTAGTCTTTCCCATTCTATTGTTTTCTTCTGTTTCTTTGCATTGATTGCTGAGGAAGGCTTTCTTATCTCTCCTTGCTATTCTTTAAAACTCTGTATTCAAATGGGTATATCTTTCATTTCTCCTTGGTTTTTCACTTCCTTTCTTTTCACAGTTATTTGTAAGGCCTCCTCAGACAGCCATTTTGCCTTTTGCATTTCTTTTCCTTGGGGATGGTCTTGATCCCTGTCTCCTGTACAATGTCACAAACTTCCATCCATAGTTCATTAGACACTCTGTCAGATCTAGTCCGTTATCTATTTTTCACTTCCACTGTACAGTCATAAGGGATTTGATTTAGGTCATATCTGAATGGTCTAGTGGTTTTCTCAACTTTCTTCAATTTCAGTCTGAATTAGGCAATAAAGAATTCATAATCGAAGCCACAGGCAGCTCCTGGTCTTGTTTTTGCTGACTGTATAGAGCTTCTCCACCTTTGGCTGCAAACAATATAATCAATCTGATTTCAGGGTTGACGATCTGGTGATGTCCATGTGTAGAGACTTCTCTTGTGTTGTGGAAGAGGGTGTTTGCTATGACCAGTGCATCCTCTTGGTAGAACTCTATTAGCCTTTGCCCTGCTTCATTCTGTACTCCAAGGGTAAATTTGCCTGTTACTCCAGTGTTTCTTGAGAAGGCAATGGCACCCCACTCCAGTTCTCCTGCCTGGAAAATCCTATAGATGGAGGAGCCTGGTAGGCTGCAGTCCATGGGGTAATGGAGGGTCGGACATGACTGAGCGGCTTCACTTTCACTCGTTGGAGAAGGAAATGGCAACCCACCCCAGTGTCCTTGACTGGAGAATCCCAGGGACAGGGGAGCCTTGTGGGCTGCCGTCTATGGGGTCACACAGAGTCGGACACGACTGAAGTGACTTAGCAGCAGCAGCAGCAGCAGCACCTAGGTGTTTCTTGACTTCCTACTTTTGCATTCCAGCCCCCTATAATGAAAAGAACATCTTTTTTGGGTGTTAGTTCTAGAAGGTTTTGTAGGTCTTCATAGAACTGTTCAACTTCAGCCTCTTCAGCATTACTGGTGGGGCATAGACTTGGATTACTGTGATATTAAATGGTTTGCCTTGGAAATGAACAAAGATCATCCTGTCGTTTTTGAGACTGCATCCAACTACTGCATTTCAGACTCTTTTGTTGACTATAATGGCTACTCCATTTCTTCTGAGGGATTCCTGCCCGCAGTAGTAGATATAATGGTCATCTGAGTTAAATTCACCCAGTTCAGTCCATCTTAATTTGATGATTCCTAGAATGTCGATGTTCACTGTTGCCATCTCCTGTTTGACCACTTCCAATTTGCCTTGATTCATGTTCCTAACAGGATTCCTTCATTAATAATATCATTCATTTATATATTCACTCACTCATTTTTCTCATGAACTCACTGTCTCAGTAGATCACAAAGCAAACAGCATCTTTTCCCAATCTAAAACTAGGTGCCATTCTAGATTCTTTTCTCTCCCTTACTTTCCCCTGCATTCAATTTTCTAGTTTCTACTTCTATTCACCTCAAATATTCCACCTCCTCAAGGGAATGTCAATCATCACTCTGACCTAGGAAGCCTCCCACTCTTTTTATTTCCATAACATCTATTTATTTATGTATTTCCTTCTAATTTTTATCAACATCTGTCATATCATATTTATTCCTGTTAACGTCCTTATTCCCCAAAGTGATCTAAATACAACCTTAATTATTATGGCTAATGTATACATATTTATTGATTAAATATTTTTGCTAAATGTTTTAAATTCTCAAGTACTTTAAGAAAGGCTTGAAATGTTCACTTGGGAGACTAGTAAACATAAATAAATCTCTTGAGGGAAAAGCCCTCTGCCTCCTCAGTGACACAATACTTGGATCAATTACAAAGAGATGATACCACATTAGATCCCAGTAGGTATGTTGTGCTTATTTTTGAATGATAGTAGCAAAGTCAGTGGCAACTGCATATTGAAATGCAGCCTTATGAATTTAATGTGTTATATATGACAGAAGAAGCAAAAGATGCTGGCAATCATGGAACAATTATGAAAATCATGGACAGTCAAGACCTTCCTGGGGAAAAAAAAGTCCACAAGTTCATAACTATTTCACTAGAGGGGGACTTAGAGGAAAAGGCATTTCATCACCTGTGATCTACACAAATAAGAGCTACCCTTGAGAATACTTACTCAACAAATTTTTAAAGAATTTGTGTATTATTTATTTTATGTCTAATATTTAGGTGATATCATGAGGTATAGTTCCTGTCTGGAAGGAATGTATAACTTTGCTTACTATCTGCATTTTTTTGCTCAGTTTTCAACTAACTACAATGGCTGGCAAAAGGAAGGGGTGTTGTAAAAAGGAAAAAAAAGGCAAAAGGAAGCAGACTATATAATCCATGAATAGCAAAGCTTGTTTCTGACAAAAGTAAACCCCTGATAAATTTTTACATAATTTTATAGTACAGATGATTTATAGTAAAATTTGTATACATCTAATTGGAGCATCAATTTTTACATAGGTCTCTTTGGTAGATTCCAAATTTATAAAACCTTAGGAATACCTATATGCAATAACACAGCTTCCAATTTGTCAGACTCAAAGGACAATTATAATTATCAATTCAGAAGTGAAAAGCAGACAATTGCTAGCAGCAGATCACCTCACCATCTTATTAAAATGCATATTCAGTGGGGTTTGAGTGGGGCCAGAGACTCTGAATTTCTTACAGTCTCAAAGGTTATGTCCATGCTGCTGTGACAGGACCACACAGTGGCTTGATATTCAGGTACTGACTATTGATTTAGAAACTAAGAAGTTCAGAGTTGGAAACTTTTTTGCTCATCTGGATAAAGAAATTGTTAAAAACTGTTGAAAATATGTTAAGAAAGAACATAATACAAGCAAATAACAATAAAATAGTACCTGGATCCACTCTTACAGGAGAGACATCATTTTCACCTCCAGATAAGTGGCCATAGATTAGTTTATATCCAGAAACTAAATGTTTTAGACAATTTACTGGTGACTTATCTGAGTAATTTTCCTATGAATCTACTTGGATTTCATCTCTGATGAAATTTAGGCTAGCATCAGCGATGAAGAAAGCCCACAAATGTATCAAAGCAACCTGAACTGACCATAGTTCTCACTGAATACCTGCCTCTCCTGAAGAACAGTGACCTGCCCACAGTCACTTCTCTTCCCAAGTTTGTGTATGCTGTCACTCAGCCTTCCCACCAGAGGGGTTCTGTTGAAAGATCCCTGTTTAATGACAAATCTCTTGTGACAATATAGGGAAGGATGCATTACTAAAATAGAAATAATAATAATAGTAATACACTGCCAGCACACTGGGCTAGCGTTTTAACATCTGAGAACTAGGAGGTTCTGTTTTCATAATGTGGTAGGGGGTTAAATTCTCTGTCCAAAACTAATAACTGTTCTCCTGTTAACTGAAATATATAAACATGTATATTGCTTGGATTAGGGGATCTATTCATCCTTAGGTATACTTATGCTATAACTTGAGCACTGGCCTCACAGTAGAAAGTTAATGGGGTTTAAATTATGATTTGACAAGAGATTTCTGTTTTGATTTTGTCTCACTCTGAGATGATCAGATTCCTCCTTAGAAAAACATGACATCCCAAGAGATCCTGAGTGAAATCAACCTGTTTGTAAAAATCCTCCTGTGTTAAGGGCCATGGTTTCTATGTCCTTTGGGGCCATTCCTGGGCCATTACAATTTTTTGCTCACTGTTTTAATAACATTTCAGTTCAGTTCAGTTCAGTCGCTCAGTCGTGTCCAGTTCTTTGTGACTCCATGAATCGCAGCACACCAAGCCTCCCTGTCCATCACCAACTCCTGGAGTTCACTCAAACTCACATCCATCGTGTCGGTGATGCCATCCAGCCATCTCATCCTCTGTTGTCCCCTTTTCCTCCTTCTCCTAATCCCTCCCAGCATCAGAGTCTTTTCCAATGAGTTAACTCTTTGCATTACTGGGGTACAAAAGCACACAGAGGTGTTGCCTATGGACTCACAAGGACTATCATGGTTTACAAGTATTTGGCTGCTGCTCCTAAGTTGCTTCAGTCGTGTCCAATTCTGTGCGACCCCATAGAGAAATGGAGTGGGGTGCCATTGCTTTCTCCGACAAGTATTTGGATTACTTACCAAAATATTTGGAGAAGGCAATGGCATCCCACTCCAGTATTCTTGCCCGGAAAATCCTATGGATGGAGAAGCCTGGTAGGCTGCAGTCCATGGGGTTGCGAAGAGTCCAACACAACTGCGCAACTTCCCTTTCACTTTTCACTTTCATGTATTGGAGAAGGAAATGGCAACCCACTCCAGTGTTCTTTCCTGGAGAATCCCAGGGTCGGGGGAACCTGGCGGGCTGCCGTCTATGGGGTCACACGGAGTCGGACAGGACTGAAGTGACTTAGCAGTAGCAGTACCAAAATATTCAACTACCCGTTTTACTTTAAAAGGAGCTCAGACTAAAGGCAAGAATTCTGATCAGAGAACCAATACACTAGCTTCTCATTTATTATATCATTTTATTATTTGATTAGAGGAAAAAACCCTTCCAATTTGCTCTTCTAAAGAGTATTTTTATATTTTTCTCTTAACTGATAAAGACTTTATTTATCAAAGCTCAGTGATAATCCTTATATCATATTCTTCACTTTTTCCAGCAAACCAAATGGTATCCTCATACTTAAAACAATAAGAAAATATCTGTGCCTTCCTACCAAGACAGTAAAATGTTTCCACATATTAATATTATCAAAAACTCCTATAATGAAAACATAATAATAATAAAAAATAAAATTTAAAAGAGATTATCCTACTTCCTTTGTGGCTCAGATAGTAAAGCGTCTGCCTACAATGTGGGAGACTCCAGTTCAATCCCTGGGTTGGGAAGATCCTCTGGAGAAGGAAATGGCAACCCACTCCAGTACTCTTGCCTGGAAAATCCCATGGATGGAAGGGCTACAGTCCATGGGGTTGCAAAGAGTCAGACACGACTGAGAGACTTCACTCACTCACTATCCCACTTTTAGGCATTAGAAAAGTGAAAGTGAAAGTCACTCTATTGTGTCAGACTCTTTGTGACCTCATGGACTGTATAGTCCATGGAATTTTCCAGTCCAGAATGGAGTGGGTAGCTGTTCCCTTCACCAGGGGATCTTCCCAGTCCAGGGATAGAACCCAGGTCTCCCACATTGCAGGCAGATTCTTTACCAGCTGAGCCACCAGGGAAGACTAAGGGTCCAGAAGTAGGTAGCCTATCCCTTCTCCAGCAGATCTTCCTGACCCAAGAATCAAACTGGGGTCTCCTGCATTGCAGGCTGACTCTTTACCAGCTGAGCCACCAGGGAAGACTTAAGGTAATAAACTGGCCAAAGTTGTAGAGCTGAATCAGTTTCAAAAATATTTATTTCCTAGATTTTTGGAAACTGACTGGAGCCCAAATTTATGCATTGATAGTCTTTTGATTGTTGTTAATTCATCTCACCCTTACTTAGGAAAGATTTTATTTCCTGGGTGCCATTATATTCCAATGAGGCTTAGTTTTCTAAGCCTCAAGCTATGTCTTATTTAGATTTTTCTTTCAGAAAGGCTCTCTTTCCATGGGTACTTTCATCTTAACCCATGAATTTATATACAGCTGTAATGGAATTTCACATTTTCCCACAACTTCTCTCATCTGGTTGTTGCAGGTTATGGTTGCCAAATCATAATAGAATAACTGTTACATTTTTATGTTATTTTAATAGCAAAACACTTTCTTGTCTTGATAGAGTATTGTCAAAAGTCCATGCTCATTGCAAATATCTAATGCAAATTTGTATGAGTTCTGTTGCTGATGTAAACTTTCTAAAGAACAATTCAAGTGATTGACAGTATATTTTCTTTTACTTTTTAATACTTTATTTTATGTTAAAATACTGTATTGATTTTGCCATACATTGACACGAATCAGCCACAGATGTACATGATCTCCCAATGCCAAAGCCCCCTCCCACCTCCCACCTCATCTCATCTCTCTGGATCATCCCGTGCACCAGCCCCATGCATCCTGTATCCTGTATTGAACATAAACTGGAGCTTCATTTCTTATATGATAGTATACATGTTTCAATGCCATTCTCCCAAATCATCCCACCCTCTCCCTCTCCCTCAGAGGCCAAAAGTCCATTCTACACCTCTGTGTCTCTTTTGTTGTCTCACATACAGGGTCATCATTACCATCTTTCTAAATTCCATATATATGTGTCAGTATACTGTATTGGTGTTTTTCTTTCTGGCTTACTTCACTCTATATAATTGGCTCCAGTTTCATCCATCTCATTAGAACTGATTCAAATTTAGTCTTTTTAAGGGCTGAGTAGTACTCCATTGTGTATATGTACCACTGCTTTCTTATCCATTCATCTGCTGATGGACATCTAGGTTGTTTCCATGTCCTGGCTATTATAAACAATGCTGCAATGAACATGGGGGTACATGTGTCTCTTTCAATTCTGGTTTCCTAGGTGTGTATGCCCAGCAGTGAGATTGCTGGGTCATTAGGCAGTTCTATTTGCAATTTTTAAAGGAATCTCCACACTGTTTTCCATAATGGCTATACTAGTTTGCATTCCCACCAGCAGTGTAAGAGGGTTCTCTTTTCTCCATTCCCTCTCCAGCATTTATTGCTTGTAGACTTTTGGATGGCAGCCATTCTGACTGGTGTGAAATGGTACCTCATTGTGGTCTTGGTTTGCATTTCTCTGATAATAAGTGATGTTGAGCATCCTTTCATGTGTTTGTTAGCCACCCGTATGTCTTCTTTAGAGAAATGCCCATTTAGTTCTTTGGCCCATTTTTTGATTGGATCATTTATTTTTCTGGGGTTGAGCTGCATAAGCTGCTTGTATATTTCTGAGATTAGTTGTTTGTCAGTTGCTTCATTTGCTATTGTTTTCTCCCATTCAGAAGGCTGTCTTTTCACCTTACTTATGGTTTCCTTTGTTGTGAAGAAGCTTTTAATTTTAATTAGATCCCATTTGTTTATTTTTGCTTTTATTTCCAGTATACTGGGAGGTGGATCATAGAGGATCCTGCTGTGATTTATGTCGGAGAGTGTTTTGCCTATGTTCTCCCCTTGGAGTTTTATAGTTTCTGGTTTTACGTTTAGATCTTTAATCCATTTTGAGTTTATTTTTGTGTGTGGTGTTAGAAAGAGGTCTAGTTTCATTGTTTTACAAGTGGTTGACCAGTTTTCCCAGCACCACTTGTTGAAGAGATTGTCTTTACTCCATTGTATATTCTTGCCTCCTTTGTCGAAGATAAGGTGTCCATAGGCGTGTGGGTTTATCTCAGGGCTTTCTATTTTGTCCCATTGATCTATATTTCTGTCTTTGTGCCAGTACCATACTGTCTTAATGACTGTGGCTTTGTAGTAGAGCCTGAAGTCAGGCAAGTTGATTCTTCCAGTTCCATTCTTCTTTCTCAGGATTGCTTTTTGCTATTCGAGGTTTTTTGTATTTCCATACAAATCTTGAGATTATTTGATCTAGTTCTGTCAAAAATACTGTTGGTAGCTTGATAGGGATTGCATTGAATCTGTAGATTGCTTTGGGTAGTATACTCATTTTCACTATATTGACTCTTCCGACCCATGAGCATGGTGTATTTCTCCATTTATTAGTGCCCTCTTTGATTTCTTTCATCAGTGTTTTATAGTTTTCGATATATAGGTCTTTAGTTTCTTTAGGTAGGTATATTCCTAAGTATTTTATTCTTTTCGTTGCAATGGTGAATGGAATTGTTTCCTTAACTTCTTTTTCTACTTTCTCATTATTAGTGTATAGGAATGCAAGGGATTTCTGAGTGTTGATTTTATATCCTGCAACTTTGCTATATTCATTGATTAGCTCTAGTAGTTTTCTGGTGGAGTCTTTAGGATTTTCTATGTAGAGGATCATGTCATCTGCAAACAGTGAGAGTTTTACTTCTTTTCCAATTTGGATTCCTTTTATTTCTTTTTCTGCTCTGATTGCTGTGGCCAAAACTTCCAGTACGATATTGAATAGTAGTGGTGAAAGTGGACACCCTTGTCTTGTTCCTGACTTTAGGGGAAATGGTTTCAATTTTTCACCATTGAGGATAATGTTTGCTGTGGGTTTGTCATATATAGCTTTCATGATGTTGAGGTACATTCCTTCTATTCCTGCCTACTGGAGAGTTTTTATCATAAATGGATGTTGAATTTTGTCAAAGGCCTTCTCTGCATCTATTGAGATAATCATATGATTTTTATTTTTCAATTTGATAATGTGGTGAATTACATTGATTGATTTGCAGATATTGAAGAATCCTTGCATCTCTGGGATAAAGCCCACTTGGTCATAGTGTATGATCTTTTTAATATGTTGCTGGATTCTGATTGCTAGACTTTTGTTAAGGATTTTTGCATCTATGTTCATCAGTGATATTGGCCTGTAGTTTTCTTTTTTTTTTTTTTTTGGTGTTTTTGTCAGGTTTTGGTATTAGGATGATGGTGGCCTCATAGAATGAATTTGGAAGTTTACCTTCCTCTGTAATTTTCTGGGATAGTTTAGTAAGATAGGTGTTAGCTCTTCTCGAAATTTTTGGTAGAATTCAGCTGTGAAGCCGTCTGGACCTGGGCTTTTGTGTGCTGGAAGATTTCTGATTAGAGTTTCAATTTCTATGCTTGTGATGGGTCTGTTAAGATTTTCTATTTCTTCCTGGTTCAGTTTTTTTCTTTTTTTTTAAATACTTTATTCCTCATTACAATATTGTATTTGTTTTGCCATACATTGACATGAATCAGCCACAGGTGTCCACGATCTCCCAATGCCAAAGAAAGTTGTACTTTTCTAAGAATTTGTCCATTTCATCCAAGTTTTCCATTTTATTGGCATATAATTGCTGATGGTAGTCTCTTATGATTCTTTGTATTTCTGTGTTGTCTGTCGTGATCTCTCCATTTTCATTTCTAATTTTATTGATTTGATATTTTTCTCTATTGTTTCTTGATGAGTCTGGCTAATGGTTTGTCAATTTTATTTATCCTTTCAAAGAACCAACTTTTTGCTTTGTTGATTTTTGCTATGGTATCCTTTGTTCTTTTGCATTTATTTCTGCCCTAATTTTTAAGATTTCTTTCCTTCTACTAACTCTGGGGTTCTCTATTTCTTCCTTTTCTAGTTGCTTTAGGTGTAGAGTTAGGTTTTTTATTTGACTTTTTCTTGTTTCTTGAGGTATGCCTGTATTGCTATGAACTTTCCTCTAGCACTGCTTTTATAGTGTCCCACAGGTTTTGTGTAGTTGTGTTTTCATTTTCATTCATTTTGATGCATATTTTGATTCCTTTTTGATTTCTTCTGTGATTTATTGATTATTGAGAAGGGTGTTGTTCAGCCTCCAAATGTTGGAATTTTTAATAGTTTTTCTCCTGTAACTGAGATCTAACTTTATTGCATTATGGTCAGAGAAGATGCTTGGAATAATTTTGATTTTTTTTTCAATTTATCAAGGTTAGATTTATGACCCAGGATGTGATCTATCCTAGAAAAGTTTCCATGTGCACTTGAGAAAAAGGTGAAATTCATTGTTTTGGGCTGAAATGTCCTATTGATATCAATTAGGTCTAACTGGTCTATTGTATAATTTAAAGTTTGCGTTTCTTTGTTAATTTTCTGTTTAGTTGATCTGTTCATAGGTGTGAGTGGGGTATTAAAGTCTCCCACTATTATTGTGTTATTATTAATTTCCCCTTTCACGCTTGTTAGCATTTGTCTTACATATTGCGGCGCTCCTATGTTGGGTGCACATATATTTATAATTGTTATATCTTCTTCTTGGATTGATCCTTTGATCATTATGTAGTGGCCTTCTTTGTCCCTTTTCACAGCCTTTGTTTTAAAGTCTATTTTATCGGATATGAGTATTGCTACTCCTGCTTTCTTTTGGTCTCTATTTGCATGGAATATCTTTTTCCAGACCTTCACTTTCAGTCTGTATGTGTCCGTTGTTTTGAGGTGGGTCTCTTGTAGGCAGCATATATAGGGATCTTGTTTTTATATCCATTCAGCCAGTCTTTGCCTTTTGGTTGGGGCATTCAACCCATTTACATTTAAGGTAATTATTGATAAGTATGCTCCTGTTGCCATTTACTTTATTGTTTTGGGTTCGGGTTTATACGCCCTTTTTCTGTTTCCTATCTAAAGTCTATCCTTTAGCATTTGTTGGGCAGCTGGTTTGGTGGTGCTGAATTCTCTCAGCTTTTGCTTGTCTGTAAAGCTTTTGATTTCTCCTTCACATTTGAATGAGATCCTTGCTGGGTACAGTAGTCTTGGCTGAAGGTTATTATCTTTCATCACTTTAAGTATGTCTTGCCATTCCCTCCTGGCCTGAAGAGTTTCTATTGAAAGATCTGCAGTTATTCTTATGGGGATCCCCTTGTGTGTTATTTGTTGTTTTTCCCTTGCTGCTTTTAATATTTGTTCTTTTGTTTGGTTTTTGTTAGTTTGATTAAAATATGTCTTGGGGTGTTCCGCCTTGGGTTTATCCTGTTTGGCACTCTCTGGGTTTCTTGGACTTGGGTGATTATTTCCTTCCCCATTTTAGGGAAGTTTTCAACTATTATCTCCTCAAGTATTTTCTCATGGTCTTTCTTTTTGTCTTCTTCTTCTGGGACTCCTATAATTCGAATGTTGGAATCTTTCATACTGTCCCGGAGGTCTCTGAGGTTGTCCTCATTTCTTTTAATTCATCTTTCTTTTTCCTCGCTGATTCATTTATTTCTACCATTCTATCTTCTATTTCACTAATCCTATCTTCTGCCTCTGATATTCTACTATTTGTAGCCTCCAGAGTGTTTCTGATCTCATTTATTGCATTATTCATTATATGTTGACTCTTTTATTTCTTCTAGGTCCTTGTTAAACTTTTCTTGCATCTTCTCAATCCTTGACTCCCGGCTATTTATCTGTGATTCCATTTTGATTTCAAGATTTTGGATCATTTTCACTATCAATATTTTCAATTCTTTCTCAGGTAGATTCCCTATCTCTTCCTCTTTTGTTTGGTTTGGTGGGCATTTCTCTTGTTACTTTACCTGCTGGGTATTCCTCTGTCTCTTCATCTTGGTTATATTGCTACATTTGGGGTGGCCTTTCTATATTCTGGGAATTTGTGGAGTTCTCTTTATTATTGACCTTCCTCACTGTGTGTGGGGTTATATCATTGGCTAGTCAAGGTTTCTTGACTAGGGAGGCTTGTGTTGGAATTCTGGTGGGTGGAGCTGGATTTCTTCTCTCTGGAGTGCTGTGAAGTGTCTAGTAATGGGTTATGAGACGTCAATGTTTTGGGAGTATTTTGAGCTGCCTGTATATTGAAGTTCAGGGGTGTTGCTAGAGAATTTGCGTGGTATGTCTTGCTCTGGAACTTGTTGGCCCTTGGGTGGTGCTCGATTTCAGTGTAGGTATGAAGGTGTTTGATGAGCTCCTATTGGATAATGTTCCCTGTATTCAGGAATTCTCTGATGATCTCAGGATTTGGACTTAAGCCTCCTGATTCTGGTTTTCAGATTTATTTTTACAATAACCTCATGGCTTCTCCATCTATACAGCACTGATGTTAAAATATCTAGGATAAAAATGATAGATTTCTCCACCTTGAGGGTCCCCCCTAGAGGATCACTGAGTTACTTGGAGAAGAGAAGAGGGAGGGAGTAGTTAATGGTGACTGGAATGGGATGAGGTGGAATCAAAAGAGGAGAGAGCAAGCTAGCCCATAACCACTTTCTTATGTGCGCCCCACAGTCTGGACCTCTCAGAGGTGTTCACAGAATTATACAGGAAAGAGAAGGAGGAAGTAGACAGAGGTGTCCAGGGGGAAAAAGAGGGAGATGAAAAGGAAGGAAACAGATCTGGCCAGTAACCAGTTCCCTGAGTGTTCTCCACCTTCTGGAACACACAGAGATTCAGAGTTGGGTAGAGAAAAGGAGGGGGAGGGAGGAGACAGAGGACACCTGGTGGAGAAAAAGAGAGTCCAAGGAGGAGAGAGTGGTCAAGCCAGTAATCTCACACTCATGTAAAATTGGGTACTGAAGATTAGGTTTTTAAATGTACAAAATTGGCAACAAATACCAAAATGCAAAAATTAAAAATCTGGAGTAGAGATTGGATTTTCAAAATTAAAATATTAAAGAAAAGAAGAAGAAGGAGAAAAAAAGAAAAAAAAAGCCACCAGAATTATTAAAAGACAACAACCTCCTCCACAAAAAGACTATATATGGCATTTGCTTTAAAAATATGTTTTTTAAAAGTAATAATAGGTTATAAAAATAATAAATAGAGATATAGAGGACTTAAAATTTAAGAAAGTTTTTAATTTTAATTAGATCCCATTTGTTTATTTTTGCTTTTATTTCCAGTATACTGGGAGGTGGATCATAGAGGATCCTGCTGTGATTTATGTCGGAGAGTGTTTTGCCTATGTTCTCCTCTAGGAGTTTTATAGTTTCTGTTCTTACATTTAGATCTTCAATCCACTTTGAGTTTATTTTTGTGTATGGTGTTAGAAAGAGGTCTAGTTTCATTCTTTTACAAGTGGTTGACCAGTTTTCCCAGCACCACCTGTTAAAGAGACTGTCTTTACTCCATTGTATATTCTTGCCTCCTTTGTCGAAGATAAGGTGTCCATAGGCGTGTGGGTTTATCTCAGGGCTTTCTATTTTGTTCTATTGATCTATATTTCTGTCTTTGTGCCAGTACCATAGTGTCTTAATGACTGTGGCTTTGTAGTAGAGACTGAAGTCAGGCAAGTTGATTCCTCCAGTTCCATTCTTCTTTCTCAGGATTGCTTTGGCTATTCGAGGTTTTTGCCAGTCTATGTTCAATGCATGATGCAGAATGCATGGGGCTGGTGCACAGGATGATTCAGGTAGATGGTGTGGGGTAGGAGGTGGGAGGGGGCTTTGGCATTGGGAGATTGTATTCACCTGTGGCTGATTCATGTCAATATATGGCAAAACAAATACAGTATTGTAATTAATAAAATAAACAAATATATAAAAATTTTATAAAAAATTAAGAAAGTTTTAAAAAGAAGACAAAAAGAAAAGAAGAAAAAAATTCTTTTTAATTAATAAAAATTATTTTAAAAAAAAGAGGAAAAGTCACTCTTCCACATCAACCCCCAAAAAAAAATTGATCATAAAAGTAGTAAAGGTTTACCTGGCCTTTTCTCTGGCATTGTGGGCTGTGTGGGATTGCTACCAAGGCAGTTCCCTCTGTTTGACTTCCTCTGTTTGCTGGTCTCTTCCATGTTGATTTCCATCTTGACACAGGGAGGGCAGTGATGGACTCTACGCTGGGCTTGCCCATCCTCACGGTGCACACCGCTCAGGTTCTATGTTGCTCTGCTTGATAACCGTCTGAGGCCTGCCCTAGGCTTCATGCACTTCCCTGGTCTAAGCCGCTCTGGCTCGGCACTCAGGAAGCCCTCTGAGGTGCAGATTTGGTTTGGCCTGTGCTTTGTGCCCTTCCCAGGTCCGAGTAGCTAGGGGAGTTTTGCGAGGGCAATTGCTGTAATTTCTGGCCTTTTGTGCTGCTCACTTTTCTGGGAGTACCGCTGGGGCTCCTTCTCGGGCAGATGATGACTGTCCAGAGCTCCCAGAAGTCTTAGTTAACAAAGAAATCTGCTTGCAATTTGGTAGGTAATGTTTCTCTTGGGCTGTGATTGCCCCCTTCCAGCCCTTAAGGCTCTGGCTGCCTGTCACCAGAGGGGGATGGTCTGCAGCCAGCTATTTCTGATCCAACCTTTGTTCTGTGCGTGGTCCTGGTGGTGTCTTATGTTCAAGCATTTCGCGTGGTAGCTATCCCACAGTCTGGTTTGCTAGCCCAAGTTAGTTCATTCTGGCCATGCGTGGGGTGTTATGACCCAATTCTCGATTCTCAAGAAAAGCCCTGCAGCCTGCATCTCCCGTGGCCCAATTCTTAGAAAGCACCGCAGCTTGCACCTGCCACTCCTCCCTGCCCAACCCCCACTCTCTAGTGTCAGATGCAGGCATTTGTGCTGCTTATCCACTGGGGGATTTACTGTTGGGCTTGTAATCTGTTGGTTTTAATTATTTATTTATTTTTCCTTCCTGTTATATTGCCCTCTGTGCTTCCAAGGCTCGCCACAGACTATGCTGTAAGAATGTTTTCTGGTGTTTGGAAACCTCTCTTTTTAAGAGTCCCAGGATGGGATTCCCTTCCCAGGACAGGGCTCCATCCCTACCTCCTTTGTCTCTTTTTTCGTCTTTTATATTTAATTCCTACCTGTTTTTGAAACCAGTGATCTGCTTTGCTGGATGCCTGATGTCCTCTACCAACATTCAGAAGTTGTTTTGTGGAATTTCTCAGCGTTGAAATGTTCTTTTGATAAAGTAGTGAGGGAGAACATGGTCTCCCCGTCCTATTCCTCTGCCATCTTTGCCCGCCTTCGATTGACAGTTTAATTCACTGCCATTTTGGGGGATTTTTTTTTCTGCTTAAGGCCCATTAATATTACTAAATATTAAGATTAGAATATTTACTTAGACAAGTGCAAATCTTTTGGAATAATATGAAATAAAAATATGGGAACCTAACTTGTTTTGTTAACTAAACTAGACAACATCTACTTTGATAGGAATATACTGTGCTAGGGAAAGAAAAAGAAGGGACCTTAGTTCCAGTCAAAACTTTTCTATTAATCAACTTATGGAACTAGGTAAAGTTAACAAGCCTTTTTTTAAAAT
This sequence comes from Nanger dama, assembly GCA_917880005.1. Taxonomy (NCBI): domain Eukaryota; kingdom Metazoa; phylum Chordata; class Mammalia; order Artiodactyla; family Bovidae; genus Nanger; species Nanger dama. The sequence continues at coordinate 5,344,060 of CAKJTW010000043.1, read as the reverse complement.
GTTAAATTTACACAGAGAAAACTTGCAAAAACAGTACAGAAACTTACAAAAATAGTGCTGCATAACTCTCATTCTGCTTTGTCTAACATTTTGTGTGTGTGTGCTCAGTCATGTCCAACTCTTTAGCACCACATAAAACCATAACAGAATGTGGTCCACTGGAGAAGGGAATGGCAAGCCACTTCAGTATTCTTGCCTTGAGAACCCCATGAACAGTATGAAAAGGCAAAATGATAGGATACCAAAAAGAGGAACTCCCCTGGTCATTAGGTGCCCAATATGCTACTGGAGATCAGTGGAAAAATAACTCCAGAAAGAATGAAGGGATGGAGCCAAAGCAAAAACAATACCCAGTTGTGCATGTGACTGGAGATAGACGCAAGATCTGATGCTGTAAAGAGCAATATTGCATAGGAATCTGGAATGTCAGGTCCATGAATCAAGGCATATCGAAAGTGGTCAACAAGAGATGGCAAGGGGGAACGTTGACATTCTAGGAATTAGTGAACTAAAATGGACTGGAATGGGTGAATTTACTCAAATGACCATTATATCTACTACTGCAGGCAAGAATCCCTCAGAAGAAATGGAGTAGCCATCATGGTCAACAAAGGAGTCCGATATGCATTACTTGAATGCAATCTCAAAAGTGACAGAATGATCTCTGTTCATCTCCAAGGCAAACCATTCAATATCACAGTTATCCAAGTCTATGCCCCAACCAGTAATGCTGAAGAAGCTGAAGTTGAACGGCTTTATGAAGACCTACAAGACCTTGTAGAACTAACATCCAAAAAATATGTCCTTTTCTTTATAGGGGACTGGAATGCTAAAGTAGAAAGTCAAGAAACACCCGGAGTAACAGGCAAATTTGGCCTTGGAATGTGGAATGACGCAAGATAAAGACTAATAGAGTTTTGCCAAGAAAATGCACTGGTCATAGCAAACAGCCTCTTGCAACAACACAAGAGAAGACTCATGGACATCACCAGATGGCCAAAACCGAAATCAGATTGATTATATTCTTTGCAGCCAAAGTTGGAGAAGCTGTATACAATCAGCAAAAACAAGACCAGGAGCTGACTGTGGCTCAGATCATGAACTCCTTATTATCAAATTCAGACTGAAATTGAAGAAAGCAGTGAAAACCACTAGACCATTCAGGTATGATCTAAATCAAATCCCTTATGATTATACAGTGGAAGTGAGAAATAGATTTAAGGGCCTACATCTGATAGATAGAGTGCCTGATGAACTATGGAATGAGGTTTGTGACATTGTACAGGAGACAGAGATCAAGACCATCCCCATGGAAAAGAAATGCAAGAAAGCAAAATGACTGTCTGGGGAGGCTTTACAAATAGCTGTGAAAAGAAGAGAGGCAAAAGCCAAGGAGAAAATAAAAGATACAAGCATCTGAATGCAGAGTTCCAAAGAATAGCAAGAAGAGATAAGAAAGCCTTCTTCAGTGATCCATGCAAAGAAATGGAGGAAAAGAACAGAATGGGAAAGACTAGAGATCTCTTCAAGAAAATTAGAGATACAAGGGAATATTTCATGCAAAGATGGGCTCAAAAAGGACAGAAATGGTATGGACCTAACAGAAGCAGAAGATATTAAGAAGAGGTGGCAAGAATACACAGAAGAACTGTACAAAAAGATCTTCACGATTTAGATAATCATGATGATGTAATCGCTAATCTAGAGCCAAACATCTTGGAATGTGAAGTCAAGTGGGCCTTAGAAAGCATCACTACAAGCAAAGCTAGTAGAGGTGATGGAAATCCAGTAGAGCTGTTTCAAATCCTGAAAGATGATGCTGTGAAAGTGCTGCACTCATCATGCCAGCAACTTTGGAAAACTCAGCAGTGGCCACAGGACTGGAAAAGGTCAGTTTTCATTCCAATCCCAAAGAAATGCAAGGCCAAAGAATGCTCAAATTACTGCACAGTTGCACTCATCTATCTCACATGCTAGTAAATGAATGCTCAAAATTCTCCAAGACAGGCTTCAGCAATATGTGAACTGTGAACTCCCTGACGTTCAAGCTGGTTTTAGAAAAGGCAGAGGAACCAGAGATCAAATTGCCAACATCTGCTGAATCATTGGAAAAGCAAGTGAGTTCCAGAAAAATATCTATTTGTACTTTATTGACTATGCCAAAGTCTTTGACTGTGTGGATCACAATAAACTGTAGAAAATTCTGAAAGAGATGGGAATACCAGACCACCAAACCTCCCTCTTGAGAAATCTGTATGCAGGTCAGGAAGCAACAGTGAGAACTGGACATGGAACAACAGACTGGATCCAAGTAGGAAAAGGAATACATCAAGGCTGTATATTGTCACCCTGCTTATTTAACTTATATGCAGAGTACATCATGAGAAACACTGGACTGGAAGAAACACAAACTGGAATCAAGATTGCAGGGAGAAATATCAATAACCTCAGATATGCAGATGACACCACCCTTATGGCAGAAAGTGAAGAGGAACTAAAAGCCTCTTGATGAAAGTGAAAGAGGAAAGCGAAAAAGTTGGCTTAAAGCTCAACATTCAGAAAATGAAGATCATGGCATCCTGTCCCATCATTTCATGGGAAATAGATGCAGAAACAGTGGAAACAGTGGCAGACTTTATTTTGGGGGCTCCAAAATCACTGCAGATGGTGACTGCAGTCATGAAATTAAGACGCTTACTCCTTGGAAGAAAAGTTTTGGCCAGCCTAGATAGCATATTCAAAAGCAAAGACATTACTTTGCCAACTAAGGTCCATCTAGTCAAGGCTATGGTTTTTCCTGTGGTCATGTATGGATGTGAGAGTTGGACTGTGAAGAAGGCTGAGCGCCGAAGAATTGATGCTTTTGAACTGTGGTGTTGGAGAAGACTCTTGAGAGTTCCTTGGACTGCAAGGTGATCCAACCAGTCCAATCTGAAGGAGATTAGCCCTGGGATTTCTTTGGAAAGAATGATGCTGAAGCTGAAACTCCAGTACTTTGGCCACCTCATGCAAAGAGTTGACTCATTGGAAAAGACTCTGATGCTGAGAAAGATTGGGGGCAGGAGGAGAAGGGGACGACCGAGGATGAGATGGCTGGATGGCATCACTGTCTCGGTGGACGTGAGTCTGAGTGAACTCCGGGAAATGGTGATGGACAGGGAGGCCTGGCGTGCTGCAATTCATGGGGTGGCAAAGAGTCGGACACAACTGAGTGACTGAAATGATTGACTGACTGAAAACCATAACACAATTTTAAAAATCAGAAAACGTTGATATGATATTATAACCCGATGCAGATCATAACTTTTAGAGGTGCAAAAACACCATAGAAATGATATTGTCTCATTTATTTCATTGTGCAAACAAGATGAATTTTTTAAAGTTTTTTATCTTTTACTAATTTATTTTGCTTTGCTCTTATTTGCTTATATTGTTACAATAATTCTCCATTGGAAGAGAAAATGACACAAGGGAAACATATTTTAATATTATTATTTCCTTCTGTTGAAGACACACTACATAATTATTTAACTCCCCTGTGCTTAACACACTACAGGAGATTTTTTTAAACAAAAATGACAAGTTTTTCAAGAAACTCAACTTTAATGAACTCAAAATTTTTATGGGGTATTGTTGATTTACAATATTGTGTTAGTTTCAGATGTATAGGAAAGTGATTGAATCAGTTAAACACATGTATATATCCACTCTGTTTTTAGATTCTTCACCCATATAGGCCGTTATGATGTATTGAATAGAGTTCTAAATGTTATACAATAGATCTTCATTAGCTATCTATATTATATATATTAATGTGTATGTCAATCCCAATCTTCAAATGTATTCTGCCCCCTTCCTTATCCCTGCTAATCATAAATTTGTTTTCTACATCTGTAATTCTATTTCTGTTTTGTAGGTAAGTTCATTTATATCCTTTATTTTTTAGATTCCACATGTAAGTGATATCATATGATATTTGTCTTTCTCTGACTTACTTCATTCAGTTGACAATCTCTAGGTTCATCCATGTTGCTGGAAATGGCTAATATTCCATTATATATATGTACCACTTCTTCTTTATCCATTTCTCTGTTGACACTTAGAAAATATATCCAAATATTTTAGGAGCTATATCATGAAAGATAGCTTGGTTCATTTAAATTATGCTTTATAGGTTTCTTCTAAATAATCTCTGTGTATACCATTTCTATTTTTAAATGGACCTTTTGGCCAGTGTCAGTTTGGCCTTATATCACTTAATTTAGTATATTTGAAATGAATATTATTTACTATTCTATTCAACAAATATATTATCTTTTGGAGAGAGATACAGGTATGGCTGCAGTCCATGGGGTCGCGAAGAGTTGGACATGTCTGAGCGACTTCACTTTCACTTTTCACTTTCATGCATTGGAGAAGGAAATGGCAACCCACTCCAGTGTTCTTGCCTGGAGAATCCCAGGGATGGCAGAGCCTGGTGGGCTGCCGTCTATGGGGTTGCACAGAGTCAGACACAACTGAAGCGACTTAGCAGCAGCAGGAGCAGCAGGCAAGAATTGTTAATACTAACAAGAATTGAGTAGGAAGAAATTTTCAAAGGATATGAATAATGACTATAAATAATTATATAATTATAGGCATTACAGATTCTTGCCTAATATAAATGATGCCTAAATAATAATTTTGTAAATCTAAACAGAAATCCAAAGAACCCCCATGCATCTGTGTCTAATCTTAGCAAGGTAACACCTTGTACCAGTCAGAATGGTTATCATCAAAAAGTCTACAAATAATAAATTCTGGAGGACTTGTGGAAAAAAAAGGAACCAACCTCTACACTGTTGGCTGGAATGTAAATTGGTGATGCCACTATGGAAAGCAGTATGGAAGGGCCTAAAAAAAAACTAAAAATAGGGCTACCATATGATCCAGCAACCCCATTCCTGGGCATATATCTGAAAAAGACAAAAATTTGTATTCAAAATGATACTTGCACTCCAGTGTTCATATAACCCCTATTTAAAATAACCGAAACATAGAAAGAACCCAAATGCCCACCAACAGATGGTTGATTTGAGATGTGATACACATGTACTCAGCTGTGTCCGACTCTTTCTGACCCCATGGACTGTAGCCCATCAGACTTACCTGTCCATGGGATTTCCTAGGCAGGAATACTGGAGTGGGTTGTCATATTCTCCACATATATATGCGCAATATGATACAATGGGATATTACTCAGCCATAAAAAAGAATGAAATAATGTCATTTGCAGCAACATAGTCTTAGAGATTGTCATACTGAATGAACTAAGTCAGACACAGAAATACAAGTAACATATGACATTATTTGTGGAATCTTATTCAAAACCAACACAGACTCACAGAAATTTAAAAAAAAAAAAAAATTTATGGTTACTAAAAGGGAAAGGGATGAGAGAGAGAGAGAAATTAGAAGTATGGGATTAATAGATACAAATTACTATATGTAAAATAGCTAAGCAACAAGGATTTACTGTACAGCACAGAAACTATAATCAGTATGTTATAATAACCTATAATGGGAGATAATCTGGAAATCATAACTTTAAAAGTAAAGTAAATCATCACTTTACTATATACATGAACCTAAAAAATACTGTAAATTAACTATATTTGAATTAAAGAAGATATAAAAAATAAAGAGATAAATAAATTTGCATTAGAGAATTCAAAAGTCAAAATTTCACTTTAGTCTTATTGATTTACTTTCCATTTTTAAGTTCTCAATATGCAGGCTGTTCAGGATTTTGTCTCTGCAATTTTAGGAGGAGCTCAGAGAACATCATTAACTCTCAGAATGATAATTAGCAGATCACTCAATTTTCATGCATTCATATAATTTTCATGTGAAAGCATGAAATCATACTATGCGTCATCATCAAATACTGAAGTATTACAGTGAAATTATCCCTTTGCTGAGAATGCAAGGATAAAAGTAGAGCCATACTTCCTCATCACCAGCTTGCGAATGTGATGCAGTTCACACAAGACACAGCATTCTTTCTGGGTCAGTAGTTGTGGTGCAGGGGAGTAGTTGCTCCACTGCAGGTGGGATCTTCCTGGACCAAGAATAGAACCTGCGTCTCCTGTATTGGCAGGCGGATTCTTTACCAATGAGCCACCAGGAAAGCCTTTGTGTTGGTTTTTGAGCTTCCCAGGTGGCACTAGTGGTAACCCACCCTGCAGTTCAGGAGACTTAAGAAATGTAGGTTCAATCCCTGAGTAGGGAAGAGCCCCAGGAGGAGGGCATCACAACTCACTCCAGTATTCTTGCCTAGAGAATCACATGGGCAGAGGAGTCTGGTGGGCTATGGTACATAGGGGCACAAAGAGTCAGACATGACTGAAGCGACTTAGCATGCACACACAAACAGTTCCTTATTCCTTCTCATTGGGAGAAGACCGCCTTTCCATTATTTGCATACATGATTTGTATTAGTGAGAAAGAAATGGCTTGAACTTCTTTAAAGTAGATGAACAGCTACTTTGAAAAGATAATTCAGGATTCATGACACATTTAAACCTCAGGCTTTTTACTTAGCCCTGCAAGTTGAAAGACTTTTATATTTGCAAGAATGATTTTTTTCTAGGAGTTCATCCAAATCATCCAATATCCTATGCCCTTAGATCAAACACATATGGAACAATATCAAAAATTCCTTGAAAAAAAACCTTAAGGAGAAATAAATTTATTTAAAACTGCAATAAATAAAAATATTACAACTAGAAATAGATGACATGTTCATTTCTTTGATTTCATGTCAAATCTAAACTTTTCTGTAATTCCTTATCTTATGAATTCATTCAGTTTATAGGTTGCCTTCATATCTATGTTTAAGTCATTCCACATTTACAGATTACCTACTCCATGACTTTGCTATACATGTATTAAAAGATAAGTGAAAGTACTTTCTTTACCATGGCACAGCTTACAATTAGATAATAGTAGGAATAATAAGAGAGATACACAAAATGCAAAGAAGGTAAATGTCTTAGAAAAATCCAAATAAAGAATAATCTAAATATATAGAGATAGAAGCAAAGAGAAAAAGAGAAGCTTGTTGTAACTGTAAGAAACTTCCTGAATAAGGAAGTGTTTAAGATAAACTTTAATGTATTTTGACAAGAAAGGAAGAGATTTTAGACAGCAGAAAAGGAAGACAGAAAAGTGAAAAAGTACAGAGTATAGTATGTTCACATCTTTTGAAGAACAGGTGATAAAGTTAAAAAGGGATTAGTAATAATTTATAGGACTTGGTAGCTGATAATGTAGAAAGAAAAATTAAAAGTGAATTTGTGATTTAAAACTCACATGTGTAACAGTGGTTTATTAGCCAAAGAAACAAGACAGGATAATGCACACATTTTAGGGGCAGGAAACTGATATATACTTTTATGAAAATGCTGATAAAAGTAATGGCTTGAACATTTGGGCTTCTGAATTATGATTTAGACCTTTAAAAGATTATGAAGTGTATAGTTGGAGTTATAGGACTTGGTATCAAATTCTGGATCTTCTCATTTGTATGACCTTGATTATTTGTGTGTTCAGTCACGTCTAACTCTCTGTGGCCCCATGGACTATAGCCCACCAGGCTCCCTTGTCCATGGAATTTTCCCAACAAGAATGCTGGCACGGGTTGCCATTTCCTACCTCAGGGGATATTCCCGACCCAGGAATTGAACTTGCATTGCTTACATTTCCTGCATCGGCAGGCTAATTCTTTACCACTAGCGCCACCTGAGTATCACAAACTCTTTGAGCATCCTGTTATTCACTGTTAAAAATAGAGATGAAAAGTGTTTTTCAACCTACAAATAAACACATCGAGATAGTCCTAATATCTGCATAAAAGTAATCATTGAAACTATTACTATTAAAGAAAGGAGAGCGTATAGGAGGACTGAAGAGGTGTTAGTGCAACTTGCCCTGTTTGATAAATGAAAAAAATTAAGAATTCTAAACGTCACATACAATTTTTTTCGTTAATAGTTGACTTTATAGTTTATGACACATATACATATCTGCACATTATATTGCTTGACTTTATCTGTTTTTGAACTTTTTAAAATGCGTGCCATAACTTACATAGTCCTCTAAGATTTATTTTACCCAATTCAGATTGTGATGCTAAGATTCTCATAATTTTTAATTATAGATAATTTTTATTGTCACATGGTATGATGGTAATCCATTTTATAAAAATTCCATTCATCCATTCCAATATTTATAGTTTTTTTTGTTGTTGTTGTTTTCAGTCGTTTTTGCTATTATCAACAGTGACACAATGAACATTTTTGCTATGTCTTTCAGCAAGAGCCATATGTCCAGGAATGTTCAACTCTAGAAAACAATGTTAAATTGACTTCTAAGATAGTTTTGTCATGTTACACTCCTGCCAGCAATGTGTAAAGATCTATATCCTCTCCAAACCATAAATCCATCAAATTTCTTCAGTTCTATTGATGAGTGATGAACAATGGCAACTCACTGTGTTTTTTTTAATCAACATTCCACTACTTACCAGTAAAGTTTACTGACTAGTTATATTTTATTAGCTATGTACATCTTTGGTGACACGTTTTTAATATTTTGATCATTTTATTGTTACTGTTTTTATATTTTAATTTATATGATCTTTTTATGTATACTTGATTTTACTCTTTGCTGGTTATATGAATTTCAAATAACTTTTTACACTCTCTTCACTGTCTAAAGTGCCTTGTGAGAAACAAATATTTAATTTATACATCATCTGTTGGTTCATTTTTAAAACTATTTTTGTGCTTTTGAGTCATATAGAATATTCTGTCAACCGAGGTCAGAAAGATGTGTATCTATATTTTCTTCTGAAAGTTTTAAACTTCAGCTTTTGCTCTTTAAATTTTTAAATCCACATAAAGCTGATTTTTATATAGTGTGTGAGGTAGAAAACCAGCCATTGTTTTCCTTATTAATGATCCATCTCTAGCTCTATTTATTGAACAGCTCTTCTCTTTTTCAGTGACCCATCTCTTGCTCTATTTATTGAATACTTTTTCTCTTTCTTGATCATCCATCAATGTTCAGTCTAAACCAGAGTTTTCATGGATCCCTCTTTTGTTCTTGTTGCTGATTTTATATTCTCCTCACAGCACCATCATTCTGCCCTAATTGAAGTGTGACATATAGAGAAATTCCTCCCTCCTTAATCTTCTCTTTTTTGTCCATTAACATAAGTGAATCTATTTTGTATTGCTATTATTTGAAGCCCTTTGCAATATTAACTCATTTAATGCTTAAAATAAATTTAAAGGTAGGTACTTTGTCCCAATTCTACAGAAGAGGAAAGTGAGGTATAAAAAGTTAAGTAACATTTCTAAAGTCATACAGTAAATAACTGCACAGTAGGAATCATAAACCAGCAGTTTGGCTTCAGAGTCAAGTATTATCATTAATCATTGTATGTTAATGATATCATTAGATTATCATTAGTATCATTTTCTAATGCTATAATAATCTGAAGACACTTACTGTTAGCTCAGCATTCTATGGAAGTAGGTAACCACATACTTTGCAAAATTCTTTTCTTTGATCCATTTCAATTACACCTTACATGTGTTTGAGGGAATTAATGGAAAAAACAGTTTTGTTTGGATAATGCATTTATCTAAGAATGATTCTGAATCTGAACAGTTTAAGAATATTTGACAACTCCTTTTAACATTTGAGTCATAAAATGCAATGTTTACTATGGAATTGGACTCCAAAAACATACACTGTAAGTACAAGAAAAACTGAGAAAATCAGTAAAGGTTTCTTGAAACATATACCTTTGCTGACAGACTAGAATCTTCTGGAAGCATACAGCATTCACTTCCCATCTGTTGTCTCCCAACATTGTTTAACCATCAAGTGTTAGAATAAACAGCATGAACTTGTCTTATTTCACACTTTCATTTGCCATGATTTCAAAAGCCTGTGACCAGACCCCCAAAATAGAATTTCTAGTCCCAAGATGACATTTTTACCTGCGCATAGCTTCAGGTGATTCAGCTCTGCCAGGGATGCTGTGCGAGCCATCCACAGTGCTTCTGCTCTCATTTAGAGGGAGCACCATCAGTCCTGGAACTGACACAGTTCACTGCAAAGTGGAGAAAATTTCATGCTATTTTCACAATACTTTTCCTTTGTCTGATTTTTATTAGATCCCAGAGCCATTTTAAAAATTGGCAAAAGCCAATGAGAAAATGATTCAGATAATAGGTATTTTTCTTTTACCTTTTCTTCTCAGGATTTGTCTATTTCACAAAGCATCTATATCACCTGCTGAAAGGACTGCCTTCATTTATCTAACTAAAGTATATTCTATGTTCTATGTCAAAGCTACTCTCTGAGTAAGTTAAAATACTGATATTCAGATAGGATAGATATATTCAGGATACTTAGTCTGTAATATATGGATATGAGTTTACATCATTCACAAGACTTACCCATTAAATTTCAGGTACGTTTTAACAACTACATGACATACTGTATTCTAAGCATTTTCAAATTTATTATAACTTTTAATAATCAAAATAACTCTGGATGTATATATGCTTGAGTACACATGGAAAATACATATAATTGTCTCTATATTATAGATAAGTAAACAGGTTCAATAGGTTTCATTATTTATCTGAAGTTATTCTGTTGCTAAGAGGTCTTTTATATAAAGATTGAATAAACAACAAGATCTTACTGTATAACACAGGTGACTATTTTCAATATCCTGTGATAAATCATAAAATTTAAAAGAGAATGTAAATATATGGATGACTAAATCACTTTTCTCCACAGCAGAAATTAGTACAACATTGTAAATCAACTATACTTCAATTTTAAAAATATATTGATTGATTAAAAAATAAAAAGAGCTCAGTAGTGACTAAATAGTACAGAAGAAAACAGTATCATGAAAGCTGGAAATATACAATCTCAGATGTGATGCCCTTTAAAAATGTACTTTTCCCTATGAGTAGGGCTGGTGTTGCAAAGCAACTATTTGTCAAACTCCAGGCATAATTTCACTTTGATTAAATGGTTGTGATGGTTCTTCAAATCATGCTACTTATCTAGTCTGATTTGATTGTCTGGTTCTTTAACACTTAGGAAAGTGTATCATGGTGCTATTTCATGGGCTGGATTTTCCAAAGACACAGAAATTCTATACATGCATTACTCTGCAAGAACATTGTATTTCTGAGAGCTCAGTATCTAATATATTATGATGAATCCATTGAAAATATTTGGCAAAGTAGACGATGTAATACATGATTTCCTGCATTGACGGGATCTATATTCTACAGGTGTCTTTTTTATTACTACAGTTTGGTGATTATTCATGTTGGACTTACTATCATAATTTGATAAACGTTGCTACATACTATTATCAATCTAAAGTCAACAATGCTAAGAGCTCCTTTTAGGCTTTCAACTATTTATAGTCTAAGCATAAAGATGAAAAGGTTACTGAATGGAGGCTACAGATAAAAGAAAACATCTTCTATGTTGTTTCCAATAGAAAAGTAACATCATTTTTACTGGCCATCTTTCTTTTTTTAATTTGTTTTTGGGGTGGGTAGTGGAAAGAATGTGGTTCTAGAAATCACAAAATCATAGCTTTAATCCAGGGTTTCTACCAAATTGAATATGTGAAAAATGTCATTTAGAGGTTCTGAAATTCAGTTTCCTCATTAGGATACCGCATGATTCATTCTACAACTTTTTCATTTCATTTATTATTTTATAATTAGCTTGACTCCCTTTCCCAAATTCTTGAATGTAGGTTCTTAGAAATCTAAAAAAAAAAAAAAACAATCATTATGAAATTGATTCTTAGTGTGTAATAGTTGACTCTGACATGGTTCCTCAATCTCTCTAAAAATCACTTTATTGACAAGGAACATTTAAAAAGTCATTCTGAAAAGGTAAAAGACATACAATCATCATCAATAAGATTTGCCTTTGGAAAATAAAGAGTTGAATGCATGTTATTTTATATTCATGGGGTGCAAGAAGAACTGTCATTGTGCCATTGATATTCTTCATGCTTAAGAACTGAAACAAAAGAAAAGGCAGATTTACCATAAAACTGTCACATGGATTTGCTACTTGTAATATATAGGGAATCCTACACTTCATACTGCTTATTTATATAAATGTTAGGGTATGTTACAGTATATGTCTATAAACATAAATGTCCCATAAATATACTGATATTACTATGATGAGTTAACAATGGTGTGTGTGTGTGTACCTGTATGTGTGCTGTGTGTGCATGCTCACACACAGATTTATGTCTGTCAGGAAAGAGAAAACAATGGAAAAAGAAATAAAAGAATTGAAGAAGTCTAAATTGGAATATAATTATATCAAATGTAGTAAAGGCAGTGATCTTTTAAAATAGTAAGCTGTATACTGGATGAAAAGGCTATAATTAAGAAATCTGTATGCAGGCCAGGAAGCAGCAGTTAGAACTGGACATGGAACAACACACTGGTTCCAAACAGGAAGTGGAATACGTCAAGGCTGTATATTGTCACCCTGCTTATTTAACTTATATGCAGAGTACATCATGAGAAACGCTGGCTTGGAAGAAGCACAAGCTAGAATCAAGATTGCTGGGAGAAATATCAATAACCTCAGATATGCAGATGACACCACCCTTATGGCAGAAAGTGAAGAGGAACTAAAAAACCTCTTGATGAAAATAAAAGAGGAGAGTGAAAAAGTTGGGTTAAAGCTCAACATTCAGAAAATGAAGATCATGGCATCTGATCCCATCCTCCATAGGAAATATATGGGGAAACAGTGGAAACAGTGTCAGACTTTATTTTTTTGAGCTCCAAAATCACTGCAGATATTGATTGCAACCTAGATAGCATATTCAAAAGCAGAGACATTACTTTGCCGACTAATGTCCGTCTAGTCAAGGCTATGGTTTTTCCAGTGGTCATGTATGGATGTGAGAGATGGACTGTGAAGAAGGCTGAGCACTGAAGAATTGATGCTTTTGAACTGTGGTGTCAGAGAAGACTCTTGAGAGTCCCTTGTACTGCAAGGAGATCCAACTAGTCCATTCTGAAGGAGATCAACCCTGGAATTTCTTTGGAAGGAATGATGCTAAAGCTGAAGCTCCAGTACTTTGGCCACCTCATGAGAAGCGTTGACTCATTGGAAAAGACTGATGCTGGGAGGGATTGGGGGCAGGAGAAGAAGGGAATGACCGAGGATGAGATGGCTGGATGGCATCACTGACGTGATGGACGCGAGTCTGAGTGAACTCCAGGAGTTGGTGATGGATAGGGAGGCCTGGTGTGCTGTGATTCAGGGGGGTTGCAAAGAGTCGGACACGACTGAGCAACTGAACTGAACTGAACTGAATCTGCATTTGCATTTACTTCCATTTAGCAGTGGAGATAGTACAGAATGATCTAATTGTGAAAGAAAACCACATAGTGCAAAAATCTTATACTGCAGAGTAAAGGGAAAAAAGAAGTTATCAGTGTGCTGGACAGTTGAACTGAATTACTGTCTGACAGTCTAAAGTAATTTAAATATCAGAATGTAAGCTTGTATTCACAGCAAATTCATAAATTAGACCTGATGTGACAAGGAAAACAAATAAACATAAAACTATTCACATATAAAAGCCTAGGTTGTTTCAGAATAAAGAAAATCTGCAGTTGTAGAACAAAATAATACAAAAAATGTATCTGCATCTTTGCAACAAATATCATTGTTATAGCACAGGAATTAAAATACTTAAATATAATAGAAAAACAACACTATTTATAGCTCATTTTCAAGAGTAGGCAGTTGGCCAAGTTAGCAAATATATTTACCACTTGTGAAATATTCTGCCTGAAGAAAGCAGTTCTTTTCTGGTAATGAGGTTTCCTGAGTAGTGTTTCTTCACGAAGCATCAGTACCACCTGGAAACTTCTTAGAAATGCAAATTCTGACCCCACCTAAAATCAGTGGAATCAGAAAATAAGGGGAAAGACTACCTTCCATGTGATTCTCATGCACATGAGAATTTGAGAAGCAACAGCTTAGTGGTAAAGTAGAGAAAGTGGATATTAACTATTTTCTGTCATCATGAAATCACTATGTACTAGATTTCATACTTATGTTTCTTAACAACCTTCAAAAGATTCTACTGAAGTCACTAGACAAATATTTCTTTATATTTTAATAATTTTTTACCATATAAATATCTAAGAGGCTTATTATTGCCAAACAATAGTCAATAGTTCAGTGAAACAAAATATGTGCAAATGACATCTTATATGCCAGACTTTAAGCCTTGTTTGCAACCAAATATCCTGTCCCCTCACTTCATAGTATAAACACCATTAAGCTGACCAAGGAAAGAAAAGGGATGATGACAAAGTAGGTGGTGAACTTGAGTTCCTCTAAATTTATTTCTTCTGCTATAAAAGTGAAAGTCAAGTAACCTTAAGTTTCCTTCACATATTTTCTTATGCATCTATCTATAATATATACAACTGGAGAGGAAAAATGAGACAAAGAATCTTATGAGAGAATCTAGTAACAGAATCTAGAATCTAGTAACAATAATAGAAAATGATGACATCAATTTGTATGACAGTCTAATTCCTCACTCAGAACTCTTACCCATTTACATTATGTTTTGCAATAATGACTATATGGCATATAAAAAAAACCTTTATAGTCACATCCAGAGTTCAGCAACATATGGTGCTTCTAGTAGAAAAAGATAAAGTAAAACATCTACAATGAATTGTTTTTATGGTTCAAAGGGAATTTAACTTGTAGTCCTTAAAAACTTTTTATTAAGAGAGGAATTATGGCCAGTGAGAGTATATAGAGAAATGAAATAAGTATGAGTCAAAAAGTATACATGCACATGTATATTTAGCATCATGATGTTTGAAGGTATATAGAAGTGTTCATTCCAATTACTCTTATTTTGAACACCTTCTACTGAAAATTTTCACTTTGACTTGAGGAAAAAATGGACACAGAGCTCCAACTAGAACTGGGCAGTATTTGGTAGGATTTTTGAAAGCATTATTTAGAGACAGCAGATTAGGGATTTAATTTTTTAATGAAATCACTAAGAAACATGATGATATAGCCTACATTTTACTTTTTAGATATCTATTTCAAAGTTGAATTTGTTAGTCTATTGGAGAGTGTCCACCTGAACTCTGATGGAATAACTGGCTCTGGACTTGCCCTCTTACTATGACATCTATAAACTGGGTAAAATATAGAGTTGCTGCTTGGATACATTGGGTAACAAGCAGCAAATGGCTGTGACAACTGAGAAGGGAAATCAGTTAGGTGAGCCCAAAACTCACCCAGATTTTCCATGTGGAGACATTTCCTGAACTGAAGACATTTTCTGGACAGAGATCTAAGCAGAAAACATGAAAATTTCATAGTGAATACACTAGAGTGTTTCAAAGTGGTGGAGGCAATACTGTCAGTAACTTATTCTCAAGTGGTTTAAGAATTTTAAAAAAGAAGACAAAACTCTTGAAGATGCAGACATTGAAATTCAGGAAGAAGTGGCTGGAATTTATAAGACAGAGCACTTCACAAGAGACAACACCAAAGAAAACACTAACAAATTTTGCAAGGGAATTCCATTGATTTTCTTGCTGAATATGCAAAGATTTTTCAGTAAAGGTACACAAAAAACCAACACACATGCACAAAATAAAATTGAATTAGATATCATCAAAGTAAAAAGTTCAGTTCTCCTGAAGACACTTAAAAGAAAATGAAAAGACCACAAAATGGGAGAAAATACTTGCATTACACGATTAAGGAATTGTACTTCAAATATGAAATGAATTCTTATAGTTCAATAAGAAGAAAATGAACAACACAATAAAAATGAACAAAATATTTGAATGGATATAACACAAAGAATATATATGCATAGCAAATAAATACATTAAAAAATGCTTCAATCACCAAAGAAATGCAAGTTAAAAACATGAGATACCACTACATATCCATTAAACTGGCAAAAATTAAAAAACCTGACAATAGCAAGTATTGATGAGGATGCAAAACATCTATATGCTCACATATTCCTGCAAGAAAAATAAAATTGTATGGTCACTCTGAAAAACAGTTGGGCGGTTTAGAATAGAGTTCAGTTCAGTTCAGTTCAGTCATTCACTGGTGCCCAACTCTTTGCGACCCCAAAAATCGCAGTAGGCCAGTCCTCCCTGTCCATCACCAACTCCCAGAGTCCACCCAAACCCATGTCCATTGAGTCAGTGATGCCATCCAACCATCTCATCCTCTGTCGTCCCCTTCTCCTCCTACCCTCAATCTTTCCCAGCATCAGGATATTTTCCAGTGAGTCAACTCTTCACATCAGGTGGCCAAATTATGGGAGTTTCAGCTTCAACATCAGTCCTTCCAATGAACACTCAGGACCGATCTCCTTTAGGATAGACTGCTTGTATCTCCTTGTAGTCCAAGGGACTCTCTAGGGTTTTCCAAAACCACAGTTCAAAAGCATCAATTCTTCAGCACTCAGCTTTCTTCACAGTCCAACTCTCACATCTATACATGACAACTGGAAAAACCATGGCCTTGATTAGACAGGCCTTTGTCAACAAAGTAATGTCTCTGCTTTTTAATAAGCTGTCTAGGTTGGTCATAACTTTCCTTCCAAGGAGTAAGCGTCTTCTAATTTCATGGCTGCAATCACCATCTGCAGTGATTTTGGAGCCCCCAAAAATAAAGTCAGCCACTATTTCCACTGTTTCCCCATCTATTTCCCATGAAGTGATGGGACCGAATGCCATGATCTTAATTTTCTAAATGTTGAGCTTTAGGCCAACTTTTTCCTCTCCACTTTCACTTTCATCAAGAGGCTTTTTAGTTCCTCTTCACTTTCTGCCATAAGGGGTGGTGTCATCTGCATACATTAACTGTATACTTATCATAATACTCAACAATTCTACACATAAGTATTTGTCCAGGAAAAATAAAATCATATATTTAATCCACAAAAGATTTATGTATCTATGTTCATAGCATTTCTATTTCCAAACTGAAGAAAATAAAATGTTCATAAACTGATGAATGTAAAATGTAAATGGAAAAATTCACACTAGTAAAAAAGAACTAACTACTGATACATTCAACTGCACAACTAAGTACCAAAAACACTGTAATGACCAAAACCATGCAGAAGCAGAAGAGTACATATATAGCAGAATTCTCTTTTATAAAATTCTGCAATAAGTGAAACTGCACTTTAGAGATTGAAAAAAGAAAATAAGTTGCCTGAGACCATGTGATGTGGGTGGAGAGACTGACTGCAAAGGAACATGAGGAGACATCTTAAGGTTAAATAAGTGTTTTATATCTTGATTGGTTTGCTGGTTACACATACATATACATTTGTCAAAACTCAGAGCAGTATACTTAAAATAGTTTCATTTTATGGTAAGTAAATTATATTCAAAAAAGTTGATTTTAAATCAAAATACACAAATAAATAAAAATGGTTACTAATTTTAGCTCATTAAATAATGTAGGAATCCAAGAGACTCAGTTCAGTTCAGTTCCAGTCGCTCAGTCGTGTCCGACTCTTTGCGACCCCATGAATTGCAGCACACTAGGCCTCCCTGTCCATCACCAACTCCCGGATTTCATTCAGACTCACATCCATTGAGTCAGTGATGCCATCCAGCCATCTCATCCTCCGTTGTCCCCTTCTCCTCCTGCCCCCAATCCTCCCAGCATCAGAGTCTTTTCCAATGAGTCAACTCTTCACATGAAGTGGCCAAAGTACTGGAGTTTAAGTTTTAGCATCATTCCCTACAAAGAAATCCCCAGGCTGATCTTCTTCAGAATGGACTAGTTGGATCTACACTGACATTAAATAATTAATTAAGAGTGGAGAAACTCACAGTGGAAAGTCAATGCCTAAAGACAGAAGCAATCTGGAAATTTTACCACTTAGAAACCTTATTCAAAATAATTAACTCAGTCAAGAAATATCAAAAATGTTAAATGAGTTAGTAAATGTTTGATAAGCAATGTGATATTTACATATTTTCAAATACCTCCAAATAAAATACATATTGAACACATACAAAAGAAAGTGATTTACAGTCAAGAAACATGACAGACCCTACTTTAAGTGATGGAAATCTAAAAACTACATACTACCTGATAAGATACAATATAAGCGAAGCTTCATTTTAGGATATTCTTTGCAAAAGTACATACCCTAAATCTAATTCCAAAGAAACATAAATGTAAGTTAAAGAATATTTACAAAATTATTGGAGGAATCTGAATAAACATGACAAATGAAGCACATGATCAATGATTGGATTATTTGATATAAAGGATATTGGCACAACTGGCAACACTTGAGTGGAATCTGATTATCAGATTATAGCATGTATCAGAGTTAATTTTCCAATTCTGATGGTTGTAGTCTGGATATATAAGAGAATATCCTGATTCAAGAAAATATATTCTAGTATTCTGAAATACTGGCATACCTTTTAAGTAAAGTAAGTGAAGTGAAATGGCTCAGTCATGTCCAGCTCTGCGACCCATGGGCTGTAGCCTATCAGCCTCCCCTCCATACATGGGATTTTCCAGGCAAGAATACTGGAGTGTGTTGCCATTTCCTTCTCCAGGAGATCTTCCCCACCCAGGGATTGAACCCGGGTCTCCCACATTGTAGACAGACACTTTACCATCTGAGCCACCAGAGAAGTCTAACTTACTCTCAAATTATTCAAGAATAAAGGGAGTAAGAGAATCTCTCAGTACTATTTGTGCTTAAATTTTACTAACTTCTTAAAGGATTCATTACAGTCATAAAATGAGTAAACTAATTTCCCCAGCCTGATAAAAACCATATATCCATCTTTACTGGACACAGAATAGCATTATCTTTACAAAATGCATATAGAAGTTAAGTCCTATGTGTCAGTGTAAAGCTAATAGTACACACAAAACATGATTGGAAACATAATACTGTATATGAACTACACAAAAATCATTATTTAAACATTTTTCACCAGGATGTTCAAAACCCTCATATTTGAAAGCAATTACTGTTTATTATCATTTTCCTAGATTTTGGTTAGCCAATTTTTATTTTAGTCTCCACCACAAAAGAATTAGGGTTTCCCTGGTGGCTTAGACAGTAACGAATCCACCTGAAATGCAGGGGACCTGGGTTCAGTCTCTGGGTCAGAAAGATCTCTTGGAGAAGAAAATGGCTATCCACTCCAGCATTCTTGCCTGAAGATCACTTTCTACACCTTTTCCTGGCCCATTTTAATACAGCTTAAATAGTTGAGTGTGCAAACCACTAAACTATTATTATCTTTCAAGATTACATGTTTACCTTATACTCTTAATTTTTCAGATTTTTATTCTGATATTCTACACTTCAGCTCCAAATACTGTATTAATACTTCCAACTTTCCAAAGCCTTGATCTAATTCAAAGCTAGACATTACATTTTAAGAAATTTTCATATTTTCAGAGCAATGTGTTAAAACAAACTAGAAAGTCACTGAGAAGACATACATGGTCATTAACTTTTCAAAAAAAAAAAAAAAACACAACGTATAGCCAGGGTCACACATCAGTACATCAGGCCATCTGTTAAAATACTGAGATATTTCCATTCTCCTTGATACTTGGGCTTCCCTGGTGGCTCAGGTGATAAAGAATCTGCCTGCAATGTGGGAGACATGAGTTCAGTCCCTGGGTTGGGAAGACCTCCTGGATGAGGGCGTTAAATCCACTCCAGTATTCTTGGCCAGAGAATTGGACAGAGGAGCATGGCAGGCTACAGTCGATGGGGTTGCAAGAGTTGGACACAACTAAGTGACAAAGCACAGCACTTGATACTTAGCTGCATTTCTGAACCAGAAATGGTCACTGTAGTCTTTTCACTGTGATCCTTGCCAATTCTGATGCCATGTCAGGATCCCTCCTCTGAACTCATATTATCCTGAAACTAAAGACATCAGGGTAGGAATACCAGAGAGCCTCCAGAATTTATTTTCAGAACCATGGCCAGCGTCTGCAAGGACTTGCCCGTTAGTCACAGGTCACAGTACTGTATTGTGTATTTAAAGGCTTTTAAAGGAACAGATCTTAAAAGTTTTCATAACAAGCAAATAAATAAATAAATAATAGTAACTGTATGAGGTGATGAATACTAAATAAACTTAATGTGGAAATCATTCTGCAATATATATTTATACCAAATCATTTTGTTATACACCTTAAACTTATATAATGTAACCTATCAATTATGTCTCAATAAAAGTGGGAAAAAAAGTATTTTGAACAGCACCTGTGGAATGTGCACTTATCCACACAAATCAGTTTCTTACATTTGTTTATACTGATCATTTCCTCTAAATTTTATTTATATTACTACTGTCTCAAACAAAATCTTTAAAGTGAAATGATTTACCTAATTCATAAATACTTTAAAAGGTAAACATAAACTAGTATTGAACACTTTGAATTCTTATACTAATTTTATTCATTTTACAAAAGTCACTCCATTATTGCTT
This sequence comes from Nanger dama, assembly GCA_917880005.1. Taxonomy (NCBI): domain Eukaryota; kingdom Metazoa; phylum Chordata; class Mammalia; order Artiodactyla; family Bovidae; genus Nanger; species Nanger dama. The sequence continues at coordinate 5,323,409 of CAKJTW010000043.1, read as the reverse complement.
TATTTTAGGGAGATGACCCAATATAAATCTGCTTTTTCCTATTAAGTTCCTAGGTGATGATAATACTGCAGAACCAAGGATCACACATTGAGAACCATTGGTATAGATAGGAACAGTCATTCTAAACTCTTGCTATGACAATACAGTTATCCAAAATAACTTTATTGTTCTGTGGATTTTTATTTACTTTTAATTGTGATAAAATACAGATATAAAATTTATTACCTTAGCCATTTTTAACTGTGCAGTTCAGTAGTATTATATATACTCACAAGTGGATTCTTTACTGACTGAGCTCCCAGGAACCATTCCATGTATATTCACACTATTGTGCAACCAATCTCCAAAAGAGCTCTTTTCAGTTCGTTGAGCTCTGAATCTTTTAAACAACTCCCAGTTCTCCCCTCATTAGCAATCTAATTTCTGCTTCTATGAATCTTACTACACTATATACTTCATATAAGTGGAATCACACAGTATTTGTCCTCTTTGTGACTGGCAAGTCAAAAACAACAGTTAGAACTGGACATGGAACAACAGACTGGTTCCATTTGCAAAAGGAGTACATTAAAGCTGTATGTTGTCACTTTGCATATTTAACTTATATACAGAGTACATCATGCTGGACTGGATAAGTACAAGCTTGAATCAAGATTGAAGGGAGAAATATCAATAACCTCAGAAATGCCAGTGACACCACCCTTAAGGCAGAAAGTGAGGAGAACTAAAGAGCCTCTTGATGAAAATAAGAGAGGATAGTGAAAAAGCTAGCTTAAAACTCAATCAAAAAACAAATATCATAGCATCCAGTCCCATCACTTCATGGCAAATAGATGGGGAAACAATGGAAATAATGACAGACTTTATTTTCTTGGGCTCCAAAATCACAGACGGTGACAGCAGCCATAAAGCTAAAAGATAATTGTCCCTTGGAAGAAAAGCTATGACCAACCTAGACAGCATATTAAAAAGCAGAGACATTACTTTGTTGACAAAAGTCCATCTAGTCAAGGCTGTGGTTTTTCCAGTAGTTGTGTATGGATGTGAGAGTTAGACTATAAAAAAAATCTGAGTGCCGAAGAACTGATGCTTTTGAGCTGTGGTGTTGGAGAAGACTCTTAAGAGTCCCTTGGACTGAAAGGAGATCCTACTAGTCCCTCCTAAAGGAAATGAATTCTGAATATTCATTGGAAGGACTGATGCTGAAGTTGAAGCTCCAGTACTTTGGCCACCTGATGTGAAGAACTGACTCACTGGAAAAGACCCTGATGCTGGGAAAGATTGAAGGTGGGAGGAAAAGGAGATGACAGAAGATGAGATGGTTGGATGGCATCACCAACTCAATTGGCATGAGTCTGAGTAAATTCCAGGAGTTGGTGATGGTAAGGAAGCCTGGTGTGCTGCAGTCTATGGAGTTGCAGAGTCAGACATGACTGAGCAACTGAACTGACTAACTGAATGTTGTCAAGGTTCTTTCATGATGCAGCAGGTGTCAGGATTTTCTTCCTTTTTAAAATTGAATATTATGCTATTGTACAGTGTGTGTGCTCAGTCGCTGAGTGACATCTGACTCTTTGTGACTCCATGGACTGTAGCCTGCCAGGCTCCCCTCCAAGAATACTGGAGCAGGTTGCCATCTCCCTTCTCCAGGGCTTCCTGACCCAGAAACTGAACTCATGTCTCCTGCACTCGTAGGAGGATTCTCTACCATTGGGTCACCAGGAAAGCCCATGCTATTGTACATATACAACACATTTTATTTATCCATTTGTCCATTGAAGGACACATGGGTTTCTTCCACATTTTGACTATTGTGATTAATGCTTGCTATGAGCACATGTATACAAATATCTTTGTAATCTCGCTTTCAACTCTTTCAAAGTTGAAAAATTGGATCACATTGTAATTCTATTTTTAATTTTTGAGAAACTGCCACATTGTTTTCCATAGTGACAGCACCATTTTGCATTGCCACCAATAGTACACAGGGGTTACAATTTCTCCATATTCTCAACAACACTTTTTCTTTTATATATATATGCATATATACATACATATATATATATATATTTTCCATATTGACTGAACCATTTTCATTTTTACCAATAATACACTGTGGTCATAATTTCTCCACATTCTCAACCAACACTTTTTTTTATACATATATAAAGTAGCCTTACTAATGGGTATAAATGACATATTATTTTGAAAAAATATAAAACCAAAGCATATTAAAGTTAAGTAACTTATGAAAAATGTTTCTCAAGGATTTTCCCTGGTGTCTTTGATCTTTTCTTTTTCCTGAGTTAAATATCCAAGGCTAGAATCTTATTTTAGCTATATAGTTATTTTAAGATATTATACATAATTTCTTAACTATAATCTTTATTTTAGCATGAAAAAGTCAGTACTGACTAAAATAAAACTTTTACAATGTTACTAAAATGGTGATGGTTATTAACATCACAAATGATTCACCCTGGATAAAAAAACAATAGGGACATGGGAATTAGACTTTTTGTGATCTCATTTTTACAAATTCTGAATGTTGTATTGAATAGCATTTCCCTGGTAAATTTCATGGACCTAATTCCAATACTAATTAGCTGTTCTGGCTTTTAAACCATCTCCAGGAAACTGTCCACTTCCTTTTTTGCATTAGTATAGAACTTTTTTTTGCCCTTTCTGTTTTTGCATGTAATTTACTCTATTTCTATATTTTATCTATAAATAAACCTGTTTTATCTTTTTATAATGAGATATAGTGGCATATAATATTAGTACTAGTTTTATCTAACTCTCATTTTGATGATCTGTGACTTAAGTTATTCTGGGATATTTTACCTGTAGGAGTCTTAAGACAAAGAAATCTCCATCCACAGAGGCCAACAAATTACTATGGGAATTCTACAGTCCTCTGGGTCAGCAAACAAATTTAAAAAGAGTTTCTATGTACACAGGTAAACCTACTCCTTTAGGATACTCTTCCCATTATGAACTACTTCTTACATCAATACAGTTTCTTCTCTAAGTAGTCACTGGGTGGAGAATAGATATTCTTTTTTTTTTAATACTTTATTCTACATTACAATACTGTATGTGTTTTGCCATACATTGACATGAATCAGCCACAGGTGTCCACGATCTCCCAATGCCAAAGCCCCCTCCCACCTCCCACCCCATATCATCTCCCTGAATCATCCTGTGCACCAGCCCCATGCATCCTGTATCCTGTATTGAACATAGACTGGTGCTGTGCTTCTTACAAAATAGTATACATGTTTCAATGCCATTCTCCCAAATCATCCCACCCTCTCCCCCTCCCTCAGAGGCCAAAAGCCCGTTCTATACCTCTGTGTCTCTTTTGTTGTCTCACATAGAGGGTCATCATTACTATCTTTCTAAATTACATATATATGTGTTAGTATACTGTATTGGTGTTTTTCTTTCTGGCTTACGTCACTCTGTATAATTGGCTCCAATTTCATCCATCTCATTAGAACTGAGTCGACTTTATCCTTTTAAGGGCTGAGTAGTACTCCATTGTGTATATGTACCACGGCTTTCTTATCCAATCATCTGCTGATGGACATCTAGGTTGCTTCCATGTCCTGGCTATTATAAACAGCGCTGCAATGAACGTTGGGGTACATGTGTCTCTTTCAGTTCTGGTTTCCTCAGTGTGTATGCCCAGCAGTGGGATTGCTGGATCATAAGGCAGTTCTATTTGCAATTTTTAAAGGAATCTCCACACTGTTTTCCATAGTGGCTGTACTAGTTTGCATTCCCACCAGCAGTGTAAGAGGGTTCCATTTTCTCCACATCTTCTCCAGCATTTATTGCTTGTAGACTTTTGGATCGCAGCCATTCTGACTGGTGTGAAATGGTACCTCATTGTGGTCTCTACTACAAAGCCACAGTCATTAAGACAATATGACACTGGATATTCTTAACAAAGAAGAATTAAATATAAAGGATTTACCATGCAGAAGTTTAAAATTTGATATGGGCTCTGAAAAACTGCATGTGAACAAACTAGTAAGCACTATTTCTCATCTAATTTGTAACTTAAAGTTGTATCTCTTTTCTTTAGACATTTAAGATCTAATTTTTAAAGTGCTTTAGAATAATATAAAGAACACACACATGTTGGTAAACAATTCACTCTGGAAATGGTTATTGCAAAATTAATTTTTAAATAAAAGTCTATGGCTGGGTTGTTGAGTATATGTTTGAAAGACAAAACTGTATGTAGAAATGTTTAGAGGAGATTAGTTATTTAAAAATAAGAGTTACATGAAAATATTTATTAAATTATATTAAAATAGTACATCAAAATTTAGTGAGTATATTTTATCCACCTAGAGACAAGATTGGCCTCTGCATCAAGTGATTACTAATTACAAGAGGCAGAGGACTGGATTGATTAAGCATTCAGACCAGATACCCTGTGCTCAAATTCTGATTCTCCCACTTGCTGCTCTGTGCTGTTAGTTGCTCAGTTGTGTCCAACTATTTGTGACCTTATGGACTGAAGTTCACAAGGCTCCTCTGTCCATGGGGATTCTCCAGGTAAGAGTACTGGAATGGGTTGCCATGCCCCCATCCAGGGCCTGCTTTCTAATCCTTAGCAAATTATTATATTTATTTGTTCCTTCTTGGTGTTTTCTCATCCTGTAAAACAGGAGTAAAAATATCTACATTATAGTTATTACAAATAATCAAATTAGTTTTTATAAAATGTCTATAATATTAATACATAATAAGTAGATATATACATAATTTTCTGGAGCTCAAATGCTTATGTTTAAAAGTGAGATCTCCAAAATTTCTTGGGATTCCAAGTTGCAGATCTACATACAACCTCACTCCGTTTAAATCAGTATTTACTTTCTGGCATCTATAGAAATTTGCTTAGAAAATCATACTTTTAATAAACAAAACATAATGTTTCAATTATTTCAAGTGATTATTTTAGTGTTGCCTGTAGGATAAATGTCAATTAGCATCTTCAACAAACTATTTCTATTTGACTAGATGACACACGGCTTTCACCATTAGTCACATTCCATATCTCATCAGCCTCATATCTTAGTCATTCTCTTTACTAGGTTAAAAAAAAATCCTATTTCATATTTTTCATTAAGATGGCGGCAACTATTGGCAGCCACCAAATCTATGCATTTCAGTTTAAAGCACATGTAGAAATTATGAAGAGTTTTCTCATAGAAGACTATACACAGCCCTCTTTTGCATGCTTGAGACAGAAATTAGAGATAGCTTCTATAAACCATGAAAATAATTTATTCCTTTAAGCAATGACCCTTGCTAACGTAGTATGTCCTCACTAAATGGATATAAGGTGAAGAATGGGTAGACCTAGTGGAGAGGAAATCTAAGCAAATTTTGAACTATTTAAAACCTGAACTATTTTTTAAATTTTCAATTTGGGGTTGTAGTGAATGGATACCCATTCCATTTTTTGTTTTATTTATCCCTAAGAACTTTTTCTGCTTGTTGCTTCTCTTAGTGATTTGGATGAAGTTTTTGACAGCTGACATAACAAAGATAAAATTAATTAAAATTAATATTCAGCCCCTAAGACATGGCAGATATTGAGTTCTTTTACTTACATTTAAATTAAAGATACTATAATTTACTTATATTATCTCTTTTGTCCATCACAACAACCTTTGAGATAAGTACTATTATTGTCCTTATTTATTAGAGATAATATAAGTGAGGCACACAGAAGTTAAGAAAATTGTACGAGGCCACACAATGAACAAATGATGGGGCCAGGATTTAAACTTATTTATCCTGACTCCTTATTGCTAAATTCAGACTTAAAGAAAGTAGGGAAAACCGCTAGACCATTCAGGTATGACCTAAATCAAATTCCTAATGATTATAGAGTAGCAGTGACAAATAGATTTAAGAGACTAGATCTGATAGATAGACAGAGTGCCAGACTGAGCTACAAACAGAGGTTCGTGACATGGTACAGGAGACAGGGAGCAAGAACATCCTCAAGAAAAAGAAACACAAGAAAGCAAAATGGCTGTCTGGGAGGCCTTAAAAATAGCTGTGTAAAGAAGAGAAGCAAAAAGCAAAGGAGAAAAGAAAAGATATACCCATTTGAATGCAGAGGTCCAAAGAATAGCAAGGAGATATAAGAAAGCCTTCCTCAAAGATCAATGCAAAGAAATAATGGAAAACCACAGAATGGGAAAGACTAGAGATCTCTTCAAGAAAATTAGAGATATCAAGGGAATATTTCATGTAAGGATGGGCTCAATAAAAAGCACAGAAATGGTATGGACTTAACAGAAGTAGAAGATATTAAGAAGAGGTGGCAAGAATACACAGAAGAACTGTACAAAAAGATCTTCATGACCAGATAATCATGATGGTGTGATCACTCACCTAAAGCCAGACATCCTGGAATGTGAAGTCAAGTGGGCCTTAGAAAGTATCACTAAGAACAAGTTAGTTGAGGTGACAGAATTCCAGTTGAGCTATTTCAAATCCTGAAAGATGATGCTATGAAAGTGCTACACTCAAAATGCCAGCAAATTTGGAAAACTCAGCAGTGGCCATGGAACTGGAAAAGGTCAGTTTTCATTCCAATCCCTAAGAAAGGCAATGCAAAGGAATGCTAAAACTACTGTACAATTGCACTCATCTCAAACACACATTATTCTCACACAAAATTCTCCAAGCCAGGCTTCAACAATACATGAACTGTAAACTTCCAGATGTTCAAGCTGGTTTTGGAAAAGACAGAGGAACCAGAGATCAAATTGCCAACATCCAGAAAAACATCTATTTCTGCTTTATGGACTATGCCAAAGCCTTTGACTGTGTAGATCACAATAAACTGGAAAATTCTGAAAAGATGGGAATACCAGACCACCTAACCTGCCTCTTGAGAAATCCGTATGCAGATCAGGAAGCACCAATTAGAACTGGACATGGAACAACAGACTGGTTCCAAATAGGGAAAGGAGTATGTCAAGGCTGTACATTGTCACCCTGCTTATTTAACTTATATGCAGAGTACATCATGAGAAATGCTGGGCTGGAGGAAACACAAGATAGAATCAAGACTGCTAGGAGAGATATCAATAACCTCAGATATGCATTGATACCACCATTACGGCAGAAAGTGAAGAAGAACTAAAGAGCCTCTTGAAAGTGAAAGAGGAGAGCAAAAAATTTGGCTTAAAGCTCAATATTCAGAAAATGAAGAATAGGGCATCTGGTCCCATCACTTCATGGCAAATAGATGGAGAAACAGTGGAAACAGTGGCAGACTTTATATTTTGGGGGCTCCAAAATCACTGAAGATGGTGACAGCAGCCATGAAATTAAAAGACGCTTACTCCTTGGAAGAAAAATTATGACCAACCTAGACAGCATATTAGAAAGCAGAGACATTACCTTCCTGCAAAGGTTCATCTAGTCAAGACTATGGTTTTTCCAGTAGTCATGTATGGATGTGAGAGTTGGACTATAAAGAAATCTGAGCACCAAAGAATCGATGCTTTTGAACTGTGGTGCTGGAGAAGACTCTTGAGAGTCCCTTGGACTGTAAAGAGATCCAACCAGTCCATCCTAAAGGAAATCAGTCCTGAATATTCATTGGAAGGACTGATGTTGAAGCTGAAACTCCAATAATTTGGCCACCTGATGTAAAGAGCTGACACACTTAAAAAGACCCTGATGCTGGGAAAGATTGAAGGTGGGAAGAGAAGTGGACAACAGAGGATGAGATGGTTGGATGGCATCGCTGAATCAATGGGCATGCTAAGCTAAGCTAAGCTAAGTCACTTCAGTCGTGTCCGACTCTGTGCAACCCCACAGATGGCAGCCCACCAGGCTCCCCTGTCCCTGGTATTCTCCAGGCAAGAACACTGGAGTGGATTGCCATTATGAGTTTGAGTAAATTCCAGGAGTTGGTGATAGACAGGGAGACCTGGTGTGCTGCAGTCCACAGGGTTGCAAAGAGTTGGACAAGCCTGAGCAACTAGTGAACTGAATTGATCTTGACTCCAGAATCTAGCCTCTTAATTGCAACAATAATCTTTCTATAAGGATTCTTTCATTTTTAAATGACAAAATGTCACATTCAAAATAGCTAAAGAAAAAAAATGCTCAAAGTTTGACTTCTTTCACTGTTGCTGCTGCTGCTGCTAAGTTGCTTCAGTCATGTCTTACTCTATGCGACCCCATAGGCGGCAGCCCACCAGGCTCCGCCGTTCCTGGAATTCTCCAGGCAAGAATACTGGAGTGGGTTGCCATTTCCTTCTCCAGTGCATGAAAGAGAAAAGTGAAAGTGAAGTCGGTCAGTCTTGTCCCACTCTCAACGATCTCATGGATTGCAGCCCACCAGGCTCCTCCATCCATAGGATTTTCCAGGCAAGAGTACTGGAGTGGGATGCCATTGCCTTCTCCGAATTCTTTCACTATTAAATACATATTAAAAAATATCTTTGGCACTTCTCCCTATGTCAGGTCTGTCTCATTCTTTTTGGCTTCATTCTCAAGCAAACTCTCCTTTAGAGTTGACAGTGGTTGAAATTCTATCCTCTCAAAATTTCCATTAGAGAAGAGAGATAAAGGTGTGAGTGTGGGCAGGAGAGGGGGAACTTATTTTTCCCAACAGTTTTAGGAAAATATATGACCATATACTTAATTACATATTAAACAAATGATATTGCCTTATAATCAATGAGTTTGAGTCACTGAGTCTTGATCACTTTCTTATGCAGAGTTGAGTCAAAAGACATACCTGAAAATGCGTACACTAACATAGCTGTAATGGAAAATTATTCACATTTTTCATTATGTCCTTCAACTCTGAATCAAGATCTATTGATGACTGCCAGGTTTTCTGCATAAATAAAGGAATTATACTGTTAATTACCATTTAGGTAATTAATTATCAATTAATTACATAATTCACCTCAGTTCAGTCACTCAGTCGTGTCTGACTCTTAGCGACCCCAAGAAGTGCAGCACGCCAGGCCTCCCTGTCCATCACCAACTCCCAGAGTTCACTCAGACTCACGTCCATTGAGTCAGTGATGCCATCCAGCCATTTCATCCTCTGTTATCCCCTTCCCCTTCTGCCCTCAATCCCTCCCAGCATCAGTCTTTTCCAATGAGTCAACTCTTCTCATGAGGTGGCCAAAGTACTGGAGTTTCAGCTTCAGCATCATTCCCTCCAAAGAAATCCCAGGGCTGATCTCCTTTAGGATGGACTGGTTGGATCTCCTTGCAGTCCAAGAGACTCTCAAGAGTCTTCTCCAACACCACAGGTCAAAAGCATCAATTCTTCGGCACTCAGCTTCAATTATCATTTGAATAATATTTCAAAAATATTTCCATTACTCACCATCCTTGCTATAGAGATAGCTGATTCTCTATTATTTTGATGCCATTTCACTTGTTCTAGTCCACAAAAATATAATTAAGGGTATAAATTAAGAGTAAAACTTTTTTTTGTGTTACACACTTTCTGTGATAAACAGAGAAAAAGTGTTGAAGGAATTTTCTCCTGTAAACACAGATAATGTGAGATAATTCTTTATCAGTAAGTCAACTGATTTATTCAAATTTAAGTTAAATATATGAAAGCAATTATCCTTTTTATATTTCATATCATATGTTGATATTTTGTCATTTCCAATATTGTAACCTGATAAAGTATTGCTTTATTTTTTACCATAAAACTAATGGTGCATTTCACTTTTCAATATTCTCAGCAGTTATTTGACTTGTGACAAGTTTTTCATCTCAAAAGTATATCTTAGATTGTGTTTTTGTGTTTTTTGGCCTATTTTCTGCCTTTTATATCCAATAATTGATTTTCTGTGTTCTTGAAAAACTTGAAGTTTTCCCAAATGTTTCATCTGTTATAGTTAAAAATGACATGCCACTAATTAAGAACATTTCATATTATAAGATATACTGATTAGTAAAAGGAAAAAATTATAAGCCTCTTAAATTTCAGTTTTCAGTTATTTAGGAGGTTGTCCTATGATCACTCTCCTATCACTTAATGCCTATAGATTTATTTATTCCAGTACATTAAAATTAATATTATTTATTTAAACTGGGACAACACTATTATCTTTTAAAATATGATCCAGAGAGATGATATGGGATGGGAGGTGGGAGGGGGTTTCAGGATTGGGAGCTCGTATACACCTGTGGCTGATTCATGTCAATGTATGGCAAAACCAATACAGTATTGTAACATAGAATAAAGTAAAAATAAAATTAAAAAATAATAATAATAGTAAAAAAATGTATTATTTATTTCAAGCTGTAATATTTATATAACCATTTTAATCTGACACACACTTGGCCATTAAACCAATACAATTAAGCTTCTGCAAAAGTGACTATCCCAGTGTAAGTGGACAGCATAAACTTGATCAAATTGTTCAACAGGACTTTAACACACTGATCACTAAGAATACATGACCTAAATTACCACTGGGAAAATGTGTAGACTTAGAAAGTACTAAATGTATGGTCCCCTGATTCTCTGGTAATCTCTGTGGAAATGTCTCCTTGAGTCAAGCTTAACTGGATGAACTGGAGGAAATATCTGGGGAGGTGTGGCCATGATAGTGCTGTAAGAGAACCCTGGGATCATCGTCTCCCACAGGTACACCATAATTATAACTATTTAAAGAGCCACTGTCTATAAGAATCACATGAAGACTGGAAAAATAGGTTTTCCACATCTAAACATATTAAAAATAAAAAGCGCACAAGAGGATAAAGACAAGGTAGATCCAAGATACACCACAAAGAGTATGCAACCCACCAATGGGAGAATAATCACGATTTCAGAGGTTCTTGCAAAGAAAGAATGACTCAAATTCCATATCAGGCGTACCAGCCCAGGAGTCATGCCCTAGAAAGACACACCTCTAGAATATCTGGCTCTGAAGACCAGTGGCTGGCTCTTGCATATGGCTGAGACTAGGGCACTTCAGAAAATAGAGATTCTGCTCTTAAAGGGCTCGCACAAAATCTCACATACTCAGAGATTACACACAGAGGCAGTATGTTAAAAAGAGCCTGAGTCAGATACACTTGCTGATCTTAAACTTTCAAAAAGGTAGGAGGCAACTGGGACTCCACCCGGGGACACAGATGCTGGCAGAGGCCATTATGGAAAGTTCATTCTATGACAAGAAAACTAGTGCTGGAAAGAGCCATTTTGAAGTCCCCCTTCTAATTTATTAGTGCTGGGGGCTTACCTACCCACCAGCAGGCTAGCACCAGACCCAGGAATCCACAAGGTATGAAGCCAGCAGCATAATGCCCCAGCCCCTCATACCAGGAGTTGAAGCCTCTGAATGAGGCAAGACCTGGCAGTTAATCAGGCTGACGGTCAGCCCCACCTAGCACCACACTCACAGCAGTCCGTCCCACCACAACAGACAATACCACACAGCCTACGCAGAGGGCACTCTGAGAGCATTTAGATTCAGTGACCATACAGGAATATGCTGCTGGGCCCCATAGGACATCTTCTGGGTCTGTAAAATCAGAAAACATAACCAACTGACCTAACACATAAAGGTAAACACAGAGATTTTCTGCAATGTGAGAAGACAGAGGAGTATGTTCCAAATGAAGGAACATGACAAAACCTCAAAAATGAACTAATTAAAGTGAGGATATGTAATATAGTCATTAATAATTCAAAGCAATTAATAATCATAAAGATGCTCAGCCAATCAGGATAACAATGAACATAGTGAGAAGTTCAGCAGAGAGTTAGAAAATATAAAAATCCAAGCAGAGATTAACAATGGGATAGCTTAAATAAAAATTACACTAGAAGGAATCAATAGTAGGTTAGATGATACGGAGGGACAGATCAGTGAACTGGAAGACAGTAGTAGAGATCACCCAATTTGAACAAAACAAAAAGAAAAGGAAAAAAATAATGAGGACCACGGAAGAGACCTCTGAGACAACATCAAGGATAGTACCATTAGAGAAGTCCCAAAAGAAGAAGAGACAGATAAAGAGGCAGAGGATGTATTTGAAGACATAATAGCTGTAAATTTTCCTAACCTGGGAAAGGAAACAGACATCCAGGAAGAGGAGCCACATAGAATCCCATATAAGATAAACCCAAATAAATTCATAACATGACACTATAAAATGACAAATACTAAAGATAAAGAGAAGCTTAAAGGCATCAAGAAAAATTCAGTGAGTTATGTACAAGAAAACTACCATCAGACAATAATCTGACTTTTCAGCAGAAGTTTGCAGGCCAGAAGAGAGTGGAATGATATATTCAAAGTGATAAAAGAGAAAAATCTAAACCAAGTATACTCACCCTAGCAAAGCTACCATTCAGATTTTAAGGAGAGATAGTTTTACAGACAAGCAAAAGCTAACAGAGTTCAGAACCTCTAAACTGACTTTACAAAAAATGTTAAAATGACTTCACTAGTAGAAAGCAAAAGACTACAGCTAGAAATACAAAGATTATGAAGGGAAAAATCTTATTGATAAAGGCAAGCATACATTAAAGGTATTAGGTCAAACATTTGTACAACTAGCAGAAAGATTAAAAGATAAAAGTAGTGAAATCATCTATATTCATAATAAGCATCAATAGTAAAGTATACATAGAGGATGTAAAATATGATGTCAAAAATATTATACTCGGGAAGTGGATAAAAATGCAGATTTGTTAAAATGTGTTTGAATTTGGAGTATCAATTTAAGATAGTCACTATTATAGATAATATATTTAATAAATAAGCATACTTACATATGTACATATATATATATGGGTATATATGAATCTAATGGAAACCACAAACCAAAAACCTATAATAGATATATGCACAAAGTAGAGAAAGAAATCCAAATATAACATTAAAGAGTAGTCATAAAGTCACAAGGGAAGACAGCATAAGAATAAGAAACAGAACTACAAAAACAACACTAAACATTAACAAAATAGCAATTGGTACACAGTCATCAATAACTATTTTAAAAGTAAATTGAACTATTATAGGCCAATAACTGTGATAATGATGCAAAAATCCTCACAAAATATTAGCAAACTGAATTCAATAGTATACAGCAAGGAACATACAGTATGTCCAGGTGGGAGACAGAACAGAAACCACAAAAGAAAACTAACCAAACTGATCACATGGATCACAGTCTTGTCTCACTGAATGAAACTATGAGCCATGCTGTGTAGGGCTACCCAGACAGATGGCTCACGGTGGAGAGTTCTGACAAAACATAGTCCACTGGCGAAGGAAATGGCAAACCACTTCAAAATTCTTGCTTTAGAACCCCTAAACAGTTTGAAAAGGCAAAAAGATATGATACTGAAAGGTTGGTAGGTGCCCAATAAAAAACAATATTGCATAGGAACCTTGAATGTTAGGGCCATGAATCAAGGTAAATTGGAAGTGTTCAAAAAGGAGGTGGAAGAGAGAACATCAACATTTTAGGAATCAGTGAACTAAAATAGACCAGAAGTGAATGAATTTAATTCAGATGACCATTATATCTACTACTATGGGCAAGAATCAGAAGAAATGGAGTAGCCCTAACAATCAACCAACAAGTCCAAAATGCAGTACTTGGGTACAGTCTCAAAAATGACAGGATGATTTCTGTTTGTTTCTAAGGCAAAGTATTCAATACCACAGGAATCCAAGTCTATGCCCCAACTACTAATTCTGAAGAAGCTGAAGTTAAATGATTCTAGGAAGACCTATAAGGCCTTCTACACCCAAAAAGATGTCTTTTTCATCATGGGGACTGGAATGTAAAAGAAGGAAGTCAAGAAATACCTGGAGTAACAGGCAAATTTGGCCTTGGAGTATAAAATGAAGCATGGCAAAGACTAATAGACTTTTGCCAAGAAAATTCACCGGTTGTAGCAAATACTCTCTTCCAACAACACAAGACATGACTCTACACGTGGACATGACCAGGTAGTCAGTGCCAAAATCAAATTGATAATATTATTTGCAGCCGAAGATAGAGAACTCTATACAGTCAGCAAAAACAATACCAGGTCCTGACTGTAGCTCAGATCATAAACTCCTTATTGTAAATTCTGTCTTAAATTGAAGAAAGTAGGGAAAAACAGTAGACCATTCAAGTATGACATAAGTCAAATCCCTTTTGATTATACAGTGGAAGTGACAAGTAGATTCAAGGGATTCGATATGATAGATAGCGTGGTGCTTGAAAAACTATGGGTGGAGGTTTGTAACATTGTACAAGAGGCTGTGATCAAAAACATCCTGAAGAATAAGAAATGCAAAAGCCAAAATGGATGTCTGAGGAGTTCTTACAAATGGCTGAGAAAAGAAGAGAAGCTAAAGGCAAAGGAGAAAAGGAAAGATGTATCCATCCATCTAAATGCAGAGTTCCAAAGAATAGCAAGGAGATATAAGAACGCCTTCCTCAGTGATCAACGCAAAGAAATAGAGGAAAAAATAGAATGGGAAAGACTAGAGATCTCTTCAAGAAAATAAGAGATACCAAGGGGACATTTCATTAAAAGATAGGCACAATAAAGGACAGAAATGGTATGGACCTAACAGAAGCAGAAGATATTAAGAGTTGGCAAGAATACACAGAAGAACTACACACACACACACACACACACACACACACACACACACAATCCTAATGACCCAGATACCACAAAGGTGGATCACTCACCTAGAGCCAGACATCCTGGAATGTGAAGTCAAGTGGGCTTTAGGCAGCATCACTACAAACAAAGCTAGTGAAGGTGATGGAATTCCAGCTATTTGAAATTAGAATTTCATATCCTAAAAGACGATGCTGTGAAAGTGTTGCACTCAATATGCCAGCAAATTTGGAAAACTGAGCAGTGGTCATAGGACTGGAAAGGGTCAGTTTTCATTCCAATTCCAAAGAAAGGCAATGCACAAAATGTTCAAACTACCACACAATTGCAATCATCTTACACGATAAGCAAAATTATGCTCAAAATTTGCCAAGTGAGGCTTCAACAATACATTAACTGAGAAGTTTGAGATAGTCAAGCTGGATTTTAAAAGGCAAAGGAACCAGAAATCAAATTTCCAGCATCTGTTGTATCATTAAAAAGCCACAGAATTTCAGAAAAACCATCTGCTTCTTCATTGACTACACTAAAGTCTTTGACTGTGTGGATCACAATAAACTGTGGAAAATACTTCCAGAGATGGGAATACCAGATCACCTTACTTGCCTCCTAAGAAATCTGTATACAGGTCAAGAATCAACAGTTAGAACCAGACATGGAACAATCTATTGGTTCCAAATAGGAAAAGGAGTACATCAATGCTGTATATTGTCACCTTGCTTATTTAACTTCTATGCAGAGTACATCCTGTGAAATGTCTGGCTGGAATCAAGATTGCTGGGAGAAATATCAATAACCTCAAATATGCAGATGACACCACCCTTATGGCAGAAAGTGAAGAAGAACTAAAGAGCCTCTTGATGAAAGTGAAAGAGGAGAGTGAAAATGTTGGCTTAATGCTCAACACTTAGAAAATGAAGATCATGGCATCTGGTTCCATCACTTTATGGTAAATAGATGGGAAAACAATGAAAACAGTTGCAGACTTTATTTTCTTGGGTTCCAATATCACTGCAAATGGTGACTTCAGCCATGAAACTAAAAAAACACTTGGTCCTTGGAAGAAAAGCTATTACCAACCTAGACAGCATATTAAAAATCAGAGACATTACTTTGCTGACAGAAGTCCAGCTGGCCAAAGTTATGGTTTTTCCAGTAATCATGTATGGATGCGAGAGTTGGACTATAATGAAAGCTGAGCACTGAAGAATTGATGCTTTTGAACTGTGGTGTTGGAAAAGACTCTTAAGAGTCCCTTGGACGCAAGGAGATCAAATCAGCCAATCTTAAAGGAAATCAGTCCATAATATTCATTGGAGGGACTGATGTTGAAAGTGAAGCTCCAATACTTTGGCCACCTGATGCAAAGAACTGACTCCTTGGAAAAGACCCTGATGCTGGGAAAGACTGAGAGCAGGAGAAGAAAGGGATGACAGAGGATGGGATGGTTGGATGGCACCACCAATTCGATGGACATGAGTTTGAGCAAGCTTCAGGGATTGGTTATGGACAAGAAAGCCTGGCATGCTTCAGTCCGTGGGGTCACAAAGAGTTGGACAATACTGAACAACTGAACTGAACTGAACTAATCCCGTATATCTCTTAAACCACCTACTTGCTTGCATTTTTTTATATTATTAGTAAATTTTACTCTTAATATGATTTCAGATTTGTCTGAGTTTTCTTTGAAAATTTGTTCCTTTATTTTTCACAAAGCTCTTTTAATACACAAATGCACACTACTGCTAAGCCGCTAAGTCACTTCAGTTTTGTCAGACTCTGTGAGAATCGATAGACGGCAGCTCACCAGGCTCCACCGTCCCTGGGATTCTCCAAGCAAGAACACTGGAGTGGGGTACCATTGCCTTCTCCAAAGCATGAAAGTGAAAATTGAAAGTGAAGTCACTGAGTCGTGTCTGACTCTTAGCGACTCCATGGACTGCAGCCTACCAGGCTCCTCCATCCATGGGATTTTCCAGGCAAGAGTACTGGAGTGGGGTGCCATTGCCTTCTCCCAAATGCACACTATACACACACAAATATCTTACTCACATATAGAGATGAAATGTAACTACAAAATTTAAACAGGTAATAAGGAAAAGAGGATGATGGTTACCATCAGTAAGGGTGAAACAGGATGGGTTGATAAAAGAACAAAATCAGATGGTTAATTGATTATAGTCGATATCTTAGTTTTCATTTGAATTAGTGATTCCATGGGTGCTTATTGAATTATTAAAAATAACTGTTAAGTTACAATCATAGTGAGATATTACAGCATGGCTGTTATATTGGCTATCATCAAAAAGGTAAGAGGTAAGTATTGGTGAGGATGTGGAGAAAAAGAAATCCTTATGCACTTTAGTGAAAATGTAAATTGGTGCAGTCAGTATGAAAAACGACAGAAGTTCTTCAAAAACTTAAAAAGGAACTACCATCTGAGAGGGTAACAGGCAGGAAGGCCAGGGGTCTCCAAACAATAGCCTGCAAGTGTCAGACATTTTATCTCTCTTAAGCAGCAGGAGGAAACAAACTAGCCATATTTTTTCCTTCTCTATACAAATTTAAAAGGAGCTTTCTCTTAAAATTCTGTGTTGCCATAATGACACCTAGTTTCACTTGAAGTTAACCATTGCCTTTTTCTTATGGAAATGTTTATCTTAAGCTATGCTAATGTACTATGTATTTGCCCCAAGCTCTGTCCTCAAGTCGGTTCCGCCTTTTGGGCTCGGAACCTACTTGATAAACCAATATGTTATACTCCAATATTGTTCCTCTAATCTATGTAAATGAAACTATTTGTATGGTGATCTGCCCTTCTTCAAGATTCAAGTTAAATCATTTTATGGCCCAAGATAAACCATTTAGAGCCAAGGTTATCCCAAAATACATCTTATGGGTGAGGGGCCTGGTGCCATTCTAAGTTTTGAGACATTTCTTTCTTTCATTAACAAACTGCTGATGACTATATAACATCCAGCTAAAGACTAGCAGGGGGTACTCTTTCTACCCCCTTCTGATGCCTATGTCAGAAGCTTTCTCTGTCTCCTTTATACTTTAATAAAACTTTGTTACACAAAAGCTCTGAGCAATCCAGCCTCGTCTCTGGCCCCGGATTGAATTCTTCTCCTCCGGGGGCCAAAAATCCCGGCATCGTGATTCAACAACAACCTTTCACATCTGACCCTGCAACCCCACTTCTAGATATATATCTGAAGAAAATGAAAAGAAGAACTTGAAGAAATATATGTACTTCCATGTTCATTGTAGCATTATTCACGAATAACCAAGATATGGAAATGATTCATGTCCATCAACAGATGAATGGATAAAAAGATATGATAAACATACACACATAAATATAAATATATACATATTTTTGTATATAGTGAAACATTATTCAGTAATAAGAAAGAAGAAAATTTTGACATTTTCAACATGGAGGACACTGTGGACATCAGTCATGCTAAGTGAAATACTAGACCAGACATGAAAGTCAAATATTGCATAATGTAATATGTGTAATTTAGTTTAAAAGTCAAATTCATAGAATAGAAAAGTGCTTTTTTCAGTGGCTGAAGGGTAGGTGAAAGAGGGAGAGAGTGGTAGAAGGGTACAACCTTTCAGTAATAAGGAATAAGATCTGAAGATATAATGTAAAACATAGTAATTATAGTTCACAATACTGTACTGTGTAACTGAAAATTCTCTAAGAGAGTCAAATTTAAATGTTTTCATACAAATAAATGATGAACATGTTAGTTATCTAGATGAGGGGGATCCTTTCACAATGTATGTGTGTGTGCTTAGTCACATCTGACTCTGCAACCCCATAGACTGTAGAGCACAAGGCTCCTCTATCCATGGAACTTTCAGACAAGAATACTGGAATGGGTTGCTATTTCCTACTGCAGGCACCTTCCCGACCCACGGTTCGAACCTGTGTCTCTTGTGTCTCCTGCATTGGCAGGTGGATTCTTTACCACTGCACCACCTGGGAAGCCCACATCAGATCACTATGATGTACACTTTAAATATCTTATAATTTTATGCACAAATTAATCCTCAATAAAACTGAAATTAAAAATAAAAATAGCATGCAAATTAAAAATATACATTTTAATTTGCACAATGTACAATTTAAAAATATACATACATAAACACTTAGGTACATTAAAAAAACGTCAAAAGTAGGTTCACCCCGATACTGTTATGCTGTCATATTTCAATAAATCAATGAAATGACTAAATCGAAATATGTTTTCAGAATAAACTAAAAATAAATACAAAGGGATATAAAATAGAATCTTAATTAAATTTTACTTCCTAATACATATTATAATAGCTGCTATTTGATATAAACTTCTTACATATATGATTGAATTTAAGGAACAGTAAATAGCAACTATCAAATTGTAGAAATATTCAGGAGATGGAAGGAACATATGCAATCTTCCTCCATCCTCAAATTCATTCAATAAAGCAACATGTAATAGCACAAAGAAGTTAAAATGAAGCAGTCAACTTTTAGTTAAGTATGACAAATTGACTGGGAAAAACACATTCCCTTCTGTTCCCTTTGGAAAAGAAAAACATTCCCTTTGGAAGCTGTCCTTGAAATATAATAGCAGTCTGGTATGCTTTATACACTTTAAGATAGAGTTGGCAATTCAGAAAAAAATGATCTCTGGCATTTAGGATTACCCTCATGAACATCTTGTTAGGTAATGTAAGTGGAAATATGAATATAATATTGTTCCAATCTAAGAGAGAGAAAGATGCATAAATATCTCTTTAAACTGTATAGTTTATAATAAAAGTGTGATTATGGTGATGTAGAAGATTTACAAGATAAATTAACCAACAAACTTAAGATTGCTACATAGACACTGAAATTGTCCAGTCTCAAATAAATGATCCATTTTATAATGAGCAAATAAAATTTGGTAATTAAACAGATAACTTGGAAAAAAATAATTCACACATGAAAATATTAGTTAGGCAATGTGCAGAATAAAGAAAAACTCTCCACAATTAAATTTGCATAAAACAGCAAATAAATAATCACAATATTCAACATTTGCAAGAATGTGAAAAATAAACATTTATGCATTGCTGGTGGCAGTACACATTCATAATTTTTTTTTTGGATGACAATTTAGCAGTATTTTTTAAATCATAAAACTACTCAGATATCTTATTCTAGAATCACAATCTGGGGAACATAGTCTATAAATATAGATTAACTATTTTTAATGCTAAGTTATAAAATCCTGTGGAAATTTCTAAAGTAACCATTCAAAGATAATGATCAAGTACTTAACTTACAAAGCACTAAAGGAACAATAAATGAAAATATTTCAAAAGTCAACTCAAAAGGAGGTAAATGAATTACAGGGGAAAAATGAATATTAAAAATCCAAATGAAGAAAGGACAAAATAGAATGTCAGAAAAAATACAAGTATATCTGTAATCAAAGTGAATAAATTAAAATTTATGAATTAATGTCAGAAAAGCCTTATTAAACAAAATTCACTTACACACCACACCCAAGAAGTATAATGGTAAAAGACAAAGAGAGATAAGAAAAAGATACAGGCACAATGGAAAATGCCAAGAAAAAGTTCTCGTTGGTATGTGTGGTGTGGGTTTGTGTGTGGGTGTGGGTGTGTGTGGGTGTGGGGGTGTGTGTGTGCACACGTGCTAAATTGCTTCAGTTGTGTCCGACTCTGTGCGACACTATGGACTGTAGCCCCCAGACTCCTCTGTCCATGAGATTCTCCAGGCAAGAATTCTGGAGTGGGTTGCCATGACCACCTTCAGGGGATCTTCCCAAACCAAGGATCGAACTCACATCTCTTCAAGGTTCTTGCATTGGCAGGCAGGTTCTTTACCAGTAGTGCTACCTGGGAAGTCCGAGCTGGTATAGCTACACAAAAAACTTTACAGATGGGCTTCAAGACAAAAATTCACAACTAGAAATAGTGTCACTAAGTAAAGAAATGACCTTTATAAATATGTTAAGTACCTAATACATCCATGTAAATAAAATTGTAAAGAAATCTGAGGGAAAGGTAAGCAGAAACAGCATAGTGATTAGTTCTAGAATGAAAGGCAGGCAGCAGCAGTGTTTACACTAGCATTTGAAGATAAACAGTGGTGCCTCTGGTTTTATTATCCTTTATAAACTGAATATATGTGTTAGCTAAATATATTCATTTTACATATATTTCATAAAATTAGCATCTAATACAATGCGCGGTTAAACAAACAAATTTAAAGGTATGTGTAATAGTCACCAAGTTGTGTTAGAAAGGTAGAATTTTTGTCATATTCTTGAAAATATTTTCAACCACATTCTTACTCAACACAAAATATGAAATATAAGTTTAACACTGGATATGAACATATAGATGAGTGACATATCTATTATTAAATAATTAATTAACAGAGAGCTTTTAGAGCATAAGTATACCTTCTGCCATTAACTTGTTTGGAAATTGAAATTTATGTCACACAATACAGAAACCAGAAGTTAAAGGAGATTAAGAGCTTCCAAAGCATAAAATAAAAGCCCAAAGTTAAATGATTCCCAAAAGTTTCTGTTGTAAATTTTCTAGTTTAAAAATATCCACATAGCCTTTTACCCAGTTAAGGTTTAAATTCCTACTAAAAATTAGTACAAACAAAACCACTCCAATTCAGATATATAAGATGGTGAATGTAGAAATGATTCTTCATAAAAGAAATCACATGCTTAAGTAAAAATATTTAATTTTTTAATAATTAGTATTTTTAATTTTTCCTGAAAGCATTTACTTAGAGATATAAAATAAAGACATAATTAATTCTTTTTAATGGCATTTTTCTCTTTTCGGTCAAAGGCAAAAGGCTCTTTAAAGTGCAATTTTGCTTGAGATATATAATCAATTGTATTTAATTGATTTAATTATATTTAATATTATTCAGTGACAAATACTTAGACTGAATAGGTATGTTTATTCACTTTGCTTCCACTGAAAAGACTAAGAAATATAAAGAACCAGAGAGTCTATGAACCTGTAACTACATATAAACACTGTTTAACACTCTTTTATGGGGGAAGGTAGCTTCGCACTGTACATTACTGAATACTTTATTAAATGTTGAATGGGTTCGGTGATGAATTAGTACAACTTAAGCAAGGGTTAAAGACAGTAGTGCATTAACTGCAGAATGTCGTTACAAGCACTTTCTATCTGGGATTATTACTTTTGTACTTATTTGTCAGATGTGTGGACTGTGACCTCTGTTCTGAGTTCAGTGTAGTAAACTCTTCTAAAGGACAAAAAAATAGTAGAAAACTCTAACAGAGTAGTATAAAATATATTATGGCCCCTCAATAATTATGTTATAATTCTGTTGGAGAAAGCAATTCTATCACATTTCTTATTTTCAGCCACTTCTTTTAACTGTCTGGAAAGAGGAAAACTATTCCTATTAGCTAGGATTTTTGCTTTTGGCATGTGCTCAAAAATAACTAATATTTTCTGACCATTTTTAAAGAAGAGAGGACACATTATACACACTCATGCACACATCTATATCTACACACACACACGTGACAGACACACATGTGTCTTTATGCAGTGACAATTTTCTTTAAAACACCAGTCTTGTCATTTTCATTCATAGAAGCACAAGAACTTATCAGTTTACTAAATCTGAAAAGGAATCTCAAGAGTTCAAATGGAGCTCCTAGACAAAAGTGTGAGGGTTAGTGGGATTCTCATTTTATTTTTTAGAAAGAGTCACAACATATGAATTCATTCATGACATATTCATATAGTATAAGTCAAAATTACTTTGGATTTTAAAAATTGCTTCAAATTTACTCACTGAGTAACTTAGCACAGAATCAGTTCACATACCTTCTCATTTGCAATAAATTTTTCAAGAATCCTCATGGGCCAAAACATACTATAAATAAAGAGAATCTTCACTTGTACTATGACAATTATATTTGACTTTCATATTGCTTTTGGTCAAAAATACTAAATGGTACTTGGGTGTTCCTAACTAGAACATAATACCAAGGATTTCCTTACTTAATCTGCCAGAATGTTCCCCTCTTAGGCAATGCACTGATTACCTTTTTAGAGCACAAATAAAATTTCCATTTTGCCTCTGAGGTAAATTATGTTCATTCAGAACACAGAGATATCTTTGAGAATCTTTTTCAGTGTGGTAAGTCTATGGAATACCTATAATTCTCTAAGATTATATTTGCAAAGATCCTATCAATGTTATCCTTTATGGGAACCCACTAACAAAGTATCTTGTTCTTTGACCAACTCATGCCAAAGTTATTTATAAGTAACAATAATTAATGAATTTTGGCATTATTTTACATAACAGAGGTACCATTTCCTAAGAACTAGATTAATGGATGTTATTGCAGTAGTTGATTATATTCTTTTCCCAAACTCTGCCTAACTAACTACTCAGCAATATTGGCCATCATAATTCAGCTACTTGGTAAAATACATCAAAAGATTGAAACTACTAAAGAAAATCAATATTAAAAAAAAATCTTCATCCTTTACAAAGTTAACACATGGCAGCAGTGAGTCAAATTTATTAAACTTGGCAAAGAATCTTGTCAAATATCTAAGAATTACAGGCATCTATGAAATGCTAGAATTTGCCTATTCCTATAGGCATCTATAAAATAATTTTAAAAGCAGGGAATTTTGGCATCAGACCTGGAGAGAGTCTGACTGATTTACTTAGTTATACAACTTTCCTGAGTTCTGCTTTTACTCATTCATAAAATTAGATAATAATACATAGGACTAAATGAGAAAAATAAGTGAGATAATGCATATAAATTAGGGGTCAAATACTAGGCCTTTGTCAGTAACTTAACTGACAACAAAGATGAAGAATTTAGTTTCTTAAGAAGCCCATCCATGATGATTAATGAAGAAAAAGACTCTCTCCAAAAAAAGTTGAAAAGAAAAAAAACTTATGGGAAGAGATTATAAGTATATGTTAGATGAAAATGAAAATAAAAATGACACAAATCTCTAATGTAGAGGATGAGGCAAATAAAACTTAGAAATAAGAGGAAATAAAATTTGGAGCAAGTTATTGTCCCCACACAACTGGAAGATAACATCAATTGAAATTAATTTCCTAAACATAAACAGATGTTTGGCATATTTTCCAAAAGTTTACCTCCTATGTCGGTTCCTTGTGTTAAGGTAATTAAACTGGTTTCTATAGATACATGTAAAATTATATTTCATTTCTTCTCACCTGTGTTTTATATTTTAAGATAATCATTTAATACTCTGAGGCAAAAAATGGGTAGGACTAATGTATATATAAGAGTTCAACTGACTGATATATGTAAAGTACTTAGGATACATGCAAAGTAAAATCTGCAGATAGAAGTATCACAAGTAGACAGCCATTTTGATTAAGACGTAATTTGCTATTCAGTTGTTAGTACAACCAGTGGCTTGTGATTAAGCCTGGTGTAATTCTCAGCATTGGGATTAATACTGAGGAACACCATCACAGAACAGAAGATAATTCCTCCACAAAAAGTGACTGCTGTAGCTTTAAAGGCCAACATGAAGCCTACCATTTACAGATTTTATAGCTGGACCTAATGGCCAGTGCTAAGCAGAGAGCATCAAGGATGCTGAAACTGCTCACGGATGTTTTCGTGAAACTAATGGCAGTGAAAGTACATCTTAACAAGTATGAGAAAGGTTCTTTCAGTCTCAGGTGAATATAATTTCTCTTTGTGATTGACTTTAACTCCAGAAACTCATCCACAAGTGGGAAAATTACCTTGTTGTTAATTTGTTGAATAACACTAGTTATGTTGAATATTTGATTTGAATTTGAGTATCTTCATTCCTTTCCACATTTATTCAACAAATTTGGATTGAGTCTCTTATATATTATTAAGAATGCTAATGATAAAAAATAAGAAGCAGGTTCTTTTAATTTTTCATTTAGGTATTGAGTAAAAACGCAACTTTCCAGTCTAGCTAGCAGAATACTGCTTCGACATTTCAATCTCAAGTTACAAGCTCATTTCTATGTGAGATATGTTAAAAGGATAAACTAGATATAATAAGTAAACTAGGTATGATAATTTATTAATGAGCATGTAAGATATATTAAATATGAGAAAATAAAAATATGTAAAATGACTCGAATATAAAATATGTAAAAGATATGACTAAAGTAGTCACATACTGAATTTAATCACCAGATCACATAGCATTGATGAGGTTTATTATTTAATTAATTATACTTTGAGACTAGCCCGACTCAAAAATACAAAGAAAAGTGGCATTGTTATCTTCTATGTGAGAGAAGCAGCAAAAAAAATGCCCTGCTTTAGAGATTGGGTATCACTAGATTTGAGTAATGTTGGTGCATTATTTCATAAACAATGTCAACTGAACAGTTCAGCACCCAGTTTTGGAGAACAGGTATATAACAGTATTCTTAAGGTATGGTGTCTAATATATAAAAATAGACAGTATACCTTAAGTAACTGAACAAGTTGTATAGATAATTGCTCAATAGATCTGAATGAACAGAGAATCCATGAAGAGGTAAATATAGTAATTTAGTCTTAAAAGCTGAAGTATTGAACTTTTAATCCCAGGAAGGTGTTTAAATAAGAATCAAAAACTAAATATGACAGATGAAATCACTCTAACATAAATCTCCAAGGTTTTCAAATAATGAGTAGTGCTGTTTAAAAACAAGAGAAGAAAAGAAAAGATAAATTAAAAATTTAAAAAGCCAGAGACATTTTTAAAAGCCAGTGTCTATAGGAAATAGACACTAGAAATGAATAAGCCTTTGCCATAAGATAGGTTTGGATTTATATCTAAAGAATTTGCGATGCCTTACAAGCAATTAGGAATATGGGTTAAGACTCAAAACAAATAAAAGAGCAGGTCATGAGAGATTTAAAAGGTAGTCCTTTTGAGACTATTCCTAAAGAGTATGCTAAAACTTTGGGATGTCCACAGTCAAGAGCCAAGAGAAGAAAGAGCCAGCAAGTTTTACAGTGATGACAGAGAAAAGGAGGGCTAAAGTTTAGTTTTTAAGGGGACTGTGGAATAATCACCAAAAGGAAGCAGGAATATTGCAGTGGAGAACTGTGCTTGCGTGCTCAGTAGCTCAAATGTGTCTGACTCTGCGACCCCATGGACTGTAGCCCCCCAGGCTCCTCCATGTATGAGATTCTCCAGGCAAGAATACTGCCATTTCCTTCTCCAGGAGATCTTCCCAACCCAGGGATTAGCATACATCTCCTGCATTGGCAGGCAGATTCTTTACCACTGAGCTACCAGGGAAGTACCCAAGGACTTGTCAGCAATAGAATTAAAGGACACAGAAAACTCTAAGCTGGTTATAAGTCAGCTTCTGCTGGAGACAAAAAGGTGCACATAATCACAGTAATTTAGTGCAGTTCATACCAGCTTATATAAATGTTTAGTTAAAATAAAATGACATGCAGTGTGTGTGTGTGTGCATGTGCATATCCTTATGTACATGCGCATATTATCTTGCCAGAAATCTTAGGGGAAAGAACAGACAGAAAATGAGGGAAATAACAAAAATGTGTACTTTGTTAGCTAGAATGTTTTAGAACCTAGCATGTCAGTCATCCATCCTTCTAGCCCCAATACAAATATTTGTTGGGGAAGCCTGATCAGAGAAACAGCTCACTGTAACTCAGCTGGAACGCTACTTAGAGAAGAGTAAGAAGAAATGGCTGCTGCGAGGGGCGGAAAAGGGATGCTTTCCCAGCATAGCCCCCACTTTGGCCTTGAAGACACTGCTCAGGACCTTCTTTCCTACAGCAAGGATAAAATCCTGCCCTGTCACTACTTTTGTGACTACCAACGACAAAGTGAAGCCAGAGGCTTCCTGCAGCTTCTACAGAAATACAAAGGAGATGAACCCTTATGGAGCACTTTTCACACTTGCTGTGTACTAAACCTGGATTGCCCCCTTTCATCCTTAATAATACACTGTGTGGTGACTGGGATTAGAGGAAGAAATTGAGTTTAAAGAGGTTTATGCAATATCCAAGAGAAATAGTCAAAGGCAGAGCTGAAATTCAAAACCAAATTTTTCTGTCTTATTAAACGTCCTTTTCAAAGACATTTCAATGACATGAATTCCAGAGCCCATTCCAGGCAGAAGATGAAAGCAGCAGCAATAACAGAGTAACCATTTGTAAACTTCAGTGCTTAACTATCTTTTTTTCAAGTCTTTAGGTCCAGTACTTGATTAATATGTAAGTTAACAAGTGTCATAAACTGTCATTATTTCCTAACATTTCTAAAAATCTAAAGTCCTTACAAATTACCTTGCTTTCAGTGGGTTAAAATACCTTTTCTAAGGACAAGCCAGAATAGCTGCATAAATGTTAGAATGTATGCACCCTTTGAGATAACACCTCCTCCCCTGGGAAATTTATATGTCATGCTAGTAGCCTGTAACTGCATATAAATATATCAGAAAGAAAACATTTAGAGGTAACAAACAAACAAAAAAAAAAGATAACACCTTGGCCATCCTAGGATAAAGGAAAAACAAATGTCCAAATTGCATTTTGTAATTTAGAATTCTCCCCAAGTGAATTTAAAATCTAAGATTTTACATCTCTGACTTCATAAAGCTAAGTCTTATTAGATTTCAAGCATCTCTATAAACACAGATAGATTTTATTACTGAGATACCTGAAATTTGATACTTGATAACAACAGACAAGCAATCCAGTAACTAGCCAGACACCACTGATCAATAAGCTAAGTGTATTATAAAGCAGTAGAGCAACAGTATTAAGAGATCCAGATTAGCAGTCATGAGATGCTCTATCTATCCAACTTGGGAAAACCAGTGCTCACTCAACAACCTGGCACAGGGTCAGAGGTTCATGCTAAAGCAACAGGAGTATCTTTAAATAGAATACAGTATTGTAATGTAGAATAAAAAATAAATACATAAATAAATACATAATAAAAATAAAAATATTACTTAAAAAAAAAATTCAACATCCCTGAAGCTCTAACATTTTGGATGAGGGTAGTATGTTAGATGATACTGTATGTCTTTCTTATGTATATATTTATGTATGTATTGGTTTGTTTTAAATGCTGATACATATTTGAGTAACAATAATTATTTACATAAGTGTAAAGGTAAAAAGCAAGTTTGTCTGTGTCCAGCTGATATGGATTTAATTTATACTAATTTACAGAGTTGACATTAAAACTTCTAAGGCTAATTAGGTTTCATTTGTTTATTTTTGCTTTTATTTCCAGTATTCTGGGAGGTGGGTCATAAAGGATCCTGCTGTGATGTGTCAGAGAGTGTTTTGCCTATGTTCTCTTCTAGGAGTTTTATAGTTTCTGGTCTTATGTTTAGATCTTTAATCCATTTTGAGTTTATTTTTGTGTATGGTGTTAGAAAGTGTTCTAGTTTCATTCTTTTACAAGTGGTTTACCAGTTTTCCCAGTACCACTTGTTAAAGACATTGTCTTTAATCCATTGTATATTCTTGCCTCCTTTGTCAAAGATAAGGTGTCCATAGGTGTGTGGATTTATCTCTGGGCTTTCTATTTTGTTCCATTGATCTATATTTCTGTCAAAGTGAAAAGACAGCCTTCAGAATGGGAGAAAATAATAGCAAATGAATCAACTGACAAACAACTAATCTCAAAAATATACAAGCAACACCTACAGCTCAATTCCAGAAAAAATAAACCACCTAATCAAAAAATGGACCAAAGAACTAAACATGCATTTCTCCAAAGAAAACATAGAGATGGCAAAGAAACACATGAAAAGATGCTCAACACCACTCATTATCAGAGAAATGAAAATCAAAACCATGATGAGATACCATTTCACACCAGTCAGAATGGCTGCCATCCAAAAGTCTACAAGCAATAAATGCTGGAGAGGGTGTGGAGAAAAGGGAATCCTCTTACACTATTGGTGGGAATGCAAACTAGTACAGCCACTATAGAGAACAGTGTGGAGATTCCTTAAAAAACTGGAAATAGAACTGCCTTATGAGCCTGCAATCCCACTACTGGGCATACACACCGAGGAAACTAGAATTAAAAGAGACACGTGTACCCCAATGTTCATCGTAGCACTGTTTATAATAGCCAGAACATGGAAGCAACCTAGATGTCCATCAGCAGATGAATGGATAAGAAAGCTATGGTACATATACACAATGGAGTAATACTCAGCCATTAAAAAGAATACATTTGAATCAGTTCTAATGAGGTGGATGAAACTGAAGCCTATTATACAGAGTGAAGTAAGTTATAAAGAAAAACACCAAATAGAGTATCCTAATGCATATATATGGAATTTAGAAAGATGGTAACGATAACCCTGTATGCAAGACAGCAAAAGAGACACAGATGTATAGAACAGTCTTTTGGACTCTGTGGGAGAGGGAGAGGGTGGGATGATTTGGGAGAATGGCATTGAAACATGTATAATATTATATATGAAAAAAGTCACCAGTCCAGGTTCAATGCATGATACTGGATGCTTGGGGCTGGTGCACTGGTACAACCCAGAGGGATGGTACAGGGAGGGACGAGGGAGGGGGTTCAGGATGGGTAACATGTGTATACCTGTGGCGGATTCATGTTGATGTATGGTAAAAGCCAATACAATAATTAACTTCCAATTAAAATAAATAAATTTATATTAAAAAAATAAAACTTCTAGGGCTAGATAATACTCAGTCTTGAATCAGTAGGCTTGGGCTGCCATACAGAATACCACAGACTATGTGGTTTAAAAAGAAGAAATTTATTTTCTCCCAACTCTAGAGACTGATAGGCTAGGATCAAGGTTCCAGCAAAGTTGGTTTCTGTGATACTTCACAGAAAAGGCAAAAGATTGCCTTTTCACTATGTCATCACATGACCTTTCCTCTTTGTAGGTGTACCTGTGGTATCTCTTCTACTCCTTATAAGGACACTGGTCCTATTTGATTAAGGCCCCACCCTTATGATCTCAATTAATTCTTTAAAGGCTCTATCTCCAATAGAGTTACATTGGGTATTAGAGCTTAAACATATGGATTTTGAAGGAACACAATTCAGTCCCTAAGAGACAGCTTCCTATCTTTTGGTTTAAATCTCCTTTATGACTGCTTGATGCTTTCTCTTTAACTTTTCAGCCCAAATACAGATGGAAAAGTACTTCCAGCAGCAGACACCAGTGGTACAGATAAAAAAATGAGAAAAAATATTTTGTTTCGTTTTTTCCTCTGTAGGTTTCCCTTTTCCAACTCCATAAATTATTATAATTACTCTCATTTTATTAAATAACCAACAAATTATTATTTATAATTAATAATATCTATATAAAAACAATCCCCTATAATTTTGAAACCTGTCCTTAGACACAGCTAGCTCTCTTTGAAAGGAAGTATGACCCTTTCCACAGAATGAAAGACTTTAAATAACATTAAACAAAGCATATGAAGATTATTAAGCTATGATGGTGCACTCTGCAATTACAATTTCTCTTAATTATATGCTGCTCTGACACTCAATAGAAAATGCAGATGAACCATTTAATGCTTGTGTAAGTAAGACCAAATTTGAATATTCCCACTAAAGACGCCAGTGGTATCTGCTATTACATCCTTGTTTGGGTCTTGTTGTCTTCCTCACCTTTGGCATAACCTTATTATTAGGATAGAAATATTGGCTTCAGACTTTAAACACTGCAAAGCAATCAAGAAGGAAAACTAGAACATCATTCAGATAATTTTTGAATTGTAAGCCTAACCTGACTGACATTATCAGTGTCAGACCAATAGAGTTTTGTTCCAAGATGACTTTCTTTAATACAAAGTCCACATGTGGTAACTTATACATTCTTAATTATGAAATTAAAACATGGGAGGCACTGGCCTGATTAAGACAACTCTATAATCATGAAAAGAGACACATCTGAATTAAGGCTAATTTTTTTCTTTAATGTCTCCTTTTAAGAGTTGCCTATGGAAAGAGTCACATCAGCATATTTTACTGGTTCTCTGCTGTCTGAAAGTCAGGACAATTTGAAAGAAAAAACAGTCTCAGGATGATTTCTGTTCAAGTGCAAACACACACACACACACATGCACACACATGAAAACACATACACACTCACACTTTCCTGGAGAAGAATGATTAAAATATTTGGTTTTTCACTTTAATTTTATTTTATACATATATATTTAGTTCAATTCCAATATGTTGTTTTCCTTGGAGTGTTTTTTGTTTTCTTTTTCCTCTTAGCTGGCCATACTCCTATTTTTGAAAAGTCACTAAGGGTATAGTTTTAGAAATCCACATTAGAAAATAAATACTAGTTTTATTTACAAAATCTTTTCATCAAAGTTAGGCAGTAGAACTGAATCATGTTGATATTCCAAACATTGTTGAAGAAAGATTATATCATACATATATCTTTGAAATATTATATAATAGAGAACAAACATGAAGGTCTCAGTTCATTCAGTCACTTGGTAGTGTCTGACTCTTTGTGACCTCATGGATTGCAGCAAGCCAGGCTTTCCTGTCCATCACCAACTCCTAGAGCTTGCTCAAACTCATATCCATCCAGTTGGTGATGTCATCCAACCACCTCGTACTTTGTTGTCCTTTTCTCCTTCTACCTTAAATCTTTCCCAGTATCAGGGTCTTTTCCAATTACTCAGTTCTTCACAACAGATGGCCAAAGAATTGGAGATTCAGCTTTAGCATCTGTCCTTCCAATGAATAGTCAAGACTTATTTCCTTTAGGATTGGCTGGATTGATCCCTTGCAGTCCAAAGGACTCCCAAGAGTCTTCTCAAACACCACAGTTCAAAAGCATCAGTTCTTTAATTCTCAGCTTTCTTTATGATCCGATTGTCACATCCATACGTGACTACTGGAAAAACCATAGCTTTGACTAGACGGACCTTTGTCACCAAAGTAATGTCTCTTTTTTTTAATATACTGTCTAGGTTTGCCATAGCTTTTCTTCCAGTGAGCAAATGTATTTTAATTTCATGACTGAAGTCACCATCTGCGGTGATTTTGGAGCCCCCCAGAATACAGTCTCTGAGTTGTTCCATTGTGTCCCCACCTATTTACCATGAAGTGATGGGACCAGATTCCATGACTTTAGTTTCTTGAATGTTGAATTTTAAGCCAACTATTTCACTCCTCTCTTTCATTTTCATCAAGAGACTCTTTAGCTTCTCTTTGCTTTCTACTGTAAGGCTTGTGTCATCTGCATATCAGAAGGTATTGATATTTCTCCTGGCAATCACGAAGGCCTAGTCTTTGTTTTTCATGCAATGACATCTTTACAGATTAGGCTGAAATATTCACCTACTCTCCCTTCCTTCTACTGCTTACTGTCAATATAAGATTGAATGACAAATTGGTATTCATTAAATTTGAAAGATTCTGTTAATCAGAAAAAAAAATCAAGAAATAAACAGATATAGAGGAAGAAAAGATAGCTCTTTCTTCCACACTTTTAAGTTCTCAAATGAGATCCTTGTAACAAAAGGGAGATAAGCAAGAAAAAGCAAGCATATTTGTTTAAGTTTTATATAACAAGAAACTTCATAATGAAATGAAGATTCAAGAAATTGTTAAACATTTTCTATGCCATCTGGGCTTCTGCACAACATGGTGGCTGGTCCCAAGGTCAGTGTCCAAGGAAGATCAGAGCAGAAATCATATGCATATAATGATTTAGCTGCAGAAGTCAGTTGCATCGCTTCACCATATTCTACTTATGAAGACATCTACAACATCCCATCCAGTTTCAAAGGTAAGAATAAAGACCCTCCACCACTTGGTGATGGCCAGGAAAACCTGGTGTGCTGCAGTTCTTGAGGTCACAAAGAATCAGACATGACTGAGAGATTGAACTGAACTGAACTGAACTGAACCACTTGATGAAGGTATGTCAGTCTCGCATTTGCAGAAAAGTATCTGTGTGTGCTAAGTCACTTCAGTTGTGCCTGACTCTTTGAGACCCCATGGACTGTAGCCCTCCAGGCTCCTCTGTCCATGGGATTCTCCAGGCAAGAGTACTGGAGTGGGTTGCCATTCCCTTCTCTAGGCTGTCTTCCTGACCCAAGGATCGAATCCGTGTCTCTTAGGTCTCCTGCATTGGTAGGCAGGTTCTTTACCACTATCACCACATAGGAAGCCCTGAGAAAAGTATATTGGATGAGATACATACACACACACTTATCTGAAGAAACAGTCTTCCGTGGACATCACATAAATCACAAGTTCCCTAGTATAAATTTTACAAAGCAATCTCTACATTTAACACATATAAGTCCCATTAAGCTACCAGCAGTATTTTTCACAGAACTAGATCAAATAATCTCAAGATTTGTATGGAAATACAAAAAACCTCGAATAGCCAAAGCAGTCTTGAGAAAGAAGAATGGTACTGGAGGAATCAACTTGCCTGACTTCAGGCTCTACTACAAAGCCACAGTCATTAAGACAGTATGGTACTGGCACAAAGACAGACATATAGATCAATAGAACAAAATAGAAAGCCCTGAGATAAACCCACACGCCTATGGACACCTTATCTTCGACAAAGGAGGCAAGAATATACAATGGAGTAAAGACAGTCTCTTTAACAGGTGGTGCTGGGAAAACTGGTCAACCACTTGTAAAAGAATGAAACTAGACCTCTTTCTAACACCATACACAAAAATAAACTCAAAATGGATTAAAGATCTAAATGTAAGACCAGAAACTATAAAACTCCTAGAGGAGAACATAGGCAAAACACTCTCCGACATAAATCACAGCAGGATCCTCTATGATCCAACTCCCAGTATACTGGAAATAAAAGCAAAGATAAACAAATGGGATCTAATTAAAATTAAAAGCTTCTGCACAACAAAGGAAACTATAAGCAAGGTGAAAAGACAGCCTTCTGAATGGGAGAAAACAATAGCAAATGAAACAACTGACAAACAACTAATCTCAAAGATATATAAGCAACTTATGCAGCTCAACTCCAGAAAAATAAACGATCCAATAAAAAAATGGCCAAAGAACTAAATAGGCATTTCTCCAAAGAAGCTATACGGATGGCTAACAAACACATGAAAAGATGTTCAACATCACTCATTATCAGAGAAATGCAAATCAAGACCACAGTGAGGTACCATTTCACGCCCATCAGAATGGCTGCGATCCAAAAGTCTACAAGCAATAAATGCTGGAGAAGATGTGGAGAAAAGGGAACCCTCTTACACTGCTGGTGGGAATGCAAAGTAGTACAGCCACTATGGAAAACAGTGTGGAGATTCCTTAAAAAATTGCAAATAGAACTGCCTTATGACCCAGCAATCCCACTGCTGGGCATACACACTGAGGAAACCAGAATTGAAAGAGACACATGTACCCCAATATTCACCGCAGTGCTGTTTATAATAGCCAGGACATGGAAGCAACCTAGATGTCCATCAGCAGATGATTGGATAAGAAAGCTGTGGTACATATACACAATGGAGTACTACTCAGCCCTTAAAAGAATAAAGTCGACTCAGTTCTAATGAGATGGATGAAATTGGAGCCGATTATACAGAGTGAAGAAAGCCAGAAAGAAAAACACCAATACAGTATACTGACACATATATATGGAATTTAGAAGATAGTAATGATGACCCTATATGTGAGACAACAAAAGAGACACAGAGGTATAGAATGGACTTTTGGATTCTGAGGGAGACGGAAAAGGTGGGATGGTTTGGGAGAATGGCATTGAAACATGTATACTTTCTTTTAAGAAACGAAGAGTCAATCTATGTTCAATGTAGGATGCAGGATGCATGGGGCTGATGCACAGGATGATTCAGGTAGAGGATGTGTGGTGGGAGGTGGGATGGGGCTTCGTCATCGGGAGATTGTGTTCACCTGTGGCTGATTCATGTCAATGTATGGCAAAATAAATACAGTATTGTAATTAAAAAAATAAATAAATTTTTAAAAAAGAGAGAGAAAAAAAAAAACAACACATATAAGGAAAACAACTGAAAGGGAGTACAGGGCATCTAACGAAGAACAGGTAAATGAAAGACCAACTTCACTCACTTTTGGCCAGCCCTCCAAAAGCACATAGGGGAGAATACACCATTAAAATGTTAACATCTCAGAATAAAGTGCAATTTCAATCCGAGAAAAATTACATATGTTTATTAAATGCTTTCATTTAAATACAGTTTCTTTCTTCCGATCATAATAACTGTCATTTATTGATTGTTGAGCTTTCAAAGTGATGAGAATTTCTCATGAATGCACTAGTTATATTTTGTTCTTGAGACTCTATGATATAGGCTTATTTTAATCCCCATCTTATGGGTGAGAAAAGCAAGCCTAAAAAGGTTGAGTGATTTCTCCAAGCTTATACAGCTTGTTAATTCAAAGCTGGGATCTTGACCTTTAAGTATACTGCAACTATTCCACCTTCCATGTTTTCCTTTTAACTCTAATTTTTCTTATGCACATGGTTAAGTTGCAAAGGCCCAATAGAAGAATATATATTTGTATCCTAATAGCACACATACCATAGACTCCTAGTATCTATAGATCTGGCCATAAGTAAACTTGAGCTCAACTTTTTGTCTTTATCCATCTTCCACTTAAAGTTTCTGAAGAAAAAGGGATTAAATAAACATGAGACAGAAAATGAAAACTTAAAAACTTCTCAGGCAAATATTAAATCTAGGAAGAGAGGGACACCTCTGGCTGTCCAGTGGTTAAGACTCCATGCTTAGAATGCAATCTCTGGCTGGGGAACTAAGATTCCACATGTTACATGGCCAATAAATGAATAAATAATGAAACTACTATTGCAGAAAAATAAGCTCAATATAAAAAAATCATTCCCCACCCATAGCAACACAGAAATTTTCATTTTAATAAATTACATATAAATATATAATAACATTAAAATATAAAGTCACTGGAAAAATATGGAAAAATTTTATAAGACTCTTTGGAGGAGATTTTAAAACATTATTGAGTAGCATTTAGAATTAAATAAACAAAAAGTAGATGGGTAAGAATATTCAATATCATAACCATATCATTCACCTAACATTGGCCCACAGAGATAATTCCATTCCTACCAAGACACCAATAGAGTTTGACATGTATCTGTAAAAGTTTATTTTAAAAGCTTGTGTGGGAAAGCAAAGACTAGAAATAAGATACTAAAATTCTTTTAAAAAATTAAAGATGCAACAAACCACCCTATTAATTATTGTTTTACTTATTAACTGCCTTATACAAAACTATTCCAAATTTCAATAACTCAAAACATTTATCTATTAATATTAATCTCTTTATTCCATGAATTAGGAATTTGGACAGGGTCTAGCTAGTGTATCATTAAAAGTTCAATCAAAGAAGCAAAACCAGTAGGGTTTATTGCAAAGACTTATTTATTTCAAGGAACTGGCCTACATAATTGTGGGGACCATCTAAGTAAGTCTGAATGGCAGAACATCAGGAATGGAAGACCATATTAAGGTCTAAATTCCACAGAAATAGGCAGAGCTGCTGTCCAAAGGTGGAATTTCTTCTTTTCCTTACAAAACATTCAAGCCTGCTTTTAAGGCCATCCAAAGGCTTCCCTCGTTGCTCATACAATAAGGAATCTGTCTGCAATGTGGGATACCTGGGTTCAATCTGTGAGTTGGGCAGATTCCTGGGAGATGGGAATGGCAACCCACTACAGTATTCTTGGCTGGAGAATTCCGTACAGAGGAGCCAGGAGAGCTGTAGTCCATGGCGTTGTGAAGATTAAGACATGACTGAGTGACTAACACACACAACCAATTTAATTAGGTCCAGCAAAATAACTGGAAATACCTATCCTCATTTAAAGTCAGCTGATTAGGGGACTTTGTTGCATCTGCCAAATCCTTCCACAGCAACCGCTAGAATAGTACTTGACATAAAAAAACCCATAAAGTTGACATATCAGGATGGCATCACAGCTAGGTTTTCTTTCTTGATTCCATGTGGTATCTGTTGGGTTCATTCAGTGCTACTCAGCTTGATGCTAATTGGTCTGGAGTGCCCAAGACAACTTCACTGGAATGCCTGGGACCTTGGCAGGAATAGTCAGTAGAGTGAAGTAAGCCAGCCCCTCTCCCTCTCCATGCAGTCATAAAGGTCTCACCATGTGGCATCTCCAGCAGGCGAGTAGGCATCTTATTTGGTGGCACAGTGATTCCTAGAACCTGACTGGAAGCTACCAGATATCTAAAAAGTCAAGATCTGGAGTCATACTCCACTGGTCAAAGCAATCACAGGGCAGCACAACTTCTAGCGGAGGGGAATAGATTCTATTGTCTGACGGGAAATGTGGCACAACTTTTCAGCCATATTTAATCATCCGCAATCATCCAGATGTTTCAAAACAATAGTAGTAAAGAGAGTGTGGTATGAGCATAAGGACAGAAAATGAGTGAAGGAAAAGAAAAGGCCAGAAACAGACTTACATGCACATGAAATCTGAAATAAAGTAGATGGCACTGAAGATCATTAGACAAGAGATGCACTAAACAGTAAACAGCTCTGGATAATGATGTGAAAAACTGAAATTGAATCTCTACTTCAAATCACACATAAAAATCAGTTCCACATGGATTAAAGATTTAAAGGTGAAACAAAAATCTTTCAAATGTTTAGAACAAGTATAAGAGGAAGGTATTATTATAAACTTTGGGTAAAAAAGTTATTCACCTAAATCATTCAGTTCAGTGCAACCACAGTCGTGTCCACCTCTTTGTGACCCATGGACTGCAGCATGCCAGGCCTCCCTGTCCATCACCAACTCCCAGAGTTTACTCAACCTCATGTCCATTGAGTCGGCAAGGACATCCAACCATCTCATCCTCTGTCATCCCCTTCTCCTCTTGCCTTCAATCTTTCCCAGCATCAGGGTCTTTCCAAGGAGTCAGTTCTTCACATCAGGTGGCCAAAGTATTAGAGTTTCAGCTTCAGCATCAGTCCTTCCAATGAATATTCAGGACTGATTTCCATTAAGTTGGACTGGCTGGATCTCCTTGCTGGCCAAGGGACTCTCAAGAGTCTTCTCCAACACACAATTCAGAAGTACCAATTCTTTGATTCTCAGCCTTCTTTATGGTCCAACTCTCACACCTATACATGGTCACTGGAAAAACCATAGCTTTGACTAGCAGACCTTTGTTGGCAAAGTAATGTCTCTGCTTTCTAATATGCTGTCTAGCTTGGTCATAACCTTCCTTCCAAGAAGTAAGCATCTTTTAATTTCATGACTGCAGTCACCATCTTCAGTAATTTTGGAGCCCCCAAAATAAGTTTCCATTGTTTCCCTCATCTATTTGCCATGAAGTGATGGGACCAGATGCCATGATCTTCGTTTTCTGAATGTTGAGTTTTAAGCCAACATTTTCGCTCTCTTCTTTCACTTTCATCAAGAGGCTCTTTAGTTCTTCTTCACTTTCTACCATATGGGTGGTGTCATTTGCATGTCTGAGGTTATTGATATTTCTCCTGACAATCTTGATTTCAGCTTGTGCTTCATCCAGCTTGACATTTTGCATGATATACTGTGCATATAAGTTAAATAAGCAGGGTGACATATACAGCCTCGATGTACTCCTTTCCCAATTTGGAATCAGTCTGTTGTTCCATGTCCAGTTCTAACTGTTGCTTCTTGACCTCCATACAGATTTCTCAGGAGGCAAATATAAAGCTTTAATAGAAGAAAATAATCAGTTAGACTGCATTTAACTGAGAACTTGTGTTCAAAATATTACACAAAAAGTGTGAAAAGATTAGCCAAAAACTGGAAGATATAAATCATTAAAATTCAGAATATATTTTAAGTCTCTACAAAATAGTAATAAAGGCAAAAATACAGAAGAAAATGGGCAAAAGGCATGCATTAGCATTGCACAGAAGAGAAATCATGAGTTGCCAGTAAACAGAAGGAAAGATGGGCTTCCAAGGTGACTCTCGTGGTAAGGAACCCATCTGTCAATGTAGGCGATGTAAGAGGCACAGGTCTGATCCCTGGGTTGGAGGACCCTGGAGGAGGGCACAGATCACCTGGAGGAGGGCATGGCAACCCATCCCAGTGCTCTTGCCTAGAGAACCCCACAGACAGAGTAGTCGCGGGCTACAGTCCATGGGGTTGCAGAGAGTCAGACACAACTGAAACAATTTAGCACACATGCATAAAGGTAAATGTACAGCTTCATTAGTAAGTTAGTAATCACTGAAGTGCTATTTAACACCAGAGTGTAATGTAATTTTACATCTACTAGATTTCCTAAAGTTAGTAAATCTGGAAATAAGTAAATCTAGTAAAGATGTGGAGAAAATGAAAATCTCCATACCCTCTAGCTGCAGTGTTAATTTGAACAATTATTTGGATAAACAATTTAGCAGTTATTTTGTAAATACAAAAGAAGCATATTCCATGACTGAGCAGTCTATTCACAGGTATTAGTATAGGCCAGGAGTCTTCAAATTGTGTATATGTAACCTTAGGTACATGAGGAGTTCCTTACAGACACAGATACACTTAAAGAAATAAACTGTTAGATTCTCATCTTCCATGTGAAATGTACATATTTTGAAGTGTTCTGAGAACATGCCTTTAATAGAGGCTAGACATTTCATGAGAATTATTTTTCATCTCTTTTCACAGAATCATCCTTTTTACAACTTTATTTCTAAAAAGTAGCTATCACTCATCTTTGATTTCATAATACATTATCCTAAATGGTATAAACTCCAAGGAAGCCAAATTAT
This sequence comes from Nanger dama, assembly GCA_917880005.1. Taxonomy (NCBI): domain Eukaryota; kingdom Metazoa; phylum Chordata; class Mammalia; order Artiodactyla; family Bovidae; genus Nanger; species Nanger dama. The sequence goes on along the minus strand of CAKJTW010000043.1, from coordinate 5,283,817 downwards.
TGGAACAATTAAAATTACTGGTGACAGAGAATCTTCTTTTAATGATGGGAGCATCCACAATGACTTTTTGATCGCATGGCTTTGCATTTTTCCCAGTCTTGTATATAAATGTGTTTCTATCAAGGACAAAGTGGATATCTGAAATAACACCCACCTCCCATGACACACACACCTACACACTATATATTAGGTAGCAGTGAATACACACATACATATATATACATTGCAGAGTAAGAATAGAGTGTCTAATGACAACTTTCACTCAACAGCCTCACCTTCCCATGCCCTGCAAGTGTGAGAAAAGGTATTATACCTGAGGGAAAGACCCTTGATCATGAGAGGAAAGCAAAAAGGATGAGGGTAAGAAATGTCAAAGACAAGAACAAACAAGAGACAAGGTTACGTCTCTTATCACTTTATTGATCATATAACTAAAATATTTGAAAATGCACCCTAGAATTAAAACAGTGTGCTTCAGATTGCATGCCCTAACTTTGTCTGGAACTGTTTCTGGATTGGATATTTTACACGATTTCAAAATTTTTAAATGAAAATGTTTATGCTATTTCTGACATCTCAGCATCACATCTTCGAGAAAATGGAACATATATTGGAGACTTAAAATGTTTTGTATCTTCTTGAACATTTATTATTCATTGGAGAAACATTTCCCAGCATTTTACCAATGGAAAAAAAATTATCAGACACTTTAAAAACATATTTTATTTTGACTCAGTAATAAATATCCTTTCTGGCACTTATTGACCACTTTTCTGCTTGCTAAGTCCTTCCTATGAGAATAAAAATTCTACTATGCACATGCATACTTAGCAATGATTACTCCAATACTTTGTATAACTCTACACTTACTGGTGGCCTAGTATTTTCTCTTATCATGAATTTCCACTGAATTTGTCTCATTTCACTAGTCAGTGACAGTCACTCTAGAACCAGAAACAAATACAAATTAATAGCATTTAATTTATATTAACTTGACACCATCCTTATGGCAGAAAGTGAAGAGGAACTGAAAAGCCTCTTGATAAAAGTGAAAGAGGAGAGCGAAAAAGTTGGCTTAAAGCTCAACATTCAGAAAACGAAGATCATGGCACTGGTCCCATCACTTCATGGGAAATAGATGGGGAAACAGTGGGAACAGTGGAAGACTTTATTTTGGGGGGCTCCCAAATCACTGCAGATGGTGACTGCAGCCATGAAATTAAAAGACACTTACTCCTTGGAAGGAAAGTTATGACCAACCTAGATAGTATATTGAAAAGCAGAGATATTACTTTACTGACTAAGATCCATCTAGTCAAGGCTATGGTTTTTCCTGTGGTCATGTATGGATATGAGAGTTGGACTGTGAAGAAAGCTGAGTGCCAAAGAATTGATGCTTTTGAACTGTGGTGTTGGAGAAGACTCTTGAGAGTCCCTTGGATTGCAAGGAGATTCAACCAGTCCATTCTAAAGGAGATCAGCCCTGGATTTCTTTGGAAGGAATGATGCTAAAGCTGCAACTCCAGTACTTTGGCCACCTCATGAGAAGAGTTGACTCATTGGAAAAGACTCTGATGCTGGGAGGGGTTGAGGGCAGGAGAAGGGGACAACCAAGGATGAGATGGCTGGATGGCATCACCGACTCGATGGACGTGAGTCTGAGTGAACTCTGGGAGATGGTGATGGACAGGGAGGCCTGGCGTGCTGCAATTCATGGGGTCACAAAGAGTCGGACAAGACTGAGTGACTGAACTAAACTGAAATACACCTAAATACATTTTCAAATAAAGTTTCAAATAAAGTTTGAAATAAAAAAGTTCAATAATTTTTTTCCAAAATGACTTTAACCAACTGTGTACTAACAACAATTGTCATAGATAAATCCAGAAAATAACTAACACTTAATGGACTTCAAGGCACAACAATTTTTTTAAAAATCGTTTATATGCATAACTTTTATTTTAAAGTATAGCAGGATGACTAATAAAAGGATGTAACTGCAAATAAATATTGCATTAGTATAAAATTCTGTGGGAGTAATGAAATAAAATTATGACTCCAGGAGGAAAGAACATTAAAGTTTTGACTTTTATAAAAGACCTTTCCATCTGCATTTTTGTATAAATGATAATGAATTTAAAAAGTACAATGGTATTTGTATTCCATTGGATCTATTTTTTAAAAGAATATTATAGTTTTACTTTAAAATATAAAATTAAAAATATACCAGAAATTACATCACTTAAACTACTGATTTTTAAAAATTAGGTGCCAAGTTAAAAATGTATGAAGTCACACAAGTTTTCAAAATTCTGTTGTAGGATATGTGAACAAAATTTTGACTATATAAATATATATTTATATGTATATAGATCTTCTTGATCCAAGGATCAAATCCAGGTCTCCTGCATTATAGGTAGATTCTTTACCATATGAGCCAGCAGGGAAGCCCCATAATACACAATATACAAATATATATATAAGAGCAAACCTTTTGCATAGGTACATTTAGGAATCACATACAATATTTTCTGTTCTTTTTCCCTCTCAATAGTGACAAACATTTATTGAGCATTCATTACATCGGGTAACTTTCTGGGCTAAAAAAAAAAAAGTCAATACACAAACATCACTGTCCAGGTGCAGTTCATAGTTTATACATTAGAAGCATATGTATAGCAACATGGTAATACAAAAATATAAATTAAACAAAGAAAAGAAACCAACCATAGCCAAATCAAGTGTACATACAAAGAAGAAAGGATAATCACTGTATTAACATTAAATTGTGGTAAAAGTAAATATACTTAGCTATAGGCAACAATTTAAATCAAAAATATTACTTGTAGTATGACAGAATTTTTACAAAGTTCAAAAACTTAGGATAAAACAAACATTTGAAAACATTAAAGTGATAAAATTATCAATATGTGGCTTATAATATGTGGTGAAAAGACATAATTCTTACCCATATGGGACTGTCACAAGAATGAATTAATTAACAATGAACAAAAATAGCTTCCAACATTAGAAATCAAGTTCTGGCCCTGAGGTTCTTTAGGTCCACTGATGGATTTAGAAGTGTTTATTTTCATCCTCCATTTTCTAAATATATTAGCTATTATATAAAAAAGTGGATAAAGGCCAAAATTAACGTGGTTGAGTTTCTTTACAATTCTTTGCAACTATTCAGAAACTGAGAGACAAAGTAGGTTTACAATCATCAAGGAGGAATTGTATCATTTCCCTCTAATGTCAAGCACTGCTCCCCATGACTCACTTCAATCTGTTTCCTCATTCTGCCAGCTGTTCACACAATCACTCTCTTATTTGACACTAACTGATTGACCACTGTTTGCTGGACACCAGACCAATTATTAAAGAAAACATTCTTCAACACTATTCAGGACCAAGGAATCTATCTGATACACAAATGCCTTTTTCGTACCATCCCTTAGGGTACTATATCCCTTATAGGGTACTATATCCCTAAATATAGTGTCAAGATCATCTACATTTTGCCTTTATCTTAATAAAAAAAACTGATAGGGATAATTTAAATAAAAAACAAGGCTTTACTTACCTGTCATTACAAAATTCACTCTAAGTCATTGAGGAACTCCTTGTGACAAAGACCCTTTCTATTAATCTAATTGTCATCAGTAGCCTGATATATTGTTGTTTAGTCACTAAGTTGTGTCTTTTTCTTTGAGACCTCATGGACTGCAGCATGCCAGGTTCCTGTCCATTGGATTTCCCAGGCAAGAATAATGGAGTGGGTTGCCATTTCCTTCACTAGGGGTCTTCTCAGCCCTAGGACTGAACTCATTTCTCCTGCATTGCTTCCCTGAAAGCTCAGTTGGTAAAGAATCCACTTGCAATGCAGGAGACTCCGGTTAGATTCTTGGGCTGGGAAAATCCACTGGAAAAGGAATATGCTACTCACTCCAGTATTCTTGGGCTTCCCTTGCAGCTCAGCTGGTAAAGAATACTCCTACAATGAGGGAAACCTGGGTTCCATCTTTGGTTTGGGAAGATCCCCTGGAGAAGGGAAAGGTTACCCACTCCAGTATTCTGGCCTGGAGAATTCGAAGGACTGTATAGTCACGGGGTCAGAAAGATTCATACAGGACTGAGCAACTTTCACTTTGCTTCACTCCTGCATTGCAACTGGATTAATTACCACTGAGTCACAATGGAAGCACAGGCCTGATATATGGCCTGAGCTATACATTACTTGTATGCTTCACCTCATTCCAAAACATATTTGAAATTTAGCAATTATTGAATAAACAACAAGACATAGAATTGAGCACTATTCCTCCCTGCCAGCTGGCATACAAATACCTTTTTGCCAGCATATGCAGCATTTTGATTAGTGAAAAGATGCTCATTAAACAGACATTTTTATTATTAAAATAGTTATTTTAGCAAAAACAGACTTCTGTCATTTATTTTTTTACATTTAAAGGTTTCATATCTGTTACAGAAAATTATAAAAGCAAAAAGAAAAACTATGTACTTTAATTTCAGATTTTCAATAATAGCCATAATTTTAAATATTTTGTCTCCTACAGATTCATGTTTACTCATATGCAAATATGTGTTAATATGGGAATGGGAAAACCTATGCTTTATGACTTCCTTACCACTTCCTTCTTTTCCTTTCCTGATTCAGCATGATCCAGAATATTCTCAACAGAATTTAGACTCATTCCATAGGAGCCATGTTTTTGTATTTAGACATTTTATAATGTACACATTTATTTGTATACAGTAAAATTACTAACATTTTCAGCACAGCAATGTTAGAAAACATGAAAGGGGCTGAGTTTTAGATTTGGAAAAGATTCAGTATTTAGAGTTTAGAGTGTTCATTAATTGGAATCATTTTCCTGTTATCAACAATATTATTTAGTTTCTTGTGATAAAGTGTCTCTTTATTCCAGCAATTACTACCTATCTGAGGCAATATTTTTGAAAAAACAAAAAATAAAAATCAATTGCAAATTTCCTGGTATTACAGTGTATCAATCACTCTGCTAATAACAGTATAAAGATACATAGTAAAAACAGAAGTTATATGGCCATCCTTTATTATCCATCACAACAGAAACTCTATGATGATCCCAATCAATGAGTTTTCTGAGTTAATTCCTATTTACAAATAGTATTCCAAGCTTAGTCTTTCTAATATAAATTATATGCTTTCCTGTTTTTATGTTGCTGTTGTTGTTGAGTCACTAAGTGGTTCCTGACTATTATGTGACACCATGGACTGTAGCCCGGCAGGCTCCTTCTGTCCATGGGATTACCCAGGCAAGAATATTGGAGTGGGATGCCATTTCCTTCTCCAGGGGATCTTCCTGACACAAGGATCAAACTCCTGTCCTCTGCATTGGTAAGTGGGTTCTTTACCACTAAGCCATCAGGGAAGCCCACTTTCTTGTTACATTTTCTTATGAATAGTACTTACATATCTCTACACAGAAAATAGAGAAAGAATCCAGTGTCTCAGTTACCAATTGGAGTCAGAATATCCTGCCTGTGATAGAATTTAGGAATAGCAATAAGAAGTAGAACAGGAAAGAGGAGAGAGAAAGAGACAGAGACTGAGAGAGATGGATATTTTGTTAGCTTTAGTTCAGTTCAGTTCAGTTGCTCAGTTGTGCCCAACTCTTTGCCACCCTATGGACCTCGGCATGCCAGACCTCCTTGTCCATCACAAAATCCTGGAGTTTACTCAAACTCATGTCCATCAGGTCAGTGATGCCATCCAACCATCTCATCCTCTGTCATCCCCTTCTCCTCCCACCTTCATCCAGCAACAAGGTCTTTTCAAATGTGTCAGCTCTTCACATCAGGTGGCTAAAGTATTTGAGTTTCAGCTTCAACATCAGTCCTTCTGATGAACATTCAGGACTGATTTCCTCTAGAATGAACTGGTTGGATCTCCTTGCAGTCCGAGGGACTCTCCAGAGTCTTCTCCAACACCATAATTCAAAAGCATTAGTTTTTTGGCACTCAGCTTTCTTTATAGGCCAACTCTCTTATGTCTCTTCTTTTTAATATGCTGTCTAGGTTGATCATCTGATGCAAAGAGTTGAATCATTGGAAAAGACCCTAAAGCTGGAAAGGATTAGGGGCAGGAGGAGATGGGGATGACGGAGGATAAGATGGCTGGATGGCATCACCGACTTGATGGACAAGGGTTTAGATAGACTCGGGGTGTTAGTGATGGACAGGGAGGCCTGGCGTGCTGCAATTCGTGGGGTCACAAAGAGTCAGACATGACTGAGCGACTGAAGTGAACAGAACTAGATTAATCAAAACTTTCCTTCCAATGAGTAAGCGTCTTTTAATTTCATGGCTGCAGTCACCATCTGCAGTGATTTTGGAGTCCCCCCCAGAAAAAAGTCAGCCACTGTCTCCACTGTTTCCTCATCTATTTGCCATGAAGTGATGGGACTGGATGTCATGATGTTAGTTTTCTGAATGTTGAACTTTAAGCCAACTTTTTCACTCTCTTCTTTCACTTTCATCAAGAGGCTCTTTAGTTCTTCACTTTCTGCCATAATGATGGTATCTTTTGCGTATCTGAGGTTATTGATATTTCTCCCAGCAATCTTGATTCTAGCATTCTGGGTTTAAATCTATCAACATGATTGCTATTTGTTTCATCTGTTCGTAGTTCTTTCATCCCTCTTTTTCTGTTTTCTGGATTGATTATATTGAGTGAGTCAATTTTCTGTCCTTAGCTGGATTATTAACTATAACTCCTTGTGCTATTTTAATGCTTGCTTTCAGATACATAGGACTTCCCTGGTGGCTCAGATGGTGGGAGACTCGGGTTTGATCCCTGGGATGGGAAGATCCTCTGGAGAAGGAAATTGCAACCCACTCGAATACTGTTGCCTGGAAAATCCCATGGACAGAGGAGCATTGTAGTTTATAGTCTATGGGGTAGCAAAGAGTTGGACACAACTGAGCAACTTTTTTCTTTCTTCCTTTTTCTTTCAGATACAAAATATACATCTTTAACTTATCTTTAATAATCTATATTTAACTGATATAATCCCACTGCACATCTATACAACAAACTTTTGACAGTATTTTTCATATGTTTGCTTTAGTACTACTGCTGTCATGCATTTTACTTCTGCATGTGATTTAAACTCTATAATGCATTGCTGCATTTGCTGTAAGCAAAAGTTACTTTTTAAAAACATTTATTGATATTTACCCTATACTTATAATTTCTGTCACAAAGTAGATGACAAGATACAAAGATATATTAAATCGCATATATATGTTACATAAAGACAATAGAGTGATGAGGTTTTATCTTTCCTCTATTTTACTTTAATATACTTACATTAATTTTATAAGGAGAAAGCAGTTAATATGCCTTCAATTCATTCTTTTTATGGGAAGTATAAAAATGTTTGAGGTATAATAAAATATTTAGTGGAAAAGAAAGAATAAAGATATATGGCCATAATTATTATTATGTTCAAGATAAAAAGCAATCCTTATGAACTTATACATGAAGTCTGATTGGTAACACTTTACTGAGCTTCTGCAGACTGGGACAGGATAGGGTGGAGTGGGACACCAGACTGCAGAAATAGCATCGACCATCTGGTGCGTATCTCAAATCCTAAAAGAGGAAATTATTCTTCCTGCCACAAAATATCTAAACCTTTTCTCTGATACATAGAATGAATGCTGATTGAGAGGAACTAAAATGGCAACAGTCAATAAACAATGAGATTCACAAGGGAGCTAAAGCATTAACTGGATAAGCAGATGTCACTAGGGTGTGACAAGTCCTACAAAATACAGATGAGGGAGCAGAAGAGTTAACTGAATAAAGATTTCTTTTGAGGTTTTGACTACAAATTGTTTTAAGACTAAGTGTATGTGTGTTAAGTCACTTCAGCCATGTCTGACCCTTTGTGACCCTATGGACTATAGCCCATCAGGCTCCTCTGTCCATGGGATTCTCCAGACAAGAATACTGGAGTGGGTTGTCATGCCCCTCCTCTAAGGGATTTTCCTAACCGAGGGACTGAAACTGTATCTTCTGCGACTCCTGCATTACAGGCAGATTCATTACCTCTGAGCCACTGGGGAAACCCAAAGCCTAAGTAACATGGCCTTAAAATATTTTTCAAATAAAAATTTATGTCAGAGTGTAAATCAGCATGGTACACAAATGTTATAAAGCATATCAAGAAAGATAAGCATAATTTGGAGGAATAGGAATCTAGAATGTGTTATTAATATAACTATGACTATTTGTTAACCACAGCTCATGAGGTACTTCTACCTGTTCCTATTTTACATACCCATTATAGTTTATAAAACATATTTGTACCAATGTAATCTTCATAATAAACATACATAGACTCATTCCAGATTGGTATTCAATAATTTGCAATAGATTCTTTTGCTGTGGTTTTAAAGTCTCATATTGAAGGAGCCTTTAAAATGTGAAAGAAAGTTACTGGCTTGCTGGACTCCATAGGCCTACACAAACAAGAGTGTTTTTGCCTAGAGTGGGAGAAAGCAGATAAGTTCTGTCCTTTATGGAATGCTGTTTTAAAAAGATTACTTTCCAAAATTTAAAAAAAAAAGTGACAGCACAAAGAGCTGACAGAATTTGTTATTAAAAGATGAGCATTCGAGTATTCTTAGCCTAATCTTTGCTTTTTCCCATGAAAACCTTTAAAAGTTGAACACTTCCCTAATTTAAGGAAATTAAACACAATTTATGTAAAGCTTCCTTTGGTGTCTAGGAGCTACCTTTATGATTTTCAATACATCTCTGGAGAAGTGGCTCTTCTCTTGGAATGACTAAAGTGTGTGGAATACAGTTCACAGACATCCTGTTAGGATACCATGTTTTCTCTATCTTCTTCTTCCTCACAGTTGGGATAACCCATATGTCAATTTCTAGTATCATCTTGTAATTTGGCATTTGCTATACAGTGTACCACTTCCCTGGTGTCCCAAGGGCAGAGAATCTGCCTGCCAGTGCAAGAAACATGGGTTCGATCCTTGGGTAGGGAAGATCCCCTGGAGAAGGAAATGACAACCCACTGCAGTGTTCTTGCCTGGAAAAATACCATGGACAAAGGAGCCTGCCAGTCCACAGCTCGGTTCGTTCGGTTCAGTCACTCAGTCGTGTCCGACTCTTTGCGACTCCATGAATCGCAGCTCGCCAGGCCTCCCTGTCCATCACCACTCCCGGAGTTCGCTCAAACTCATGTCTATCGAGTCCGTGATGCCATCCAGCCATCTCATCCTCTGTCGTCCCCTTCTCCTCCTGCCCCCAATCTCTCCCAGCATCGAAGTCTTTTCCAATGAGTCAACTCTTCACATGAGGTGGCCAAAGTACTGGAGTTGCAGCTTTAGCATCATTCCTTCCAAAGAAATCCCAGGGCTGATCTCCTTCAGAATAGACTGGTTGGATCTCCTTGCAGTCCAAGGGACTCTCAAGAGTCTTCTCCAACACCACAGTTCAAAAGCATCAATTCTTCGGCGCTCAGCCTTCTTCACAGTCCAACTCTCACATCCATACATGACCACTTCATGGAGTTGCAAAGAGTGAGACAGAACTTCGCAACTAAACAAAAACAAAAAATATATATGCAATATATTATCAGTTGTCTACTAGAATCATTCAAGGTTCTTAGAACACCTTATTTTGCACATAACCCTAATCCAATAGTGCTTTCACTGAGATGTGTGAATACCTACATATATAGATAGCACCAGGAAACATTTTCGCTAGAGCTCAGGTTCCCCCTCTGGCTCATATGTGTACTTTTTCTCTCTTTCCCTCCCTGCTTTTACATCTCTCCCTTTCCTTCCCCCTGTCTTTCTCCCTTTCTACTTCTTCCCTTCCTCCCTTTCTCTTTTTTCCTTCTTATTGAAGGCATTAGTTTTGACTCCATAAAGAGAAGCTGCTGCTAGTCTAAGAAATTATAGAAACATTCTACTTACCTTAAGGTACATATTCCTTTAGCCTATTCCTGACTTAAGAACTGTATCAACAGACCACAGGATCCAAGACATTCAGATCTAAGAAACCCATTTGTCAGTTCTGACTAGCCAGCAACACAAAATTCTCAGCACCTTTTCTCTAACTATATTGGCCACCCATTCTCATTGCTTCTTTGGCTGTGAACCGTAAGAGTCACAAAAGGAAAGGGCAGGAAGCTTGGGAGTCAGCTCCTTGTTCCCCAGGTATTCCAGCCCGCAGGCAGCTCCTAAGGATCAAGCCCAGTTCTTAGAACCTGGCACTTAGTTCAAGGGCCTTTAAGAGCTCAGAATCATTTGGCTAAATAACAGTGGAAGCAAGTGGTATAGTTTTCTTTTATGGGAGCCACATTAGCTAAGACATGCTGAGTGAGTGAGCAAGTGAAGTTACTCAGTCGTGTCTGACTCTTTGTGACCCTGTGGAGTGTAGCCTACACCAAGCTCCTCTGTCCATGGGATTCTCTAGGCAAGAATACTGGAGTGGGTTGCCAAAGTAAACTGTCTTCTCATACCACTGATGATTGTTTAACCTAGACTCTCCTCTTGCTCTCAATCCCCCATCCTTTTAATCAGGAAGGTATATTCCTCAGCTTTGGGGTATTTTCTTTTCAAGTATAAAACTACTGTATTTTCTAAGAGAATTTCCTCATATGTAGCAACATGCCATTAAGAGACCAGTGATTGCTTGTGTCTTAGTTTTCAATGAGAGAGATACCAGAATTACTAAGAAAAATTTTAAAACTCATATTTCCTGCACACAGATATGCCCTGTTGAAAAAGAAAGTAGGGGGAAAGGAAAGTGTGGCTGGTGACTGTGCATTCTGACTGAAATTCCTGAATAACTCATGCCTTCTCATCACTCAGAAAGAGTGCCCTTCTGAATCAGGAAACCCAGATTTGAGTGAGAGCTCTGCCGTTCTTCATTAATTTATTCATTCAGCTAGTATTGGGTGAGTATTTCCTGTCAGGCACTGGGTTAAGTTCTAAGTATGAAGTGATAAACAAAACAGAGGAGCTCACTGACCTTTAGAAATTTAAAGTCTAGTTGGTATGACAGATATTTAGCAGATGATCACTTTAAATATAATTAAATTTGAGATGCATATAAAGGCAAAATACTGTGTGCTCTAAGAATCTCAGCCATGTCACTGCAGGGAAGTAACCAGGCCTCTGTGTCTCAGCTTCACCATCTGCATGATGGCATAATAAAGACTTGGCAAATGACCATACTCAACATATGATAAGAATACTGAGAGAAAACAGATGTATGAGCCAGAAAATTTCATGTGGTAAATAAAAATGAATGCTTGCTATAAGTTAGAGAATATTTCTATTTAAATGCACAGTAACCCACATCTTCCCCTTTAGCTAGCATGTGTATTATGGTGGCCTTGCCACCAGAGAGAAGGAAGGCACAGTGTATAGAGGTATCCTCAGTGAGTACTACAGTGGATGCGGACCCATTTAAAGTAACTATTAAATGATGACTAAATACAAACTGTTCTAATTACATATTTTGCTCAACAAACTACCTCAAACTTTAGTGGATTAATATAGCTTAAGAATTCAGGAAGGGATCATCTGGAAGACTATTCTGCTCCCAGAAGAATGCAACATCATTGGCAGTCACTCAGTAATAATATTCAGCTGGTGGCTGCATTGGAACGGAAGGTTCAAGTCCAGCTCCTTTCAAGTAAATCTCGAAGACGTGGCTCCATGGGCCCCTTTCTCCCTTCACGCAGTCCTGCTCTTTTCACGATCACCATACTGGGCTTCTTACAGGGTAGATTAGGAATCTAGACTGAGAATTCTGAGAAATAAAGTAACAGCTATCAAAGTACTGGGGCTTCCCTGATAGCTCAGTTGGTAAAGAATCCACCTGCAATGCAGGAGGCTCCGGTTTGATTCCTGGGTCTGGAAGATCCTCTGGAGAAGGGATAGGCTACCCACTCCAGTCGTTGGAATTCCCTTGTGGCTTCAGTTCAGTTCAATTCAGTTCAGTTGCTCAGTCGTGTCCGACTCTTTGCGACCCCATGAATTGCAGCACGCCAGGCCTCCCTGTCCTTCACCAACTCCCGGAGTTCACTCAGACTCACGTCCATCGAGTCAGTGATGCCATCCAGCCATCTCATCCTCTGTCGTCCCCTTCTCCTCCTGCCCCCAATCCCTCCCAACATCAGAGTCTTTTCCAATGAGTCAGCTCTTCGCATGAGGTGGCCAAAGTACTGGAGTTTCAGCTTTAGCATCATTCCCTCCAAAGAAATCTCAGGGTTGATTCCCTTGTGGCTTAACTGGTAAAAAGTCTACCTGCAATGTGGGAGACCTGGATTTGATCCCTGGATTGGGAAGATACCCTGGAGAAGGGAAAGGCTACCCACTTCAGTATTCTGGCCTGGAGAATTCCATGGACTATATAATCCATGAGGTCGCAAAGAGTTGGACATGACTGAGTGACTCACTTATTGAAGTATTAAGCATGGCCCCAGAAAGAAGCATTGTGACATAGTTACAGCACGGCATCAGTCAAAGCAGTCTGGCCAAATTCAAAAGAAGGGGAAATAAACGTCACTTCTCTAAGGAAATAATGTTAAAGAATTTGCAACCATCTTTAATCTTCTATATAACTAGGAACAATCAACTGTAGGTTAATTCTTATCTCTGTTGGCTTCCACCCTGAATTATCCATCCTTGTTTTCACAATACATGTAGACCTAAGAGCACTCCTGCATTTATATTAAATATATAATAGAGAGATAACAGGAAAGCAAATTTCTCCGCCTAAGCCCCCATTACAGGAGTGACTGGAGAAGGAAATCTGAAACTGCTCCTCAGATGCACAAGCATAGATGACATATTCAGTCCACAAGCAAAGATGATGAAGAGTGTAGTTGGCATTGAAATTTTCTCTTTCTTGCATTGAGTGCAAAAAATTATTTTCTTTTTCCATTTGATAATTTATAGAAAAGGAGAAAAGCAAAAAACCTTAAGTGACTGTTTTCTTATGTTCAATCCTGACTGAAAAAGGGATTTTTAATATGCTCATTATGATTAATTGACAGGTGAATTTGGAGATCTTAAGGAGTTTATGATGACAGAATTTAAATTGTAGTATATTTATATTTGCTATATAAAATGTACAAAAAATTGAGCTTTATCCTCAAGGAAAAAGCCTGGCATAAAAGAGCAGCTTGGATTTTGGAGTCACATAGATCCAAGTGAGCAAAGCATTTCTGCCACATAGGAACTGTGAGACTGTCAATATATACTTGAGCTTTCATTTCATCAACACCATTGTGGCTGGAGAAACAGAATTAACTGTGCCTGACACCAACTAAATTTTCAGGAACTTTTGCCAAGAGAATGAATAAAATCACGGTATCAAAATAATCATCTGAAAAAATAAAATTTCATCAAGAAAATTCTAATAGACGAGAGTAACTAAGGTTTATTAAGTACCTGCTTGTGATAGGCATTACAGAAATTGCTGGAGGGAAATATGAAAAATACAGGCTTTCTTCTCAAAGAAAAGCATGTCACACAAGGGCTTCAAGAGAGAAAACATGGTATGCCCTGGAAATACAAATGCCTCTGGCCTACAGGTCCTAGAGAGGGACAGGTGGGCTGGCACCTGGGTATATTTTTAAGAACACTGCTGGGCATACACACTGAGGAAACCAGAATTGAAAGAGACACATGTACCCCAATGTTCATTGCAGCACTGTTTATAATAGCCAGGACATGGAACCAACCTAGATGTCCATCAGCAGATGATTGGATAAGAAAGCTGTGGTACATATACACAATGGAGTACTACTCAGCCCTTAAAAAGAATAAATTTGACTCAGTTCTAATGAGATGGATGAAATTGGAACCGATTTTACAGAGTGAAGTAAGCCAGAAAGAAAAACACCAATACAGTATACTGACACATATATATGGAATTTAGAAGCATAGTAATGATGACCCTCTATGTGAGACAACAAAAGAGACTCAGAGGTATAGAACGGACTTTTGGACTCTGAGGGGAGAGGGAGAGGGGGATGATTTGGGAGAATGGCATTGAAACATGTATACTATCTTGTAAGAACGAAGCGTCAGTCTATGCTCAATACAGGATGCAGGATGCATGGGGCTGGTGCACGGGATGATTCAGGGAGATGATATAGGGTGGGAGGTGGGAGGGGGCTTCAGCATTGGAAGATCGTGTTCACCTGTGGCTGATTCATGTCAATGTATGGCAAAACAAATACAGTATTGTAATGTAGAATAAAGTATTAAAAAAAAAAAGAACAGGTGGAAATCAAGTGAAAAGGAGAGAGGAGAAGAGGCAGGCAGAAAGATTACTGTGCAAAAGTTCCATTTAAACATTGCTGAGATTAGGGCTAAGAAGTGGGGGAAAATGACCCTGCAAGTCTGTATCACTTTTTCATCTTTGAATCCTTGGCAATAAGCCTAGTTCCTGGCATATAGTAGGTACTCTATATACTCTCAAAATGAGAAACAAGGAAGGGGAATGTGAGGTACCTGATGAGTTTCGTACTCATTCTAATGACTTTGGATATTACACTGAAGGCCCCTGGGACAGGTTGAAGGATTCCAAGTGAGGCCAATGAGATGACATTCCTCTTTTCTAACCACTCAGTTGACAACATTCTGGGGAAAAAAAACTGAAGCAGATCTAATATATACAAGGGGCAGTTAGGGATTATAGTAAACTTCCTCTTGTGGGCTGCTAAATTTCCACAAAGATTAAGGCAGATGTAAGATTGTCTGCTTCATCTGAGCAGAGAAAACTCATATCTGCTTCCACAGTTGCCTTGACTATGAAATTCAGACATGGGTCAGAGTACCAGACAGCTCACAGTACATTTCTATTGACCTGCCTGGTGCTCTCCTGGCTAACAAAACTCTCCTGATAAAGTGACAATTTGGTTTCTAAGCACGTTTTTGCTGTGAGAAGATGTGTGAAGAACAGACCAATAGAAAATGTCTTGTACAAAGGACCTTTTTTTTTCAATGTCTTTTCAGCTTCTTTGGAGATTTTGCTCTAACCTCTGGTTATCGGTAACTTCTCACACTCAAAGGTTCAATCGAAGAAAACATGAGTTTGTACATGGTTCTCATCATGACAAAATAGCAGTATCTACTTGAAGCTGTAAGACTGCAGATGAAAGGGGACTGGACACCAAGTCACTAGTGCATCCGCTGTCAGGTGGAAAATGGCAACTGGTCAGCTGGATGAAATAACTTACCAGCCACTCTCACAAAGTCAAATATTTGTCTAAATGTCCTCAGAACATAATCTTGTCCTCGGAATATAATCAGTCTTATTTTTGGCTTTTCACTTACTCGAGTTACATCCATTAATTCAGTCAACAAATAACTCTTGAGAGCCTATTTTACCAAAAAGCCCCACTCTGGATGTGGAAAGTAAAATGATAACTAAATTTAAAAAGGCCCTGTTTTCACTGCACTACTTCTTGGAAATTTAGTGAGGGCAATCTTCTCATGACTTCTGAAATACAGTCTAATTAGTCCTACTCTCACACTTGGTTTGTGCCTTCATTCTCAGAATAAACAATTCTACAGTTCAAAGATTTACCCTTTATCTCTTCTGTGAGTCTTTCTTATTATTCTGACTCCAAATAATTGCTTTGTTTCACAAATTTTAGCTCTTGGTTATATAATGTGTTACTCTCTCGCTGATACATCACCTGAAAGAACATATACAGATACACTGATAAATAGACATCACAGCATTTACACTGCAAATAACGAAGAGCATTTACAATTGATAATGTCTCTGAAACACCCTCAGCAGGACTAGTTCATATAAGCTTCAGAAAAGATGAACTTAAAGTGATTGTTTTATCTTTTAAGTCAGAATCCACTTAAGAAGTATGATTAGCTATGTCCCACGTTCAATGGGGGATATTATTAGGACCTCAGTGTCACAAGTAACATATTTCAACTGTGAATTTTTGAAAGTTGGCATATAAAGAAATGAAGAAAAGAGAAGAAAAGAAATTCTATTGCTCATCATCCTCTAAAGAACATATAAAGCTGTCACAGAGGAGAACAATGAAACTGTTCTCTACCCTCCAGCTGAAATACTCCAGAAATAGGAGATTAAAATGTGATTTGATACTCAGTGTCATGCCTGAAAGAATATGCTGTGGGTTTTAGTGAACAACTTCACAGTAGGGTCAGGCTTAGGAGATAGTCTGAAAACCCTGTCTATCATTATTATCTATAAATTGAGTAACACAAAAGAGGAAGCAAATCAAATAGGACATAGAAAATGAAAAAATATTGAGATTTTTGTAGTGTAAAAGTTTTTACTCCACTTCCTCATCTCAGTTTCCCATCCACTGTCTGAACACTCCCCTTACCTCCCAAAGAGCCTGAAAATATATTTTCACTCTTCACAGGGTAAGATTTTCAATCTCCTTTCCTCTTATATCAGAATATCAAAGGAATTGCTGTCTTTCTACTTTGTACTGTCATATGAACACTCAAGAGGAAAAAAGAGTGCTTCTCATTCTTTTAAGTAGTGAATTCCCCTCAGTCCATTAAAAGCTGAGCAGAAAATTTGCTTGAGAGTTGTCAAAAGGTCAAATGTTATGGAGGAATACTGTAATGTAAATGATTATAAAATATTTCATTTAATCCAATCATTTGTAATCACAAAATCTCATTTTCCATAACCATCAACTTAACTGAATATTTTATAACCTATGTACATACCATCACTGAAAAACAGAGCAAATTACTGTTATTTCAATTGCAACTCTAGGAACTTTCAAGCTGTATGTAATTTAAAAAAAAACCTTTTTAATATTGGCACTGATTAATAATGAGTTCATTTTAATTAGAAATTGTAAGAACTATTTAAGACTGTACTAATTTTTAGAAGGTATGCTAGAAATTGTCAGTGGGGATGGATGTTAAATTAAACATAAACTGAATGCCTGGGATACATAGCAGTGTCTTAAAGTATTGAGTAAATGAATATATAATTACTATTTTCAATAAGTTTTGATGGGAAGAAAATTGGACTAAAATTCTTTGGCACTGTCAAAGTTATCCCAAATGAACTTGTTTGTTCCTCAAGTTCTTCCTGAAAGAAAATGTCCCTGCCTTGACTAGAATTCATCCCAAAGCAAGACAATTCTTCAAGTAGGCACTTAATCATCAGCAATGGCTGACCCTAGGCCATCCTAGCCAACTTGCAAAAGGGCAATGAAAGAAAAATTTATCTGAGGTTGGTTGAAGTGAGGAGTAGTATTATTTTGAGTTGCTTATTTGTTTGATTTCTATGCAAGGTTCAAAAAGCAAAAACAAACTAAAACTCTCTTTTTACCATTCCAGTATTAATTGTGATATAATTGACATACAGCACTGAGTAAATTTAAGGTATACAGCACAAAGATTTGCCTTACATATATCATGAAATGATTGTCACAGTAAGTTTAGAGAATATCCATCATCTAATACAGATCCAAAATTAAAGCAACAGGAAATATATTTTCTCTTATGGTAAATCTTTAGAATTTACTGTCTTAACAACTTCATATGCAACATCTAGCAGTGTTAATTACCCTATCTGTTGCACATTACACCCCTTATTTACTTTATAAATGGAATTTTGTACCTTCTGACTTCATTTGTCCAATTCTCCACCACCTCACCCACTGCCTCTGATAACCACAAATCTGATCTCTTTTTCTATGAGTTTGTTTACTTCTGAAGCACAAGTGACCTACAACACCATGTTAGTTCCTGATACACAACATAGTGATTCAATAATTCTATATATTTCAAAATAAGCATCATTCTAAATCTAGTTCCCATTGCTCACCATATGAAGGTATTACATAATCATTGACTATATTCCCACACTATACATTTCCATACTGGTGACATTCGTTTTCAACTGGAAGTTTTTACCTCTTCAGTTCAGTTAGGTTCAGTCACTCAGTCGTGTCCGACTCTTTTTGACCCCACGAACTGCAGCATGCCAAGCCTCCTTGTCCACCGCCAATTCCCAGAGTCCACCCAAACCCATGTCCATTGAGTTGGGATTGCCATCCAACCATCTCATGCTCTGTCATCCTCTTCTCCTCCTGCCCTAAATTTTTCCCAGCATCAGAGTCTTTTCAAATGAGTCAGCTCTTCACATCAGGTGGCCAGAGTATTGGAGATTCAGCTTCAACATAGTCCTTCCAATGAACAGCAGGACTGATCTCCTTTAGAATGGACTGGTTGGATCTCCTTGCAGTCCAAGGGACTCTCAAGAGTCTTCTCCAACACTACAGTTCAAAAGCATCAATTCTTCAGTGTTCAGCTTTCTTTATAGTCCCGTCTCACATCCATACCTGACCACTGGAAAAACTATAGCCTTGACTAGATGGACTGTTGTTGACAAAGTAATATCTCTGCTTTTGAATATGCTATCTAGTTTGGTCATAACTTTCCTTCCAAGGAGTAAGCATCTTTTAATTTCATGGCTGCAGTCACCAACTGCAGTGATTTTGGAGTCCAGAAAAATAAAATCAGCCACTGTTTCCACTGTTTCCCCATCTATTTCCCATGAAGTGATGGGACAGGATGCCATGATCTTCGTTTTCTGTATATTCAGCTTGAAGGCAACTTTTCACTCTCCTCTTTCACTTTCATCAAGAGGCTCTTTAGCTCTTCTTCACTTTCTGCCATAAGGGTGGTGTCATCTGCATATCTGAGGTGATTGTTATTTCTAGTGGCAATCTTGATTCCAGCTTGTGCTTCCTCCAGCCCAGCGTTTTTCATGATGTACTCTGCATATAGTTAAATAAGCAGGGTGACAATACACAGCCTTAACATACTCCTTTTTCCTATTTGGAACCAGTCTGCTGTTCCATATCCAGTTCTAACTCTTGCTTCCTGACCTGCATATAGGTTTCTCAAGAGGCAGGTCAGGTGGTATGGTATTCCCATCTCTTTCAGAATTTTCCACAGTTTATTGTGATCCACACAGTCAAAAGCTTTGGCATAATCAATAAAGCAGAAATAGATGTTTTTCTGGAACTCTCTTGCTTTTTCGATGATCCAGCAGATGTTAGCAATTTGATCTCTGCCTTTTTTAAAACAAGCTTGCACATCAGGAAGTTCACAGTTCACCTATTGCTGAAGCCTGGCTTGGAGAATTTTAAGCATTATTTTTCTAGCATGTGAGATGACTGCAATTGTGCAGTAGTTTGAGCATTCTTTGGCTTTGCCTTCCTTTGGGATTGGAATGACAACTGACCTTTTCCAGTCCTGTGGCCACTGCTGAGTTTTCCAAATTTGCTGGTATATTGAGTGCAGCCTTTCCACAGCATCATCTTTCAGGATTTGAAATAGCTCAACTGGAATTCTGTCACCTCCATTAGCTTTGTTTGTAGTGATGCTTTCTAAGACCCACTTGACTTCACATTCCAGGATGTCTGGCTCTAGGTGAGTGATCACACCATCATGATTATCTGGGTCGTGAAATCTTTCTCATTTATTACTGTCTTCCACCATGCACCCTCTTCTCTGGCCACCATCTGTTCCTTCTCTGTATCTATGATTCTATTTCTGTTTTGTTATGCGTGTTCATTTTTTTTAAGATTCCATGTATAAATGAAATTATGTAATATTTTTCTTTCTGTAATTATTTCACTTAGTATAATACCTTCTAGGTTTATCCATGCTGATGCAAGTGGTAAGAGTTTATTCTTTTTATGGTTGAGTATTATTCCATTTTATATGTATGCCACATTATTTATCAATTCACCTATTGATGGACACTTAGGTTGCTTCCATATCTTGAAACTGAAATCAAAACATTTGCTTAGCTGTGTCTCACACTTTGTGACCCCATGGAGTGTAGCCCAGCAGGCTCCTCTGTCCATTGGATTCTATAGGTAAGAATACTTGAGTGGGTTGTCATTTTCTCTCCAGGGGACCCCTGGACTGGGATTGAACCCAGGTCTTCTGCATTGCAGGCAGATTCTTTGCCATCTGAGCCACCAGGGAAGCCCAGTTATTGTAAATAATGTTGTAGTGAACATAAGTGTGCAGTCACTTTTTAAATTAGTGTTTTCATTTTCTCCAGATAAATACTCAGGAATAAAATTGTGGGATAATGCAATAGAACTGATTTTTTTTTAATTTTTTTGAGAATCTGTCTTGCATAGTGGCTATACCAATTTATATTAACACCAACAGTGCACAAGGATTCCCTCTCACCAGATCTTTGCCAATACTTGGTATTTTTCTGTCTGATAACAGCCATTCTGATAGGTGTGTAATAACATTATGGTGCTAACTTGCATTTCCCTGATATGTAGTGATATTGAGCATTTTTTAAAATGTATCTATTGGCTATTTGCATATCTTCTTAAAAATATTCAAATCTTTGATTTTTAATTGTGTTGTCCATTTTTATGATGTTGAATTGTATGAAGTTCTTTGTAATTGTGAATATTAAGCCCTCATCAGATATATAATTTGAAAATTCTCCCATTCGATAGACAGACTTTTTTTCATTTTGTCAATATTTTTCTTGTATGCAAAAGTTTTTGGTGTGATGTAGTCTAATTTGTTTATTTGTGTTTTTGTGTCCCCTCGTCTGAGAATACATTCACAAAATATATTTCTCAGACTGCTGTTAGAGAGCACACTGCTTTTGTTTTATAATTTCAGGTCTTCCATTTAGGTGTTTACTCTACTTTTACTTTATTTTGGCATATGGTATGAGAAATTATTACTGTTTAATTCTTTTGCAGGTAGCTGTTCAGTTTTATTAATACCTTTTATTGAAGAGACTGTTGTTTACCCATTTTGTATTCTTGTTTCCTTTATTGCAGAGTAATTGCCCATAAAAGTGTGAGTTCACTTCTGCACTTTATATTCTGTTCCATTGATCTATGTGTCTATTTTTGTGCAAGTACAATATTATTTTGATTATTGTAGCTATCTTATATTCAGAAATCAGGGAGCATGATACTTCCAGTTTTGTTCTTTTTTCTTAAGATTCTTTGGGTTATTTGGGGGTCTTTGTGTTTTCATATAAATTTTAGAACTATTTGTTCCAGTTCTGTGAAAAATGCCCTTGGTATTTGATAAGGATTACACTGAATCTGTAGACTGTCTTTGGTATTAATAGTATAGCCACTTAAATAATACTAATTCTTCTAATTAATTAGCAACATATGTTTCCACCTATTTGTGTCATCTTTAACTTCTTACAGCAACATTAGATAGTTTTTAGAGGGCAGAGTTTTCATCTGCTTAATTAGATTTATTCTTAGGTATTTTACTTTTTTATGTGATTGTAAACAGGATTGTTTTCTAAATTTCTCTTCCTAATAGTTCACTAAAAATGTATAAAAATATAACATATTTGTTTATTAATTTGTTTAATTAATGCATCTTGACCAAATCATTGATGAGTTCAACTATTATGTTGGTGGTATATTTAAGATTTTATATGTATAACATCAGGTTTCCCAGGTGGTGCCAGTGTAAACAACCCACCTGCCAGTGCAGGAGACATAAGAGACTAGGGTTTGAACCCTGGGTCAAGATCCCCTGGAGGAGGTCATGGCAACCCACTCCAGTATTCTTGCCTGAAGCGACCAAAGGACAGAGGAGTCTGGCAATATTGAGTGCATAGAATCACAAAGTGTTGGACACGACTGGAGCAACTTAGCACACACATGCACAGTATCAGTCTTCCCTTGTGGCTCAGATGGTAAAGAATCCTCCTGGAATGCACGAGACCTGGGTTGGGTTATCCGCAAACAGTGACAGTTTTATTTCTTCCAGACCAATTCGGACACCTTTAATTTCTTATTCTTATCTGACTGCTGCTTTAGGACTTCAAATATTACACTGAACAAAAATGGTGAGAGTGAGAATCCCTGTCTTACTGCCAATCTTAGATAAAATGCTTTCATCCATTAGTATGGGATGTTAGCAGTGGGCTTGTCATACATGGTCTTTATTATGTTAAGGTATGTTCCCTCTGTGTCCACATTGCTTAGAATTTTTATCATGAATGGATGTTGAATTTTGTCAAAAGCTTTTTTATTGAGATTATCATATGTTTTTTATTCTTTAGTTTGTTAATGTGGTATATGACACTGATTGATATGTGGATACTGAACAATAACTTGCATGCCTGGGATTAAATTTCACTTGATTATGATATATGGTCCTTTTAATGGATTATTTTAATGCATTATTGAATTTAGTTTCTTATATCTTTTTGAGGATTTTTATATCTATTCATCAGTGTTATTGGCCTGTAATTGTCCTATATTTTAGTATCTTTGTCTGATTTTAGTATTGGGTTGATGCTGGCTTTGTAAAATGAGTGCAGAAGCACTCCTTCCTCTGTAACCTTTTGGAATAGTTTGTGAAGGTTGGGTATTTACTCTTCTCTAAATGTTTAGTAGAATTCACCTGTGAAGCTCTCTGGTGCTGAAAGCTTGTTTGTTAGGAGTTTTTCCATTACTGATTCAACTTCACTACTGGTACTGATCTGTTCGTATTTTCTATTTCTTCTTAATTTAGTCTTGGGAGACTGTACATTTCTGGGAATTTGTCTGTTTCTTCTAGGTTGTCCATTTTATTGGTGTATAATTATTTACAGTATCACTTATAAGCATTGGTATTTCTCTGATGTCAGTTACAACTTCGTTTTTCATGTCTGATTTTATTTACTTGGACACAATTTTTTTCTAGATGAGACTGGTTAAAGTTTTATCCATTTTTTTCAAGTTATCAAAGAACCAGCCATTATTTTCATTCCTCTTTTGTATTGTTTTTAGTCTCCATTTTATCTATTTCTGCACTGATCTTTATGACTTCTTTCCTTTTACTAACCTTGGGTTTGTTTGTTCTTCTCTTTACAGTTCCTTTAAACGCATGATTAGGTTTCTTGAGATTTTTGTTTGTTTGTTTGTTTCCTAAGGTAGGCTTGTCTCACTACCCTCAGAATTACTTTCACTATACCCCATAGATTTGGATTGTTGTATTTTCATTTTCATTTATCTCCAGGTATTTTTTTAAATTTTCTCTTTGAATTCTATAATGACACATTGGTCCTTTTTTTTTTTTTTTTTTATTTAATAAATTCATTTATTTTAATTGGAGGCTAATTACTGGTCCTTTTGTAACATATTGTTTAGTCTCAACATATTTCTGTTTTTTGCAGTTTTTTTCCTCTTGTAGTTGCTTTCTTGTCTCATATCAGTGTAGTCAGAAAACATGCTTAATATGATTTCAATCATCTTAAATTAATTGAGACTTATTTTGTGGACAAGTATATTATCTTTCCTATAGAATGTTATGTGCACTTTGAAAGAATGTATATTTTGTTGCTTTTGGATGGATTGTTCTATTTATATCTATTAAGCCAGATGATCTAATTTTAACTTTAAGGCCAGTGTTTTTTTGTTGATGTTCTGTCTGGATAATCTGTCCTTTGTTGTAAATGGGGTATTAAAGTCCCCTATTATTATTGTGTTACTGTCAATTTCTCTCTTTATGTCAGTTAATATTTTAGGTGCTTCTATGATGAATGAATGTATATTTCAATTATTATATCTTTCTTCCTGGATCAAGTCCCTTGATAATTATGTAATGAAAGTCCTTCTTTGTCTCTTGTTAAAGTCTTTGTTTTAAAGTTTATTTTGTCTAATATAAGTATTGTTACTCACCTTTTTTGGTTTCTACTTGCAAAGAATAACTTCTTTCCACCTCCTCACTTCAGTCTCTCATGCATGTAGATCTGAAGTGAGTCTCTTATAGGCAGCAGATATGTATATGGGTCTTCTTTTAGTATTCTTTCAGTCTCTATATATTTTGACTGCAGCATTTAGTCCATTTACATTTAACATAATTATTGATAGGTATGTACGTATTGTCATTTTGTTAACTGTTTTCTGGTTGCTCTGCAGTTGCTTGTTCCTTTCTTCTTTTACTCTCTTCCCTTGTGATTTAATGACTATCCTTATTGTTATGCTTGGATTCTTTTCTCTTTTTTGTGTTTCTGTCATAGATGTTTGGTTTGTAGTATACCTTGCTATATATAGGGGTGGATGTGTGTAATTAGTATCAGTTGATGATCTACATATGAACACATTTTCACAACCCTGTATTTTTATTACCTATCCTGATGTTTACTGTTTGTGACACCATGTTTATATCCTTTTATTTTATATATATTTGTCTTTTAACCTTCCTACTAGCTTTATAAGTGATTACTACCTTTACTTTGCATTTGTCTTTACCAATGAGATTTTACCTTTCATGATTTTGATATTGATAGTTGTAGCCTTTTCTTTTTCATTTATAGAAGTCCCTTAAACATTTCTTATAAAGCTGATTTGTGGTGCTGAGCTCTTTTAGCTTTTGCTGGTCTGTAATACTTTACCTTTCCCTTCATATTTAAGTGATACCCTTGGTATTCTTGGTTGTAGGTTTCTTTCTTTCTTTTTTTTTTCTTTCATCACTTTAAATATATCTTCTGAGCAGCAAAGCATCTGCTTAAGTCAACTGATTATTTTATGGAAGTTTCCTGGCATGTAATGTGGTGCTTTCCCCTTGCTGCTTTTAATATTCTCTCTCTCTTTTTTTTTTTTTTCATTTTAATTACAATATATCTTGGTTTGGTCTTTGGGTTGATCCTGTTTGGAACTCTCTTTGATTCTTGGACCTTGATGTTTCTGTCCTTTCCCAAGTTAGGGAAGTTTTAGCTATTATGCCTTTAAATATGTTCTCTGCCCCGTGCTCTCTCTCTTCTTCACCAGGGACCTCTATAATGTGAATGTTAGTATGCTTAATGTTGCCTACAGATCTCTTATACACTCCTCTTTTTTGAATTCTTTTTTCTTTTTGTGTCCACTTCAGTGATTTTTCCACTACTCTATTTATAGTTCACTGATCCATTCCTCTGTATTATCTAATATACCACTGATTCCTTTTAACATATTTTATTTCAGTTATGATATTCTTAAGTTTTGTTTCATTCTTCCCTATATTTTCTAACATTTTGTTAAACTTCTCACTGTGTCTGTTCATTCTTCTCCCAAGTTCTCTGAGCATCTTTATGATCATTACCTTGAACTCTTCATTGGATAGTTTGCTTATCTCCATTTCACTTAGTTCTTTTTCTGGGAATTTATCTTATTCCTTCATTTAGAACATATTCCTCTGTTGCCTCATTTCACTTAATTTCTTGTTTTTATTTATATGTATTTGGTGAGCTGGTTGTGTTTTCTGATCGTGGAGAAGTGGCCTTAGGTAAGAGGCTTGCCACATGTCCAGCAATGCACTGCCCTCTGGTATCCAGGGCTACCTGCTCTAGGTGAGCTACATGGGTCCTTCTGTTGTGCTAGAATGACTACTGTGGTTGGCCTGATAGGCATGGCTGATCTCTGGCCCATTTGGTCGCCAGGCCTTGCCTTGTTTAGAGGCTGCCATCTGTCAGTGAGCCTGGTCAGGTCATGAGGAAGCTGACTCTGAAGCTGTAGGGGATCCCAAAGCTAGTGCTGGCCCACTGGTGGGTGGAGTCAGGTCCCAGGGTAGCTGATTATAAGGCCATTGAAACCGACTAGAGAGAGCCTACTGCTGAGTGAAACTTGTTCCTGACATGACAAGCTGCAGGATCCACTGTGTCTCAAAGCTGATGTCAACCCACTGGTGAATGGGGTCAGGTTCCTGACAGCTGGCTGAATGGCCCAAGGTGTCCTGGAGGAGGTTTCAGCCTGCTACTGGTGGGATCTAGGCCCAGAGGGTTCTAGGGCTAGTGCTGACTCTCTGGTAGGCACTGTGGTCTCTGACTGCGGGGCCCTGGGGATCTCAGAATTGGAGTCAGCCCACTTGTGGGAGAGTCAGTCCCTCACATGGCTGGCTTGTCATCCATGGGGTTCCAAAGCTGGTGTTAGCCCACTGGAGGGTGGCATCATATCCTGGGATGACTGGCTGAGGTGGTCAGAGTATCTCAGAGCTGGTGTTGACAACCTGATGAGTAGGGCTAGGGCACGGAAGTTCTTTGGGCTAGAGCCAGCTTGCTGTTGGATGAGTCAGTTCCTAAGCCTGTAGACTGTGAGGCCCCCATGGTCTTGGTGGGTATGGCCAGGTCCCAGGGCGCCTGGGGCTCAGGGGATTCTAAGGTCGCTGACCTGCAGTGTGTGCATTACATGCCTGCTTGGCTACATGCTTGGCCTGTTGTGTCCCGATGCAAGTGTTAACAGGCTGGGATAAAACACACACACACACTAATTCAAGGAAGCAAAAATAATTTATAATCTATATTTCCAGTTTTGTAAAAAATTACATGAAATTTCTGAGTTAACTGATCCTGCCATATATGTGTGCCACTTCTCCAACACCTCCTCGGGTTTATATGTTGAAACTCTGTTCCCCAGTGTGGCTATACCTGGAGGTGGGGTTCCTCCTAGGGAAGTTGTTGTTGTTCAGTTGTTCAGAACAGCAGCATGCCAGGCTTCCCTGTCCTTCATTATCTCCTGGAGTTTGCTCAAACTCATGTCCATTGAGTCAGTGATGCCATCCAGTCATGTCATTCTTTGTCACCCCTTCCCCATCTGTCCTCAGTCTTTCCCAGCACCAGGGTCTTTTCCAGTCAGTCCGTTCTTCACATCAGGTGGCCAAAGTATTAGAGTATTTAGCTTCTACAGAAGGAATTAAGTTTAAATAAGATCATAAGAGTGGGGTCCTAGTTTGATAGCATTAGTGTTCTTATAAGAAGGGGCATTTTTCCCCACATTCAAATACTGAGGAAAGAACAGGTGAGGACACAGCAAGAAGGTGGCTACCTGCAAAGCAGAAAGAGCATTCACCAGAAACTGAGGCCCTGATATTGGACTTTCAGCTTCTGAAAACATAGGAAAATAAATTGTGTGTTTTAAGCTGCTTAGTCTGATATATTTTGTTATGGCAGACCAAGCAAACTAATACACACCCCATGGCTCCTCCTTACCCGATGGAGTAGCAGTGGCCCTTGGAGACACATTGGTGATGCTGCCTGAATGACCCACACCTTCGCCTGAATTTGCATTCAGGCAAAACAATGCTTTTGGCGCCCAGATGGCTAACAGATAGCTTGACTTCCTGCAGTAGGTGCTTTGCTGTACCAGCCAGCTCTTCCTTTCAGCACTGAAAAATTTACTTCTCCAGAAACTAGAAGAGGGTCAATAGTCCTCAGATCACAGTCTGCAAAAATCTGCCCTCAGCTTGAGAATGGTGCCACAGCTAAGGCCCCACCTCCTTCCTGGAGTAGCTTTCATCCTGGCCCCTCACTACATCATGGACTAAGAAATGTCATCTCTGTTTCAGAGCAACCTGTGGGGTTGCCTGAGACATTCAGTAAGGCTGCATCAGGACCAAACTTCTCCCCTTGCTGAATCCTTCATCCATTCTTTTTTTTTTTTCATTTTACTTTATTTTACTTTACAATACTGTATTGGTTTTGCCATATTTTGCTTCAATAGTGTTGATTTCAAGAACACTACATAATAAAATTTTTCCAGTCTTACCTTCGCATCAGAATCTGCTTCCTAGAGAACCCAACTGTAACTGCCCTCATCAAAATCACCTATAGCTTTATTTTGCTTGTATAAAGTGAGTTTCCAATAAAAGACTACAGGGATAAGGGGAAAATGGCGTAAATATAACATAATCCAAAAAATTAGAAGGAAAGTTTAAAAGGAAAAAAGAAAAATCCTGGATTTTGTTTTTTTCTGTTTCACATGTGTTATCAAGGTTTTCCTTCCTAACATTTTTTAGTGGCTATATAGTCATATCAGTCTTCTCAGATGGCTCAGTGGTAAAGTATCCGCCTGCAATACAGGAGACAAGAGATGTGCATTTGATTCCAGGTTTGGGAAGATCCTATGAAAAAGGAAATGGCAACCCACTCCAGTATTCTTGCCCTGAAATTCCCACAGATGGAGCATCATGGTGGGCTACAGTCCATGATGTCACAAACAGTCAGACATGACTGAGCATACACACATACAATCATGTCATTCCACAGAAGCACCATCAAATTACAATATGCTCAATGTTAACAAACTTCCTATAAGAAGAAATCTTTGATTCTTTTCAACCTAAAACAGATTTTCAGTAACTTCAATAACTTTGAAAGTACAAGGTCTATTCCTGTATCTTCACTTGTGCCTCTCCTCTTCTCAGTTCACCTTAACCAAAACATAGTCAATACTACCCTTCCTTCAAGGCCCAACTCAGTTTCTTTATAAAATCTTAGAGTCTCAATTTCTCTGTAAAATCTTCTTTGTCCAACCCTATCTCTTCAATCCGTAGAGTCTGAGTGTATTATCCTATCAATGAACTAAAAGCTTTGGAGTTTTACAGTTTATACCTCCAAATGTCTTATGTGTTTTTAGAGATAGGGAGTAAGTGTTGTAGTTCTTTAAACCCCTTAATGAGCCCATACTTTGAATATCACCTAGAAGTCATCAAATTTAAACATATATAAAAACTTTAGAGTTAGGAGAATTTCCAATGAATGCTGGCAACAGTGATTTCTTCATTTTCAGCGTTATTTAAAATTTTGGTCATCTTTCTGTATTGCTAAATATTTTTAGCAAGGGAGTTTTGTGTGTGTGTGTGCTTTACAAGACACCATTTTAAATAGTAACTTCACATAGTTTTATTTGAATTTAAAACAGTAATGTTACATACAGTATTTTCATTTATTAACCAAGTATGACAAGTTTTGTTCTATAGGAGTGAATTAACATTTGGAGATAGTTCTTAACACAACAAAACAATAATTGGGTGGCCATTGCTTGCTATGTTTTAAGAAGAAAAACAATACTTTCTGATTTTTTTCCTTCCAAAGTCTTAATGTCATACAAAATATAAGTTTCAATTCTTTGTAAAAAGAAAACACAGGATCTGTGAAATTAGGTGGTTGGAAGGAAAAGAGGAATAGGTATAAAGAAAACACATTAAAGTTTTATTTTTAAGTTCTACCTGGGCCTACTTGAATATACTTTTTAGCTAGTTAAGGTTGTCACTGCTATAATAGGCCAAAAGAAAATTAAAATAGAGAGCAAATTATGCCTCATGAAGATGTACAGAAGAAATACGTAATAGTGTAATAGGAAAGATTTAGCAGACAATACCTCTGACAGGTGTTTCCACTGACAGTGTTGGAATAATAGTACCAGTATTATGGTACTGTAGCTAAAAGTAGGCAACACCCTAGTGTTAATATTGAGCAAGTTATTTAAGATGTCTAATGTTCAATTTTCTCCTTTTCAAAGTGCACAAAATATTGTGCTTGGTGCACAATAAATACTTTTAAATGGGGGTGTGTTTTTGCAAAAACTAAATCTATAGATTAATATGCTGAGAAATTTTTCTTTTCACAAATTTGAATGTATGAATCTAATAAATGTGCCTCCCTTTCATCAGGTTGGTTAGCCAGTGCTATATGGAATACTTGTTCCTACTTGCTCACCGGAGCTAACAAAGGGCATAATGTTGATTTGACTAGGCAGCAATAAGCTTTATATGCCTAATTCTTGGAATATTGTGTTTCAAAAATAAATAGAATATTTACAAATAAATATTTATTAATAAATATTGTCAAGAACACTGGAGAGGGTTGCCAGTTCCTTCTTCAATGCATGAAAATGAAAAGTGAAAGCAAAGTCACTCAGTCACTCAGTCTGACCCTCAGCGAACCCATGGACTGCAGCCTTCCAAGCTCCTCTGTCCATGGGATTTTCCAGGCAAGAGTACTGGATTGGGATTCCATTGCCTTCTAAGAATTAATACCAAAAATTAAACCAGCCCTTCTTTATTGATTAGAACCACTTAAGGTTAACCTGTAGAATATCTGTATACTGTTTAAGGTGTATCAGGTTTCTCCAAACTTCCCTTTTCAGTATTAAATACAGATGAAGGTTACAGATAGAGATAAGTTATCTGTGCAATTTATGGATTAGAACATTTCCTCTATTCTTTAGGTAGAAGACAATTTAGACATTCATGAAAGGATTACTTCTACCTTTCTTTAAAAGTCTATATTGGAGGCAACTTGTCCCAAATGCTTTGAGAGGCTTAACTACTGGAGACACCAGGCACCAAAGAAGTGGGGTGGATTAGGACTGAAAGATAGACACTAATTGAAAAACTTTATACAGAGAAGTTGGAACATCCCAGGTCTCTTTCTCCATGCTTGTAGTAATAAAATTATTCTACACATCCCCTCTCTCCCCTGCCCCCTGCACTGACAGGATAACAGTTGCCTATTTTCTGAAAGACTAGATTTTATAAAAGGAGCACAGTGGAGAGGAGGGTGTATAGGAGTGAAAATGAAATATAATGAAGTCTACATCCTACACACTTTCTGCTTCTCTTGCCTAGAAACTATACATAAAGATTATCTCTCACAAGAAGCTGGAAAAGGGCGCATTCTGGGTGTAACTCTACAACCCAAGAAAAATCCTTATTGTGGCATTTTTGTGATCCTTTGATCAGAAAAGTGGATTGCTTTCAGCTCACATATGGTTAACTACTCTTCCAACTAAGAATCTACTCTTCCATGAAGACATTCAGCTTTAGTGAGCTGTTTGATATCTCTGGAATATAAATGGGCAAATCAAGATCAGCTGTTTTGTAAAAAGTGTTTTCAATGTCAAACAAAGAAGTCAAAGAAATTCAACGCGAAAGACAAGGAAGGAAGGAACTAAATAAGTGCAAAGAATATATGGAAACCTAATTGTTATTAAGTAAGACAATAATAAATAAGTCTCTAAATTAAATATAAATAGTAAATATGAAATATAATAAAAAATCAGATGTGATACTAAATAAAGCCAAGTAAACCTCTCAGAAAAGAACATAAGAGAGGTAAAGTAAGCTATGATAATTCTTGAGAATCAATCTGGAAGGTACAAAATATAACCATTTTTTTTTAATTTCACCCCTACATCACCTCCAAATTAAAGAATTGAAAAATTAGAGAGCAATAAAAAAAATTAGAGAGCATATCAAAGTTTCTCAGAATCACCAGTCTAATGATTGAAATAAAAATTTCAGAACAATAAGCATAAAAGGAAACTCTAAAAGCTTCCAGAATATAATGCAAAAACAAGTACCCAAACACAATCAAAGGAAAAGGAATCACAATAGCATTTGGAATTTTTATCAGTCACACTGGATGCCAGAAGACTGAGGAATGATGCCTTCCAACAGTGAGAGAAAAATGAAAATGGTTCAATATTGTTAAGACAGCTTGCTGAAGCAGAGCCAGGAGGCCATTTAGAAAGTGTGATTTAAGCATACATCTCAGCCTAGATGGAGTCTGACCGCTGACCTGATGAAGTCGTCTAGAACACCTGCCAGAAACTCAAACTCAAACCTGTTGGACCCTTACTCTAAAATAACTCATGACGATCTGTCTACTTCTCAGACCCCACCTTAAAACAACTCAGATCTTAACAACAAATATTTTTGACTCTCATCAATCACAGTTCTTTCCAGATGACTTTTAGTATGTGTAAGTCGCTTCCTCTGACCACTCTTTCAGGCTTACTCAAATCTGTATCTCCTAAATCGCCATTCTTAAACCCTCAGATCAATTATTTTTTACATTTGCAGCCTCCTGCTTACTTTTTCTGGTTGACACACTTGTCAGGAAAAATGATTTTTACCCTACCTAAACTACCAGTCAAGTGGGAAGGTAAAAATAAAGTTATTTTCAGGTGCCTGGTAATTCTCAAGGTAACTACCCACCTTCCTCTTCATGACAAGATACTGGAGAACATACTTCAGCAAAATAAATGAAAGAGAGAAGAAGACATGATATGTAGAAAACTGGGGGGTTCAGTGTAGGGAATTTACTAAGAAGTCCTAGGGCAGCAGTTATACAACAGGCCTGAAGAGCAACAATTCATGTCAGAACATGATATTAGAGGGTTGGAAGAGGGCAGTTTCCAAGAAGAATGATAAACAGAACTGTAGATTATTTGATAGCTTTGAGCATTTGGTGAAAATTGCAAGGCATTACCCAGATCTGTTGGAACATTTAGTAAAGGATTATTGACAGACACATAGGAAACTAAGCAAAACAAAAGCAACTACTAACTCCAGGACAAACTAAACGCAGCATACTATTGAAATAATAGTGCATTCTTAAGCTCAGTAATAATACTTACATAATCATAATAATGTAAGCATGGACTATTGATTTAATGAAAGCTGTGATAAAATAATTTTTGGAAGACAGAGGGAGAAGAAGGATGATGGTAATAGCCTAAAACTCAACTAGTCAATAGGCCATTTAAAATGGATGCATCAAGAGAGAGCAGAATAAAAATATTACTTTAACATACAGAAGTGTAAAACAGAATCTATAGCTGGTAGAATCACATGAGAGTAGAGCTGCATACAGAAGGGGAAGGAAAAGGGTGACAGGCAAGGAACTTCATATATATATAAAGATATATATATATATATGAAGATATATATATATATATATATATATATATATATATATATATAAGATGTTCAAAGAAAGAACTGAGGAAAACTGAAATGAATCAAAAGATATAATCAAAACATAATTGCAAAAAGTTCTATGATTAAAAAAATAGATATAGGGAATAAGGCAAAATTATTTCAAGTAATTCATCCTTAAATACAGTATTTTAATTAACAAGTTTTAAAAATCTTGAATATTTTAATTAAAAAGTTTTTAAAAATCTCATCTCCAAGTGAAAAAATATATATTATATGTACACAATATTATACAAATTTGAAGATAAAGGCTATAATTCAATAATATTGAAAGAAATTCTTGTGTTAGGTATGAAAGCAAACTAAGTATATTTTCAGTCAAACTTTAAAGTTTTCAGAACAAAAATATTTGCTACCTATATAGCATTTTTAAAAGAAATTGTGTAAAGTTTTCAGATGATCCAAAAATGACCCCAAATTAATCTGAACAGAATAGAGGCGCTATGTATTAAAACACAATATTCTTGCTTCACTGCGGGAAAATCAATAAACAGAATGAAAATTAATTATAAGATTCCTGAAGGGAGTGGCTCCCTAAACAATCTTTTCAAAAACAATACCAAAACTGAAAAAATGTGGAGGGGATTTTGCCACCCTTCCCTGGGACATCTGGCTGAAATTTAAAAGCAGACAATTTTATTAAGCTTTAGTTCTTGTAATTATAAGAGCTCTGTGGTTAGAACAAGAAATCCCAAGGGAAATATCTACACTTTCTGAAGTCCAACTAAAATTGATTTTCATCTCTCTTTTAAAAAGCGAACAGAAAACTAAGACATGGTGCAATGATTTTTTTTTTTGTTTATCTTGCTTATATTTTCTAAATCTTCCTTAACAATGAGATTTATTTTACTTATGAAAGAAAAAAAATGTAGATTGTAAAGAAAAATTTAGATGTAGAAACAAGTTTAAAAAAATTGAAAATTATGCTATTTTAAATGCACGGTTACAAAAGAGTTCATTTAAATATTCATAGATAACTACTGTGTGTTAGGCACTGAGGATACAGAATACATATGTGTTCCCTGATTTCCTGAAACTTTTAATCTGGTGAGAAAGAGAGGCATTTACTCCATAATCATGAAAAACATTAATAAAAACTTAAAACTCAATTTATGCTTGCCATTAATTTAATAATATTTAATAATGATGAGGTATTTATCAAAGTGTCAATCTTAGTTCAATTTTTTATTTATTTCCTTTACTTCTGATATATTAACTATGAAAAAATGGACACCATATTCACCCCAGAAGTGTCTGAGATATGGATTTGAAGTGTTGGAAAAGATTTGAAGATTCTGAAGTATATTTGCTTTGAAAAGCTTATTTGGCCATCATGGTTACCCTTTTTTTTTTTTTTTTCCCTTAACACAGGAATGTGGAGAAATCATCACTACTCTGAACTTCAGATTCTTCTTTTATGAAATACAGATACCTTTCTCATACTGTTTATATAAGAATGAAATAAAACAGAACATCTGTATATGGCTAGAAACTTTGCATAGGTTACATCACTAATTCTTACAATAATTTTTAAAGTTATCATTATCCCCATTTTCCAGATGAGGAAAGTGTGATTCATAATGATTAAAAATATATTACACAGATGGTACACATGGTCAGAGATGAAGCTGAGAAATGAAAGAAACAAAGTTTTTCTGATTCCAGATCCTTTTCTCTTTTCATTAAACTTTACCTTATATCACAACTATTTAGATTTTAGAAGACTATTTTTACAAACAAAACATAATCCAAGACACGAGACTCTGGGAGTGAAATGGCTGTTGGCCGTGACTGGCAAATAAATGTCTCCCAGGAGTAGGTATAATTATGTTTGAGAACTAAGGGAGAGGGTTATGGCTGAATACTATTTGAAATCTGTTTCAAACCTAAGTATCTGTGTGTGTGTGTGTGTGTGTGTGTGTGTGTGTTTAGACATAACCACTCTTTCCCTCAACTACTGGTGAAACCTGCAAAAGTGAAAGTGTTAGTCACTTAGTCATGTCCAACTCTTTGGGACCCTATGGACTATAGTCTGCCAGACTCCTCTGTCCATGGGATTGTCCAGACAAGAATACTGGAGTGGGTAGTCATTCTCTTCTGTAAGGGATCTTTCTGATCCAGGGATTGAACCCGGGTCTCCTACACTGCACATGGATTCTTTACCATCTGAGCCACCAGGGAAGCCCAAGTTCCTCTTTAAAAATCCAAAAGCAGTAGCAGTTGCCAGAACATATCTTGCATTCTAATGCAGGTGGTTGAAACTTGAGTAGTACTGAGACACAATAGCAATTTATGTGTTGGAAAGCTCCCATGTCTGTCAAAACATGTTAGATACTGTATCAACAGCAAGCTGTTTAAACTGTCACAGTGAATTTCTGAGCTATTTGCAAACTGTTTGGAAGTATGAAAAGGAAGAGTGCAAACAATTCATGAAATTTACAAAACCATTTCAGCATCTTGGAAATATAGCTATTTAAAAACTTGTGTGTCTTTTAACATTAAAGTACAAGGAAATGTTAAATTTAAAATAACCAGACTCCAAATCATCAGAAGACTGAAGCTGTATTTGGTAGCCAGGGGTAACTACATGGTGTTGTCTTCCCACTGCAATGAACTAAGGAAGCAAAGATCATGGCCAGAAAATCTGCCATTTGAAACTTCTCTTTCTTAGAACAGTTTATTTTTGGTTTGACCCACAGAAAAGAAAGCAGCATGCAAAAGTTTGTATTAAAAAAGGTTTTCTCTTACTCCTTTTTTATCAAACTAGCTTTGTTAAAACAAAACAAAAGGGGAAGTCATTTCCCTCTCCTCCCTGGACAATCACTGTGCTCCTGTGATTTCTCATTGTTGTTTAGACAGTAAGTCGTGCCTGACCCTGTGACTCCATGGCCTGCAGCCTGCCAGGCTTCTCCATGGGATTTCCCAAACAAGAATATTGGAGTGGGTTGCCATTTCCTTTTCCAAGGGATCTTCCCAACCCAGGGATCAAACCAGTGTCTCCTACATTGCAGGTAGATTGCTTACCACTGAGTCACCAGGGATTTATTAAGGGTGTTAAAATATGGCTAGAAAGCAAATAAGCTGATTAAGGTAAAATAAATGTAGTAAATATATCTTTTGGACAGTCTATTTCTGCCTCCAATGTAGATACTGGACCTAAAATTAGGAATTCGAATCCTGGTTTCCTGGCTTTTTGAAGTCATTACACTGTTCAATGTTTCAGTTTCTCTGTCTCTAAAATAAAGACAGTAGTATTTGTGTGTTCTATAATTTACACGGAAGTAGGGAAGAAAATATCTGGATAATACATTCTCTAAATCTCTTTAAAAGCAAGGGATGATTTATGCAAATCATCATCATCATCATCGTTATTATTATCAAAAGAATAAATTTCATTCCAATTTTGATATTCACAGCCTATCTAAATTTAAATTAACAAGAAAAAAAGTTCTGAAACTGTTCATTACTAAATGTCAGGTGCTGATCAAGTCATTTGGATATCTTATGCAGTACATCTGGTTGCAGAGAGAAGTAGGAGAGAGAGAGTGTGTGTGTGTGTGTGTGTGCTCACGCGCATGCTTGAATGTGGGTTAATGCTGAGTGGCACAAAGAACCTGTCATCTGGGAAGATCCACCCGATAGCATCTTCACTACAGTTCTCCGGTATCCAGGTGTTGCTGAGGACCCTGTCTACCTACCTTATGCTGTAATGTGACCCCTGAATCCCAAGACGTGCTATTTTTAGTGTCTTTATTTAGTTATACCTCCAGGTGTATTTTGTGTGGCTAATTTCTAACCTAGATGACTAAACAAACCACTCTGAGAGATACAATTGTGTTTTCAAGGTGATGAAAACAAAAGCAGAGGCCAGGTTTTATATTCATCTCCTATCTCCCTTCAACACCTAATGCAATGTCTGGCACCCGATAAATGTTTGCTGAAAGGAAATTAAATACTAACCAGAGATTGAGATTGTGAGTATGGAGGGGAAAGGCAGCTGATGGTGGGGGCCAGAATCCCAACTAGGAAAACTGCTTTTGTGTTCATTCAATTTCTGTTTAAATCTGCAGATTGACTGATAGACAACGTAACAGCAGACTGCAGCCAGAAAGAGATCTTTTCTGCCTGTTTTCCATTAGGCAGGAACTAAAAACCACTGAGACTTCCCCGACAGATTCTGATCACGGAGATTCCCGAACAGAGGATGTGGGACACAGTGTCTTCCTGTGAGTCCCAAATACCTGATATTTATCAAAGCCGCACCTTCAAACTCCCATCCACCCCTGCTGCCATCACCTCCTTTTAGTGCTAATCACACTATCATGAGTCCAAAGATAAAGAAAACCAATAAAAGAGTCTGGGGTTGCTAATCTATATAAAAGTCCTAAACAAAGCAAATACAGTTAATACCATGTCTTATTAAATTCATCCCTTCCTGACTAGAGTGATAAAAGTGATAGGATCTGTAAGACTGAATTCATTTTATACACCACTATTCAAACTAATCCTCCCTGTGGTTCAGGGAACAAAGAATCCTGCAATGGAAAAACAGGGGTCTTGCTTTTTATTCCCTAACTCTCCTGTTCTAGCTGGTCAAAGCAAAAGCCATTAATCTAATACTCTGCACTATATTCAGTGACACAACATCGTAAAGCAACTGGTGGTCTGGCCAACTAGCTATTAAAAAACAGTCAGTCTTTCTAGCTTTAGAATCTTCTCGCATACACATCATGACCACCGAGAAAGCATCAGCAAAAGGTAATAACTGGGCTGAGAGAACTTCTATTTTGTATCACTGGCTTAGTCTTGAATTTAACTAAAGCTCTTTGAAAAGTTTTAATACTTTAAAAGGTGAATTTTCTCTCCCTTGTGGAGCTATCCCAATCAGTATTATGTTAACCTGGTGGCCTTTAAGTCATTTTCAAAAGAGTTACAATAAATCTGTCTACTAAAGCAAGGTCAAACTTTTCCCCTAGTATTGACTATGAATCATTGTGTACAAAAGAGTACAGATAGGATAGTTATAAGTTATTATACAAAAAAAAAAATCAGTATTATTCCAAACAGTAAATTTTTAAGACACTATTATTTATGAGATTTCTAAAAATGTTTCAACTGCCTTAAAAGTGTGTGTGCTTGGTCACTCAGTTGTGTCCGACTCTCTGTGACCCTATGAATCACAGCTCGCCAGACTCCTCCGTCCATGGCATTCTCCAGGCAAACTAATGGAGTGGACTTTCATGCCCTCCTCCAGGAGATCTTCCCAACCCAGGGATCAAACCCAAGTCTCCTGCATTGCAAGCAGATTCTTTACTGTCTGAGCCACCAGGAAGCCCTTAAAAGTGAAAGGAAGTCCTTAAAAGCATCCCCCTCATATTCACTTGACTCCTTAAATTAAGTATAATAAAGCTGAAATTAACCTTTTGCTAATTATCAATTATTGTGATGTGCTACAGGTATGCTCACAGAAGCAGAAGAAAAGAACAGGAAGAAACATTATGTATACCAGAGATCCAGAGGTTCGGACCCCAAGAGAACCAAGACTGCAGTGCCAGTTTTTCCATTCATTCATTAATGATTATTTACCTTCATATTACTTTTTCAACTGTGTGGA
The DNA here is from genome assembly GCA_917880005.1 of Nanger dama. Lineage (NCBI taxonomy): Eukaryota > Metazoa > Chordata > Mammalia > Artiodactyla > Bovidae > Nanger > Nanger dama. The sequence goes on along the minus strand of CAKJTW010000043.1, from coordinate 5,245,569 downwards.
AAATTCAAATATGAGTTCCTGACAGAGAGGGAGAAGGGGATGGGAGGTGGGGGAGTAACCATTATTTAGTGAAAGACATTTTGAGAAAGGCAGTGAACTACCATTTTTCTAGGGAAAGAAAGTTTATTTATTGGAAAAGTTAAAAAAATAAGAAAAATATATTGGAGTCCAAGCAAAGGATCAATATGGAAAAATAGTGATGTTACTGCAGGGAAGATAAACACCCCCATCTAAGCAGAAGATGTCCAGAACCCAAGCAGACTGTGGAAAAAGACTAAAGCTGTATTTATAAAACTGGGACTCACCAGCAGAGATGAGAGAAACTACACTCATCATAGGGGTAAATATAAAGAGTATAGCAGTGACTTAAGGGTGGGCTTTTACAGTTAACTAGCTTTGTCAATTCCTTTCTTGGTCACTGCAATTTATCTTGATTGGCAGTGGTCCCAAACCTCTCTGGTACCAGGAACCAGTTTAGTGGAAGATGATTTTTCCAGGGACCACTGTTGGAGGTGTGGTTTGGGGATGACTCAAGCATGTTACCTTGAATAACATTGTGCATTTTATTTCTATTATTATTATATCAGCTCCACCACAGATTAACAGACATTAAATCCTGGAGGTTAGGGACCCTCCTGCTTTTTGCTACTCACTGTTCAAACATTTGCTGATCTGTTATTTTCCAGATTCTGTAGAGCACTGGAAAAGCACTGGTGAAAAAATGAATGGTTCTAGTTTTCAAAGAGTTTCCAGTATGGTGAGGATGACAAACGTAAAACACACCATTGCTATGGAATGCCAGAAGCACAGGAACAGGACAGCAGAAGAAGGTCAGGAAAGCTTTCTGGAAGAAGTGAATGTAAACTGAGTTCTAAGTGAGGAGTAAGAGCCCCAAATAAGGGGAGTTAAGTTTCAGAATGGATGAAGGCAGTGCTGCCCAGGAAGAGGAAACAAGGTTAAAAAAAAAAAAAACACTGAAGTATAAAACATCAAGTATTAATATTTGTGTGGGGGAGGCTGGATGCATAAAACAAAGAGGATTGCAAGCAATTCAATATTCCTAGAGCTTTGAGTCAGGAAGTGGAAGCATATGTGAGATACTGGAGTAAATCATCGAGGGGTTCATATGCCCTGTTGAGAAAGCTTTATCAATAGATATATCACTTCAGCCATGGTACAGGCTGAACTAGATGGGTAAACATAAGATCAAGGGAAACAGGAAGAGACTAAGGCCTAAAGGAAAACTGTGAAAATGGCGATGGGGATACAGGACAGCAATGTGTTCAGGAACAAAATCTATGAACCTACTGCAGAGGGTGGCTGCAGCCATGAAATTGAAAGACACTTGCTCCTTGAAAGAAAAGTTATGACCCACATAGACAGTATATTAGAAAGCACAGACATTACTTTGCAAACAAAGGTCCATCTTGTCAAGGCTATGGTTTTGCCAGTAGTCATGTATGGATGTGAGAGTTGGACCATGAAGAAAGCTGAGCACCGAAGAATTGATACTTTTGAACTGTGGTGCTGGAGAAGACTCTTGAGAGTCCCTTGGACTGCAAGGAGATTCAACCAGACCATTCTGAAGGAGATCAGCCCTGGGTGTTCATTGGAAGGACTGATGGTGAAGCTGAAATTCCAATACTTTGGCCATCTCATTGGAAAAGACCCTGATGATGGGAGGGATTGGGGGCAGAAGGAAAAGGGGATGACAGAGGCTGAGATGGCTGGATGGTATCACTGACTTGATGGATGTGAGCCTGAGTGAACTCCAGGAGTTGGTGATGGGTAGGAAGGCCTGGCGAGCTGTGATTCATGGGGTGGGAAAGAGTGGGACACGACTGAGCGACTGAACTGAACTGAACTGAACTGAATCTCTTTTATGGCTTGTAACAGTTGGATGTAATACAAAGTAAAATAATAAAATACTGGTCTTAAATACCTACTCATAATTTATATATTTTTTTCCTATCAAAGTTTCTTTCCGGATGAAAATTATTTTACTGTTTTTGAAGAGTCAAAAATCAGTTCTGGTTTAAGTTCCAGCTCTAAAATAGAAAGATGTATCTAGGTCAGACCTGGTAAACATTTAGCTGTTATTGACTATGTTGCAAATGTTTTTTTAAACATATAAAATTGAAACACTTCATAATGGTATTTAATGAAACCTTAGCATTACCTTTATTTTTAGCCTACAGATATTTGCTTTAGAAACTAAATAATAGAAAGAGAGAGAGCACACAAAGCAAATAACCTTATTTGGTATTACTTCGGAAAAAGCTATCAAAATCTTATTTTTCAAATTGGCAAAGACTTTTTTATGCCTAGAAAATCTGTGTTGATGTTTATTGAAACAGTACTGCTAAAATCAATAAGTTTCTTATAAGGTAATGCAGGAAACACTTGGGGAATTTGTGGAGGAATTTTTCTGAATTTGGGAAGGAGTGTTGGCTATTATGAATTGAAGCAAATCTAGCACTGTAATTAGTTTCTCATTCCTGTTTCTGTTTCTTCTACTGTAGGTCAAGAGCTTATTCCTCATAGTACTCTGGAATCCAGGGACATAGTGACAAATTCTTCTAGACAACAGCTGCTGTGGGTTATAGGTGTGGGTTACAGCAATAGTAATGGCAATGCCCACATGAACAGTATCACCCACTGTTCTTCTTTCTTATGTGAAACTAATAATGGAAACACATTTTAAAAAATCAAATATGATGATTGTCCATTTACTATTCATTCAGATCATTCCAAACTGTATTTTCTGGTTGAATGGCTATTCCATGAGGAAGGAAGGGCAGAAGGAAGGAAGATAAAAAGGGGATAGAGGGTGTGCACCAGCCCTATAAGATTGCATCAATGCTTTGAATTGGTATTACAAACAGGCAGAATTGGATTATTATAAAGAAATCAGATCAGGAACCCTAGTTAGCATTTCTTTTTATATCTAGTATGGGAAAAACAAACATATTCAGATATCCAGACAGTTGGACCATGAGGGCCATGGAAATTGTCATCAGGTTATAGAGCTTCAGAAATTAAAAAGAACCAAAGAAAGGAAAAGAAGTGTGGGGTACAGAGAAAGCACTGTAATCAATGGGAATTAAACAAGAGCCCTATGAGGACAGCAAAAGTTAAAACTGTCATCACAGGGAGTCCAGCAGCCATTCATCCTTTTAGCAAATATGTATTAAATACTTCCTGCATGCCAGAGACCATCCTAATGTTTGGAATTCAACAGTGAACTATACAAAGTCATTGTCCTCAGAAACTTAATCTAATGGAGTAAGCCCAATGCAACTGGTAAATAAATAGATATACAATATACATTTTAGACATTTTAAGTGTTATGAAGAAAAACAGATACATTAAGAAACTGAAGAAGAACTGAGGCAGATTTTAAGTGAAACAATTAAAAGGCCTCTTTGATGAAATGAGACTAGGGACAGATTTGAATGAAATGAGGGATGGATCTATGCAAAGATGCAGGGAAAGAGAATTCCAAGAAGAGGAAAGAGGATGTATACAGTCCTGGACAGGCAGGAAGGAGTCTGGTAGGAGAGGACATCAAAGATAGAGTATGGAGCATCTGTCATTTATTCTAAGAATGATGGAAGTCCACTGGAGAGTACTGAAGAAGGGAGACTGATTGATCATGATGAGATTGATCTGTTTTCTGAAATGAGGAATACATTTTTAGAAAGACAAGAGTGGAGGAGGGAAACCAGTTAGATAGTTACTGCAGAAATCAGGGAGACAAATAATGGCTTGAACTAGAAAGGTGGTGATGGAGATATGGTGAGACATGACCAGATTCTGGATATATCTTGGGAATGGAGTTCACTTCTGCACATGTTAAATTTGGATGAAATTAAAATGATGATGATACCATATGAGATATTGCTATACAATCATCATACTTCACTTATTTTTCATCCTGAGCACACAGCTAAACTGTGCTTCCTAATTCTTCCTGCAGTTAGGTGGAGTCATAGGACTGGATACTGGTCAATAGATGAAGACACAGCTGATATACAGCACTTCTAGCCTTAGCTCTGAAAACAGATTTACATACTCTTCCATGTTCAGGCTCTCTTTCCTCATCTACCAGAGAATGCTGAGGACTGCCTCAAGAAAAGGAGTGGACCTCATATGATTTGGGTATTAATAGGCATAATAACAATGATGATAATAAACATTTTCATGGCTACTGTAAGCCACTGTTTTATTTGATACATCTGATGGCATTATGAGGAACATAGCATCATTATCTTCATTTTACAAACGAAGTTATCTCTGTGACAATGTCTGATAGACAGTTTCTAGATGCAGAATGTAAGCAGTGGAGCACACTACCTGTGGCTTGGAGCACAAGTGGCTTCGAGTTTGAACCACAGAAGCACACAGATGTGAGCTCTGATCCTGTTTCCAGTGCTATGATATTCTGCAAATTATTTAACTTTTCTAGTTCTCAGGGTTTTGTACCTGTAAAACGCAGACAATAATATTTAAGTTGTGAGAATGCAATAATTTTTAAGCATACCATACATTATTTGCCAAAATTGCTTATAAATAATAACTGATATTGTTATTGTTGCTTTATAAGTTGGAGATGCCTTTAAGAACAAAGCAAAAACTGAATGATAAGATTTAGGCCAAAATGACACAACTAAGAGGTCACCTGACTATATGACCTTAAAATAACCCTGTGGCACAGGAAAGTATCAGCTCAAAGCATATGACATGGACTCATGAAAATCAGGGAAGCAGGAACACATATGCTTCCAGGTGGCAACCTAACCTTTTCCTATTTCTGCCACTTAGGGGAAAAAAAAGCTTGTCTTAATTTGATTTCCCCAAAGAGAGGACCCTGAGATGAGGATTCAGCTTACTGGGGAGATGATCTCAGGAAGCAGAAGGTGAGAAAGGAATGGGAAGCAACCTAATAAAATGTAAGTTGCTGAGCAGGTTCTACCATATGCAAATGAACTCAATCCCAGGGAAGAACCTCAGCGGAATGGTGTGGTCCACTCCCAGCATTATCTATCCAAAAGAGAGAGTCTGTGGAGTTCATCTTTCATGTTACTGGCTGAGATTTGCTGCTCAGAGTTTAATGCCTCCTTCCAGGCTCTGAAAGTACCTTAGTACTTTCAGAATGCCCTGTGTTTGGGGTGAGTGACCTACCAGACTTCACAAAAGTCCTGAGGTAGGGACGTGGAGAAAGCAGGCAGGAACTTGGAATGTAATGTGGTCAGCACACAAATGAGCTGTCTACCAGGGCCACGGCCAATGTCAGGGTTGTGCCAAAAGACAGGTTTTGGGTGATGTGGAAAATCAGCTTCTCCTTAGGATCATCTGTCCCTAAGTATAAAATTTTTCATACTCAACACCATACCAATAATAGGTGAAAGATAATGAGACTCACTGAGTTGGATTCAAGAGGAAACTAGTAATCCACTTAGATCCAGACTTCTGAATGCTTTTGCACAAGAAGGTGGTAGTTGTACCGTATCAGAAAGATTCCTTAATCATATACATTTTGGAAATCTTAACTTAAAAGTGTTAAACAGCTACCGCTTGTCTGGAATTTTTCTCATTCTTCACTATGGGAATAAGTTACAGTGAATATTCAAAGCGATATACAGCATCTGGCATTTCAAAAATTTACTTAAATACTTGTTAAGTTTTCATGATACCCTATTGATGTTTCCCAGAACAGTGTTTTGAAGAATCTAATTGAGGAAGTGTTCAATAGGACTGTATGGTCTGACAGAATAATAAAGATAACCTTCCTTATGATGTAAATGGAAGGAGTTTAAGAGACTCACTACCAAATTATTAGGCTCAGCAAAGCCAGAAGCCAGTCAGGGGCTTCTGTCCTACGACTACACGACTACCTCAGAAGAGGACACCTTTCTGCTTTCCTGGTTAGGTTTGGCCTGGGTGCGAGGGGCATGGAGAATGCGGGTGCAGAGGCTGCTGCTTCACTCTTAACCTCTCTCTTCTTCTTCAGTTAGGCTTTAACTCAACACCCGAGCTGATGGCTCTCAAATTTTGACCTTGCCATAATCTCTTGAGTTGTATGGGAATTAGAGTGCCCCTTACTCCAGGAATTCAATTCTTTTACATCAGTTTTTAAATAAATATAATAAGAATGGGAAATATAATAAAAATGGGAAAATCAGACAAATTTAAAAAGACCAGAAGGTTCTAACAGAGAGTCTAAAGAGGACTTTAAAATGTACTTCAGCTTGGAAAACAGAAAATTAATACAATGAAGAGAAATTGAACAATATGCTAAAATAATCAGAAGAAACTTCAGTTCAGTTCAGTTCAGTCGCTCAGTCATGTTCGACTCTTTGTGACCCCATGAATCGCACATGCCAGGCCTCCCTGTCCATCACCAACTCCCAGAGTTTAAACAAACTCATGTCCATTGAGTCGGTGATGCCATCCAACTGTCTCACCCTTTGTCATCCCCTTCTCATCCTGCCCCCAATCCCTCCCAGCATCAGGGTCTTTTCCAGTGAGTCAACTCTTCACATGAGGTGGCCAAAGTATCATCATCATTAGTCCTTCCAATGAACACCCAGGACTGATCTCCTTTGGGATGGACTGGTTGGATTTCCTTGTAGTCCAAGTGACCTCTCTAGAGTCTTCTCCAACACAACAGTTCAAAAGCATCAATTCTTCGGCGCTCAGCTTTCTTCACAGTCCAACTCTCACATCCATACATGACCACAGGAAAAACCATAGCCTTAACTAGACGGACCTTAGTCGGCAAAGTAATGTCTCTGCTTTTCAATATGCTATCTAGGTTGGTCATAACTTTTATTCCAAGGAGTAAGCATCTTTTAATTTCATGACTGCAGTCACCATCTGCAGTGATTTTGGAGCAGAAAAATAAAGTCTGATATTGTTTCCACTGTTTGCCCACCTATTTCCCATGAAGAGATAGGACCAGATGTCATGATCTAAGTTTTCTGAATGTGGAGCTTGAAGCCAAATTTTTCACACTCCTCTTTCCCTTTCATCAAGAAGTTCTTTAGTTCTTCTTCAATTTCTGCCATTAGGGTGGTGTCATCTGCAGATCTGAGGTTATTGATATTTCTCCCAGCAATCTTGATTCCAGCCTGTGCTTCTTCCAGTCCAGTGTTTCTCATGATGTACTCTGCATATAAGTTAAATAAGCAGGGTGACCATATACAGCCTTGAAGTACTCCTTTTCCTATTTGGAACCAGTCTGTTGTTCCATGTCCAGTTCTAACTGTTGCTTCTTGATCTGCATATAGGTTTCTTAAGAGGCAGGTCAGGTGCTCTGGTATTCCCATCTGGTATTCCACAGTTTATTGTGATAGACATCAGTAAAATTAAAGATAAATGTGTGTGTAGCAAAGGAATAATAGAAACAGCTTACAGCTTGATATGAAAATTCTTCACCAAGATTACTTTGACCACTATGCAAAGAATAATATAATGAAGAACATTTGTGTGATTGGGTATTCTGTTTTAATGATCAAGCTAAATAAAAACTATGAGATATAACTATACAGAATAGTCATACATCTTAAGCTCATGTGTCCATACATTTGTCAGTAACATCAGTTCTGGTAGGCAAAAATCACTTACAATTTGATGCAACTTAAATAAGTAATCTCTGATAAAAGGCCTTACTGGAAAGGGAGTAACACATAGTGGTTAAGCATGTGGCCTCTAGAGAGACTGTCCGGGTTTAAACCGGGGACTACCATCTAATGGCTGTTTGATTTTTGACTAATTATTTAGCTTCTTTATGTCCCATTTTTTTCACCTGTAAGGCAAAAATAATAATGATGCCTGAAAAGGTTTTATAAGAATGAAATTAAGCAATACATATGCTGATAGAAATAATTAATAATGAATCTATAATAATAGAAGAGAGCTGTATTCAAGCAAACTGAAGATTATAGCCCAGGAGACAACCTCTAGGATAGCTCTAAGGAACTATTCCAAAAAAGCATGGTTTTCAACACAGTTTATTTAGTGGGGGGAGGGGAGAGGTTACCAAAGAGAGGTATTTTTAATTTAATGCTCCTTAGTGAAAAGACCAAACAATCTGCAATTTAATACTTTTCTTTTTCATCCAAACCATTCAAGTACAGAAGCTAAATCATTGTTTTTAACAATCATTACTTTAAGATTAACTTAAGAAAAGAGAAATGAGTGGCCAAGTTGGAAATTCCAAGTGTACAACAGAGATAAACTACTTAAAGGAAAAAATGTTTACTGGCTACAATTTTCTTACTTAGAACAACAGACAATAGACAATTCCCTGGAACATCTTGAAGAGCTGTGGTAGACATAGAGAACACAACCTCTGTTCCTACATCCATGTGACAGATACGCCTTTCAAGAAGGTAAAGCCTTGAGGTCTAATCATTAATCTCACGTGCACACAGTCTTGTATCTTGTCAGAACAAAGGATATCAAATATGACAGGGTACATCACTTCAAAGTTCCTCAGCCCTTCAAAAAGACAGATAGGCATGCGCACAGCAAATCAGTATTGTCTGGGTCCTCAGGAAAGGAGCCTTATATAGAAGTACTAGCACTGACATTCCACCAAAGGAGGCATTTATCACTATCCTATAAGCATCTTATCATCCATCTTGGTGTCATTAGAAACAACATAAAAGGAAAAAGACATTCATCTGGTAATCTGGTATTTGAAACTTAGATCAAAAAAAAAAAAAAATCACCTCCATCACAAAACAGAAACAGTTGTCAGTTTTTCTATTGTGATTATCACTTCCTTTAATTTCTAAAATGAGGATGTCTGTTTATTTTCAAGCAAGTTTACAGAGTTCTCATAAGAATCAAATGAGATAACATAAAAAAAAATAAGGCTTGAAACTGTAAGGTGTCAGTATGGTAGAATAGGAGGAACAATAATCTTCAAGTCAGAGTGACCAGGGTTTGTGAGACATTCTGACCCTGTAGAGGAGGATGGTACTAAAACTGAGCAAGTTTCCATTTCATGTAATCCTCCTTCATAAAAAGGGAAATTAAATAGCTTCCTCTTGGAGTTTCATGATGCTTCAGTGTTAAATACTGAAAGCACCAAAGTTCCTGGAACTTAGAATGCATCCACTAGGAGCTGATTGTCTCTTCCTCCAAAACAAATTAAACAGTCATGCAAACATTAAATATATTTTTCATTATGTAAATAAGCCAAGGGTACAAATGAACGGCCTTTAGTTACATAATGTGTTTTACTTTGCTACATTATGTAAAATAATCATCCTTTGAGTCATTTTTTTCCTCTTAAGTCTTTGACTTATCTGGTCATGTTTTCTGGGCAAAACAGAAAATCTAATTAATATTTTTACTTTTTGTTTTTTCTGTAAACACACACTAAATAATTCTATTACTCCTTTTCAGCTTCCACATTTCATTCTATTTCAATATTTTTCTTTGACTCATAGAATAAAACTTTTCTACATAATGTTTTAGAAACTGTACCCATAATACCTCAAGGATTTCTTATCTCTTGTCATATCATTTGTTAAAACTCCTATCTTTCAGTTGCAAAGCACACTGGATTTCTTTTCTTTCATTCCCTTCATGAGATCTTATTTTCTTCCTGCTCTATAGACTTTTGATGTAGTACAAAGTAAAAAAAAAAGTGCAATTTTTAGTATTTTCTTGAATAAGACTTCTCAAACTTAAAATATGAAATTATTCTTATGAAATGCATTGCTTTTTATTCTTATAGAGATATTCAAAGTAGTGGTCATGATTTATCCTTCTATGCAACAGGCAAATTCTTTTTTTTAATGTTTCAAATACAGCAGCATATACACATGCTGTGTTCTATTAAAAAGAAACATGGTATCAATTTGGTTTATTATGTCAGTTTTGTAAGTGTATCACAATATATGTGATATGTATTCAAAAATACAATATGCTTTTCAAAAACACCTTCTTTGTTTCATAGCTAACCTTGTTGATATCATGCATATCACACCAGGAATATTCTTTTGTCTCTGTGTATGAACTGTTGTGTAACCTTCAGTAGCTATACATACCAAGGAGGTAATACCTTGAAAATAACATACTTAGTAGAAGGCTGTATGCCTTTCTAGTCTGCAATCTCTCTCACTCTCTTTGAAAAGTTTCATTTAAATTTCTATATTAATGATATTTATGTGTAAGTGTCTTTTTCAATTTCAGGGCAGCTGAATGAACTTCCTTAAAGGCAGTAAAACTCAAGTGCACCTGAATTAAGGACATTGGTAATTACAGTATGAATAGAATTTATGAAAAGGTTTTTATGCAGGTTTGAAAACTACACCTTTGATTCAAGATGTTGTGTCATGAATCTATGTCCCTACTGATCCTAGGAGAGATCAAGTCCTCTGTATTCTCACACTGAAATGAGCTGTGAATTTCATAATGTTACACATTTATACTATACATAAATATCTTCCATACATGCACGTATGTGCAGTCACTTCAGTCATGTCTGACTCTGCAGTCCCATGGACTGTAGCCTGCCAGTCTCCTCAGTCTATGATATTTCCCAAGCAAGAATACTGGAGTGGGTTGCCATTTCCTCCTCCAGGAGATCTTCCCAACCCAGGGATCAAACTTGCATCTCTTGCAGCTTCTGCATTGGCAGACAGACACTTCACCACTGAGCTACCTGGGAAGCCCCCTACATTCCATACATATTTGGTTCAAACTGCATATAGTGGCCATTTCTAATTACTGTTACTTAGTAGAAAATACTTTTATAATTATGCATTAACTTCTCAATCCTGATTACAGTCACTGGTACTGAGCAAGAAATTAAAAATTCAAGACTAGGCCCTGGAGTCCTGATTAGAACTGTCCAGATAAACTTACAGATTGGAGAGCAGACACAAGCCAAGTCTGTGTGCCATATTTTAATGGGAGTTTACAGTAATCCATGCAAGAATGACCCATATTTCCCAAGTTCTTCTGGAACTAATGGTCTATTGCATTTTGTATTTGAAGTTATCCTAAATCATATGTTTGGGGTTTGCCAGTGCAAATATAAAATATGGACATTTCAAAGACAGGGAATCAGTTTACATAAGACAAATAAAACAACTTCAAATTCATTAGCATTTATTATATCTTTAAATAAAAGTTAGCCTTGGAATCTTCATTGGGCACCACAGAGAATCTCTAGGTCCACACAGAGATTATTAGCATAAACAAAAGGCCAGTTAGCCACAGTCAACTTGATTTTCTGTATTGCACACATGGTAACTGCTATAGCATGTGATATAGTCCAAGAGACAGGACCACTAAGGATAATAGGGATTACTGAATTTTTAAAATTTTGATTCAAAACTCCTCTGATAAGTTAACAGAAAAATCAGCAATATGTGAATTGTTTGGCTCCTTGGGGTCATTTCAGTTGTTAATATTGAATTTTGAGGATGTGCACAAAGCAAATATCATCCTCTCCAGGCACAATCTAACTGCAGTTGACATCAGCCAAGGGAGTGAGTGAGTGAGTGAAGTCGCTCAGTCGTGTCGACTCTGAGACCTCATGGACTGTAGCCTATCAGGCTCTTCTGTCCATGGGATTTTCCAGGCAAGAGTACTGGAATGGGTTGCCATTTCCTTCTCCAGGGGATCTTCCCAATCCAGGGATCAAACCCGGGTCTCCTGCAATGTAGGCAGAGGCTTTTACCCTCTGAGCCACCAGGGAAGAGCCTTCAGCCAAGAGAAAACCATGAGATTTCTCTTATTTTTAATGACACTTTTCATATTGTTTTTCTTAGAATAAATATCATAAAATAACTAGACTCTTAGACCAAAGTTGGAATAATCTATAATCTGGTATAAGTAGATCACAGTCCAACAATAATAGCAAAAACATTGTAGTCACAGTTTTAGTTCTACAATAAATTCACTCAGGCAGAACAGTGGTAATAAGGCCTGTCAAAGATCCAAGTCTCTATTGGCTAAATTTTGCATCCTCGCATGCTAGCATGTGTCTTTCAAGATAAAATGTCAGTGACAAAGTGAACCAACCTAGCAAGGGCTGACAGGTCTCTCCCAAAATATTTCCCATAAAAACACAAATATACACATAGACACATACACATATTCATTATAAATGGTCAGCAGTTTTCTTTATCTTTCTCTAACTCCAGTCTATGAAAAATAATTGACCTCAATCAGTATGAAAATCTACACCTTTGGGAATTAAGAGCGATAGAAAATCATAGCAACATGTTAGATCTTTGAATACAGTGAATTCATATCAGCTCAATAGTTTAACATTCTTAACTTAGGTTGTAACTTCTATTTGTTATTAAGAACATGAGCTCTCAGGATGTGTCAGCTGGTTTTTCTAATAGTGAAATAATTTTTTATTTGTTAAATAGCTGCTTCTGTAGTAGAGCATGGCTATAAAAATGGAAAATAATACAATAGTAATAAAATAATGTTTGAGCTAATTTAGAAAATATATAACTTTCACCCCACTCCATATATTAAAATCCAGATTGTATTTCTTTTTAACCTGAAAATCACTTATCCTAATCATAAATTAATATAAGTTGGGAAAGTATGTGATTTGCTTTTGGAAAAAGAATAAAATGAAAACAAATAAGAACCCCCCTTCTATTCAAGCATGCATTGACATTCTGACACTGAACTGACCAGAAGACTGGCTTTTAAATCAGTCACCTAGATATCTCTGAAGTATGTTTCCAAAGAGTTCATCAGGATTTTTCATCAGACACTCCCTATGAAGTACAAACATCATCTTGTCTCATTTATTTGTATAGCACTCATTCATTACAAGAAATTTAGAAAGAACAAAAACAAGTGTTAAGAACTTTAAAACATGCTTTCTCATTTGCCATTAAGAACTTTTTTTCAGTCTATCCATCCAGGAAGCATTATTCTGCCTCATTTATATTTCATATGTTTCTAAACTTCCTTTAGTTTTCTTAAATGCTTTCCAACAAGCTCTGAAACATTTCACTGTGAGATGGTACTCCTTTTCCTGGGAATGTATCACTGTCAGTCATACTTCATCATTTCTATTTTATGCTTTATCCTTCTTGTTTCCCATAGTGAAGGTCTGAAATATCAATAAGAACTTCATGTAGTATATAAAATAACACTTCTATTAACAAGGAGCAGCAAAATGAACAGCCGTCTTGATAAAGGTTAATTAACAGAGTTTCATTTTAAATGAATACGGAAGAAAGTTCAGAGAAGAGACACAAGGACTTAAAAGTTAATTAAAAATACTAGAAAATATTCTATTTAAGAATATGGAAAATCCAAGTGTCACTATACTATGTGTTCCCAATGGGCTCACTAATTTATCTTGGGTCATTTTTCTCCTTTGACATTACAGTGACCTGAATTATCTTCAGATAAATTTCCTTTACACATCTTATGAAGATGCTATTTTGCCCACATGCTCTCTCTTTTTCAAAAAAAATAAATTTATTTATTTTAATTGGATGTTAATTACTTCGCAATACTGTATTGGTTCTGCCATACATCAACATGAATCTGCCACAAGTATACACGTGTTCCCCATCCTGAACCCCCCTCCCTCTCCCTTCCCCATACCACCCCTCCTAGTCATCCCAGTGCACCAGCCCTAAGCTCTCTTGACTCATTCAGGCTATACCTCAAGTCTATTCAAGGGAAAGATCTGTTTAGAAAATGCTTATCCAAAGTCACAGGAAATACCTACTTATTCCAACTATTATACTTTTTAATTCAAAAATTTATTCAAACATATATACACATATAATAAAGAATCATGATATATTTGCATCACAAGATATTTAAGGAGTATCAATAGTGTAAAATAAGACATGTAAAATAAAGGATCCCAGTAGACAAAGTTTAATCACTTTGGATAATATTTTAAATTATTGTAACAGGTGACAAAGAAACGAACAATCAGAAAACAAGGCAATAATTGTGACTGTTCATAAATCTGCAGTGAATGACAGAAAAGGAAATATAGTTGAAAATCAATTTGTTATGCCCAAGTCGCGAAATCTTCCAATGACCACCAGGGAGCCAATATCTGATGCAAAAGCAAGAGAGTTTTTATTACCAATCTCGAGCTGGGGCTCCCACCAATGCCGATGCAGCAGCTATAGGGAGGAGCCCCGGGTTTTGGATTACATTGCTTATATAGGGAGTATACATGGGAAAAAAGGATTTCTAGGTAGGGGAACGTCTGACTGGTCACTTTCTTTCAAAGTGTTATGTGTTGCTTCTTGATGGGTCCCTATAGTCTAGGTAGACCACAATTTCCTGAGCGTTAAGTCAGGAGATTTTGGTCTGGGGTCTGATTGGCTCATGGGCAGTGGGGTAAGGTCAGGGGATATCCAAAGGCTCTTGGATTTCCAAAGGCTCTTTTCCCGGAACTTTACAAAATGGAGTTTTTCTGTTAACAAAATGGAGTAGCTTAGATTCTTCAAAGTTACTGATTTTAAAGACTAATTGTTAGATGATAAAGTAAAACAGACACACAGAAATTGAGAATAAAATTATGAAGGCTCCAGAAAGTCTGACAGTCTTCCAAAAATATTTTCAAAGGAGAAAGCACAAACAATGGATACAGGGTCCAAACAGAATACAATAGACTATCCCCCTACTTTAAAGAAGTTTCAGTCTGAAAAGACCTGAAGAATTTGTTAGAAAAAAAGTCCAACTTCTAGTCACAAAACTGTGAATTTTAAGGATAAAGAAAACATTTGAAAACTTCTAACAGAGGAACAAAATTTACTTACCTAACTGGAAGTGTGCCCTAAATGCGTCTGTACCATTTAAATGAAAATCATATACCACTAACACAGATTTTCTGATAATGAAACATTCTGAGAGAATATCTTCAAATTGTTGTTAAGAAATAGTTGGAATAGTAACTACCTACCCTGCCAACTAACAAGAAAATGTGAGAACAATACAGTTTTAGACTCTAGTTTTATAATGCCAGAACTCAGAAAATTTACAATCTATGTATCACATTTGACCCAGAAGGCTTGCAGGAAGGCTTGCAGATCGCAAATTTTTAAGTTTATTTGACATTAACATTTGGAAGGGTCTTTTTAAAATGTTAATTTTAATTTCTTAGGACCATATTTTCTTCTCTATGGGTCAATTCACATTCTTTACTTTGCAGCATAAAATATTTAGAAAAACATGTAAATGTTGTCCCTCAGCCTTTGATTATTTGGAATCAAACTAAACACAGCATGAAGATTTAATAGTTAAAGAACAGAATGAAATACTATAAAGTTTGGCAACATAAAAATGGTATTAATATCAAGCAAAAATTGAAGGCAAATGAAGAATTGAAAGAAAGTTGAATTACATATGGATGAAAGCTGAGTATGCACAAGTTCTTATTTCTATGGTGGAGATGTATTCAGCTCAGTCATTCAGTCGTGTCCGACTCTTTGCAACCCGATGGACTGAGAGGCATTAGACATGATATTAAATTGACAAATCAGTAAATCATATATCAAATGAATTTTTTATTTGAAATTTGAGGGGCAATTTAAAAAGTTAAGAGTAGTTTTCTTCAGACAATGAAATTGGCTAGGGATGAATACTGGGAAGGAATATGACAACTAAATTTTAGATTTTGTAATGTTTAATTCAATATATAGTGTGATTGTTTAGCCAATCAAAAGTTTTATAAGGGAGGGAAGTTTGAAGATGGTGGATGAACAGGATGGGGAGACCACTTTTTTCCCCACAGATTCATCTAAAGAACATCTGAACGCTGAGCAAATACCACAAAACAACTTCTGAGTGCAGGCAGAGGACACCAGGCACCCAGAAAGGCAGCCCATTGTCTTCAAGAGGAGGTAGGACAAAATATAAAAGATAAAAAGAGAGGCAAAAGAGTTAGGGATGGAGACCCATCCTGGAGAGGGAGTCGTAAAGAGAAGTTCCCAAACACCAGGAAATCCTCTCACTGGTGGGTCTGTGGAGAGTTTTGGAATGTCAGAGAGCGACATAACTGGGAGGGAAAAAATAAATAAATAAAACCCACAGATTACGTGCCTAACTGCAACTCCCAGTGGAGAAGTAGCTCAGATGCTCACGTCCACCACCAGCAAGCAGGGGCTGAACAGAGAGGTGCAGGCTGCATTGCTTAGGGTAAGGCTTGGGCCTGAATGCCCTGAAGACAATCCAAAGAAGCTAATATGAGATAGCAACCCAAACTGTGGGATAGCCAGAGAGAGGGGGAAAAAATAAGAGGAAAGAGAGAGAACTTTCCTGTGAAAAGCTCTAAACTAAGGCACTGCCTGCCTGCCCACAGAACAAAGGACTGAGCGAATACCAGAGGAGAGCTAGCTGGCAACCGACCAGCCCATACCCCTCCCGCTGGAGGCAAGTGGGCGACTGCCAGAGCCAGAAGGCAAGGGACATACTTAGCACCAGAGACAGCATCCTCTACCAAACTGTGAGCAGGCTCCCAGATACTAACCAAGTCTTCCTAGAATCCTGGATGGTTGACATCCACCAGGAGGGTCACAGCCAGAGATCAGCCCCCAGAGAAGACGCACGGCACACCAGAGATGACACTTCTGTTGCGCACCCAGAAAACTAAGTGGCCAGGACCAGGGAGGTGATAAGATGCACCGCACCTGGGGAGAGTCACTCGCCAAGCATCTGGTGGCCTGAGCTGCTCAGACCTGGGAAGGGCACTAAACACAGGTCCACCCGAGTCTACGCCTTTAGGGAGTACCTGAGAACCTGAACCTGAGCAGCATAGATCTGGGAAATGCATGCAACCCAGGGCCTGCCTTAGACAGTTTCCCTGCAGAGCAACCTGGAGCATGAGCAACTGGGAAAGAACACATGCCCTGAGTGGGGGCAAACCCAGTGAGGCCCAGATACTGTGAGCACTCCCCACACACACCAGTGATATTTGTTTGCAGTGTTCCTCCCTCCCCGCAGCACAATTGAACAAGTGAGCCTAAATAAGTGACCACCTTCCCCCTCTTGTGTCAGGGCGGAAGTTAGATACTGAAGAGACTTGCAAAGAGAGGAAGCAAAAATAAACAAAGACAGGGAACCACTTTGGAAGTGACAGGAAGTGCAACAGATTAAAACCCTGTGGTTAGCATTGGCTACATTGGAAGGTACCTATAGATCTTGAGAAGAAATATAAGCTGGAACAAGAAACTATCTGAAACTGAACTGACCCCACACTGCCCTCAACAGTGCCAGAGAAACTCCTAGATATATTTTACTATTACCATTTTTAAATTTTTTATTAAGTTCTTTATTATTCTTTTAATTTTCATTTTTTAAATCTACTATACCTTGCAAAATAATACCCTATTTTTAAAGTGAATTTCATTTTTTTAATAAACTTTGATATTTTTTAAATATTGTATTTTTGAAAGTCTAACCTCTACTCTAGATTTTTAATCTTTGCTTTTTGGTATTTGTTATCAACTCTCTACCTTTAAGAATCCAATTTTTAGTACCCATTTTTACTTAGGAGTGTGATTACTGGCTTGATTGTGCTCTTCCCTTTTGACTCTCCTTTTTCCCCCAGGTCACCTCTATCTCCTCCCTCCCCCCTCTCTTCTCTACTTAACTCTGTGAATCTCTTTGGGTGTTCCAGGCTGTGGAGAACACTTAGGGAAGTGATCACAGGCTAGATTGGTCTCTCTCCTTTTGACTCCCCTTCCTCTCCTCCTGGTCACCTCTATATCCTTCCTCTCTCTTGTCTGTGGAACTCCATGAACCTCTCTGAATGTTCCAGACTGTGGAGAGCAAATAGGGAATTGATTGTTGGCTAGATTGCTCTTGCCCCTTTGATTCCCCCTCTTTTCCTCCTGGTCACCTCTATCTCCCTCCTCCTTCTTCTCTTCTCCATATAATTCTTTGAACCTCTCTGAGCACTCCCCACTGCAGAGAATCTTTTCACCATTAACCTAGATGTTTTGTCATGAGTGCTGTATGGCTGGATAAGTCTTGAGGCTACTGTAAGAATAAAACTGAAAGCCAGAGGCAGGAGGCTTAAATCCAAAACTTGAGAACACCAGAAAACTCCTGACTCCAGGGAACATTAATTGACAAGAGCTCTTTCAAAAGCCTCCATACTACACTGAAACCAAGCTCCACCCAAGAGCCAACAAGTTTCAGAGCAAGACATACCAAGCTAATTCTCTAATAAAGCAGGAGCATAACCCTGAGCACAAAAATACAGGAGGTCAAAAGTCACACCAAACCCATAGACACCTCAAAACTCACTACTGGACACTTCATTGCACTCCAGACAGAAGAGATCCAGCTCCACCCACCAGAAAACTGATGCAAGCTTTCCTAATCAGGAAACCTTGACAAGCCACTCATCCAACGCCACCCACAAGGAGGAACCTCCACAATAAAGAGGGACCACAAATTTCCAGGATACAGAAAAGCCACCCCAAACACAACCTAAACAAGATGAAAAGGCAGAGAAATATTCAGTAGGTAAAGAGACATGATAAAAACCCACCAAACCAAACAAAAGAGGAGGAGATAGGGAATCTAACTGAAAAAAATCAGAACAGTGATAGTAAAAATGATCCAAAATCTTGAAACCAAACTGGAGTTACAGATAAATAGTCTGGAGACAAAGATTGAGAGGAGGCAAGAAAAGTTTAACAAGGACCTAGAAGAAATTAAAAAAGAGTCAGTCAATAATGAACAATGCAATAACTGAGATCAAAAGCACTCTGGAGGGAACCAACAGTAAAATAACTGAGGCAGAAGATAGGATAAGTGAGGTGGAAGATAGAATGGTGGAAAAAAATGAAACAGAGAGGAAAAAATAAAAAGGAATGAAAAGAAATTAAGACAATCTCAGAGACCTCTGGGACAATGTTAAACGGCCCAACATTCGAATCATAGGAGTCCCAGAAGAAGAAGACAAAAAGAAAGGCCATGAGAAAACACTTGAGTGCATAATAGTTGAAAACATACATAAAATGGGGAAGGAAATAGCCACCCAAGTCCAAGAAACCCAGAGAGTCCCAAACAGGATAAACCCAAGGTGAAACACCCCAAGACACATATTAATCAAATTAATGAAGGTCAAATACACACACACACAAAAAAACCAAATATTAAAAGTAGCAAGGAAAAAACAACAAATAACTCACAAGGGGATCCCCATAAGGATAACAGCAGACTTTTCAATAAAAACTCTTCAAGCCAGAAGGGAATAGCAGGACATACTTAAAGTGATGAAAAAGGAAAATCTACAACCCAGATTACTGTACCCATCAAGGATCTCATTCAAATATGGAGAAATCAAAAGCTTTACAGACAAACAAAAGGTGAGAGAATTCAGCACCACCAAATCAGCTCTTTAATAAATGCTAAAGGATCTTCTCTAGACAGGAAACACAGAAAAGGTTTATAAACTCAAACCAAAAGCAACAAAGTAAATGGCAACGGGATCATACTTATCAATAATTACCTTAAATGTAAATGGGTTGAATACTCCAACCAAAAGACAAAGACTGGATGAATGGATACAAAAACAAGACCCCCATATATCTGTTTACGAGAGACCCACCTCAGACCTAGGGACACATACAGACTGAAAGTGAAGGGCTAGAAAAAGATATTTCATGCAAATGGAGTCCAATAATAATAGCAATAAAAGCAGGAGTAGCAATACTCATATCAGATAAAATAGACTTTGAAATAAAGGCCATGAAAAGAGACAAAGAAGGACACTACAAATGATCAAAGGATCAATCTAAGAAGAAGATATAACAATTATAAATATATATGCTCCCAACATAGGAGCATTGCAATATATAAGGCAAATGTTAACAAGTATGAAAGGGGAAATGAATAGTAACACAATAATAATGGGAGACTTTAATACTCACTCAAGCCTAAGGATAGATCAACTAAACAGAAAATTAGAAAGGAAACACAAACTTTAAATGATGCAATGGACCAGTTAGATCTAATTGATATCTACAGGACATTGCACCCCAAAACAATGAATTTCACCTTTTTCTTAAGTGCACATGGAACTTTCTCCAGGATAGATCACATCCTGGGCCAAAGTCTAGCCTTGGTAAATTCAAAAAAAATGAAATCATCTCAAACATCTTTTCTGATCACAATGTGGTAAAATTAGATGTCGACTATAGGAAAAAAAAAATATTAAATATACAAACATATGGAGGCTGAACAACACACTTCTGGACAACCAATAAATCACAAAAGAAATAAAAAAATCAAAATATGCATAGGAACTAATGAAAATAAAAACACAACAACCCAAAACCTATAGGATTCAGTAAAAGCAGTGCTAAGGGGAAGGTTCATAGCAATATAAGCCTACCTCAAGAAACAGGAGAGAAATCAAATAAATAACCTAACTCTACACCTAAAGCAACTAGAAAAAGAAGAAATGAAGTACCCTAGGGTTAGTAGAAGAAAAGAAATCACAAAAATTAGAGCAGAAATAAACGCAAAAGAAACAAAAGAGACCATAGCAAAAATCAACAAAGCAAGAAGCTGGTTCTTTGAGAAGATAAATAAAATAGACAAACCATTAGCCAGACTCATCAAGAAACAAAGGGAGAAGAATCAAATCAACAAAATTAGAAATGAAAATGGAGAGATCACAACACATAACACAGAAATACAAAGGATCGTAAGAGACTGCTATCAGCAACTATATGCCAATAAAATTGACAACTTGGAAGAAATGGAAAAATTCTTAGAAAAGTATAACTTTCCAAAACTGAACCGGGAAGAAATGGAAAATCTTAACAGACCCATCACAAGCACAGAAATTGACACTGTAATCAGAAATCTTCCAACAAACTAAAGCCCAGGTCCAAACGGCTTCACAGCTGAATTCTACCAAAAATTTCGAGAAGAGCTAACACCTATCCTACTCAAACTCTTCCAGATAATTGCAGAGGAAGGTAAACTTCCAAACTCATTCTATGAGGCCACCATCACCCTGATACCAAAACCAGACAAAGATGCCACAAAAATAGAAAACTATAGGCCAATATCACCAATGAACATACATGCAAAAATCTTTGACAAAATTCTAGCAAACAGAATCCAACTACTTATTAAAGAGATCATAAATCATGACCAAGTGGGATTTATCCCAGGGATGCAAGGGTATTTCAATATCTGAGATCAATCGATGTGATACACCACATTAACAAACTGAAAAATTAAAGCCATATGATTATCTCAATAGATGCAGAGAAAGCCTTTGACAAAATTCAACACTCATTTATAATAAAAACCCTCCAGAAAGCAGGCATAGAAGGCACATACCTCAACATAATAAAAGCTATATATGGTAAACCCATAGCAAACATTATCCTCAATGGTGAAAAGTTGAAAGCATGTCCCCTGAAGTCAGGAGCAAGACAAGGATGCTCACTCTCACCACTACTATTCAAAATAGTTTTGGAAGTTTTAGCTACAGCAATCAGAGAAGGAAAACAATAATAATAATAATAATAATTAATAATAATAAAAGGAATCCAGATTGGAAAAAAGAAGTAAAACTCTCACTGTTTGCAGATTACATGATCCACTACATAGAAAACCCTAAAGACTCTACCAGAAAATTACTAGAGCTAATCAATGAATATAAGATAGTTGCAGGATATAAAATTAATACACAGAAATCCCTTGCATTCCTATACACTAAAAATGAAAAAACAAAAAGAGAAATTAAGAAAACAATTCCATTCACCATTGCAATGAAAAAAATAAAATACTTAGGAATAAATCTATCTAAAGAAATAAAAGACTTATATATAGAAAACTATAAAACACAGATGAAAGAAATCAAAGATGACACAAATAGATGGAGAAATATACCATGCTTATGGATTGGAAGAATCAATATAGTGAAAATGAGTATACTACCCAAAGCAGTCTATAGATTCAATGCAATCCCTATCAAGCTACCAATGGTATTTTTCAGAGAATTAGAACAAATAATTTCACAATTTGTACGGAAATACAAAACATCTTGAATAGCCAAAGCAATCTTGAGAAAGAAGAATGGAACTGGAGGAATCAACCTGCCTGACTTCAGGCTATACTACAAAGCAACAGTCATTAAGGCAGTATGGTACTAGCACAAAGATGGAAATATAGATCAATGGAACAAAATAGAAAGCCCAGAAATAAATGCACACACCTATGGACACCTTATCTTTGACAAAGGAGGCAAGAATATACAATGGAGAAAAGATGATCTATTTAAAAAGTGGTTCTGAGAAAACTGGTCAACCACTTGAAAAAGAATGAAGCTAGAACACTTTCTAACATCATACAAAAAAAAATTCAAAATGAATTAAAGATATAAATGTAAGACCAGAAACTTTAAAACTTCTAGAGGAAAACATAGGCAAAACACTCCCTGCATAAATCATAGCAGGATGCCCTAGGACCCACCTTCCAGAGTAATGGAAATAAAAGCAAAAATAAACAAACGGGATTTGCTGCTGCTGCTAAGTCACTTCAGTCGTGTCCGACTCTGTGTGACCTCACAGACGACAACCCACCAGGCTCCCTCATCTCTGGGATTCTCCAGGCAAGAACACGGGATTGGGTTGCCATTTCCTTCTCCAATGCATGAAAGTGAAAGTGAAGTTGCTCAGTCGTGTCTGACTCTGAGCAACCCCATGGACTGCAGCCTTCCAGGCTCCTCCACCCATAGGATTTTCCAGGCAAGAGTACTGGAGTGGGGTGCCATTGCCTTCTCCGAAGTGGGACCTAATTAAACTCAAAAGCTTTTGCACAAAGAAGGAAACTATAAGCAAGGTGAAAAGACAGCCTTCAGAATAGGAGAAAATAATACCAAGTGAAACAACTGACAAAACATTAATCTCAAAAATATGCAAGTAACTCCTGCAGCTCAATTCCAGAAAAATAAATGACCCAATTAAAAAATGGGCCAAAGAATTAAACAGACGTTTCTCCAAAAAAGACATACAGATGGCTAACAAACACATGAAAAGATGTTCAACATCACTTATTATTAGAGAAATACAAGTCAAAACTACAATGAGGTACCATCTCATACTGTTCAGAATGGCTGCTATCACAAAGTCTATAAACAATAAATGCTGGAGAGGGTGTGGAAGGAATACAAACGTACACTGTTGGTGGGAATGCAAACTAGTACATCCACTATGGAGAACAGTGTGGAGATTCCTTAAAAAAAAAAAAAAAAAAAAACTGGAAATAGAACTGCCATATGACCCAGAAATCTCACTGTTGGGCATACACACTTAGGAAACCAGAACTGAAAGAGATACGTATATCCCAATGTTCATCACAGCACTGTTTACAATAAATAGCCAGGACATAGAAACAACCTATATATCCATCAGCAAACGAATAGATAAGAAAACTGTGGTACATTTACACAGTGGAATATTACTCAGCTATTAAAAATAATGCATTTTAATCAGTGCTAATGAGGTGGATGAAATTGGAGCCAATTATACAGAGCGAAGTAAGTCAGAAAGAAAAACTCCAATACAGTATGTTGATGCATATATTTGGAATTTAGAAAGATTGTGATGATAACCCTATATGAAAGACAGCAAAAGAGACACAGATATAAAGAACAGACTTTAGGATTCTGGGAGAAGGAGAGGGTGAGATGATTTGAGAGAATAGCATTAAAACATATATATTATCATATGTGAAATAGATAGCCAGTCCAGGTTTGATGCATGAGACAGGGTGCTCAGGGCTGGTCCACTCAAATGACCCTGAGGAATGGGATGGGGAGAAAGAGTCAGGATGGGGAGCACATGTACACCCATGGCTGATTCATGTGAACGTATGGCAAAAGCCTTCACAATATTGTAAAGTAACTAGCCTCCAACTAAAATAAAAAGAAGAAAGTTTTATAAGAAAAATATAAAATAAATATCCCCCTGAATATTGTGAATAATTTTAAAATAAGTTATAATTTTACTCAAGTATTAAGAAAGCCGTAGCCTCAGAAATCCCTTTAAGATCACTAATGTGTTGAGTGATAGCTATTAAATAAAACCATGTAAAACCCAAGGGTCAAACATCAGTAACATTAAAGAAGTCTAGATGTTGTCTTCTTTCTTTTCTTCATTGTACTATGATCTGTACCACCAATGCAGGAGACACAAGAGACATGGGTTTGATGCCTGGATCAAAAAGATCCCTTGGAGGAGGAAACAGTAGTAACCCACTCCAGTAATTTTTCCTGGAAAATTTCATGGACAGAGGAGCTTAGCAGGCTACAGTCCAAAGGGTCACAAAGAATAAGACATGACTGAGCAATTGAGCACACATGCACAGACCAGATCCAGAAGATAAGTACTTAGTAAAACCAGAAACTATGATCTTTGTCTAGACAAAGAGGCTGAATGAGCCCAGATATGGCCAGTGCCCCCACTCAATAGCTTACTCTGAGGTGCTGTCAGTGGTCTCTCCCTTTAGCCACAGTGTTAGCTGCTCAGTCATGTCCAACTCTCTGTGATACCATGGACTATAACCCACCAGGCTCCTGTGTGCATGGGATTTCCCAGGCAAAAATACTAGAGAGGGTTGCCATTTCCTTCTCCAGGGAATCTTCCTGATCTAGGGATTGAACCCGAGTCTCCTGTGTCTCCTGCATTGCAGGCAGATTCTTTACTCACCGAGGCACTGTAGCTTTAGCCACAGTGACTAAGTATAATACAAGATACACTCCACCTCCCCCTCTACCAACTGAATGTCATGCAGAGGGAATGACAGACCTCATCAGGGAGTATATTTCACAGTAGTCCCAACTGTTAAAAAAATCTTCATCCACTGAATATGTGAATGTTCCTTTCCTCACAGGAGGTGGCTTTTTTTTTTTTTTTAAAGAGCAGTTTGAAGTCAGACACGCATGAGTTTGAATTCTTACTTTACCTCCTGACTTGAAGTATCTGGATTAAGAAAACTGTTCAAGATAACACTGCTCTCAATTCAGTTTTTTTGTTGTTGTTGATGTTGTTGTTTTGTTTTTGTTTTGTTTTGTTTTGTAAATACAGACAACAACTGCAACTGCTCAAAGTTGTGTTACAAGTTGACAATAAATATCTTCCTGTCTAGAATCTCACATAATTCTTTTTTATGGTTTAGAATGAGTAAATGAAAAGAATAATTAATGTGAACATGTTCGCTGTTATTACTAAGCCTAATACAATTCAATGCATCACAAACAGTGGCAATCTCTTTCTTGAGAAAATGTTAAAAAAAAAAAAAAGGTTAAATTTAGATTTTAAACTGTAGTACCATTCATTCAAACCCAACTAGAGGTTTATAAACAATTATCCATCATAGATCAGATGTTAGAGAATATAAAAGTCAGAAAAGGACCTGACATTGTCATCTAAGCGTTCCTAAAACTGTGAAGAATTAGCCCTTGAGTGAAAAGAGACCCTTACTTTTGTTTTACTGTTACTCTCTTTTAACAGCTTGGGACCTGGGATTCTATCAGATTGTCTCTTTCACCATAATGACACAAAGGATCAAGGAGAATTAACTTTCACAGTTGATTTTTCAGATGCTGAAGATCTTACATGAAAGAGGTCATTTTGTCAAGCATACAATTAATGGAGGTAGTTTCCTATATAAAAAGGTCAGGCTTTAGAAATGCCATGAATACATTAAAAGATGAGCTATTTAAAACTATATTGAGTTTTCCTTAATTTTCTCTTCTAGTAATTCCTTTGGTGTAACTCAATTCCTTTTTGACCACATGCACCAACTGTACACAAATCTTTTCCACTAGTGATCTGGCTCTAGGAAAAGACTACACTCTAGGGGAAAATTAATCCAGCATTTCCCTTATTTTAAAACACTGAGCTATTTATCAATTTTAGCTTCCTTTTACATTTATGGTGAGAATAATGTACATGTTTACACCTAGCTATATAAACTGGTTCTTCCAATTATTAGTTGAGGGACTTGTGGTAGATGTGCTAAAGGTTGTGCACAATTAAATACATCCTAACTTTCTATTATTCTCTGTTGTATTATAGCCTCTGTGCTTATTGGTCACTTATCCTTAAGGCTAATCTGCAATTACATTCATGCTCCCTTTTACCTCCTTGCTATACCCATTGAAGTATCCATTTGAAGCCCCAGCCTGTTCAGCTCAATGAGTGTCTGTTGAAGAACATATCCTCACTCATTTTGCCGGAGCTCTAAATTAGAGAGACTAGGACACTTTTTTTTTTTTTTAAGAGCAATAATATCAGATTTCTCTACTTCTCCATCCTCAGATTATTCCATAGAGACCATTATCTTGTTTGGTTTCTCTTCCTGGAACTTCTTTTAGCACAGACTGTCTCCCAAAATCAAACTTTCTAAATTATTTACAATAAGTGTTTCTAAGTAGGATTAATGTACCAGCACTCAAAATCAATTTCCTGGCTCCCCAAGGAAACTGTCCTCCTCAAACATCGTACTTAGCTTGTACAGACTATGAAAGTATCTGTAGTTAACTATACTTGGCTCCTCGACTTTTTGCTGTTATCTTCTTTTTTTTTTTTTTCTTGTTTATATTGGGTATGAAGGATAGGAGCTTTTCTTATGACTGTTGCTGAAATGCAATCTTCTCTACTACTTTTAGGAAGGGATACTGAGGTACACTCAATTAAGGAAGCCACTCTGCTGAAAGAAAACAGACCTGTACAATGAAGACATCACCTTTCAATCCTGTGTACATCTTTGTCTACTGCATACTGTTACCAACATAGACAAAAATTCAGTCTCTTCAGTATGACATGTGGAAGAGCTGTCTTTTGCATTTTACACTTTATTCATAGATTTTTTTTTTTTTAGAAATGCTAAAATCTAAAGAATTTACCAAATGTCAAAAAACCCTCCCTTTCTTTTCCTAAAGTTCTTTTTCAGCTTTCAAGCAAGATCTGAAAGTTCTACTGCATCCCACCACTTGAGCCAGAACAACAGCCTGTAACAGTATTTGTCACTCTGCTTCTAATCTTACTCCTGTTTGTATTGCACTCTTGTCTCCTCTACCTACCAGCCCTGGACCTGACTGTACTAAATTAGTCTTTCTTTATTGATGTCACACCCCCATCACTCTTGTACTTTCCAAAGCCCTCCTCACCATTTTCCTTATAGAATTTTTGCTCCATTGTCCACAGCTTGAGGACATGTTTTGACCTTATGGTAGCTGTGTTTCACTAGGACAAACTATGTGTTTTTATCATTTGTTTTTATTCACAGATCTCAAAAAGTGAACTCACTGACACATCATTTTAAAAAATGTCAAACTTGCTTCAGAACATGTGGGTTTAACTCTTAATTCTGCTACTTGCTGATGATTAAAAAAAAAAATTGTGAATTATTTCTCTAAGCCTCTGTTTTCTCACTTCTAATTCAAGACAATAGTATTATCTACTTCACATGACTGAAATCCAGTGGGGGGAAAAAATATATATATCCCTTCAATTTTCCCAGAATAAAGTAAATAACCAGCTCTCTGCCTTTTTCCATGTTGAGGATCTCTGTCTCTTTCAATCCAAGTTGTAGTAATTTCATTTTTTTTTAATTTGAGCATATTTTATAACAAGTTACAATTTATTCCATTAGAAGACCACTATCTCTACAGATTTCTTTGAGCTATACCATCTCTCTCTTGTGCTAAGAGTCAGTATGCTCTGGGACAAGTACATTAGGATTCCTAAAAGTCCTTTTCTCTAAGGAAATGCATGCCCATAAAATGTGTTGAAAGAGTGTTTTCTGTACACAGATTATCTATATAGAATTCTGACATAGAGTGTGAATAAGGAAAAAATATTAATCAAGGATAACTTGATACTTGATATAAACTTCAGTAACCTTGGCCTGAGCAACTAGAAGAATGCAGCTATCATTTTCCGAAATTGGGTGATGAGACCCAGAATTGAAGGGCAATTAATGAAGACATGAAATGCTGTTTTCTATGTGGTATGTTGAGATGCCTGTCAGACATGCAGGTAGATATATTGATCAATCAGCTGGATTTAGGTGAAAGGTCCAAATTGGAGAAACACACTTGGAAGACACTGTATGGAGACAGTGGTGTAGCCAGCCATGAAGACGGCCTGCAATGGCATGTTTTGTGGCATATGAGCCCTTATGTATACACTCCCACACTAAATCAGAGTTAACCCTGTGTGACTAATAGAAGACAGTAGACATGAGAGTATGTGATTCCTCTGGTTATGTCATAAAATGGCATTACAGCTTCTATCTTGGTATTTTAATTAGTTGCTCTAAGGTAAGCCATCCTCCATGAAGACATTCAACCAGCCTTGGTTAGAGGCTCATGGAGAGAGAAACTAAGACCTCTGGTAAATAGCCAGGGTCAACTCACTAGCCATTTGAAGAAGCCACCTTGATATTAGACCCTTCAGCTACAGCCTGTATCTGATAGTAATCTCACGAGAGATCCTGAGCTAGAACTATGTACCTGAAGCCCTCTTGATTAATCACCTTCCCGCAAAATATAAAAAATTAATTATTTTTGCAGATTCAAGCAATTTAGCTTTGGAGTGATTTTATAAAGTGGAAATATGAATTTTGATACTAGAGTTAGAGTTCCATGGTAATAAAACCTAAAAATGTCAGTTTGTGATTGAAAAACAGACAAAAGCTGGAAGAATCTCAGGGGAATTTTAATGAAATTCTAAGGGCCTAGAAAAATGTCAGTAAATCCACATAGCTCTAAAAAGACTGTGAACTAGGGCTCAAAGAAAAGTGATGAAATATTATTGGAAGCTTGATAAAGAGGGACTGATGTTATATATACAAAAAATTTAGCAATGTGTCACCTCTAATGACATAGGAAATACAAAATATTCTTAATAGCATTATTTAGATAAAGATATTTCTAGGTAGAGTACTGGTGGTATCACCTGG
Source organism: Nanger dama (assembly GCA_917880005.1). NCBI lineage: Eukaryota > Metazoa > Chordata > Mammalia > Artiodactyla > Bovidae > Nanger > Nanger dama. The sequence goes on along the minus strand of CAKJTW010000043.1, from coordinate 5,216,589 downwards.
CTTCTTCTTTCTCCTTATGTTAAAATGAAGATTAACAAGTTAAGCAAAAAAATAAAAATGATTAAATATATAAACTATCCAGGGCTTTCTGTGTTCAAAATAAAACTGTATCTAAATCCTGCTTCTTCTGGTGGCAAACAATGATAAAAATGAGACCATAGCTTCTAGGAAAGAAAGCACTGTCAGGAAAACTGGTGGAAAATGAAGGGTGTGACTACAGCATCCTTCAAGACCTCAGAAATATTCAAAGTGGTATCTTAAAACAACAACAACAACAACAAAAAGGTAAGGCCTTGAAGGATCTTAGAGGCAGGCCTCACAGATCCACTTCATTAAACAGTGGGGCATCTATGAAATCTAATGTGTGTTTTCCTATAACAGCATTATAAGAAGGCCAAGGTAAAGAAGGATCTACTGTAACAAGATTGATTGATCAATGTGGATGTTTGCTAATTGAATGAACCCTCAATATGATTCACAGGAGACCCAAACAGTTTTTAAGTGAACTACATCTGACACCTGGGTATCTGTAGATGACAGGAGACGTCTGTAAGTTCACCCCTTCGCACTCCCTCTCCTGCCTCCTCTCTCTTCTTCTTTCAACCTGGCTTCCTCTCCTCCCTTGAAATCTTTGATGTTAGTACTTGGATCTGAAGTTCTGTGTCTCTATAGGACGTTTTCTGAGACACTGTATTCTTGTATTTAAGGGCTTCCTTAGTGGTGCAGAGGTTTAAGTGTCTGTCTGCAATGTGGGAGACCTGGGTTCGATCCCTGGGTCAGGAAGATACCCTGGAGAAGTAAATGGCAATCCACTCCAGTATTCTTGCCTGGAGAATCCCATGGATGGAGGAGCTTGGTGGCCTACAGTCCATGGGTTGCAAAGAGTCAGACACTACTGAGCGACTTCACATTCACTGTCACGTTTGTGAAAACACAGCTAGCTTAGACTAATAGGAGTGGAGACAAAAAAGGATTATTTTGAACTCTGAAATATTGTGGGCTGGAAGCAGGCTGAAAAACTACTCAAACAAAAACCATTTATTATAGAAAAGAAAAAATGATTCAGAATATGGAACCAACATCTCAAACGGCAGAGCTAAGCATCAAAATGAATACTCTCCAGACAAAACACATACATTTTAACACACTTTAACAAGAGCAGGATTTCAAATTACCTGAAAGAAGTTGCTCCTGTGAGACTCTATTTCTTTTATGAAATGGAACATTTGGGACACTGTGGATCACAATAAACTGTGGAAAATTCAGAAAGAGATGAGAATACCAGACAACCTAACCTGACTCTTGAGAGATTTGTATGCAGGTCAGGAAGCAACAGTTAGAACTGGACATGGAACAACAGATTGGTTCCAAATAGGAAAAGGAGTACTTCAAGGCTGTATGTTGTCACCCTGCTTATTTAACTTCTATGCAGAGTGCATCATGAGAAACGCTGGACTGGAAGAAACACAAGCTGGAATCAAGATTGCCGGGAGAAATATCAATCACCTCAGATCTGCAGATGACACCACCCTTATGGCAGAAAGTGAAGAGGAGCTAAAAAGCCTCTTGATGAAAGTGAAAGAGAAGAGTGAAAAAGTTGGCTTAAAGCTCAACATTCAGAAAACGAAGATCATGGCATCTGGTCTCATCACTTCATGAGAAATAGATGGGGAAGCAGTGGAAACCATGTCAGACTTCATTTTGGGGGCTCCAAAATGACTGCAGATGGTGACTGCAGCCATGAAATTAGAAGACGCTTACTCCTTGGAAGGAAAGTTATGACCAACCTAGATAGTATATTCAAAAGCAGAGACATTACTTTACTGACTAAGGTCCGTCTAGTCAAGGCTATGGTTTTTCCTCTGGTCATGTACGGATGTGAGAGTTGGACTGTGAAGAAGGCTGAGAGCTGAAGAACTGATGCTTTTGAACTGTGGTGTTGGAGAAGACTCTTGAGAGTCCCTTGGACTGCAAGGAGATCCAACCAGTCCATTCTGAAGGAGATCAGCCCTGGGATTTCTTTGGAAGGAATGATGCTAAAGCTGAAACTCCAATACTTTGGCCACCTCATGGGAAGAGTTGATTCATTGGAAAAGACTCTGATGCTGGGAGGGACTGGGGACAGGAGGAGAAGGGGACGACCAAGGATGAGATGGCTGTACGTCATCACGGACTCTATGGACGTGAGTCTGAGTGAACTCCGAGAGATGGTAGTGAACAGGGAGGCCTGGTGTGCTGCAATTCATGGTGTTGCAAAGAGTCGGACATAACTGAGCAACTGAACTGAAATGAAAGTATGCTGCATATTGGAGGGCTATCAGTGGGGGCACAGGTAGACTATGGTATTTAGCTTCAAATAAGACCCCAATGACCCTCATCTCCCGATAGTTATGTCCTTACGGCATCTATTTCCATACTGAAGCAGGACTGGGTCAATGTAACAGGCAATGGAAACCAAAGTGTAAGACTTCTATCTATAGAGATCAATGGAGAGTAACTGAGGCCTCTGTCCAATAGTAGGGCCAACTCACCAGACATGCAAATGAGCCACCCAGTAAGTGAATCCTCCAGCCCCAATAAAGCCTTAAAAAAGGCATCTGACTGTAATTTCATTAGACATCCCAAACCAGAACCACTCAACTGAGAAACTGTGAGAGATAACAATTAATACTATTTTTAACCACAAAATGTTGGGGTGATTAGTTATACAGGAAGAGATACATGAAATAGATTATTTAAATAAGCACAAGACTATGTGAAATCACTAAGTGTTGAAAAATATACAGGAAAAGGAAGAGGTCCAGAGCCTGATCCCAAAGACACTTCAACACATAGAGATCCCATGGATGAAGGTAAATCAGCAAAGTACACTCGAAGCAGTTGCTATAGAAAGAGAAAACAAAGCAAAATCCTGGAAATCAAGAAAAAAAGTGCTTCAAGAAAGAGGAATGATCAACCGTGTAAAATGCTGCTGATGGGTCAAGATGAATGAGAATTAGCATTAGATTTAGCAATATAAAGGTCACAAGGTATCTTGGTAAGAGCAGTTTGCAGCAAATTTGATGGAAGTTAGGTTTTAAAAGCTTGAGAGGAGAAATGTCTATTTAGTTCTTTGGCCCATTTTTTTGATTGGGTCATTTATTTTTCTGGAATTGAGCTGTAGGTGTTGCTGCTATATTTTTGAGATTAGTTGTTTGTCAGTCACTTCATTTGCTGTTATTTTCTCCCATTCTGAAGGCTTTTTACCTTGCTTATAGTTTCCTTTGTTGTGCAGAAGCTTTTAAGTTTAATTAGGTCCCATTTGTTTATTTTTGTTTTTATTTTCAATATTCTGGGAGGTGAGTCATAGAGGATCCTGCTGTGATGTATGGATAAGAAAGTTGTGGTACATATACACAATGGAGTATTACTCAGCCATTAAAAAGAATAGATTTGAATCAGTTCTAATGAGGTGGATGAAACTGGAGCCGATTATACAGAGTGAAGTAAGCCAGAAAGAAAAACACCAATACAGTATAATAACACATATGTATGGAATTTAGAAAGATGGTAATGATAACCCTGTATGTGAGACAGAAAAAAAGAGATTCAGATGTATAGAACAGTCTTTTGGACTCTGTGGGAGAGGGAGAGGGTGGGATGATTTGGGAGAATGGCATTGAAACATGTATAATATCATATATGAAATGAATTGCCAGTCCAGTATCGATGTATGATACTGGATGCTTGGGGCTGGTGAACTGAGACAACCCAGAGGGATGTATGGGGAGGGAGGAGGGAGGAGGGTTCAGGATGTGGAACACATGTATACCTGTGGTGGATTCAGTTGATGTATGGCAAAACCAATACAATATTGTAAAGTAATTAACCTCCAGTTAAAATAAATAAATTTTAAAAATAAATTTATTTTAAAAAGCTTGAGAGGAGAGAAATTAGAATCAGTGAGTATAAACCAGTCTTTTAAAAGTTTTCCTACAAAACAAAAGAGAACAATGAAACAGGAACATGAACACATTCAGAGTTCCCTCAAAAGATACTGGTTCAGGAATAACTGTACATTATTTCAGTCAACAAAAGAAATAAACCAGTTCAAAGCATACTGGAAAAAGAAAATACTACCAAATTTATACATAATCCATATTTTCAAAGGTAGTCTAGAACTGACAAGGAAATAAAATATCCAAAGCAGAAGAATGCCTGTATGATTTTGCTAAATGATGTATCTGACAGTCCCACCTACCATTGATTCACATCAACACAGGATTTCCAAAACAAATAAAAAACAGAGCCAAAGAATCTCAGAAACCACATTATGAATGTGCTATCATATTTTGTCAGACAACTGTTATATTGCTTCTCTTCATCATTACAAAATTAAATAGTTACTGAAGAAGATGATAGTTGAATCTCAGGGGAAAAAATTCTTCTATGTCTCCTGAAATCAGTACATAGATGATACACTATTGTTAAGTATTTTTTTAAATTTTTGTTTATGTATGTATGACTGTGCTGAGTCTTCCTTATTGCAGGCAAGCTTTTCTCTAGTTGTGATGAGCTGGGCTTCTCTCTAGTTGTGGTGCATGAGTTTCTCATTGTGGTGGCTTCTCTTGTTGAGGAGCACAGGCTCTGGGCACATGTGCTCAGTAGTTCTGGTTCACAAACTTAGTTGCCCTCTAGCTTATGGGATCTTCTTGGACCAGGGATCGAACCAGTGTCACCTCCATTGCAAAGCAGATTCTTAACCACTGGACCACCAGGGAAGCCTGTGTCAAACATTGTGAATCTTTAGCAACAAAAACTAATGAGTTTGTGTGATTATTTCTAAATTATGAGCCAGAAAAGAGTAGAGATTTAGGAGGTTAGAATACAAATATCTGAGTAGTGTACTTTTCACTATACAGGAACAGAGATTAACGAAACTGTGTTATGAAGTGACGTCATTTGGTAGTGGACATAACATGGATATGAACTGAAATCTTGAGTTGCCATTTATTAGTTTTGTTATCCCAAGAAAATTATTTAAGCCCCTGGGCTCAGTTTATATATCAACAAAATAAGACAATAATCACTACCTTGGGGTCATGGTGAGCATTATGGAAAAATAAAAGTACCAGGCATGTGTCTAATACAGTATGGTAGATATTAGCTTAGGCTGCCATAATGATAGATAGTGAAGCCGCTCAGTCATGTCCGACTCTTTGCGACCCCATGGACAGTAGCCAACCAGGCTCCTCTGTCCATGGAATTTCCCAGGCAAGAATACTGGAATGGATTACCATTTCCTTCTCCAGGGGATCTTCCCAGCCCAGGGATTGAACTCTGGGTCTCCTGCATTATAGGCATACGCTGTACCATCTGAGCCACCAGGGAAGTCACATACAGAAGGCTGCCATAATATCCACCTTAAACCGAATGGTTTAAACAATGGAAAAGTCCTTTCTTATAGTTCTGGAGGCTAGAAATCCTAAACCAGCTGCAGCAGCATCTGTTCTAGAAAGAGCTCTCTCCCTGGCATGTAGGCTGCTGCCTGCTTGAGATGTTCTCACAGACCTTTCTTCAGGACATACACTTGGAGAGAATGACAGAAATAGAAGGCAGGTGGGAAAGTCAGCTCTCTGGTGTCTCTTCTGTTGAGCATGCTAATTCTACTATGAAAGCCACAATCTCATGTCCTCATTAAACCCTAATTACCTCCCCAAATCCCAAATTCAAAATAACATCACATTGGGAGTTATGGCTTCAACATATAAATTTTATGGGGAAATAAACATCTAGGCCATAAGAAATGGTGAACAAAAAGAAAAAAATATGATATAAAAATTATTTTTACAGAAACTTTATTATAATTAAATCAAATGCTAATCTGGATCCTAACATTGTATTTATCATCTATTTTTGGCAAACCACAGTGTTATAATAGCTTTTCTTTCTTTCATAAGAATTTTATTTTTTTATTTACTATGAAAAGAACTTATACCTAAGGGTAGGTAGGATTGAACTATAAAGCTTCTTGAGAGCGACAGCTATGCGATATTCATTTTTAAGTCATGACATCTAGCATAATGTATGGCACATAATCAGTGTTTCACAGATGCTTGATTAATGGGTATCTGGAATTACACTCTATACATCCATTGTGCTTTTTGTGAAAAAATAGAAACTGAAAGGGCAGACAATAATATAACTTGTCACAAAGAATATCACATGACACACACACACATACAAAGATATATATTTAGAGACTCTATTTAGGATATTTGTTGATAAAGGCTATAGTCTTAAATTTCTTATGCTACATCTTTGCACTTTGACTAGAAAAGTGGTTCTCCACAGCAACGTGGCACAGTAAAACTCTAACTCTTATTGGCAAGGAAATTAGCAGACAGACATGATTCTGGTTTTTAATGGAAATGTAATCATCAGTCTATCTTTATGAGGGCACGTTGCCATCACCGAATATCCACTTAGGGGGCAAGGTCAAAGCTGCAGGCAGCAGTCCAAAAGCATTAACATCCCCCAGGTGACAAGAGGGTGAAAAATGCTCATGGGGAGAAGATCCATTTCAAATTTCCTATTATTTGGAAAGTAAAACAGGAAGTGGATCATTTTATATCAATTTAGTCTGCTGAGGTTCTCTAATTTGCCAATAAAAGACTTTACCATCATCTAGCCAATAAGAGCTCAAAGTGCATCTGTTAGTTAAAGGGCATATTCCCTTTGCAATAATGCATAATGAGCTAACCAGCTCCCAGTAAAAGCCTTCGGAGTAGCTCCAGATCTTTCTCATGACACAAAACAACATTCATATCCAACCCTTTTATTTCTCTGTAAGTTTCCTCTCTTGGTGTTGTTCTTCTCAAAATATACCTTCTAAGGTTGCAGAACTACCTGCACTTTCTAATTATGCATATAATTACATGATTCTGTATCTTTGTATATTCTTTTGTATCATTTTGGAATGCCTTCCTTCCATGGTTCACCTGGAAAATTTCTTAATATCCTCTATAGCAAAGTTAGGTATCACCTCAAATATGGATAGGGGGTAATCTAAGAGGATATCCAAGGGAGTAATTTAAGGGAATAACCTGTCTCGTTATTTCCTTCCTTAGAGTTCCTACTTTAGTTTGAGATGTACATCTCCAAATATACACTGAATTGTAATTGCTTATATAAAAGCTTATCTGTTCCAGGAGATCCTGGGCTGTCTGAGAACAGTGTCTAATCCTGTGTTATTTTGTGTCCCAAGAGCCTAGGGCAGTGTTTAAAATGTACACTTTGAATATGTATGTCCAGGTATGTCTGGTTTCTAAAGATCTAAAGTGACCAAAAGGTTTTCACAAAATACTGTTGTTATTGTTGTTTAGTCACTAAGTCATGTCTGACTCTTTTACAACTCCATGAACTATAGCCCACCAGGCTCCTCTGTCCATGGGATTTCCCAGGCAAGAATACTGGAGTTGGTTGATATTTCTCTTTCCAGGGGTCTTCCTAACCCAGGGATCTAACTTGCGTCTCCTGCTTACAAGTGGATTATTTATCACTAAGCCACATGGAAAGGAAAGCCATTATCTCCAGTCCATCTACAAATCAGGAGAACAACCACCCCTAGAAAAGAGTACTTGTTATGAGTTAGTTCTATAAATTACACACACAAGCAAAAAGCATTTCTTGAGATATTCTGATATAGTTTAACTTTGATCATTCAATCTTGAAAATGTTTACTCAGCATCTACTCTGAGTCAGGCAGTTTTGAGTACCAGGAATTCAGTGTTAAATAAACCTTTAATTCCCAGGATTTTGCCATCTAACAAAGTTGTCAGATGAACTACTTATTGCAAAATTCAGGCTTAAATTGAAGAAAGCAGGGAAAACCACTAGATCATTCAGGTATCACCTAAATCAAATCCCTTACAACTATAAGGTGGAAGTGACAAATAGATTCAAGAAATTAGATTTGATACAGTATGTGAAGAACTATGAATGGAAATCCGTGACATTGTACACGAGGCAGTGACCAAGACCACCCCAAAGAAAAAGAAATGCAAAAGGCAAAATGGTTGTCTGAGGAGGCCTTGCAAGTACCTGAGAAAGAAAGAGAAGTGAAAGGCAAAGGATAAAAGGAAAGATTACCCATCTGAATGCAGAGTTTTACAGAATAGCAAGAAGAGATAAGAAAGCCCACTGACGTGAACACTGCAAAGAAATAGAGAAAAACAAAAGAATGGGAAAGACCAGAAATCTCTTCAAGAAAATTAGAGATACCAAGGGAATATTTCATGCATCAGTTCAGTTCAGTTGAGTCGCTCAGTCATGTCTGACTCTTTGCGACCCCATGAATTGCAGCATGCCAGGCCTCCCCTGTCCATCACCGACCGCCAGAGTTCACCCAAACTCATGTCCATCGAGTCAGTGATGCCATCCAGCCATCTCATCCTCTGTCATCCCCTTCTCCTCATGCCCCCAATCCCTCCCAGCATCAGAGCTTTTCCAGTGATTCAACTCTTCGCATGAGGTGGCCAAAGTACTGGAGTTTCAGCTTTAGCATCATTCCTTCCAAAGAACACCCAGGGCTGATCTCCTTTAGAATGGACTGGTTGGATCTCCTTGCAGTCCAAGAGACTCTCAAGAGTCTTCTCCAACACCATAGATCAAAAGCATCAGTTCTTCAGTGCTCAGCTTTCTTCACAGTCCAACTCTCACATCCATACATGACCACTGGAAAAACCATAGCCTTGACTAGATGAACATTTCTTGGCAAAGTAATGTCTCTGCTTTTGAATACGCTATCTAGGTTGGTCATAACTTTCCTTCCAAAGAGTAAGCATCTTTTAATTTCATGGCTGCAGTCACTATCTGCAGTGATTTTGGAGCCCCAAAAAATAAAGTCTGACACTGTTTCCACTGTTTCCCTATCTATTTGTCATGAAGTGATGGGACGAGATGGCATAATCTTAATTTTCTGAATGTTGAACTTTAAGCCAACTTTTTCACTCTCCTCTTTCTCTTTCATCAAAAGGCTCTTTAGCTCCTCTTCACTTTCTGCCATAAGGGTGGTGTCATCTGCATATCTGAGGTGATTGATATTTTCCTGGGCAATCTTGATTTCCCTGGCAAGCTTGTGCTTCTTCTAGCCCAGTGTTTCTCATGATGTACTCTGCATAGAAGTTAAATAAGCAGGTTGACAATATACAGCCTTGACATACTCCTTTTCCTATTTGGAACCAGCCTATTGTTCCATGTCCAGTTCTAAGTGTTGCTTCCTGAACTGCATGTAGGTTTCTCATGCATAAGTGGGCACAGAAAATAACAGAAACAGCATGGGCCTAACAGAAGCAGAAAATATTAAGAAGAGGTGGCAAGAATACACAGAAGAACTATACAAAAGATTTTCATGACCCAGATAATCACGATGGTGTGATCACTCGCCTAGAGCCAGACATCCTGGAATGCAATGTCAAGTGGGCCTTAGGAAACATCACTATGAACAAAGTTAGTTGAGGTGATAGAATTCCAGCTGAGCTATTTCAAATCCTAAAAGATGATGTTGCAAAAGTGATGCACTCAATATGCCAGCAAATTTGGAAAATTCAGCAGTGACCACAGGACTGGAAAAAGTCAATTTTCATTCCAGTCCCAAAGAAAGACAACGACAAAGAATGTTTAAATTACTGCACAACTGCACTCATTTCACATGCTAGCAAAATAATGCTTAAACTTCTCCAAGTGAAGCTTCAACAGTATTTGAACCTAGACCTTCCATATGTACAAGCTAGATTTAGGAAAGGCAGAGGAACTAGAGGACAATTTACCAACATCTGCTGGATCATCAAAAAAGAAAGATAGCTCCAGAAAAACATGTACTTCTGCTTTATTGTCTATGCCAAAGCCTTTGACTGTGTGGATCACAACAAACTGTGGAAAATTCTGAAAGAGATGGGAATACCAGACCACCTTATCTGTCTTCTGAGAAAGCTGTGTGCAGGTCAAGAAGCAACAGCTAGAACCAGACATGGAACAACGGACTGGTTTCAAGTTGGGAAAGAAGTATTTTAAAGGTGTATATTGTCACCCTGCTTAATTAACTTACAGAGTACATCATGCGAAATTCTTTGCTGTTGAAGCACAAAGTGAGAATCAAGAGTGCCAGCAGAAATATCAATAACCTCAGCTACACAAATGACACCACTTTAACGGCAGAAATAAAAGTGGAATGAAAGAGCCTCTTGATGAAAGTGAAAGAAGAGAGTAAAAAGCTGGCTTAAAACTCAACATTCAGAAAAACAAAGATCATGGCATCTAGTCCCATCACTAAATGGCAAATACATAAGGAAACAATGGAAACAGTGACAGACTTTATTTTCTTGGGCTCCAAAATCATTGCCGATGGTGACAGCAGCAATGAAATTAAGATGCTTGCTCCTCAGAAGAAAAGCAATGACAAACATAGACAACACAATAAAAAGCAGAGACATTACTTTGCCAAAGGTCCATCTAGTCAAAGCTACGGTTTTCCAGTAGTCATGTATGGATGTGAGAGTTGGACTATAAAGAAAGCTGAGGACCAAAGAATTGGTGCTTTGGAACTGTGGTGTTGGAGCAAACTCTTGAGATTCCCTTGGAATGCAAGGAGATCAAACCAATTAGTCCTAAAGGAAATTAGTCCTGAATATTCATTGGAAGCACAGATGCTAAAGCTGAAGCTCCAATACTGTGGCTATCTGTTGTGAAGAACTGACTCATTGGAAAAGACCCTGATGCTGGGAAAGACTGAAGGTGGGAGGAGAAGGGGATGACAGAGGATGAGATGATTGGATGGCTTCACTGACTCGGTGGACATGAGTTTGAGCAAGCTCTGGGAGTTGGTGATAGACAGGGAAGCCAGGCATGTTGCAGTCCATAGGATCAAAAAGAGTTGGATATGATTGAGTGACTGAACTGAACTGATGCATATGTATATATAATATATAATACAGTTTGGTATTATATGTGTGTGTACATATACATACATGTATGTATATATGTATACATATACACATATGCATATACATATACATACATATGTATGCATATATACACACATATATTATATATATATATATATAAAAAATAGAGTTTGGTATAAGATTTAGTAGACATAAGAACAGCTTTGAAAGTAAAAAAGAAAGCAAATAACATTTTCTACAGGGAGTTGAATAAAGCTGCACAGAGAATATGATGTTGGAAGAACATATTGATGATTGAGTTGTAATTTACCTGAAGAGGAGGGGGACAGGCAAAGAACAGTACAAGCAGAAAAGTTAAGTTGTGTTTATGAATGACATAGTATCACAGTTCAGTTCAGTTCAGTTGCTCAGCTGTGTCCGACTCTGCAACCCCATGAATCACAGCACACCAAGCCTACCTGTCCATCACCAGCTCCCGGAGTACACACAGACTCAAGTCCATTGAGTCAGTGATGCCATCCAGCCATCTCATCTTCTGTCATCCCCTTCTCCTGCCTCCAATCGCTCCCAGGATCATAATCTTTTCCAATGAGTCAACTCTTCACATGAGGTGGCCAAAGTTTTGGAGTTTCAGCTTCAGCATCATTCCCTCCAAAGAAATCCCAGGGCTGATCTCCTTCAGAATGGACTGGTTGGATTTTCTTGCAGTCCAGGGGACTCTCAAGAGTCTTCTCCAGCACAACAGTTCAAAAGCATCAATTCTTCAGTGCTCAGCTTTCTTCACAGTCCAACTCTCACATCCATACATGACTACTGGAAAAACTATAGCCTTGGCTAGATGGACCTTAGTTGGCAAAGTAATGTCTCTGCTTTTGAATATGCTGTCTAGGTTGGTCATAACTTTTCTTCCACGGAGAAAGCATTTTTTAATCACATGACTGCTGTCACCATCTGCAGTGATTTTGGAGCCCCCAAAAATAAAGTCTGATACTGTTTCCACTGTTTCCCCATCTATTTCCCATGAAGTGATGGGACCAGATGCCATGACCTTTCATTTTCTGAATGTTGAGATTTAAGTCAACTTTTTCACTCTCCATTTTCACTTTCATCAAGAGGCTTTTTAGTTCCTCTTCCCTTTCTGCCATAAGGGTGGTGTCATCTGCATATCTGAGGTGATTGATATTTCTCCCAGCAATCTTGATTCCAGCTTGTACTTTTCGCAGCCCAGCATTTCTCATGATGTACTCTGCATAGAAGTTAACTAAGCAGGGTGACAATATACAGCCTTGACGTACTCCTTTTCCTATTTGAAACCAGTCTGTTGTTCCATGTGCAACACAGTATCAGACTCAACAGCTGTTTTCCAACCTTATATCAAGAAAACCTCAGTTTGGTTCAGTCTTCTCCAACAAGTCCTTCTAAGAAGATAAGGTCTCTCCCCAACCACAGTGGGTGAATGATGACTGACTTAAATCAACCATTCTCTCACCAGTAGATGGGCAAGAGCATAAGATTCCATTCTGGCCAATGGGACAAGAAGATATGTCTGAAGACTTCCAATAAAGTTCTGAGTCTCACTCTAAAAAGCTACAAAAAAGAAAAATTCCTTTTTACTGTCTGCAGATTTGGTTGTTTGGAAATGTAATTTGTGGAGCTGATTCAGTCAACTTGTGACCTTAAAGAGAATGAAAACAACAAGCTTAAAATGGCAGATAGGAAAAAGAAAAGAACCAGATTTCTAATGACTAGATTATACCATTGAACCAGATATCACTGGAATCTTTCTCTCTCTCTTTGGGATTTTTATGTGAAACAATAAATATTCTTTAAAAAAAATTAAACCAATATCTTAAAATATCCTAACTGATGGATTGTAAAAATATATGATGTATTTTGGAAACAATCAAAATGCCATTTGTAACTAAGGACAAATTTTGGAAAGAGAAATTTGGAAGCAAGAGTTCACTTCAGCTCAGTTGCCCAGTTATATCCATCTCTTTGTGACCCCATGGACGCATGCCAGGCATCCCTGTCCATCACCAATTCCCAGAGTTTACTCAAACTCATGTCCATTAAGTCAGTGATGACATCCAACCATCTCATACTCTGTCGTCCCATTCTCCTCTTGCTTTCAATCTTTTTCAGCATGAAGGTCTTTTCAGATGAGTCAGTTCTTAGCATCAGGTGGCCAAAGTATTTGAGTTTCAGCCTCAGCATCAGTCCTTCCAATGAATATTCAGGACTGATTTCCTTTAGGATGGACAGGTTGGATCTTCTTGCTGTCAAAGAGACTCGCAAGAGTCTTTTCCCACACCATAGATCAAAAGTATCAATTCTTCGGTACTAAGCTTTCTTTATAGTCCAACTTTCACATCCATACATGACTACTGGGAAAACCATAGCTTTGACTAGATGGACCTTTGTTGGCAAAGTAACGTCTCTGCTTTTTAATACACTGCCTATGTTAGTCATAACTTTCCTTTCAAGGAGCAAGTGCCTTTTAATTTCATGGCTGCAGTCACCATCTGCAGTGATTTTGGAACCCAAGAAAATAAAATCTGACACTGTTTCCACTGTTTCGCCATCTATTTGTCATGAAGTGATGGGACTGGATGCCATGCTCTTAGTTTTCTGAATGTTGAGTTTAAGGCCAACTTTTTCACTCTCCTCTTTCACTTTCATTGAGAGGCTCTTTAGTTGTTCTTCGCTTTCTGAAATAAGGTTGGTGTCATATGCATATCTGAAGTTATTGATATTTCTCCTGGCAATCTTGATTCCAGCTTGTGCTTCCTCCAGCCCGGTGTTTCTCATGATGTATTTAAGTTAAATAAGCAGGGTGACAATATACAGCCTTGACATACTCCTTTTCCTATTTGGAACCAGTCTGTTGTCCCATGTCTAGTTCTAACTGTTGCTTCTTGACTTGCATACAGATTTCTCAAAAAACAAGTCAGGTGGTCTGGTATTCCCATCTTTTAAGAATTTTCCAGTTTATTGTGATCCACATAGTCATAGGTTTTGGCATAGTCAATCAAGCAGAAATAGATGTTTTTCCTGGAACTCTCTTGCTTTATCCATGATCCAACACATGTTGGCAATTTGTTCTCTAGTTCCTCTGCCTTTTCTAAATCCAGCTTGAACATTTGAAAGTTAACACTTCATGTACTGTTGAAGCCTGTCTTGGAGAATTTTGAGCATTACTTTGCCATCATGTAAGATGAGTGCAATTGTGCGGTAGTTTGAGCATTCCTTGGCATTGCCTTTCTTTGGGATTGGAATGAAAACTGACTTTTTTCCAATCCTGTGGCCACTGCTGAGTTTTCCAAATTTGCTGGCATATTGAGTGCAACAGTTCCATAGCATCATCTTTTAGGATTTGAAATAGCTCAGCTGGAATTCCATCACCTCCACTAGCTTTGTTCATAGTGATGTTTCCTAAGGCCCACTTGACTTTTCATTCCAGGATGTCTAGCTCTAGGTGAGTGATCACACCATGTGATTATCTGGGTCATGAAGATCTTTTTTGTATAGTTCTCTATATTCTTGCCTCTCCTTCTTAATATCTACTGCTTCTGTTAGGTCTGTTAGGTCTATACCCATCTTTGCATGAAATGTTCCCTTGGTATCTCTAATTTTCTTGAAGAGATCTCTAGTCTTTCTGATTCTATTGTTTTTCTTTATTTCTTTGCATTGATTATTGAGGAAGGCTTTTTTTATCACTCTTTGCTATTCTTTGGAACTCTTACTTTGAAATGGGTATATCTCTCCTTCTCTCCATTGCTTTTCACTTCTCTTCTTTTCACACCTATTTGTAAGGCCTCCTTGCACAACCATTTTGCCTTTTGCATTTCTTTTTCTTGGGAATGATCTTGATCTCTGCTTCTTATACAATGTCATGAACCTCTGTCCATAGTTCTTCAAATACTCTGTCTATCAAATCTAACCCTTTAAATGTATTTGTCACTTCCACTGTATAATCATAAGGGATTTGATTTAAGTCATACCTGAATGGTCTAGTGGTTTTCCTTACTTTCTTCAACTTAAGTCTGAATTTGGCAATAAGGAGTTCATGATCTGAGCCATAGTCAGCTCCCAGTCTTGTTTTTGCTGATTGAATAGAGCTTCTCCATCTTTGGCTGCAAAGAATATAGTCAATCTGATTTTGGTGTTGACCATCTGGTGATGTCCATGTGTAGAGTCTTTTCTTGTGTTGTTGGAAGAATGTGTTTGCTATGACCAGTGTGTTCTCTTGGAAAAACACTATTTCCCTTTCCCCTGCTTCATTCTGTACTCCAAGGCCAAATTTGCCAATCAATCAGGTATTTCTTGACACTCTACTTTTGTATTTCAGTTCCCTATAATGAAAAGAACATCTTTTGGGGATGTTAGGTCTAAATGGTCTTGTAGGTCTTCACAGAACTATTCGACTTCAGCTTCTTCAGCATTACTGGTCTGAGCATAGACTTGGATTACTGTGATATGAATGGTTTGCCTTGGAAATGAACACAGGTCATTCTGTCGTTTTTGAGATTGCATCCAAGTACTGCATTTCAGACTCTTTGCTAACTATGATGGCTACTTCATTTCTTCCAAGGGATTCTTGCCCACAGTAGTAGATATAATGGTCATCTGAGTTAAATTCACCCATTCCAGTCCATTTTAGTTCACTGATTCCTAAAATGTCGATGTTCACTCTTGCCATCTCCTGTTTGACAACTTCCAATTTGTCTTGATTCATGGACCTAACATGAAAAGAAGCATAAGTCTGAAAATACAGGTTAAAGTTAAAACCTCAGAGGCCTTCTCTATTATGCTAAGAAATTCTTTGTCTCACTGTCTATGGAATCATAGACACTAAAATGAAAAAGATAATGAAGCCTCTGAGACAGATAGAAGATTGATTTAAGAAATAACAGAACTGTTATTTGTAGGAAATATAATGTAGGGAAGGGAATGAAGACAAGAAAACGAACACCTTTATGAGAAATATAGAGGGAAATTTTGAATAGGTTCAAAGTAGAGATAAATGATTTTTAAAGAGTCCTGAAAAGAAAGAATCTACCCAAGATAATATTTTTTTCTCTATGTTTCTCTTACTAAGACAGTAGAAGTATTAGTCAGAAATGTTTAAAAAGAGTCAAAATTGACAAGTGGCAAGAAATTATGAGTGTTAAACCATAGGAGGACCAAATATGTTATCACAGCAGCCATTATATTTAATTTCTCTTATAATGTGTTGTTTAATTATAGCTCTCTCAAGACAGCTGTAACTGCATTCTGTGGAAACTCAGACATCTGAATGAATGGTGGGTCACACTTAAGTGCTAACACCTACTACATAGGGCCTTTCAGAAAGAGGGAGAACAACCCTCCATTTAATTACCTAATTGTGTTTATCACCAGAAATTAACAGCCATTTCCCCCACAAACCTGTATTTCCAATCAATGTGAAAGAGAGTTTGACTAACATCTATTTTAATTCTCGTTCATTTTAAAAATTGTACTTCTCATTGTAAGCCTTTGCTGGCACTATTTATATAGTGTTTTACATTTTACATATTTTTTCAAATATATTCAACATTCATTTAGTCAGCAAATATGTACTGGGTACTACTGTATGCTATGGATAATGCTAGACTCTGGAGATGGAATGGCACATAAAACAATACATGAGTTCTGTTTCACCTACAGCAATGGTTCCCCTGCCAAGGTTCTAACTTAGACTTACCTGAGGGAAGTTTTAAAATTTACTGATGCCCAGATCCATGATCTAATTTTTTTACAGCAAGCATGAGTTAAACTAACTCATTAGGCTACTATTTCCCATTGTTAGTAGAATATGCAACCACACATCCTTGATCAGGTAGAAGATACTGAGATTTTTGAAGAAGATCCTCTCTCTGCTCCTGTCTGGTGACCATGACAGAAAGAGAAAAATAAATTACTTAGTCTGATGCAACTAGTCTCTGTCAACCTCTGACTTTTTATTCAGTAAAAACTTCTCTGGCACCAACTTGCTCCTTATTCTTCACCTGCCAAAACCCATATATTGGAAAACTGTTCTTTTTACTGTTAGTATTACAATTCCTTCCAGTTTAAAAAGGTTGACTACAGTTATAGGGTGCTATTTTCTAAAAGATCATAATCTGCTCCCTGGTTTAATAGCAGCATTTAAAATATTTTTGACCAAAGCATTTATGAAACAATGAATGGGTGACGATTTTTTCAAGGAACAGGTGTAAAGACAATTTTTAAAATAAATACTCTATTGTGACTCACAGATTTTCTGATATTCTACTTACAGAGGTATAATACTTGTTTATATATATCTGATAGCTATTTCTTTTCATTGTAAGGTTCCCAGTAGGTTTTTTTAAGATTACTGTCTGTTCACTTTTATACTTGAACACATCAGTATTTAAGCTCATTCATAACTAGTTTTCTTGTCCTTCTAGACAAATTGTGTTGTGTGCTCAGTTGTGTCCAATTCTTTGCAAACCCATGGACTGTAGCCCTCCAGGCTCCTCTGTCCATGGAATTTCCCATGGACAGGAGTGGGTTGCCATTTCCTTTTCAAAGGATCTTCCCAAATCAGGGATCGAATCTGTGTCTCTTACATTGGAAGACAGATTCTTTACCTGAGAGGATGATTCTACTTCCATAACTCCCAGAAATTAGGCAAGGCCATGTGACTAGTTTAGGCCAATATTTTGTGTTAGGCATCTCTTCTGAATTAAAGCATTTTAACTGCTAGTGAAAGACTCTCCAGCTTTTTTTCCCCCTCTTGCTATGCCAACTGAGAAACAGAAGCCTCTGCTGATCTGCAGGTGATAGTAATAGTATGAATAAGAAATAAGTTTTCTGCAAAAGCCTAAGATAATCTAATCTGATATGCCCTATTGTTTTGGGATCAGAAACAGTGTCAGTGGTAATCCAGGATGCTCACAGCTTTATTCTTTTTTTCAATAAACAGTGCATTTAATCTTCCTCTATGAAACAGACCTAAAAAGTCCCCAAAGGTCAAATTGTAAAGTTGAAACTATAACTATAATAGCTCACTGCTTCTTTTTATCTTCCTCTAAAAGAGTATATATAAATGGGTGTCATTGATGGTGCCAGAAAGGTATATAACTATCTTCAAAGGCATCTGTGACAGCAAACCCTTTGCTCACTCATGTTTTCTAGTACTGAATTTCTCTCATTTTCCTTCTAAAGCTGCTGGTTGCCTTTCTTGTTGAGAAATAATCCATTACTCCCTGGAACTGTCCCTCTGAAATAACACCCTGGACTTAAAGAGGAAACAATGTAGGAAGAATAACTTAGAATCATAGATTAGCCAACATAATTGTAGACATTGTGGCTATCCATATAATTTGTACCTCCAAACAAAAAAAATTGAATTTACTTTTGCTGAGCCATTCCATTTACAGCTGTCACTCAATATACTGAAAATGTTTTTTCTTTGTGTTCAAAGGTCATGCAGAATGTCAATCTGTCTTCTCAAAAAGTGGTGGAAGAGCCATTGCAGGTAGAACAGAAGTTACATGTCAGTTCCTTCTAAGCATCATTATGAATTCTAGAACATCTAACAAGTTTTAACTTTTAAGATAATTTCTCAGAAAAAAATAAAATTGTTCTTCCATTTCTAAGACCCATTATTATACCAAAGAAATTACTACTACTACATATTATTAACTTTTGGTTATGGTGAAAAAAATGTACCATTTCCTATTCTGTCTATTCAACAAAAGGTTTAGATTTAGAGAACATGGAGACATTTTACACAAAATTTAATAGCTAATTCAAATTGGCACAGACATTGCCCACTATAAGATGAAGTAGCCAAGAGTATACATTCAAATGCATCTAGGTAAAATTATTTTTGCTTAAGGAAGAAGGAACATTATTAACTAGTCTATACTAACTTATGGAGTAATGACAAATAATCCCTAAATCTCAGGGACTTGAAACAAAAAGATTTACACCTTATTATGTTTATTTAGGTTACTAGTCAGTTTGGCTTTGCTCCGTTTGGGTCCCACATTACTAAGGATCTTTATCAAGGACATGCTATTCTCCTGGGAGAGGAAAACAAAAAAGCTGTACTTGAACCATGTGAGGGCTTTCAAATCTTCTGCTCTAAAATGATATAACTTTACTCACACACTTATTGAAGGAAGCAAGACACATGCTCAAATCTCCTGTCAACAGAACGGGAAAAATATAATCTCACAAGGAGAGGCAGCAACTAAGTGGAAACAAAACAAAAATCTACTCAAAAGGTATTTTTCATCTGATCATTTCTTAATTGTTGAGGTTTGAGCTACACTGGCAACTTATGAAGCTTGTAGCCTGACGAGTAGCTAGCCTGACTCCAAATTGATCTCTGTCAGCCTTAAATTCCCTGGAAATATACTGATTTCCATCCAAATGTGTACTTCATTTTTTGGTATACATCTTCTTAATGGTAAGGTTCTGCAAAAACTTTCTCTGGATTCTCACAGCCCAGAAGGTAAGGCACATAGATATGAAAATGGTATGTTTTTTTTTTCCTTTTTAAAGCTGTTTACTGAACCCAGCAGAAATGATGCTCCATTTTTTTTCAAATCAAGGCAATCTTCTGTATTCAGTGCCCCAACTTTGAAACACTACACAGTCTAAGGAAAACTCCAAGCTATTACTCTATAGATCATCTCATGACTATCATGTGTCTGTTGTTTACATTCTTATTTGTGGTTTTAGACTTCATCACATTAAAGTCAATTAAAGTTAACACTGTTTGAATATATTTACAACATATTTTCTGCATTTGGTTTGAGTTCTAACACTAATAATGGCATACACTTTGACAAGTCATGTATGTCTTAAGAACTCTAAGCACTAAAACGCAAACAGGCTTTTGAATCCTTTAAAACATCCTAATCTTAAAGCTGATGAGAATAAATTTCTGCAGTAAACAAGCTCATTAGATAAAGAATTGGATGCAGACCATCCAGTGATCTCAGTACTTCTACTATTTCACAACCGTAGTTAAACACTTAGCACCCAACCACAACTAAAACATCACTGGGTTTTGAGTAGCCTGGCAGAATATCAACTAAAGCATCCAAATAACAGCCTCTGGAATGGCTGATCACTCTTATCTGCTCTTCACTATTCCTGAATCATTAACTGCGTGAGGCTCTGTACTCTATTGCTTTAGAAATACAGCATCCCTTCAACAACTTCTGCCCTAGCTGAATTATACAAAACTCAGTTCTTTCTTATACTAGTAACAGGACTACTGGAAAATTCTGAAAGAGATGGGAATACCAGACCACCTGACCTGCCTCTTGAGCAATCTGTATGCAGATCAGGAAGCCACAGTTAGAACTGGACATGGAACAACAGACTGGTTCCAAATAGGAAAAGGAGTACGTCAAGGCTATATATTGTCACCCTGCTTATTTAACTAATATGCAGAGTACATCATGAGAAACACTGGACTGGAAGAAACACAAGCTGGAATCAAGATTACCAGGAGAAATATCAGTCACCTCAGATATGCAGATGACACCACCCTTATGGCAGAAAGTGAAGAGGAACTAAAAAGCCTCTTGATGAAACTGAAAGAGGAGAGTGAAAAAGTTGGCTCAAAGCTCAACATTCAGAAAACAAAGATCATGGCATCCGGTCCCATCACTTCATGGGAAATAGATAGGGAAAGAGTAGAAACAGTGTCAGACTTTATTTTGGGGGCTCCAAAATCACTGCAGATAGTGAATGCAGCCATGGAATTAAAAGATGCTTACTCCTTGGAAGAAAAGTTATGACCAACCTAGATAATATATTCAAAAGCAGAGACATTACTTTGCCGACTAAGGTCCGTCTAGTCAAGGCTATGGTTTTTCCTGTGGTCAAGTATGGATGTGAGAGTTGGACTGTGAAGAAGGCTGAACGCCGAAGAATTGATGCTTTTGAACTGTGGTGTTGGAGAAGACTCTTGAGAGTCTCTTGGACTGCAAGGAGATCCAACCAGTCAATCCTAAAAGGAAGTCAGTCCTGAATATTCATTGGGAGGACGGATGCTGAAGCTGAAGCTCCAATACTTTGGCCACCTGATGCAAATAACTGACTCATTTGAAAAGACCTTGATGCTGGGAAAGGTTGAAGGCGGGAGGAGAATGGGACGACAGAGGATGAGGTGGTTAGATGGCATCACCTACTCAATGGACATGAGTTTGAGTAAGCTCTGGGATTTGTTGATAGACAGGGAAGCCTGGTGTGCTGAAGTCTGTGAGATTGCAAAGAGCTGGACATGACTGAGTAGCTGAACTGAACTGAGTCATTGTACAGCTTGCTGCTGCAACGAATAGCCCCACAAATTTTATTAGTTTACCACAGTAGAAGTATGTTGCCAATTGGTAGGATGTTTTTCCATGTGGTATTTCAGGGATCACACTTTTACTATCTGGTGGTATTAACCACTGTACCAAGGTCTCCTCAACAGTTGAAAAAAGAACTCTTTTGGACATGTTACTTCTATTCGTATTCCACTGAGAGAAGTAGTCACAATGTCCTAGTAAGATGAGAGAGGAATGAAGGAAAAGTTCCTGTTCGACAGCTGCTTTCCACCCCTCACTTTGTACTCTTTAATGTAAAGAGCCTTTTGACCTCTCTTCACTACAGCTACCACATATACCATATTTCACAGACTCAAATGCAAACAGGAACATGAATGACTGAATTGGTTTGGAGAGAATACACAGAGAGTATAGGAAACTGTAGGAAATTTGAAAGAATATTCTTTGACTAAAGAGGGAAGATGAGTCCCAGGTAGCCAAGCATGCACATTATTGGCAGAGATTTACAAGAGAGAAAAAAAAAAAAATTGTGTTTTTAAAATGTGAAACCTCATGGTTTTAAACGTCAGAAACTAGGTAAAAACTGATTAACTAAATAAATAACATCATGTAAGCTGCATAAAACATTTCTGTGAACTAGATCTGGCTCAAAGAAAATCCTTCAATAAAGAAGTAATATGGTTATTGTCATCATGGATACTAACAGATATGTGTTCCCCAAACATTTTATATTGTTCAGGAAAAAAATATGATGAAGCCTTCCTCCTGCATGTTAATGTAACTATAAATATGCTACAGTATATATGACTACATCATATATACTGTTAATACCTCAGAGCACAAGATGCTATGACAGTGAAGTTCATCAATACTGATGTGATATGAATTCACACTTCAAATACTCTTTATCATAATTTCATTTTTAAAAGAGCTTCATGACAGATATGATTAGGTAATTATTGTTCTACCTCTTAATGTGACTGATGAAGAAGACACTGAAATAGGAGACATGTCCTTTTCTCCATTTTATCTTTGTTTATGCTTATCTTCAATGCAAATTTTGCCATAAGAATATTTCTTAATTTTATTAATATAAGTAAACAAATCCCTTTATGTCCTCAATTTTAGACTAAAAAGAAATCTACTAAAAAAAGTTCTTAAATTTTCCCTCTACCCTGATTGCCCTGTACACTCCTTACTATATGCTCCCCATGGTGCCTAAGAATATTCTCTCTCTTTTACTAGGAAACATCTGGAAGATAACAGTTCATATCTGTACACAGTTCTGTATAGGTCCATATGGTACCTAGTAAGTATTATCTCACCTTGAAAGATCACACTTTACTTTTGTTTATGGCTCTTCAATAAGCTTTAGTTTTCTTAAAATATAGAGATATACTACTAGTGTTTGAAAGACTAAAGGAAATTGCATTAGTTAATCATATCACCAAGAGTATTTTCTTGGTAATTAAAACAGTATACTTTCCATAAAATGAGATTTCAGTTGAGCTGAAGTAAAATGAAAGGAAATAAAGATTGAAGCTATGTTTTCAAGCAATTTAAGTTTAAATGTGTAAAAGATGCAAGAATAATTATTCTTTTGGTTCCAGGAAAGTTATGATTGTGACTCCTCATGCATAAAAATGAGCGTATGCCCTGAAGTATGTTGTGACACTAAATAACTACTTATATATAAAGTTTGCAACTGGTCTGCAGTCAATCCAACTAGGCAAAAATAGACCTTTCTTTTCCATACTACAGGAAAAAGAGATATTTTGTGTTATTGACCTTATGAGAAGGTGAATGAAAAATGCAAATTATGGAATTGCTTAGAAATTCTTTATATTGGGCCTTCTACAATTTGCTTCTTACCTACTAACGATTTTCTTTGATTTCAGAAATTCTGGGACTTAATTTCACATATGCCTTAGGAAAAGAAGCCCACCAAGTACATTATAAGCCAAACTCTTAATAGCCAAAGCAGTCTTGAGAAAGAAGAATGGAGCTGGAGAAAGCAACTTTACTGACTTCAGATTATACTATAAAGCTACAGTCATCAAGACAGTATGGTTCTGGCAGAAAAACAGAAATATAGACCAGTGGAACAAAATAGAAAGCCCAGAAATAAACCCATGCACCTCTGGGTACCTTATTTTTGACAAAGGAAGCAAGAATATACAATGGAACAAAGACAGCCTCTTCAATAAATGATGCTGGGAAAACTGGACAGCAACATGTAAAAGAATGAATTTAGAACACCTCCTAAGACCAAACACAAAGATAAACTCAAAATGGATTAAAGGCCTAAATCTAAGACCAGAAACTATAAAACTCTTATGGGAAAACATAGGCAGAACACTCGATGACATAAGTCAAAGCAAGATCCTCTATGACCCGCCTCCTAGAGTAATGGAAATAAAAACAAAAGCAAACAAGTGGGACCTGATTAAACTTAAAAGCTTTTGCATAGCAAAAGAAACTACAAGCAAGCTGAAAAGACAGCCCTCAGAATGGGGAGAAAATAATAGCAAATGAAACAACTGACAAAGGATTAATTTCCAAAATATACAAGCAACTCATACAACTCAGTACCAGAAAAACAAACAACTCAATCAAAAAGTGGGGAAAAGACCTAAACAGACATTTTTGCAAAAAAGACATACAGATGGCTAACAAACACAGGAAAAGATGCTCAACATTGCTCATTATTAGAGAAATGACAATCAAAACTACAATGAGATATCACCTCACAACGGTCAGAATAGCCCTCATCAAAAAGTCTACAAACAATAAATATTGGAGAGGGTGTAGAGAAAAGGAAACATTCCTGCACTGTTGGTGGGAAGGTAAATTGATACAGCCACTATGGAGGATAGTGTGGAGATTCCTTAAAAACTAGGAATAAAATCACCATATGACCCAGAAATCCCACTCCTAGGCATATACCCTGAGGAAACCAAAATTGAAAGGGACACATGTATCGCATTGCTTATTGCAGCACCATTTACAGTAGCTAGAACATGGAAGCAACCTAGATGTCCATCAACAGATGAATGGATAAAGAAGTGTGGTATAAATACACAATGGAATACTACTCATCTGTGAAAAGGAACATCTTTGAGTCAGTTCTAATGAGGTGGATGAACCTAGAACCTATTATACAGAGTGAAGTGAATCAGAAAGAGAAAGATAAATATCATATTCTAACACATATATACAGAATCTAGAAAAGTGGTACTGAAGAATCTATTTATAGGGCAGCAATGGAGAAGCAGACATAGAGAATAGGTTTATGGACATGGGGAGAGGGGAGGAGAGGGTGAGATGTATGGAAATAGCAACATGGAAACTTGCATTGCCATATGTAAAATAGATATCCAACAGGAATTTTCTGTATGGCTCAGAAAACTCAAACAGGGGCTCTGAATCAACCAAGAGGGGTGGGATGGGGAGGGAGATGGGAGGGGAAGTTCAAGAGGGAGGGAATATATGTATACCTATTGCTGATTCATGTTGAGGTTTGACAGAAAACAACAAAAATCTGTAAAGAAATTATCCCTCAATAAAAAAAAAAAAAAGAATTTTAAAAAAGCCAAACTCTTCAACAGTATAGGAAGATATTTAAGAGTCTCTTACTTTTACTTTACATATTTATGCATTTGAGTAGTATTACATTTACGATGAAGAAAAATATATGGATGAACAGTATCTGGGAACTAATATCTAATCTATCTAAATAATCTGCTTACTTATCTATCTAGTGCTTCCTTATGACAGATACTTCTCTGAACACTTTACATTTGTTCTTTTAATCCTGTACGATCTAAGCAAGCTACTTAATGATTCTGTGAGTAAAGTAATAGAAATATCAATTGTATCTGTCCCATCATGTAGTTGCCAGCATTAGATAAATACATACTTTACATTTAGAACAGTGCCTGAAACTCCATAAATGTTGAATAAGTATCTGATGTTATTCAGTAGAATGTGAGCTACATGGAAGCAGAACTTTTTAACTTTTTTTTCACTTTTCTATCTTTCATCTTCAATATTAACAGCTCATGGTAAACATGCACTCAATGAATACTTAGTGAATGAATTTTCTTATGAATTACAAGTACTGTTGTCTCCAATTTGCAGGTAAGACAATTGAGACACAGAAAAATAAGTAACATGGAAAAGAACACATGACTTACATAATGTTGCTAAGTCACTTCAGTCGTGTCCTACTCTGTGCGACCCCATAGATGGCAGCCCACCAGGTTCCCCCATCCCTGGGATTCTCCAGGCAAGAACACTGGACAGCAAAAGAGACACAGATGTATAGAACAGTCTTTTGGACTCTGTGGGAGAGGGAGAGGGTGGAATTATTTGAGAGAATGGCATTGAAACATGTATAATATCATATAAAAAATGAATCGTCAGTCTAGGTTCGGTGCAGGGTGCAGGATGCTTGGGGCCAGTGCACTGGGATGACCCAGAGGGATGGTGTGTGGGGGAGGTGGGAAGGGGTTCGGGATTAGGAAGGATTCATGTTGATGTGTGGCAAAACCAATACAATATTGTTCATCAGCAGATGAATGGATAAGAAAGCTATGGTACATACACACAATGGAGTATTACTCAGCCACTAAAAGAATACATTTGAATAAGTTCTAATGAGGTGGATGAAACTGGAGCCAATTATACAGTGTGAAGTAAGCCAGAAAGAAAAACACCAATGCAGCATACTAACACATATATATGGAATTTAGAAAGATGGTAATGATAACCCTGTATGTGAGACAGCAAAAGAGACACAGATGTATAGAACAGACTTTTGGACTCTGTGGGAAAGGGAGAGGGTGGGATGATTTGGGAGAATGGCATTGAAACATGTATACTATCATGTAAGAAATGAATTGCTAGTCTAGGTTTGATGCAGGATACAGGATGCTTGAGGCTGGTGCACTGGGATGACCCAGAGAGATGGTATGGGGAGGGAGGGTGGGAGGGGGGCTCAGGATTGGGAACTCATGTACATCCATGGCGGATTCATGTTGATGTATGGCAAAACCAATACAGTATTGTAAAGTAAATAAACTAATTTTTAAAAAATAATAATAATTTTAAAAATCCACACACACACAAAAAGAACACTAGAGTGGGTTGCCATTTCCTTCTCCAATGCATGAAAGTGAAAAGTGAAAGTGAAGTTGCTCAGTCGTGTCTGACTCTTAGCCACCCCATGGCCTGTGGCCTACCAGGCTCCTTCGTCCATGGGATTTTCCAGGCAACAGTGCTGGAGTGGGGTGCCATTGCCTTCTCTAATTACATAATAAGGTTAGTTAATTTCCTGTCTTTTTATTTTTAAAATTATGAATGTATGATAGCACATTTATAGGAGACCTCAAAAATACAGAAGAATGTTACATAAGCTCCATTATATATTACAATTACTTTTTAAGTAGATAAATTAAGATTCTTAGCTGGAGTTTCAATATCAAACACTCAAAAAATAACAGAATGAATATACAGAAAAGTAGAAGGACACAGTAGACCTGAAAACACCATGAACCATTTCAACATAATTAAGATGTATACAATTTCCACACAACAGTAGAATATAAACTCTATGCAAAACAGACTCTGTATGATATCAATACCTCTAGACCATGAAATTTTTGCACCATCATTCATGTCCTTGGATATATTCCAGTGTACTTAGCTTATAATCAATGGGAACTTGAATAAAGCTAGTTTTTAACACACTCAATTTGACTGTAAGGGATTTTATACCAACACCCTTTTTCTTTACTATAAACCTTTAGATCTAACAAAGATAAGATGTAGAAAGAGAACTAGTCCTTGCTGTGGTTTTTCAGTCGCTCAGTCATGTTAGACACTTTGTGACCCCATGAACTGCAGCATACTAGACTTCCCTGTCCTTCACCATCTCCTGGAGATTGCTCAAACTCATGTCCATTGAGTCAGTGTTGCCATCCAACCATCTCATCCTCTGTTGTCCTCTTCTCCTCCTGCCTTTAATCTTTCCCAGCATCAGCATTTTTTCTAATGAGTAGGTTCTTTGCATCATATGGCCAAAGTATTGGAGCTTCAGCTTCAGCATCAGTCCTTCCAGTGAATACCCAGTATTGATTTCCTTTGATCTTCTTGAAGTCCAAGGGACTTTCAAGAGTTTTCTCCAACATCATGTTTCAAAGCATCAATTCTTTGGTGCTCAGCCTTCTTCATGGTCAAATTCTCACATTCATACACAACGACTGGAAAAAACCATAGCTGTGACTATCTGGACCTTCGTCAGAAAAGTAATGTGTGCTTTGCAAAATACTGTCTAGATTGGTCATAGCTTTTCTTCCAGGGAAGAAACATCTTTTAATTTCGTGGCTGCAGTCACCATCTGCAGTGATTTTGGAACCCAAGAAAATAACATCTGATACTTTTTCCATTGTTTCACCATCCATTTGCCATGAACTGATGGGACCAGATGCCGTGATCTTCATTTTTGAATGTTGAGTTTTAAGTCAGCTTTTTCACTCTCTTCTTTCACCTTCAGCAAGAGGCTCTTTAGTTTCTCTTCCTTTTTGCCATAAGAGCAGAACCATTTGCATATATGAGGTTATCGATATTTCTCCCAGCAATCTTGATTCCAACTTGTGCTTCATCCAGCCCAGCATTTCATATGATATACTCTGCATATAGGTTAAATAAGCAGGGTGAAAATATACAGCCTTGAAGTTCTCCTTTCCCAGTTTGGAACCAGTCTTGTTGTTCCATGTCCAATTCTAACTGTTCCTTCTTGACCTGCATACAGTTTTCTCAGGAGACAGGTAAGTGATCTGGTATTCCCTCTTTAAGAATTTTCCACAGCTTGTTGTGATCTACACAATCAAAGCCTTTAGCATAGTCAATGAAGCAGAAGTAGATTTTTTCCTGGAATTCTCTTCCTTTATCTATGATCCAACAGATGTTGGCAATTTTATCTCTGACTCCTATCCCTTTTATAAATCCAGATTTTACATCTGGAAGTTCTCAGTTCATGTACTGTTGAAGCCTAGCTTGGAAAATGTTGAGTATTACTTTACTAGCATGTGAAATGAGTGCAACTGTGCAGCAGTCTGAACATTCTTTGTCATTGTCTTTCTTTGGGATTGGAATGAAAACTGACCTTTTCCAGTCCTGTGGCCACTGCTGAGTTTTCCAAATTCGCTGGCATATTCAGTATAGCATTTTCACAGCATCTTCTTTTAGGATTTGAAATGGCTCAGCTGGAATTCCATCACCTCCACTAGCTTTGTCCGTAGTGATACTTCCTAAGGCCCACTTGACTTTGCATTCCAAGATGTCTGGCTCTAGGTGAGTGATCACACCATCATGGTTATCTGAGTCATCAAGAACTTTTTGTATAATTATTCCGTGTATTCTTGCCACGTCTTCTTAATATCTCCTGCTTCTATTAGGTCCATACCATATCTGTCCTTTATTGAGCCCATCTTTGCATGAAATGTTCCCTTGGCATCTCTAACTTTCTTAAAGAGATTTGTAGTCTTTCCCATTCTGTTGTTGTCTTCTATTTCTTTCCATTGATCACTGAGGAAAGCTTTCTTATCTCTTCTTGCTATTCTTTGGAACTCTGCATTCAGATGGGTATATCTTTCCCTTTTCTCCCTTTTTCACTTCTCTTCTTTACTCAGCTTTTTGTAAGGCCTCTTCAGACAACCATTTTACCTTTTTGCATTTCTTTTTGTTGGCAATGGTGTTGATCACTGTCTCATGTACTATGTCACAAACCTCTGTCCATAGTTCTTCAGGCACTCTGTCTATCAGATCTAATCCCTTGAATCTGTTTGTCACTTCCACTGTATAATCATAATGGATTTTATTTAGGTCATCCCTGATTTTCCCAGTGGTTTTCCCTACTTTATTCAATTTAACTGTGATTTGGGCAATAAGGAATTCATGATCTGAGCCAGAGTTATCTCCTTATCTTGTTTTTGCTGACTGTATACAGCTTCTCCATCTTCGGCTGCAAAGAATATAATCAATCCAACTTTGGTATTGGCCAAGAGGTTATTTCCATGTGTACAGTTAAGTCCTTGAAGCCTGTGAGAGTTATCATAAACTTACAGCTTCCAGAGACAGTTTTCTGGAGCTAAGTATAGAAAAAGGTAGTCTTGGTCAGATATAGTTTCACTAAGAATCTGGACAAGGTACACCATGATTTTAGAACAATTTCTCAAAGAAAATAGCTACATTTTAAATACAATACTATCTCAGATGAGCCCCCTCCCAAAAAAATAAATACAATACTAAATGATTTAATTCCAGCTGTCCACTTATACTCAAAAGGATTTATTCTGAGAGAAGTCATTTAAATCGTTTTCCTCAGAGAGTTTAGAAGATTCTCAGTAACTCTTTCCTTTGCAAGTTGTGAAGCTGTTATCAAATGAAGTCATGTTGAAATCTCTTTGTATATAAAAATCAGACATCAAAAGTAATATGTTCATTACTTCTTCATGAAATAAGCTGTCTCTCCAAATTTTTCTTGGCCTGTACCCTGCAACACATGTTGAAATTCATTCATTCAAACCAAAATCATTACCTTGACTCCACTGTTTGGAGTATTACATGTATACTGGAAGCACAGCCAATAATATTAAAAGGTCTAGATTTTTATTTACTGAAAATAACTTATTTGTAAAAAAAAAAAATGCATTACCAAAGGAGTAATAATGCTATTTAAATGGATGGTAAAGAACCTAATGGAAAGATAGGAAGCAGAAAGCTAACATATCAAATTGAGTTTTTTAAAAAATAGAGAGCCTGAATTATTTTTTTAAAATTATATTGATGCATTTATTCTCTTCATTCAGAAAGTCCCGTTTGCATCGCTTTTAGCTATGACTCTTAGAAATGGAATTAGCCAACCTAATACTGAACAGTCTCTGAATTCAGTTGTTGTCTTGCTGCCATTTACAATGTACTAAGGAATTTTAGATGAAGCAGTTTCAATGTGACTTTTGCATAAAGAAATTGTCCCCTAATTTTTTTTTTTTTTAAGATATAGTCTTTTTAAATTATTTTTCCCCCATTTTGCTATTATCTCCCAGTTTGGACAGAGATATTAGAAAGTTCCTATGTCACATATGACTTCTTTCTTCATCCCTGCAAGGACAAGGAATGGAAGGAAGTGAGCTTCCCTCTAAGATTATAAACAAAAGTGTACCACAAGGAGAGATCAGGATATTAGGTGTATGGGATTGAATATTTACACTTCAGTCAAAAAAATTACAAATGCTCAGTATATACAGGTAAGCAATGACAGAAGTTGGCTGTACAGATCAAAACATACTACATATTATGGTAAAAGGAACACTCGGATTTTGAGAAAATTCAGTTCAGTTCAGTTCAGTCTCTCAGTCATGTCTGAATCTTTGCAACCCCATGGGCTAGAGCACTCCAGGCTTCCCTATTCATCACCAACTCCTGGAGCTTGCTCAAACTCATGTCCATCAAGTCAGTGATGCCATCCAACCACCTCATCCTCTGCCATCCCCTTCGCCTCCTGCCTTCAGTCTTTCCCAGAATCAGGATCCTTTCCAATGAGTTAGTTCTTTGCATTGAGAAAACTGGTTGGAATCAAGTCTTATATTCCCAATATCCTATATATGAGAATTTACATGCCAACTTAATCTCCTGGAGCCTCTCAACATAAAGATTGTTATGAGAATTAACAATAACCCACTTAGCAAACAACAGAGACTAAAAAATGACAGCAATCTGTAAAGATGGCAGGAAACTTTCTGCCATCATCTATCATCAGGGCCATATCTACATGCCCTGACTTTGTTCCTCTAGATTAATACCCTAAGGACATTCTGTATTTTCTAGTCACAAAACCTGGCATGCTTTCCAAAATTATCTGAAAATATCATAACTGGCCTTTATTTAGCCAATATTCTTCTCTCAGTCAGTTCTAAGAAATTCATGATTATATTTATCTCTTTAATGTTTAGTATAATCTTTTATGATCATTCCAATCTTCCCTTTGCCATTGAGAATCTATATGAATCCCCAGCTGAGGTAAGGGAAAATTGGTTACATCATTAATTCTTCACATTGTAAACCTTCACCTTCACATTGTAAACCTTTATTTATTTATTTTTATCTTGGCCAGTACGTGGTTAGAGTCATACGAGGAAAAAGTTTTTATAAAAATATAAACAAATAACTCTAGAGGAATTGCTGGAGAAATATTTTAAAAACTGATTTCTTTAGGTGAACAACATTGCAGATATAGATGATTTACGTATCATATGAAAAGTAGGTGCTTATCATACAATTACGGGTTTCAAAGTAAAGTTAATTCTAATGAGCTTGTCCACCCTTAGATTAGCTAGTTCTCTAGCTTATGAATGTACCCACATGCCTTTTCCTTAATAGTTACTGGCTCTCTCACCCTTTTAGCTGAACAGATGGGCCTCCCCAAGAACTGGGATCCCGAGCTCTGCTTCCTATTTGCCTCACTCCAGAAAGCAGTGACTAGTGCTTAATGAAAAATCAGTTTTTACTGTAGTTAGTACCTAAATCAGACAATGAGCTAATACTATAAAATTAAAAAGTATGCATTAAGGGGCTGTATGCGGTTTAACAACAACAAAAAATCCATTTATCCAATGGATTATTATCTCAATTATGGGTAATTAGCAAAGAAATATACTTACATAAACTCATGTTATCATTAATGAAAGGTGATAATTACAGTTTACACGTGTCAGTATAATCTTTATAATCCTTATGATCTCTTAAATAGAAGTCAATTATCTCCAGTTTGTATACACATAAGGTAGGTTAGTAAAAGCGTTTTTTTTTTTAATTTATAACGTTAAAGGTAACATTTGTTTTACAACCACTTAGCAGATTAAACCAGGCAGCAAATCTTTCATTTGGAGAACTGTTTTGTGTGCTAATATGCTAATTTGTGCTACATGTAAATATCACTCAATTTAGAAAGCAAGCAAGAGACTCTACACTGATTGGTTCATAGTGTAGCCATATTATCCTGTTTGTAAAATGTTTGGTTAAATATAAATGTGATTTTACACATTGCTCAGATATTTTGCCTTTAAAAGGGCTATATTTCGGCAAATCCTAACATTAGTTCTACTTTTTGTACAATAAAACTAGATTAGTAGATAAAAGGGAAAAATAATTAGAAAAAATTATGCACTAATTGCTGAAACCTCATAATACTTGGGGATTCCCTGGTGGTCCAGTGATAAAGAACTTGCCTGCCAATACAACAGACCCGGGCCCAATCCCTGGGTCAGAAGACCTCCTTAAGAAGGAAATGGCAGCCCACTCCAGTATCATGGTTGGAAAATCCCATCATCAGGGAAGCCAGGCAGGTTACAGTCCATGGGGTCACAACAGACTTGGACATGACTTAGCAACTGAAAAACAACATAATACTTGTTTCCACTTTCTTACTTTCAAAGAACATTTTCTAACTATCTGACTCCTTATTAGAGCTTAAGTTTCAAGAGCATAAAGACCAAGTCTATTATCTGTTATATATAATATTCTTGGAAATTTGCACAGAATCTAAGACATAGAAAATAATCTTTCCTAATTGTTAAACAGATATTACCCTCCCTAATAGGATGGAACCCTCATGACCTCATCTAATTCTAATTACCTCCTGAAGTCCCTACCTCCTGAAACCATCACATTGGGAATGGATGGTAGGGTTTCAACATATGAATTTAGGGAAAATAGAAACTTTCATCACATGACAATCTGCCAAGTCATGTAGCAAGGACTAGTTTAAGTTTTCAAAACAAAGTAAAGAAAGAAAATCCCATTTTTCACAGAATAAAAACTACATATTTGGTTAGAAAAGTTAAGTTATACATCATTAGAGATAAAGGACAATAAATGCAATTCAAATGGACACTAAATTTGGCTTTACATGTTCCAACAGTGAAGGCAAAAGAGAAGTCTGTTAGGGCTTTCTAAAAACAAAATGCATACATATTCATCTCCAGACTTTTTACCATTTAACTCAAGCAAAGATATGTAAAATAAGAAACTTATTATGAGTGGCATAATGGAAACAAAAAGAGAGAAGATGGATTTTAATTAAAAATTAAAAACTTTCGTCTCCTGTGTAAGTTTCTCAAGGTTTCCCAAATGCAAAATCTGTCCTGTGTTCAATTATAAATGTTCAGTTCAGTTCAGTCACTCAGTTGTGTCTGACTCTTTGCAACCCCATGGACCAGAATATGACATTTCCTTATCCATCACCAACTCCCGGTGTTTACCCAAACTCATGCCCATTGAATCAGTGATACCATCCAACCATCTCATCCTCTGTCATCCCCTTTCCTCCTGCCTTCAATCTTTCTCAGCATCAGTGTATTTTCAAATGAGTCAGCTCTTTGCATCAGGTGGTCAAAGTATTGGAGTTTCAGCTTCAACATCAGTCCTTCAAATGAACACTCAGGACTTATTAGGATGACTGGCTGGACCTCCTTGCAGTCCAAGGGACTCTCAAGAGTCTTCTCCAACACCACAGTTCAAAAGCATCAATTCTTCAATGCTCAGCTTTTTTATAGTTCAACTCTGACATCCATACATGACCACTGGAAAAACCATAGCCTTGACTAGACAGACCTTTGTTGACAAAGTGATGTCTCTGCTTTTGAATATACTGTCTAGGTTAGTCATAACTTTCCTTCCAAGGAGTAAGCATCTTTTAATTTCATGGCTGCAGTCACCATCTGCAGTGATCCTGGAGCCCAAAAAAATAAAGTCAGTCACTGTTTCCACTGTTTCCCCATCTATTTGCTATCGCTTTCTGAATGTTGAGCTTGAAGCCAACTTTTTCACTCTCCTCTTCCACTTTCATCAAGAGGCTCTTTAGTTCTTCTTCACTTTCTGCCATAAGGGTGCTGTAATCTGCATATGCATATCTGAAGTTATTGATATTTCTCCCAGCAAGGTTTCCCAAATGCAAAGTCTACACTATGTTCAATCATTATAAATGTTACTAAGGTAAAACTTGGAAGATAAATCTTTTGCTTAAAATTTAAGGTCCCTGAAGTAGTATTTACTTGCACAAAAGAGTAAAATGAAGTGTACATGGTTTTCCATCACTTAAATGGCATTATACCTTTTTACCCTTGAGGGCTCAGAGAGACTACAAGTTTTAAAAACAATTTTTTTTTCAAAGTTCCTTTCTTGGAATGTGAAAGCTTGTTTGGGGTAAAGAAATCAATTCTCATTATCTTCTGGAAGAAAAATGTTCAATCTTTTCACTATAAAGTGTTCCTTAGAAGCAAGAAAAACAGATCCCAATTCTTCCACGTGTCTCAGTATGTGAGCCCATCTAATGAACCTAAGCACGTTGATCAAAACTGATAATTCAATATTTTATGGGCCAGATGCATACAGTAGAAATCAGCTGGAAGATATATAACAGGCAACTTCAAGGCATTTCAGTAGGTTCAACACTGTACATCTGACAGTACTTGCAAACCCTGATGAAGTTGATGTAAGGAAGAAAACCAGTTTGATGTCTGCTCTGTTTGTAAATGTCATAGCTTTAGAGGGTTCTTCAGTTATCTAGCTTAATCTCTCCATTTTACAGAAAACAACATTTTAGAAAAGTTAAAGATTTTAGCCTAAGTCTCACACTGGTAAACAGAACTAAACTCTCCCACTAATATCTTAAACCTAGCATCTCAACATTATTTGCTACTTCCAGGCTATTACTTAAAACTATTAAATGGTCTAAATAATGTCTTACAATATAAAGTTACATGGCTTTCTAAATTTTAAAGCATCATCTTGCAGTATAAAAATAATTCAGTGAAATTGAATGGAATCAGTTTGAAACTATATATTTGCATCATTTTGTTGGGAATGTTCTCTTTCCTCACTAGTACTCTGACCTTCTTTGACCAGATTTTCTTGTCTCATCAGTGAGAACATGCACCAATTTCACATGACTGAGTTTCATCACTGAAAACTGACACCTTGCTTTAGATTATTTTTTTTTCTCTATGTGACTCAAGATATTAACCTATATTCTAGTAAAGCTGAGTTGTCACTGCAGCCTTAATGCCAATATGCACATCATTACCTGAGGCATAGCAGAACAGAGGAAGCCAGTTCTAACAATGCCAACAGGAGTCTGTTGCTCTGAAAGGATTTCCTATTGTCATTCATGTATTATTGCAAACACACCTGTGATACTCAGGAAGCTCAGGCTTTTATTAAAAAACTGAAATAAGTAAGATGTCATCAGAAGCAACAATTAGTTTGAAAATATTTTCGCTAACTTTCAAGCTTCATATGTTTATCAAAATAAGGCTTGAAGAAAGTACTACAAAGTTGTGAAATAACACTGCTCATATCTGCCCCCAAAAGTCCAATTATCCATTAAAATCAGAAAATTTGATTGAGTTTAATCTTGTTATTTCAGCTGCTACTTATAAGCATCTTCTGCAACCCATTCATTGAACAACAATGTTTCTATAACAACAAAAATGCTCACTTGTGTAATCTTTTTCTTTGCTCTAATTCCATAATTATGATAGCTGACATTGTCATTTATTTGGCATTTTTATGAAACTAATGATTATTTTTGTTCTTATACTTACTTGTAAAGGTTACTGATAATTGAATCCCTTTGTGTTTTTATTTTTTGTAATCTAGATGCTATGTTTTGCACATATCCATCTTTGGAGTTTGACTGTCATTCACTTGTATTCAGAGTCCTTTCTTTAATCATGATGTTCTTTCATCAAATAAGGGCACAATGTGATTAGAATAAATTATGATATATTTAAATTCATTTGGCTAAATGTAGACTTAAGATAATCATTCCAGATTTAAAGGAACTGGTCCATATTTTCACCAGAAGATTATCAAAGATTAATGAGTACCTTTATTCATTTACTAAATAAACATTTATTGCCCACCTATTATTTGACAAGTACTGCATTCATCCATGACACTAAAAAAATAAATTAGATGGTGGCTGCCAGGGAATGTGGGAGGGAAGAATTGCTGGTTACTGTTTAATGGGTACAGAGTTTCAGCTGGAGAAGATTAAAAGTTCTGGAGATGATGATGGTGACAGTAGCAGAACAGTGTGAATACATTAACACCATATAACTAAGCAGTTAAAAACGGTTAAAAGGCTAAATTTTATGTTACATATATTTCAGCACAATAAAAGAAATAAATTAGAGGCATTTCTCAAGGAGCTTACAAACTGGCAGGAGCAACTTAGAAATAAACAGAGCATCACCAGTTATAATAGACTATGAAAAGCTCTATGGTAAAAGCATCTCTGCTGGGTGAACGCAGAAGAGGTGAATCTGGCTTCCCAGGTGGCACTAGTGGTAAAGAATCCACCTAGCAATGCAAAAGATATGGTTTTGAACCCTGAGTAGGGAAGATCTCCTGAAGAAGGGAACGGCAACCCACTCCTGTATTCTCGCCTGGAGAATTCCATGGACAGAGGAGCCTGCCGGGCTACAGTCCATGGGGTCACAAAAGAGTCGGACATGACTAAGCGACTTTCACTTTTTCTGGATCAAATAGGAGAGGGGCAGGTGTAAGGAAGGATGTTCCTGCACAGTATCTGGATGAAGGAGTAGCAATGAGCTCGGCATACATGGAATAGAAAAATTACAGGCAGAACTCTAACAGTACAAGTATCCTCATATAAGACAGTGGGCATGAGAGTCCCTCCTGTTGTCACAGGCTGGTTATGTCCAGAGCTCTTCTGAAGGCAATCCCTGGTTTCATGGAGTTTACTCCAACAGCTCCGCAGTCTCTCTCCTAGACCTTCAGCCTTGCCTAATTTACTGAGTAATTAACATTCAAACATGTTTTCACACGTGTGCTCAGTCACAGTCATGTCCGACTCTTTGAGATCCTTTGGAATATAGCCCGTCAGGCCCTTCTGTCCATGGCATTTTCGAGTTAAGAAAACTGGAGTGGGTTGCAATTTCCTTCTCCTGGGGATCTTCCCGACTCCAGGAATCCAAACGGTTTCTCCTGTGTCTCCTACATTGCAGGCAGGTTCTTTACCTGCTAAGCCATTGGGGAAAACTGTGTTCCCATATAACCGATTTTTAAAACACAAAAAACCAAAATGTTCCCTGACTTACATAGTCCTCCAGCAACCCCTCATCTAGTTCTATAAGAAAGTGTTTGTCCCAAGAGACAGGTATGGGGTGAAAGGGGGAAGCCCCACTTGAGATTTGAACTAATTAACATTCTTTAATATAGTTTTCAGAAGGTCTGAAGGAGGTTTAGATATTTATCAAGATAAATACATTTGAATTCTTATTTGTCTAATCACATTACATATCCACATCATTGTAAGGTCTCCAAAAGTAAAGAGGGTTGAATATTAAACTATGAATTCCAAAAAGGAAGAGGAAAATGAGGTCAGTCCCATGCGGGTTAAAAAAGAATAAGAATTAGACTGAAGAAGGAATTCTGAAAAGAACATGGTTATTACCAATCAGGTGTGTTCTCTGCCCAGGTCTTGTCCTAAGGACTCATTCCTGAATTATCAGTAATGGAAATTAGAGCAAAATGGAGTGGGGAGGTGGCGAATGAGCTGTTTGCCACAATCTCTGTAGTAAAAGCGATACCCTCAATATTAGCCATGAGCAGCATAAGTGGAGATCCTGGCCGTCAGCCACAGTAGTGTAACTTGTGCCATTATGAGACTTTGAGCAGCATTTGGTAGAAGCCTCTTCATGCCAAGGCTCACATCACAAAGACCACTGGTTCAAACGTCATTGGCTTAATCATCATGCATTAGCAACCTTAGAGCATATTGGCAGGCATCAGTACCAGAACAGGTGGCACTTCACAGCTATTAGTAGCAGGCTCCTGCTCTGGATACCACCAAGACAGGACACGTCACCTAGTGAGCCAATGGTGAAGAGAAACAAAGGCCGATGTCACGGTACTGTGAAGTTCAGAGGTCAGTGGAGCACACACTGGCCACTCTGTATAATTCTCAAACATTCGAGTGGAATTTTAGGAAAGATAATTCCTCTATAAATCAGGTGGCTATAAGAAGCAAGAGAATGATTATTTTGTGGTTGATCCTATTACTCTATTTTTTAACCCTGACTAATTTGATTAAATATATCATAGATGAAATATATTTGAGGACTAAATATATTTGAGGGCACTGTGAGAGTGTCTCAAAGTTAAAAATAAATATAGCTTGCATAATTAAGTTATGGCTCAAGAAAACTATGAAGAATGCCTTATAATAATCACCTAAATTTAAAGACTAATTATGGAGAAGGCAATGGGACCCCACTCCAGTACTCTTGCCTGGAAAATTCCATGGACAGAGGAGCCTGGTAGGCTCCAGTCCACGGGGTTGCTGAGAGTCGGGCATGACTGAGTGACTTCAATTTCACTTTTCACTTTTCACTTTCCACTTTCATGCATTGGAGAAGGAAATGGCAACGCACTCCAGTATTCTTGCCTAGAGAATCCCAGGGACAGAGGAGCCTAGTGGGCTGCTGTCTATGGGGGTCGCAGAGTCGGACACGACTGAAGTGACTTAGCAGCAGCAGCATGGTTAAACATTAACACTGCTTTAAAATGTAACATATGCCTTATTAAAAATTAAATTTTTTAAAGTCTAGTCTTCTTGTAAGATCAACCGTTATTCATATTATTTTTTAACAAGGTTCACTAAGCTCCTAAGTATTGTAACTATTTTTCATTAATGTTGAGGCTGGAAACAACTGAACATTTGTACAGCAATATGAAACTGCATGAAAAGCCACTCATTCTTTTCTTTATATCAATCACTTTATCTCATATAACATTTTAATATCAGTGCCCTGAAGCATTTTAAATATTCATGCAAACATGTTAAGATGCCTTCAATTTTTAAGATAAGTAGATTAGTTATGTAACCTAAAATAAATTTTCCAATTTTACAAAGAAAAACAAATCACAGAACAAATAATAATCTCTCCTTCATAACATTTTCCAGATTTATAGCACAGGACCACCTTTCACTATTTCTATAAGACTAATGTAATAACATAATGCTCTATGCTTATACACTCCTTTTCTAATAATTAGCAACACATTTATCTTTCTGACAGCCTTGTGTAGGGAAATATCATTACTTCTAATTCATATTGCAGAAACTGAACCAGACAGTCCATGAAAAATTTACCTAACATCAGAGTTTATCTATAGCTAACTTAAATTAAAAAAACAAAAGAAATAAAGAGATAGGGAGCAAATTAATCAGTGTTCTTTATCATTAAAAGTAGACATGAGTTGTTTTACCACTGAAAATAGAAGAGACAAGAGAGGTTTGTAGAGCAGATTAAAATACACTTTGCACTGAAGCTCACATTTTACCACAGGCTTAGCTAGAAGAGGCTATGCTACAGTAACAAAGAAATACTGAAATCTTGGTGGTCTAACACAACAAACTTTATTTTTCTTTTGTTACCAGTGAAATGTAAGATGTTCCTTTCAATGGCTCTCCTTCAAGTTACTATTCAGGAAGCTGGGCCCCTACCATGAGATAGCTAAACCATTTAAAACACACAGTGTCTCAGGTCATGGCAGAGGAAGCTCAGGAATATCACTAGGGGGTATTTTAAGTACAAGTCCTGAAAACTGATTTAAATAAAGTCTGACCATATCCCACTGTCCAAAAGTTAATCCATGTTCCCAGTCTAAGAATACTGAAAAATATAGTCTGTGTGCCCAGAAAGAAGAGTACTAAACAGGATCTAGTAAGAATCATATTACCTCTGTCACAGGCTAGCCTGTGGTTAAGCAAAAAGTTGCTAGAACACATTTTAAAAAGCATAGGCAAAGTTTCAGGAGAATCTATGTTTGATTCTACTTCTGAGAATAGTTCTTGATTTTACCTTGGGCAACCTTACAGGACTTCATGGATCAAACTATGGTGATATTATATATGATAATAATAATAGCTATTTACTGAGTGTTTGCCACCTGCATACACTGTGCTACATTCTTTAAATCCTTATCTCACGATTTTCTCCTAAGCCCAACTTCTAACATTATATGATGCTAAGGATTAAAAACCCTCACGTGAGGGAATCCCCTAATGGTCCCTGCACTTGGTTAGGACTCTGCACTTGGACTGCAGGCAGCACGGATTCAATCCCTGGTCAGGGAACCAAGGTCTTGCAAGCTGTACACTGCCTCCACACACACACATACACACAAATCCTCACAGGAGACTACAGGAAGGAATAAAATAAATTAGTGTTAAGTAGTGTTTAGAAGTACAAAGAAACAGAAAAGTGGCACTTGCTCTGTCTCAGCAATGATCCAGTGAAGAATGCTGAAGACTGGAACTCAGTAAAAGAAAAAAAAAAAAAAAGAAGAATAAAAAAGGAATAAAAATAGGTTGGTGAAGGTCTCTTGTTGATGATCACAATGTTTTCCTTTTTATTTCTGTAAATCATTACTCCCTCCACCTCTTCTTTCTTCAATGAGAACTCTGTTGAGCACCTACAATAAGTAAGCCTTAGATGCTGTCAGCATAGAACCAAGAGAAAATTCAAAATGCTATTCAAGGTTCCTGATTTCCTTATGGTGTATTGATTATATTAGAGTTCTCCAGAGAAACAGAACCAATAGGATATAAAGACATATAAAAGGAAATTTACTATCAAAATTCAATTACAGAGACCAAGAATTCCCACAATCTGCCATCTGCAAGCTGGAGAGCCAGGAAAACAGTGTTATAATTCAGTCAGAGTCTGAAGGCTTATGAAACCAGAGGAACCAATGATAGAGTTCCCAGGCCAAGTTCAAAGGTCTAAAAGCCAGGGTACTTAATGTCTATGGGCAAAAGAAGATGGGTGTTTCAGCTGCACCAAAGTGAGTAAATTCACTGCTCCTCCTTCCTTTTTCACTATTCAGGACCCCAGGGGATTAGATGATGCCCAACTACATTGATACAATCTTTATTCAGTCTATGGATTCAAATCCTAATCTTTCCCAGAAACATGCTCACAGACACATCCAGAAATACCGGTTTACCAGCTATCTGGGCATCCCTTGGCCCAGTCACATTGACATAAAATTACCCCTCACATAAACTGAGGAAATAAAATGCAGAATTTATTTTGAGCAAGAAAAAACTGAATTCCTTAGAGATTCACTATGTCTTTACAGATTCACTTTAAACACAATAACATCATATTTACAAAAATGCCTTGCAACACCCTTTACTGAGACTTGTAAAATGAACAGATTTTTGTTTCAAAACTACCCATAAATCAAAACCTCTTGTATTAAGGAATTGCACTTTCAAAAATTATGCTATTTCTAGCTCTAAAACACATTTATTGACAGCATGGAAATAGTACATTAGGCTATTGCACAGTGTACACTGGTATATGCAGTCATTGTTAGTCACCAAGTTGTGTCCCACTCTTTGCGACCCCATGGACTGCTGCATGCCAGCCTCCTCTGTTCATTAGATTCTCCAGGCAAGAATACTGGAGTGGGTAGCCATTTCCTTCCACAGGGGATCTTTCTGACCCAGGGGTCAAACCCCTGTCTCCTGCATTGTGGCAGACTCTACCAGTGAGCCACCTGGTAAGCCCAAATTAGTATACAGTTTTCTCTTAACAAAATTTTTCCTCAGCAATGTCACGATGGAAGTAGATCCCTGGCAGATGAGGGCTATCTAGGAATTCTTAGCCTTGGAGTTTACTGCTTTATTGAAGAATAAAAATGCAATGTTTACATTTTTGGAAAACCAGATCAAGATAGCAGAGTAGGGAGAGCCTGAGCTTACTTCCTCCCACAGACACACCAAACTACAACACATAGAACAACTATCCCAGATAATGATCTGAAGACTAGCTGCACAGATTTTCTAATACTAAGAATACAATTAAAAGGCCACAGCAGGATGAGTAAGAAGGAGACACAATCTAGTCAGAACTCACACCAAGGGTGTGGCAGCCGCAAAGCATGAAATATATCACAATCATGAAGGATCTCATTGAGAAGCAAGGGGTCCCAGCTACGCGTTCAGCTCCCCAGCCAAGGGGACCTTTGTGCTAGAACTTGGAGCAGGCGTGTTTGTATGTGACCCTTCAAGAGTAAGGTCTTGGTTTCCCACAGCACTCCAGTTCTCCTGGTCATTGATTTCCAAAGCCAGATATCACTGGGAAGATGACCACCCCCCCCCATGATATCTGGCTTTGGAAATCAATGACCAGGAGAATTGGAGGGCTGTGGGAAACCAAGACACTACTCTTGAGGGGTCACATACAAACACACCTGCTCCAAGTTCTAGCACAAAGGCAGCAGCTTGAAAAGGACCTTGGTCATATGAAAAGATTCGCTGACTAATTTTAAAGCATGTGCTGGAGAAGCAGAGATTGAGTGGAACTTTCTCTGGAGTCAAAGGCACTGGCAGGTGCCATTTTTTTCCACAACTGATATGAAATTACATTAAGAAAAAAAAATTTATACAATAGACTATAAAATTTCTAATTCCTCACATACCAGTCATTTCCCCCAAATGAAGAAATTATCAAAATTCAATTTGGGATTTCAAAACAAAACTCAATGGTAGGTTGAGAAGTTACAAGGCAGGTGCCATTTTTAACTCTGTTACCTAACTTACTTGGCACTGGCTGTTGCTATTTCTGTCACTCTCCGTCAACACAGCTAACATAATGGTGCAGCTTGCCCTTGTGTTCCGTTGAGTATCAGCCCCACCCAACTTACCTACACTGGAACTCCTTCAAAGTGTCTCCCAGGCCATCTCACCAGACAGGCAGCCCTGGCCAGCACTGGTGCCCTTCCAGTGGGTTAGCCTAACACACTAAAGCACCGAAAACAGTTGCTGCTGGGCCTCACAGCCAGCTGACCTAGGAGCCAACCCTGCCCACCCGCACATCCACAACAATCACAGCCCAGCCACAACAGGAGGGCTCATGCAGTCCACACAGGGGAAACCCCTGGAGCACCAGGCTCTGGGCAACAGGGGGATTGCACCACTGGGCCCCACAGGATATCTGCTATATCACTCTTTCAAGACTGAGAGACAGAGCTGATCTACCTTGTACACTAGGAAACATACTGAAATGCAGGCAAAATGAGGAGATAAAGGAACATGTTCCTAACTTAAAAAAAAAATAAGGCAGAGCTTCAGGAAAACAAAAAAAACAACATGGGAACAAATTGCCAGATAGCCACTGAACTCAGGAAAAGAATAGGTGAAGTCAGTGAGAATTTAGACAAAGAGATAGAAAATGTTTTTTTAATCAGGACTGAAGAATACATAACTGAAATAAAAAATACACTGAAAGTGAAGAATCAGTAGCAGATTAGAGGATACAGAAGAACAGATCAACAATCCAGAAGACATGATGCTGAAAATTACTCAACTGAAATAGTAGAAGAAAAATATTTAAGTGAGGAGAATTTGAGAGAAATCTTAGACAACACTAAAGGCACAGACGTTTGCATTATTGGGGTCCCAAAATTAGAAGGAAAGAAAAAAGAGAAAATATATTTGAAGAAATAACAACTGAACACTTCCCTAATGTGGCAAAGAAAACAGATATACAAGCGCCTAATACCAAACAAAATGAATCCAAAGAGATCCACACCAAAACACATTATAATTTAAA
The DNA here is from genome assembly GCA_917880005.1 of Nanger dama. Taxonomy (NCBI): domain Eukaryota; kingdom Metazoa; phylum Chordata; class Mammalia; order Artiodactyla; family Bovidae; genus Nanger; species Nanger dama. The sequence continues at coordinate 5,172,585 of CAKJTW010000043.1, read as the reverse complement.
GTCCAAAAGTAAAAGTGAGACTCTTAAAAGCACCAAGAGAAAAACAACTGGTTATGTATAAGGAAATCCCTTAAAATTATCAGCTGATTTGCAGCAGAAACATTACATACCAGAGGAACTAACATGACATATTCAAGGTACTGAAAGGAAAAGCTCACAATCAAAAATATTCTACTCAACAAGGCTATCATTCAGAACTGAAAGAGGGATAAAGAGTTTACTAGACAAGCAAAGGCTAAAGGAATTCATCACCACTATCTTTACAGGAAATGTTAGAGATACTTCTTTAAATGAAAAAGAAAAGGCCATAATTAGAAATAATAAAACATGAAGAACGAAATAGCAAATAAATGATCTGTAAAGGAAGGTTAAAAGGCAAGAGTAGTCAAATGATCTATAAATACTAAAATGATAAAGAGATGTAAAATATGACATCAAAATATAAAATGGGGCCAGAAAACTATGAGAGGTCATCAATGGATTAGGTAATGTATCAGGGTACAAAATTAATAGACAGAAATCAGCTGCATTTCCATACACTGACAATGAAAGATCAGAAAGAGAAATTAACAAAACAGTACCATTTGCCATTACAAGAAGAAGAATAAAATATTTGAGCCACACATCTTGGAATGTGAAGTCAAGTGGGCCTTAGAAAGCATCACTACGAACAAAGCTAGTGGAGGTGATGGAATTCCAGTTGAGCTATTTCAAATCCTGAAAGAGGATGCTGTGAAAGTGCTGCATTCAACATGTTAGCAAATTTGGACAACTCAGCAGTGGCCACAGGACTGGAAAAGGTCAGTTATCATTCTAATCCCAAAGAAAGGCAATGCCAAAGAATGCTCAAACTACCGCACAATTGCACTCATCTCAGATGCTAGTAAAGGAATGCTCAAAATTCTCCAAGCCAGGCTTCAGCAATACGTGAACCGTGAACTCCCTGATGTTCAAGCTGGTTTTAGGAAAGGCAGAGGAACCAGAGGTCAAATTGCCAACATCTGCTGGATCATGGAAAAAGCAAGAGAGTTCCAGAAAAACATCTATTTCTGCTTTATTGACTAAGCCAAAGCCTTTGACTATGTGGATCACAATAAACTGTGGAAAATTCTGAAAAAGATGGGAATACCAGACCACCTAACCTGCCTCTTGAGAAATCTGTATGCAGGTCAGGAAGCAACAGTTAGAACTAGACATGGAACAACAGACTGATTCCAAATAGGAAAAGGAGTATGTCAAGGCTATATATTGTCACCCTGCTTATTGAACTTATATGCAGAGTACATCATGAGAAAGGCTGGACTGGAAGAAACACAAGCTGGAATCAAGATTGCCAGGAGAAATATCAATAACCTTAGATATGCAGATGACACCACCCTTATGACAGAAAGTGAAGAGGAGCTAAAAAGCCTCTTGATGAAACTGAAAGAGGAGAGCGAAAAAGTTGGCTTAAAGCTCAACATTCAGAAAACAAAGATCATGGCATCCAGTCCCCTCACTCCATGGGAAATAGATGGGGAAACAGTGGAAACAGTGTCAGACTTTATTTTGGGGGCTCCAAAATCACTGCAGATGTTGCTGCAGCCATGAAATTAGAATGAGCTTACTCCTTGGAAGAAAAGCTATGACCAATCTAGATAGTATATTCAAAAGCAGAGACATTACTTTGCCAACTAAGGTTCGTCTAGTCAAGGCTATGGTTTTTCCTGTGGTCATGTATGGACATGAGAGTTGGACTGTGAAGAAGGCTGAGCACCAAAGAACTGATGCTTTTGAACTGTGGTGTTGGAGGACTCTTGAGAGTCCCTTGGACTGCAAGGAGATCCAATCAGTCCATTCTGAAGGAGATCAGCCCTGGGATTTCTTTGGAAGGAATGATGCTAAAGCTGAAACTCCAGTATTTTGGCCACCTCATGCAAAAAGTTGGAAAATATTGGAAAAGATTCTGATGCTGGGAGAGGTTGTGGGCAGGAGGAGAAGGGGATGACAGAGGATGAGATGGCTGGATGGCATCACGAATTCAATGGACGTGAGTCTGAGTGTATACTGCATAAGCTGCATATGTGTTCTGGAGATTAATCCTTTGTCAGTTGCTTCATTTGCAGTTATTTTGCCTCCTTTGGTAGGTTGCAGTTCAGTTCAGTCGTTCAGTCGTGTCCGACTCTTTGCCACCTCATGAATCGCAGCACCCCAGGCTTCCCTGTCCATCACCATCTCCTGGAGTATACCCTGAGAAAACCGTAATTCAAAAAGACACATTTACCCCAGTGTTCACTGCAGCACTATTTTCAATATCCAGGACATGGAAGCAACCCAGATTTTCATCAAGAGATGAATGGGAAAAGAAGTTGTAATATATATGTACATACACTGGAGTATTACTCAGCCACAAAAAGGGATGAATCTGAGTCAGCTGAACTGAGGTAGATGAGCCTAGAGCCTGTTACACAGAATGAAGTAAATCACAAAAAGAAAAATAAATATCATATATTAATGCATATATTTGGAATCTAGAAAAATGTTACTGATGAATACAGAAGGTAAAGGGGATGAATTGAGTAAGTAGAACTGAAATGTGTAAAACCGCTAATGGGAAGCTATTGTATAACACAGGGAACTCACCTCCATGCTTTGTGACAACCTGGAGGAGTGGGATGGCAGGGGATGGAGGCTCAATTGGGAGAGGATATATGTATACTTAGAGCTGATTCACATTGTTGTATAGCAGAAACCAAACAATACTGTAAAGCAATTATCTTCCAAATAAAAATAAATTTTAAAAATAAAAATAAATACCAAAGGCATTTTCACAAAACTACAACAAATAATTCTAAAATTTGTACAGAAACAGAAAAAACACTGAATTGTCAAAGAAATCTTAAGAAAGAGGAACAAAACTGGAGGAATCATGAGCCCAGATTTTCAGCTATACTACAAAGAAGCTACAGTAATTAAAACAGTAAAGTACTGGTAAAAAAAAAAAAAAATACACAGAACAATGAAACAGAATACAGAGTCAGAAATAAACTCATGCTTGTATGGTCAATTAATTTACAACCATGGAGCCAAACATAAACAAGTGGGGCTTCCTCAAACTGAATGTGCTTCTGCACAGTGAAGGAAACCATCAACAAAATGAAAAGGCAATGTATTTAATGAGAGAAGATACTTGTAAACAATACATCTGATAAGAGGTTAGCATCCAAAATACACAAAGAAATCATACATCCCAAAATCGGAAATAAAAAATCCTTATTTAAAAAATGGGCAGAAGATTCTGTTTAGATATTTTCCCAAAGAAAACATAAATGGCCAACAGGGACATAAAAAGATGTTCAATATCACTAATTATCAGGAAAATACTACCTCATAGTTGTCAGAATGGCTGTTATCAAAAAGACAAGAAATAACGTGTTGATGGGGATGTGGAGAAAAGGAAACCCTCATGTACTATTGGAGGGGATGTAAACTGGTTAGTCACTATATAAAACAACATGGAGGTTTCTCAAAAAGATATATAAATGCATACATATAATAAATATAAATATTGTAACACTACATAGTACACCTGAAACTAGTCTACTGTATGTCAACTATATTTAAATAATTTTTAATTAATAAGCATTCAAACTATTATGTTTAAAATAAGCTAGTAAAGATGTATTATACAACACAAGGAATACAAAATATTTTATAACTGTAAATGAAGTATAACTTCTAAAATCGTGAATCACTATATTTCACATCTGTAGTTTATATATCATACACCAACTAACTTCAGTAAAAAATGATTACTTTGTTAAAATTTAAAAAATAAGATAATAAATGCATACACACTCACATTTTTCCTTCTCAGATTGTTAAAGACCAGTGATAAAGCTGATTTTATTTCTGGAAGAAAAAAAAAGGTATCTTACAATGCTTTTCTAAATGGACACTTTAAATAGGCTCCACCAATAGCATTTTAAGATACATAATGAAATAATTTTGTTTTTTATGCCAGTAGTCAAGCAATAATAATTACATCAAAGCCTTTCTCTGACCTTAAATTTCCAATAAACTTCACCCAACTCATAGACTTTTTGATGTGTCAAAATGATTACCATCACTTCTGATATACACTAGACTTAAATCTCAGTAAAACTGTGTTCTTATTAACTATAATCAGATCACTCAAACATTCATCAGCATTCATCTGCTACTATCTTCAATGTATCTACATTATTGTCTCTCTCTTCAATGAGAAGCAAATATTACTTTGTTACATAGAAATATGGGCTTCCCTGATAGCTCAGCTGGTAAAGAATGCAGGAGACCCCAGTTCAATTCCTTGGTCAGGAAGAAACCCTGGAGAAGGGATAGGCTACTGACTACAGTATCTTTGGGCTTCCCTGGTGGCTCAGATGATAAAAAATCCACCTGCAATGTGGGAGACTTGGGTTTGATCCCGGGTTGGGAAGATATCCAGAGAAGGGAATGGCTACCCACTGGAGAATTTCACGGATTCAAGGAGTTAGTCACAAAGGTACACAGAAAATACCTTTCCACTTGGTAAGTGCCTGCACGAAAACATTTCTCATTAAAATCAGTAACTATGTGGGCTCAGAAATTTTGCTTTCTTAAAGATACTATGAAATCCAAAATATACACAGTTCTGAATTTCTATAAACTTTATGCACTATAATTTTAAACTAAGCTATGAAAATATTTCTAGACATATTCCATTAAAAATTCAATCTCTGGACTCAAATGTTTCTTAAAATTTTTAAACAATTATTTTCTGAGTCACTTCATACTTTGAAAAATACACATATATTTATAATACATAGTTATATAATATAAAAATATACATATATTTATAACATAGTTATATAATATAAAAATATACATATATTTATAACATATTTTTAAAACTTTTGTGTTGATAAAGCCTTTTATTCTGAACTAAATGGTTCAATGTAGTTCTCACCCAGTGGTTCTCAACCCAAAGTGCACAGCATGGATGATCCTCAAGGCTATTATGCTCTTAATAAGAGAAATAAAAGTCAGACAGAGACACACAAATTACTGCATGGTATCACTTATATGCATTCACAGAAACAAGACAGTAAGATGGTCTTTGCCAGGGGGTGGAGGTTGGGAGAAATAAGGACAGGTTGGTAAACTGATAGTTTATAAGTTGTCAGTTATTAAGATGAGTAAGTTCTGAGGAGCTGATAATAACATGGTGACTATAGTTGATAATACTGTTATTGTATAACTGAAATTTGCTAAGAGAGATCTTTAGCATTCTCACCAAAAAACAAAGAAACAAACAAAAATTACATGAGGTGATGGATGTATTACTTTGTGCAAATCCTTTCAGAGTGTATACATATGTCAAATCATCACATTATACACACTGTATCCCAATTTTATTTGTCAATTATACCTCAGTAAAGGTGAATAAAGCCTTTTCTGTTTTTTGCCAAGGATATTGTAAATATTCTGATACTCAGACCACTCAGGACTAAATAAATCAGAATTTCTTTGGATAGGACCAAGGTGTCAGCAATTTTAAAACTCCCCAGAAGATTGTCCCAACAAAGTTGAGAACCACTGTTTGAACAGATGATCATATTATGGTAATATGCTTGTTCAGTTTAGTTCAGCTCAGTCGCTCAGTCATGTCTGACTCTTTCTGACCCCATGAATCGCAGCACGCCAGGCCTTCAGTCCATCACGAACTCCCAGAGTTTAGCCAGACTCACGTCCATTGAGTCGGTGATGCCATCCAGCCATCTCAATCTCTGTTGTTCCCTTCTCTTCCTGCCCCCAATCCCTCCCAGCATCAGAGTCTTTTCCAGTGAGTCAACTCTTCGCATGAGGTGGCCAAAGTACTGGAGTTTCAGCTTTAGCATCATTCCTTCCAAAGAACACCCAGAGCTGATCTCCTTTAGAATGGACTGGTTCGATCTCCTTGCAGTCCAAGAGACTCTCAAGAGTCTTCTCCAACACCGCAGTTCAAAAGCATCAATTCTTCGGTGCTCAGCTTTCTTTATAGTCCAACTCTCACATCCATACATGACCACAGGAAAAACCATAGCCTAGAGTAGACGGACCTTTGTTGGTAAAGTAATGTCTCTGCTTTTTAACATGCTGTCTAGGTTGGTCATAACACTTCTTCCAAGGAGTAAGTGTCTTTTCATTTCATGGTTGCAATCACCATCTCTAGTGATTTTGGAGCCCCCCCAAAATAAAGTCTGACACTGTTTCCACTGTTTCCCCATCTAGCTGCCATGAAGTGATGGGACCAGATGCCATGATCTTAGTTTTCTGAATGAAAGGAGAAAATGAAAGATATAAGCATCTGAATGCAGAGTTCAAAAGAATAGCACGGAGAGATAAGAAAGACTTACTCAGCGATCAATGTAAAGAAATAGAGGAAAACAACAGAATGGGAAAGCCTAGAGATCTCTTCAAGAAAATCAGAGATACCAAGGGAATAGTTCATGCAAAGATTGGTTCGATAAAGGACAGAAATGGTATGGACCTAACAGAAGCAAAAGATACTAAGAAGTGGCAAGAATACACAGAAGAACTGTACAAAAAGATCTTCATGACCCAGGTAATCACGATGATGTGATCACTCACCTAGAGCCAGACATCTTGGAATGTGATGTCAAGTGGGTCTTAGGAAGCATCACTACGAACAAAGCTAGTGGAGGTGATGGAATTCCAGTTGAGCCATTTCAAATCCTAAAGATGATGCTTTGAAAGTGCTGCACTCAACATGCCAGCAAATCTGGACATCTTAGCAGTGGCCACAGGACTGGAAAAGGTCAGTTTTCATTATCATCCCAAAGAAAGGCAATACCAAAGAATGCTTGAACTACCACATAACATGCTTGTTACTTAATATGAATTTTTGAGAAAAATATATATTTAATTACTGTGAGCCTGCTGCTGCTGCTGCTGCTAAATCGCTTCAGTCATGTCCGACTCTGTGCAACCACATAGACGACAGCCAACCAGGCTCCACTGTCTCTGGGATCCTCCAGGCAAGAACACTGGAGTGGGTTGCCATTTCCTTCTCCAACGCATGAAAGTGAAAAATGAAAGTGAAAGTGAAGTCACTCATTCATGTCCGACTCTTCAGGACCCCATGGACTGGCGCCTACCAGGCTCCTTCGTCCATGGGATTTTCCCAGACAAGAGTACTGGAGTGGGTTGCCATTGCCTTCTCCAACTGTGAGCCTAATCTTCAGCAATTTTCCATCACTGACTGTATCTTATCTGTGAACTGTTTATAGCAGACTTGTGTTTCTGATCCTACCCCATTTTGAATATGCTCAAAATCTTTCTGATTTCCTTTCACTAAACAACTGTATGTATTTAATTAGACTACAAGGCTAAAATCAGCAGAAATGTTAGACTTTTACTGGTTCATTTGCATCTCAGGGTACCAAGTGGGGCAACTATCAGATTTCCGAAAGTCTTTTTCCATTCCCTCTCTTGGAATCCTGTTGGAGCTGTGTGAGAGCCCTGACAATTTGCTTCTGCACTAAGGAGGGTAAAGTGCCTGAATGGTACATTCCATCACAATCACTTGCAACTTAACAACATGTTTACGAGGGTGTGTGTGTGTGTGTGTGTGTGTGTGTGTGTGTGTGGCGCGCCAGAATGTCCCTAATGTTCAGGCTCACTTATCCCAGGGCTTAAATTGGCTCTCTAGTGCTATTTTTAATCTGTACAGACCCAATTACATACAACAGGCAAAAGCTTCAAAGAAATGCACGTTATAAACATGACAGAGGATGCAGTTTCTGTCAAGAATACCATTGTTAACTATGATTGAAAAGACATGGAGCTTTCTAAATAGAGATAATATATTTTTATAATATACTGAACTTTGGAGGAAAAAAATATGCGAAAGGTAAATTTTGAGTCCTTCTAGAATCCCCTGGGACCTTCTCAATAAGAGGACACTTACAAATAATGATATGTTGTAGTAAGTTCACTTTACAGATTAATAAGCAAAGGGTGCAAGGGTTACAACAGGCCACTGAAAATTATCTGCAGGTATTCCTGATGCAAGAATCGAGCATGTCCTTCTGCTTCATCTAATGTACTCAGAGTCAATGTTCTCTACCTAAAAATAGTTTGAGAAGTGAGAGAATACTGATTCATCTCCTCACCAAAGACCCAAGAGTGCTAAATGCCTAGCTGTGCACTAAAGAACAAAAAGCCAGTGAATTACATAGGAGTAATACATTTTGTTTTTCCGACCCAAAAGCAGCCCTCCCTGTTCGAGTCTTTGGAGGGCATTCAAGCAGTTAAAAATTCTGGCAGTTAACAACTTATGTGACATGGGTTTAGAACAATCAAATTAGACACCAAGAGCTCTTTCCTGCAGGCCCTCAGCCATGCCAAGGCCTAACTCTCTATAGATAAAGAGGCAATTTTAAGAGTCTTAGGACTCACGGAGAGACTTTGTGGCAAGGATATATACATAGGGCTTGGGTCAGCAGATACATACACAATTTAGTAAAGAGGTATTTCAATATAACAACCGTTCTAACTAAATAAATGTTATTCTTGCTCCTAATACATGAGATTCTACAATTCTAACACTTACCTTATTGAATAGGGATTTGGATTTCTGCCTAACAGTTTTTGTCCTGGTTATTACATATTTTTCCCTATCCTTTATTAAAGTAAAACATTGTGCTGAAAATTAATAGAGAAGAGATATAGAAAGAGATGGATGAGAGAAGAAGGGAAAGAAGGAGGTTTAATCAGAGGAGAGAGGCTGGTGTATCTAGACCATAATTCCAATTACACAAACAATTCCCCCCCTCTCAATTTCTAATGTTCCAAGCTTGCAAAGAACTTGCAGTCACAAGTTTCTGCCACTCACAATCAGTGCCTCCATTTATCAATTTTACCTTGCACAGTGGTCTGCAGAATACAAATGCAAAGATACAGGCATAATGATTATCTGCGCACAGCCTCCCTTAGATAGTAAAACCGTTGGCTGGAGCAGGTGCTGAGATGCAATAAAACTCATGTTAAGTAGCATTCCTATTCTGTAGTCTATCAGATGTGCTAACTAAGCTATCTCTTGGTGGCATGTGGAAAACCAACAGTCAATTCTATTTGGCTATTCAATGAGCAGAAAAGGAAATGTGTTTCTGTCACAAGCAAAACCTTATCCTAAGTCAATTCTGCTGGGTGCCATGAGGTTAACTCAACTTCCCAGCATTCACTGATTGAGTTGTGAGAAGTCTAAGAGTCCCACAGCTATCTGATCGTGAGTTCTGAATCTTTTATGCCATTAACCTTTATTCAATCCAATTGCAAAATGCTCCTTTTTATTTGGTCTCAGACTGAATTTAATAGCTGTTGCCAGACTGACAGTCTGAAGACTAAACCATGCATCTCAAGCCAGTGATATTCAGAGCAGCATTCAGATAGAGAATGGCTAAGATGACATCATTACAGAGGCGACAGGGAGCTCCTCATGTCCCTTAAACTACTACTTCCTAAGCTAGGGATCCACTCCAATGAGATGTCATACTTTTTAGCTTAAAGTCTCATCCTCTTTAAAAATGTTTACGCTGTTCAAATGAGTGACTCTAAACTTTATCAGTCATTTAAGCTATAATGAAATTGAGTTTATCAGATCTTTTCCTGAAAGAAACTTCTGTGAGTAAAGAGATAAGAAGTACATGAATATGCTTATGACTTGAAAGACAAATATGCCTGAGAGAGAAGAAGATGATGAATGAATGGATGAGCAAAAAAAATACTGCTGTATAATTCACATTTTTGCCTAAATGGCCTTGTGCCTAGCTTGGATTAAAGGAGACTATCCCTTTCCCCACAAGCTAAATCAACTTCTGTAATCCTTTTTCCCAAAGAGACTCATTAGGCAGGACACTACTTCATACTGTGACAAAAGAGGCTAGTGGCTTTTTACATACACTCTTCCCTTCCTCCCTAGTAAACTGTAGAGGTCTTAGCTGGACACACTGCTCTGCAGAATTTAAAAAAAAAAAAAAAAAAATCCAGAATCTCTTACAGGTATGTATAGCACATGCCTAAATCTGGCCATTAAAATGTAGATATTTGGGATTTCCAAGAAGATTGTTTAAAGGAAGTTGACTCACTTGGGTCAACTCCTTTGTGGTTTCCTACTTCCTTCTGTTACCAGCCTGGCGAGGTTTTAGTGATCAGCTTACACTGCACAATCTGTCATTCATGTCATCTTTTGCATACTCTTAACTCTTTGATCCCTTTCTCATATAATTTTACTGTCTTACCACCTTGAGAAACCCAAGTTTGTGCCTGGATCCACATAAATAAATTGGAGCATAGAAAAGACACAAAACTATAATGAATGTTTTCATCTTAAATTCATGATTATCAACTCTATTTTAGTTTTTTTCTTAAGTGGATAAAATAAACATAACATAAAATTTACCATTTTAACCATTTTTGAAAGTACAGTTCAATGGCATTAAGTAAATTCACACTTAAAGGGGGCTTCCTACATGGCGCTAGTGGGAAAGAACCCATCTGCCAATGCAGAAGACATAAGAGATGTGGGTTTGATCCCTGGATTGGGAAGATCCCCTGGAGGAGGAAATGGCAACCCACCCCAGTATTCTTGCCTGGAGAATCCTATGGAAAGAGGAGGGGGCGTGGCAGGCTACTGTCCATTGAGTCACAGAGAGTAAGACACGATTGAAGCGACTTAGCACTCAAGCACACTGTTGTATAACCATCATCAGTCCTATCCACCCCCAGAACTTGTTTCAACTTGCAAAACTGAAAGTCTCTACCCATTAAACAGTAATTCCTCTTTCCACTCACCCCTAGCCCAAGGTAAGCATTACCATACTTTCTGTCTTTATAGTTAACATGAGGATTATATTCAACATCCTAAAGTTATAGCATTCTAATTTGAGTTTTTACCATCTTAAATTCAATAATATACAAAAACACTGCTCCAATACACCTCTCTCCCTATCCCCTTTCTGTCACTGATGACACAAACTACATCTTTACACACTGTCTGTGCTCAAAAATGTAAGCTAATAATTAGTTTTTATTCATTACTTTCTCAAATAACATAGAAAACAAAAAGTATTCAAATCACATTACAGTGATACTATATATTTAATTGTCCATGTGAACACATTTATCAAAGATCTTTATCTTTTTAAAAATACAACTTTGAGTTACCACCATCTAGAGTCCTTTCTGGAGAAGGAAATGGCAACCCACTCCATTCTTGCCTGGAGAATCCCAGGGACGGTGGAGCCGGGTGGGCTGCCATCTATGGGGTCGCACAGAGTTGGACACGACTGAAGCAACAGCAGCAGCAGCAGCAGCAGAGTCCTTTCATTTCAAACTGAGGCTCTCCCTTTAGCATTTCTTGCAGGCCAGTCTAGTGGTAATAATTCTCTGATCTTTTGTTTCTCTAGGAATGTCTTAATTTTTCCCTCATTTTAAGGGATAGTTTTGCTAGACCCTTGATTGAAAGTTTTTATCTTTCTTCAATTTAAGTATATCAGTCCATTGCCATCTGATCATCAAGGTTTCTGATAAGAATCTACTAATAATCTTATCAGGGATTCCACTTGAATGTAACAAGTCTTTGGCTTTCAAGATTATCTCTTGGGTTTGAACATAATGTGTTTTAGTAGAGGTCTCTGAATCTACCCTGCTAAAAATTTCCAGAATTCCCTGGAGGTTTAAATTCATACCTATCATTTGGTGAGTTGGTGACAATTTTTATCTTCCTGATTCTCTTTTTCTTCCTGAGATTCGCACAACATACATGTTGTGGTCTGCTTGGTGGTGTTCCAAAGGTCCTTCAGATTCCATTCATTTTTCTTCAATTTTTTTCCCTTTATACCTCATTTTCTTATTTTAATTGTCCATCTTATCATCACATTCTATAATATTTCTGGCTGTTCAAATCTGCTTATAAATCCATCTACTGAAATTTTTATTTCACTTATGGTAATTTTCAGCTCCAGCATTGCTTTCTAGTTCCTTTTTATGTTTTAATTAATTTAAAAAATTATAACTTACATGATACTTGTTAATAATCAAATAAAATAGAAAAATTTAACAACTGAATGTTAACCCCTCTGATATTTTAGATATCTGAAAAAATGAATACTAGCATTTTGGTGTCTCTGATTTTTATGGCATGCTTTTAATGTCACAGAATATTTACTTATATATTTTTAGCTGAAGTATAGTTGATTTACAATATTATATGTTTCAGGTACATAACACAGTAATTATTTGATTTTATATTTTATAGGTTATAATCCAATTAAAATTATTGTAAAACATAGGCTATATCCTCTGTGCTGTACAATATGTTTTTGTATCTTATATATATATAAGTATATATATAGTAGTGTGTATCTCTTGATCCCATACTGTAAAACATAGTGTGTATATGTGTAAAACATAGTGTGTTATCTCTTGATCCCATATTGTAAAACATATTCTCTGTGCTGTGCAATATGTATCTTATATAAATATATATAAGTATATATATGGAGAAGTCAATGGCACCCCACTCCAGTACTTTTACCTGGAAAGTCCCATGGACAGAGGAGCCTGGTAGGCTGCAGTCCATGGGGTCGCTAAGAGTTGGACATGACTGAGTGACTTCACTTTGACTTTTTAGTTTCATGCATTGGAGAAGGAAATGGCAGCTCACTTCAGTGTTCTTGCCTAAAGAATCCCAAGGATGGGGGAGCCTGGTGGGCTGCCATCAATGGGACGGCAGAGTCTGTGTTGCAGAGTTGGGCTAGACTGAAGTGACTTAGCAGGAAGTACATATATAGTAGTGTGTATCTCTTGATCCCATACTCCTATTTAGTCCCTTTTCTCTTTCTTCTCCCCCATGATAACCACTAGTTTGTTCCCTATATCTGTGAGTCTATTAATGCTATGTTATACTCATTTCTTTGTTTTATTTTTTTTAATATTTCACTTGTAACGGATAGAGTACTTGTCTTTCTCTGTCTGACTTATTTCACCAGGTATAAAACCTCCAGGTCTACCCACATTGTTGCAAATGGCAAAACTTCATTCTTTTTAAGGCTGAAAATCCCATCACATATGTACACAACATATTTTCTTTATCCATTCATCTGCTAATGGACATTTATGTTGCTCCCATATCTTGGCTACTAAAAGTAATATACCTATAAACACTGGGATGCATGCTATCTTTTCAAAGTAGTGTTTCCAATTTCTTTGGCTATATACACAGGAGTCGAATTGTTGGATCACATGGTAGTTCTATTTTCAGTTTTGCTGAGGAACCTCCATGCTGTTTTCCATAGTAACTGCACCAAGTTACATTCCCATCAACAGTGTACAAGGATTCCCTTATCTCCACATCCTCACCAGTATTTGTTATTTGTAGACTTTTTGATGACAGTCATTCTGACAACGGTGAAGTTCTATCTTTTTGTGGTTCTCATTTGCATTTCCCTGATGATTAGTAATACTGAGCATCTATTTATGTGCCTGTTGGACCTCTGTAGTCTTCTTCAGAAAAATGGCTATTTAGGTCTTCTAACTTATTTTCCATCACGTTGTGTATTTGATATTGAGAGGAAGTTGCAAGATGGCAGAATAGAAGTACATGAGCTCACCCCTTCTTACAAAAGACACCAAAATCACAACTAACTGCTGAACAATCATCAACAAAAAAAATCACTGGAACCTACCAAAAATATTATCTACATACAAAGACAAAGAAGCCACAATGAGATGGTAGGAGGAGCACAATCACAATAAAATCAAATCCTATACCTGTCTGGTAGGTGACCCACAAACTGAAAATTAATTATACCACAGAAGTTTTCCTACAGAAGCTAAAGCCGTAAGCCCCACATGAGGCTTCCCAGCCTGAGGGTCTGGCCACAGGATGAGGTTTGATCACAGAACTTCCACAGGACTGGAGGAAACAGAAATTCCACTTAGAAGGGATACATAAGGTCTCACACACACCAGCACCCAGGAAAAAAGCCGTGACCTTATAAAAGACTGACCAGGCCTATCTGCTAGTATTGGAGGGTCTCCTCCAGAGGCAAGGGGATGGCTCTGGGGACAAAGACATTGTCAGTGCCAGTTCTGATGAGTACTTATTGGCCTGGGCCCTCCTGGAGGCTGCCACTTCCTCCCCAAGACCTAACCTTATTCAACAGCCTGAAGGCTACAGTGCTGAGACACCTCAGGCCAAGAAGATACCTCAGGCCAAAAAACCCAACAGAGGGGAAACTGACTCACCCATCAACAGACGGGCTGCTTAAAGTCTCCCTGAGCATGGTCCTTCACATCAGAGGGACAAGGCCCCAGACCACCAACCAGTGGGCATGAACAAATCCCTCCCACCAGGAAGCTTGCACAAGCCTCTTAGGTAGCCTCATCCACCAGAGGGCTGAGAGCAGAAGCAGGAACTACAATCCTGCAAACTGTGAAACAGAAAACACAGTCACAGGAAGTTAGACCAAAAGATATGGCAAAGGAATATTTCTCAGATTAAGGAACAAGATAAAACTCAAGCAGAACAGCTAGATGAAGTGGGGACAGATAATTTTATTGAATATGGCAAAGCCTTTGACTGTGAGGATCACAATAAACTGTGGAAAGTGTTGAAAGAGATGAGCATACCAGACCACTGGACCTGCCTCTTGAGAAACGTGTATGCAGGTCAAGGAGCAACAGTTAGAACTGGACATGGAACAACAGACTGGTTCCAAATAGGAAAAGGAGTACGTCAAGGCTGTATATTGTCACCCTGCTTATTTAACTTCTATGCAGAGTACATCATGAGAAACGCTGGACTGGAAGAAGCACAAGCTGGAATCAAAATTGCTGGGAGAAATATCAATCACCTCAGATATGCAGATGACACCACCCTTATAGCATAAAGTGAAGAAGAACTAAAGAGCCTCTTGATGGAAGTGAAAGCGGAGAGTGAAAATGTTGCTTAAAGCTCAACATTCAGGAAACTAAGATCATCGATCTTGTCTCCCCAGTTCAGTTTAGTCACTCAGTCCTGTCAGACTCTGCAAACCCATGAATCGCAGCATGCCAGGCCTCCCTGTCCATCACCGACTCCCGGAGTTTACCCAAACTCATGTCCATTGAGGCAGTGATGCCATCCAGCCATCTCATCTCTGTCATCCCCTTCTCCTGCTTCCAATCCCGCCCAGTCTCAGGGTCTTTTCCAATGACTCAACTCTTCCCATGAGGTGGCCAAAGTGTTGGAGTTTCGACCTCAGCATCAGTCCTTCAAATGAACACACAGGACTGGTCTCTTTTAGGATGGACTGGTAGAATCTCCGTGCAGTCCGAGGGACTCTCAAGAGTCTTCTCCAGCACCACAGATCAAAAGCATCAATTATTCAGCGTTCAGTTTTCTTCACAGTCCAGCTCTCACATCCATACATGACCCCTGGAAAAACCATAGCCTTGACTAGGCAGACCTTTCTTGGCAACGTAATATCTCTGCTTTTTTTTTAATGTATTTATTTTCTTTTATTTTTAACTTTACAATATTGTATTGGTTTTGCCATACTTCAACATGAATCTGCCATGTGTGTACATGTGTTCCCAATATCTCTGCTTTTTAATACGCTATCTAGGTTGGTCATAACTTTCCTTCCAAGGAGTAAGCGTCTTTTAATTTCATGGCTCCAGTCACCATCTGCAGTGATTTGGGAGCCAAAAAACCCATAAATAGATAAAGTCTGACACTGTTTCCACTGTTTCCCCATCTATTTCTCATGAAGTGATGAGACCAAATGCCATGATCTTCATTTTCTGAATGTTGAGCTTGAAAACAACTTTTTCACTCTCCTTTTTCACTTTCATCAAGCGGCTTTTTAGTTCCTCTTCACTTTCTGCCATAAGGGTGGTGTCATCTGCATATCTGAAGTTATTGATTTTCCTCCTGGCAATCTTGATTCCAGGTTGTGTTTCTTCCAGCCCAGTGTTTCTCATGATGTACTCTGCATATAAGTTAAATAAACAGAGTGACAATATCCAACCTTGACGTATGCCTTTTCCTTTTTGGAACCAGTCTGTTGTTCCATGTCCAGTTCTAACTGTTGCGTCCTGACCTGCATACAGGTTTCTCAAGAGGCAGGTCAGGTGGTCTGGTATTCCCTTCTCTTTCAGAATTGTCCACAGTTTATTGTGATCCACACAGTCAAAGGCTTTGGCATAGTCAATAAAGCAGAAATAGATGTTTTTCTGGAACTCTCTTGCTTTTTCCATGATCCAGCGGATATTGGCAATTTGATCTCTGGTTCCTCTGCCTTTTCTAAAACCAGCTTGAACATCTGGAAGCTCACAATTCACATATTGCTGAAGCCTGGCTTTGAGAATTTTGAGCATTACTTTACTAGCATGTGAAATGAGGGCAATGGTGCAGTAGTTGGAGCATTCTTTAGCATTGCCTTTCTTTGGAATTGGAATGAAAACTGACTGTGGCCACTGCTGAGTTTTCCAAATTTGCTGGCATATTGAGTGCAGCACTTTCACAGCATCCTTTTTCAGGATTTGAAATAGCTCCACTGGAATTCCATCACCTCCACTAGCTTTGTTCATAGTGATGCTTTCTAAGGCCCACTTGACTTCACATTCCAGGATATCTGGCTCTAGGTGAGTGATCACACCATCGTGATTATCTGGGTCATGAAGATTTTTTTTTTTTTTGTACAGTTCTTCTGTGTATTCTTGCCACCTCTTCTTCATATCTTCTGCTTCTGTTAGATCCATACCATTTCTGTCCTTTATCGAGCCCATCTTTGCATGAAATGTTCCCTTGGTATCTCTAATTTTCTTAAGGAGAAAGAAAATTAGCCTTTCCCATTCTGTTATTTCCCTCTAATTCCTTGCATTGATTGCTGATGAAGACTTTCTTATCTCTCTTTGCTATTATTTGGAACTGTGTATTCAAATGGGAATATCTTTCCTTTTCTCCTTTGCTTTTCATTTCTCTTCTTTTCATGGCTCTTTGTAAGGCCTCCTCAGACAACCATTTTTCTTCTTTGCATTTCTTTTTCATGGGGGTGGTTCTTGATCCCTGTCTCCTGTACAATTTCATGAACCTCCATCCATAGTTCATCAGGTACTCTGTCTATCAAATCTAGTCCCTTAAATGTATTTCTCACTTCCACTGTATAATCAGCAGTTCAGTTCAGTTGCTCAGTTGTGTCTGACTCTTTGCAACCCCATGAATCGCAGCACGCCAGGCCTCCCTGTCCATCACCAACTCCCAGAGTTCACTCAGACACACATTCTTAGAGTCAGTGATGCCATCCAGCCATCTCATCCTCTGTTGTCCCCTTCTCCACCTGCCCCCAATCCCTCCCAGCATCAGAGTCTTTTCCAATGAGTCAGCTCTTCTCATGAGGTGGCCAAAGTACTGGAATTTCAGCTTTAGCATCATTCCTTCCTAAGAAATCCCAGGGCTGATCTCCTTCAGAATGGACTGGTTGGATCTCCTTGCATTGATTTAGGTCATACCTGAATGGTCTAGTTTTTTTCCTACTTTCTTCAATTTAAGTCTGAATTTGGTAATAAGGAGTTCATGACTGAGCCACAGTCAGCTTCTGGTCTTGTTTTTGCTGACTGTACAGAGCTTCTCCATCTTTGGCTGCAAAGAATATAATCAATCTGATTTCAGGTGTTGGCCATCTGGTGATGTCCATGTGTAGAATCTACTCTTATCTTGTTGGAAAAGGGTGTTTGCTATGATCAGTGCGTTCTCTGGGCAGAACCCTATTAGCCTTTGCTCACTTCATTCTGTACTCCAAGGCCAAATTTGCCTGTTACTCCAGGTGTTCCTTAACTTCCTACTTTTGTATTCTGGTCCCCTATAAAGAAAAAGACGTCTTTTTGGATGTTAGCTCTACAAGGTCTTGTAGGTCTTCATAGAACCATTCAACTTCAGGTTCTTCACCATTACTGGTTGGGGCATAGGCTTGGATAAACATGATATTGAATGGTTTGCCTTGGAAATGAACAGAGATCATTCTGTCATTTTTTAGAGTGCATCCAAGTACTGCATTTCGAACTCATTGTTGACTATGATGGCTACTCCATTTATTCTAAGGGATTCCTGCCCACAATAGTAGATATAATGGTCATCTGAGTTAAATTCACCCATTCCAGTCCATTTTAGTTCACTGATTCCTAGAACATCGACGTTCACTCTTGCCATCTCCTGTTTGACCACTTCCAATTTGCCTTGAATCATGGACCTAACTTTCCAGGTTCCTATGCACTATTGCTCTTTATAGCATCAGACCTTGCTTCTTTTACCAGTCACATCCACAGCTGGGTATTGTTTTTGCTTTGGTTCCATCCCTTCATTCTTTCTGGAGTTATTTCTCCACTGATCTCCTGTAGCATATTGGGCACCTACCAACCTGTGGAGCTCCTCTTTCAATATCCTATCATTTTGCCTTTCATACTGTTCATGGGGTTCTCAAGGCAAGAATACTGAAGTGTTTTGCCATCCCTTTCTCCAGTGGACCACAGTCTGTCAGATCTCTCCACCATGACCCATCCATCCTGGGTTGTCCCACCTGGCATAGCTTAATTTCATTGAGTTAGACAAGACTGTGGTCAGTGTGATCAGACTGACTAGTTGTCTGTGATTATGGTTGCAGTGTGTTTGCCCTCTGATGCCCTCGTGCACCACCTACCGTCTTACTTGGGTTTCT
The DNA here is from genome assembly GCA_917880005.1 of Nanger dama. Classification (NCBI taxonomy): domain Eukaryota; kingdom Metazoa; phylum Chordata; class Mammalia; order Artiodactyla; family Bovidae; genus Nanger; species Nanger dama. The sequence continues at coordinate 5,153,821 of CAKJTW010000043.1, read as the reverse complement.
CTTACCTAGGATGTGGGGTATCCCTTCACAGCTGCTCCAGCAAAGCACAGCCACTGCTCCTTACCTTGGACTAGGTTGTCCCTCCTGACCTTGAACGTGGAGTAGCTCCTCTTGGCCCTCCTGCACCTGCGCAGCCCCTGCTCCTTGGATGTGGAGTTGCTCTTCTCAACTGCTGCCGCTGACCTTGGGCGTGGGGTAGCTCCTCCTGCTCGCTCTTTTGCGTGGTCTGTCACAGCCATTCCCATCATTTCCTGTCAAATAGATGGAGAAACAGTGGAAACAGTGGCTGATTTTATTTCTCTGGGCTCCAAAATCATTGCAGATGGTGATTGCAGCAATGAAATTTAAAAAATTCTTACTCCTTGGTAGGAAAGTTATGGCCAACCTAGACAGCATATTCAAAAGCAGAGACATTACTTTGTCAACAAAGGTCCATCTAGTCAAGGCTATGGCTTTTCCAGTGGTCATGTATGGATGTGAGAGTTGGATTGTGAAGAAAGCTGAGTGCTGTAGAATTGATGCTTTTGAACTGTGGTGTTGGAAAAGACTCTTGAGAGTCCCTTGGACTGCAAGATCCTACCAGTACATTCTAAGGGAGATCAGTCCTGGGTGTTCATTGGTAGGACTGATGTTGAAGCAGAAACTCCAATACTTTGGCCACCTGATGTGAGAGCTGACTCATTTGAAAAGACCCGATGCTGGGAAAGATTGAGGGCAGGAGGAGAAGGGAATGACAAGGGATGAGGTTGTTGGATAACATCACCAACTCAATGGACATGGGTTTGGGTGGACTCTGAGAGTTGGTGATGAACAGGGAGGTCTTGTGTGCTGCGGTTCTTGGGGTCACAAAGAGTCGGACATGACTGAGCTACTGAACTGAACTTAACTGAATGTCATATAGGGGCCAAATCTTGCCCCCAGGGCTGAAATAGTTCCACTGGATGTCCTCACACCCAGTGTTCAGTCTCCAGTATCTACCAGAAATGCCAAGAGGAAAAGCTTCTTTCTCTTGCAAGTTCACCCCAGCACCCTCTACTAAGAAAGTTTATCATGCACTTAATTTATTTTTATTTTTATATAAATTTATTTATTTTAATTGGAGACTAATTACAATATTGTATTGGTTTTGCCATACATTGACATGATTCCACCACAGGTGTACAAGTGTTCCCCTTCCTGAACACCCATCCCACATCCCTCCCCATCCCATACCTCTGGGTCATCCCAGTGCACCTGCCCCGAGCACCCTGTGTCATGCATTGTACCTGGACTGGTGATTCATTTCACATATGATAACTTACATGTTTCAATGCCATTCTCCCAAATCATCCCACCTTCACCCTCTCCCACAGAGTCCAAAAGACTACTATACATCTGTGTCTCTTTTGTTGTCTCACATACAGGGCTATTGTTACCATATTTCTAAATTCCATATATATGCGTTAGTGTTCTGTACTGGTGTTTTTCTTTCTGACTTACTTCACTCTGTATAATAGGCTCCAGTTTCATCCACCTCATTATAACTGATTCAAATGCATTTTTAATGGTTGAGTAATATTCCATTGTGTATATGCACCACAGCTTTCTTATCCATTCGTCTGCTGATGCTTCCATGTCCTGGCTATTATAAACAGTGCTGCGATGAACTCTGGGGTACACGTGTTTCTTTCAATTCTGGTTTCCTTGGTGTGTATGCCCAGCAGTAGGATTCCCAGTTCTGTTTCCAGTTTTTCAAGGAACTTCCACACTGTTCTCCATAGTGGCTGTACTAGTTTACATTCCCACCAACAGTGTAAGAGGGTTCCCTTTTCTCCATACCCTCTCCAGCAATTATTGCTTGTGGACTTTTGGATAGCAGCCATTCTGACTGTAGTGAAATGGTACCTCATTGTAGTTTTGATCTGCATTTCTCTGATATTGAGTGATGTTGAGTATCTTTTTATGTGTTTGTTAGCCAACTGTATGTCGTCTTTGGAGAAATTTCTGTTTAGTTCTTTGGCCCACTTCTTGATTAGGTCGCTTATTTTTCTGGAATTGAGCTGTAGGATTTGCTTGTATACCTTTTAGATTAATTCTTTGTCAGTTGCTTTGTGTGCTATTATTTTCTCCCATTCTGAAGGCTGTCTTTTCACCTTGCTTATCATTTCCTTTGCTGTGCAGAAGCTTTAATTTTAATTAGGTTCCATTTGTTTATTTTTGCTTTTATTTCCAATATTCTGGGAGGTGGGTCATAGAGGATCCTGCTGTGATTTATGTCAAAGAGTGTTTTGCCTATGTTTTCCTCTAGGAGTTTTATAGTTTCTGGTCTTATGTTTAGATGTTTAATCCATTTTGAGCTTATTTTTGTGTATGGTATTTGTTAGAAAGTGTTCTAGCTTCATTCTTTTACAAGTGGTTGACCAGTTTTCTCAGCACCACTTGTTAAAGAGATTGTCTTTTCTCCATTGTATATTCTTGCCTCCTTTGTCGAAGATAAAGTGTCCGTAGGTGCGTGGATTTATCTCTGGGCTTTCTATTTTGTTCCATTGATCTATATTTCTGTCTTTGTGCCAGTACCATACTCTCTTAATAACTCTGGCTTTGTAGTAGAGCCTGAAGTCAGGCAGGTTGATTCCTCCAGTTCCATTCTTCTTTCTCAAGATTGCTTTGGCTATTCGAGGTTCTTTGTATTTCCATACAAATTGTGAAATTATTTGTTCTAGTCCTGTGAAAAATACCATTGGTAGCTTGATAGGGATTGCATTGAATCTATAGATTGCTTTGGATAGTATACTCATTTTCACTCTATTGATTCTTCTGATCCATGAACATGGTATATTTCTCCATCTATTTGTGACCTCTCTGATTTCTTTCACCAGTTTTTTTTTTTTTTTTTTTTTTCCAACCAGTGTTTTATAGTTTTCTATATATAGGCCTTTTGTTTCTTTAGGTAGATATATTCCTAAGTATTTTATTCTTTTATTCTCTTTGTTGCAATGGTGAATGGAAATGTTTCCTTAATTTCACTTTTTGTTTTCTCATTGTTAGTGTATAGGAATGCAAGGGATTTCTATGTGTTGATTTTATATCCTGCAACTTTACTATATTCATTGATTAACTCTAGTAATTTTCTGGTGGAGTCTTTACGGTTTTCTATGTAGAGGATAACGTAATCTTACACTAAAGGAGAAGTGCTTAGTTAATTTTTCTTGTTCATCAAAGAACATATATTGGAACTGAGAAGCTAACTGAACCAAATTTCTAATCAGCATTTTAACTTGAGATATTCAAACTCCTAAGTTTCTGACCTAAACTTTTTCCTTGTTCAGTCTTCCCCATCTTAGTAAAGAGCAACTTAATTATCCCAATTCAACAGACCAAAATCTTTGCAGCAATACTGACTTCTGTATTTTCCTCCCATGCCACACTCTTTATATTAATAAATGATGCTGCCTCTATCTTCACATTAAGTCTGAAATCAATCTACTTATCAAATTGACTATCACCCTAATCCAAGTAACCATCATCTCTCACCCTGTCAATTACAAAATTCTGACTGATCTCCCTGCTTCCACATGGTTAATTAGTGGGTCTATTCTCTAACACAGCATGAAGATGTTATCTTGATGAAACAAAAGCATAAATTATATCGTGTCATTTTTCTGCTTAATGTCCCCGCTCCTGCCCTCAACCTACATTGAAAATCTTTAAAAAGCTTATAAAATTTATTCAGTATGTCAACCCATCCACAGTCTCTCTCACATTTTGCTTAACCCTCCACTCATTCAGCCACATTCACTTCTTTGCTTTTTCTCAAATACACACATCAGGCTCATTCCTCACTTAGGGATTTTGATGCTTCTTTCCTGTTTGGAACACTTTTGCTTCAGATATGTACATGACGTACTCCTTGATGTTTTCTCTTTAGTCTTACATTCAAAAGTCACCTACTTGGCAAAATGTTTTGTAGCCACACTACGTATAACGCAACCAGATCCTAGAATAATTCCTGCCATAGGATAGATGCCCAAAAATACTGGTTAGATAAATTAATAAATCTTGACATGAGGTGGCCTTATGAATGAACCCATGTGCTAATAGAAGGATATATGATCCTAGGTACCTAATAATATTAATACCATAGAACCACCACACTAGCCCTGGACTGCTTACTTCTAGAGTTCTTTTAAGTGAGAGAAATTAACTTCTTATTTGTGCTTAGTCACTCAATCATGTCTGACTCCTTGCAACCCCATGGACTGCAGCCCACCAGGCTCCTGTGTCCATGGGGATTCTCCAGGCAAGAATACTGGAGTGGGTTGCCATTCCCTTCTCCAGAGGATCTTCCCAACCCAGGGACTGAACCCAGGTCTCCCACATTGCAGGCGGATTCTTTACCAACTGAGTCACCCCACTGCTATTCAGGAATTTTACATTAAGTAGTTGACTATCCTGTTTTACTTCTGTGCATCTGGTAGTTGAGGAATCCTGTTATCTGTTCCTAAGGCTCATTCATGTCCAGATCTAAACTTATGTTAGAATCAACTAAGAAACTTTCAGTAACTACTAATACTTGGGCTTCACTCCCAGGCCTGCTGATTTAACTGATATTACTAGAGCTAGACATTATTATTTAGACGCCTCCCAGCACTTCTAGCATGCAGCCAGAATTGAGAGGAATTGCACTAAGCTTTTTTGTTAAATGTTTTCTATCATTTTTCCAAATAAATAATTACCTTTTTGGTCTCAGTTTCTATCCAGTGACTCTTATCTGCAATCATTGGATTATACCAAAGAAGTAGAATAATAAAAAATAATAATAATGGAAATAAATACTATTTACCTCTTATTTATACCTGGCAGTGTTTTCATATAACAACCAACTCTATTAAGAATGTTTGTATTGCCTTTTCCATTTTTCAGATAATGAGATCTCCCATTAAGATGACAAGACCATCTTTGGTTAGGTCTTTGGTGAAAATGACTCGCTGTAGTAAGAGAAAACCTGCTCCAATTTGAGAAGCACAAAATTTGAAACATGTATTTTCCATTCCTGCTGACCCGAGCATGCCTTAAAGCTACTTTAGACAATGACTAATTGACTAAGAAAGAACGAACCTTGCTTAATTCCAGATACCAGCCTCAAGGACATGGGCCAGGAAACTGGCAATAATTTAGACTATTAGCCAGTTGTGAAGCAAACTCCTAGTTCTCTGAGAGATACAGATAAAGGTCTAACAAACATTCCTAACAAACAGGAAGCAGACCCCAACCAGATGTAAACCACTGACAGCAAGCACAGTGACTCCAAGCTGGTTGAAAACAGAAAATAGTGATGCTCACAACTTGACCCTGATGATAACTTGTTTGAGAATTGTGCATGTGCTGCTTATGCATCCTACAGCCTCCTTACCTCTCACAACTTTTAAAACCTTTGTCTCCTAACCAGCAACCTGGAGATGATCTTAGGATGTTGTCCACCATCTTTCCAGATAGTTTGCCCCCTGAATAATTGGTTTTCCTTTCCACTAATCCATATCTCTTGAGTATTGGCCTTTTTGAGCAGAGAGTAGCCAAACTTAGTTTTCAGTACCAGCCTCATTCCTGTTCATCACCATTATGCTCAGTTCTTTGGTTTGTCCCAAACTCTAAAATAAGTTGGCATAGTCCAGCTCTTCCTCCTCAGGGGCCAAAGACTAGGATGGAGCTTTGTCCTATAGTGGCTAGAAAAAGAAATGAGTCCTAAATAAATCTTTTGTAGATTATGTTTCACAGGATTCCCAACAAAATAACTCAAATCTGTGGTGTTGGAGAAGTTCAAATCTGAACTGTGGTGTTGGAGAAGACTCTTGAAAGTCCCTTAGACTGCAAGGAGATCCAACCAGTCCATTCTGAAGGAGATCAGCCCTGGGATTTCTTTGGAAGGAATGATGCTAAAGCTGAAACTCCAGTACTTTGGCCACCTCATGTGAAGAGTTGACTCATTGGAAAAGACTTTGATGCTGGGAGGGGCTGGGGGCAGGTGGGGAAGGGGAAGACAGAGGATGAGATGGCTGGATGGCATCACTGACTAGATGGACATGAATCTGAGTGAGCTCTGGGAGTTGGTGATGGACAGGGAGGCCTGGTGTGCTGCGATTCATGGGGTCACAAAGAGTCGGACACGACTGAGCGACTGAACTGAAATGAACTGAACTGAACTGAAAGAGTATAAGAAACATCCAAACCAACTGAGCAAGGAGAATGTGTCCAAAAGCCAAGGAATCAGACTTTAAAAAACTTCAAAAGAAATAAGGTCACATCATTATTGAGCAAGGACAGGGGATATGTTTTATTACACAACTCCGGGCCCATTAAATGAAAATTAAGACTACAGACTCATGGCATTTCGTTATATTTAATCTATGAACCAGACAACAGAGAGCCACATATCCAGACTTTAAAATATAAGTGGAGATAATTCCAAGGGCTTCACCATACCTATTGTTCCTAGACAGCCAGTTTTGACATATTTGACTGATACTCGTGTTAAATGATAAGACAGAGACATCCATGCCCTTGCATGAACCAAAGACTAAATGGGGAAAGTGAAAGTGTTGGTCACTCAGTTGTGTTCAACTCTTTGCGACCCCATGGACTGCAGCTCACCAAGCTCCTCTGTCCATGGAATTCTCCAGGCAAAAAGCTGGAGTGGGTAGCCATTGCCTCCTCCAAAGGATTTTCTCAACATAAAGACCTGGATAAAACCCAGGTCTTCTGCATTGCAGGCAGATGTTTATCATCTAAGCCACTAGGAAGCTCGCAAAATGGGGAAGGATATCATAAACATAAATCCTTGCTCTAGATCAACTGGAGGATCAATTATGCTATGATATCAGTGCTTAATAATAATTATATTATTTTTATTATTGAGAAGCAGCATAGCATAGTGATTATGTTTTATTTTTAATACTTTATTCTGCATTACAGTACTGTATTTGTTTTGCCATACATTGACATGAATCAGCCACAGGTGTCCACAATCTCCCAATGCCGAAGCCCCCTCCCACCTCCCACCCCATATCATCTCCCTGAATCATCCCGTGCACCAGCCCCATGCATCCTGCATCCTGTAATGAACATAGACTGATGCTTCATTCTTACAAGATAGTATACATGTTTCAATGTCATTCTCCCAAATCATCCCACCCTCTCCCTCTCCCTCAGAGTCCAAATTCCGTTCTATACCTCTGAGTCTCTTTTGTTGTCTCACATAGAGGGTCATCATTACTATCCTTCTAAATTCCATATATATGTGTCAGTATACTCTATTGGTGTTTTTCTTTCTGGCTTACTTCACTCTGTATAATCGGCTCCAATTTCATCCATCTCATTAGAACTGAGTCGAATTTATTCTTTTTAAGGGCTACTGTTTTCCATAGTGGCTGTACTAGTTTGCATTCCCACCAGCAGTGAAAGAGGGTTCCCTTTTCTCCACATCTTCTCCAGCATTTATTGCTTGTAGACTTTTGGATCGCAGCCATTCTGACTGGTGTGAAATGGTACCTCATTGTGGTCTTGATTTGCATTTCTCTGATAATGAGTGATGTTGAGCATCTTTTCATGTGTTTCTTAGCCATCCGTATGTCTTCTTTGGAGAAATGCCTATTTGGTTCTTTGGCCCATTTTTTGATTGGATCGTTTATTTATCTGGAGTTGAGCTGCATAAGTTGCTTATATATCTTTGAGATTAGCTGTTTGTCAGTTGTTTCATTTGCTATTGTTTTCTCCCATTCAGAAGGCTGTCTTTTCACCTTGCTTATAGTTTCCTTTGTTGTGAAGAAGCTTTTAATTTTAATTAGATCCCATTTGTTTATCTTTGCTTTTATTTCCATTATACTGGGAGTTGGATCATAGAGGATCCTGCTGTGATTTATGTCGGAGAGTGTTTTGCCTATGTTTTCCTCTAGGAATTTTATAGTTTCTGGTCTTACATTTAGATCTTTAATCCATTTTGAGTTTATTTTTGTGTATGGTGTTAGACAGAGGTCTAGTTTCATCCTTTTACAAGTGGTTGACCAGTTTTCCCAGCACCACCTGTTAAAGAGACTGTCTTTACTCCATTGTATATTCTTGCCTCCTTTGTCGAAGATAAGGTGTCCATAGGGGTGTGGGTTTATCTCAGGGCTTTCTATTTTGCTCCATTGATCTATATTTCTGTCTTTGTGCCAGTACCATACTGTCTTAATGACTGTGGCTTTGTAGTAGAGCCTGAAGTCAGGCAAATTGATTCCTCCAGTTCCATTCTTCTTTCTCAAGACTGCTTTGGCTATTCGAGGTTTTTGTATTTCCATACAAATCTTGAGATTATTTGATCTAGTTCTGTGAAAAATACTGCTGGTAGCTTGATGGGAATTGCATTGAATCTGTAGATTGCTTTGGGTAGTATACTCATTTTCACTATATTGAGTCTTCCGACCCATGAGCATGGTATATTTCTCCATCTATTAGTGTCCTCTTTGATTTCTTTCATCAGAGTTTTATACTTTTTGATATATAGGTCTTTAGTTTCTTTAGGTAGGTATATCCCTAAATACTTTATTCTTTTCGTTGCAATGGTGAATGGGATTGTTTCCTTGACTTCTTTTACTACTTTCTCATTATTAGTGTATAGGAATGCAAGGGATTTCTGAGTGTTGATTTTATATCCTGCAAATTTACTATATTCATTGATTAGCTCTAGTAGTTTTCTGGTGGAGTCTATAGGATTTTCTATGTAGAGGATCATGTCGTCTGCAAACAGTGAGAGTTTTACTTCTTCTTTTCCAATTTGGATTCCTTTTATTTCTTTTTCTGCTCTGATTGCTGTGGCCAAAACTTCCAGTACGATATTGAATAGTAGTGGTGAGAGTGGACACCCTTGTCTTCTTCCTGACTTTAGGGAAATGGTTTCAATTTTTCACCACTGAGGATAATGTTAGCTGTGGGTTTGTCATATATAGCTTTTACTATGTTGAGGTACGTTCCTTCTATTCCTGCTTTCTGGAGAGTTTTTATCATAAATGGATGTTGAATTTTGTCAAAGGCTTTTTCTGCATCTATTGAGATAATCATATGGTTTTTATTTCTCAGTTTGTTAATGTGATGAATTACATTGATTGACTTGCGGATATTGAAGAATCCTTGCATCCCTGGGATAAAGCCCACTTGGTCATGGTGTATGATCTTTTTAATGTGTTGCTGGATTCTGATTGCTAGAATTTTGTGAAGGGTTTTTGCATCTATGTTCATCAGTGATATTGGCCTGTAGTTTTCTTTTTTGTGGTGTCTTTGTCAGGTTTTGGTATTAGGGTGATGGCAGCCTCATAGAATGAGTTTGGAAGTTTACCTTCCTCTGCCATTTTCTGGAATAGCTTCAGTAAGATAGGTGTTAGCTCTTCTCGAAATTTTTGGTAGAATTCAGCTGTGAAGCCGTCTGGACCTGGGCTTTTGTTTGCTGGAACATTTCTGATTACAGTTTCAATTTCCGTGCTTGTGATGGGTCTGATAAGATTTTCTATTTCTTCCTGGTTCAGTTTTGGAAAGTTGTACTTTTCTAAAAATTTGTCCATTTCTTCCAAGTTGTCCATTTTATTGGCATATAATTGCTGATAGTAGTCTCTTATGATTCTTTGTATTTCTGTGTTGTCTGTCGTGATCTCTCCATTTTCATTTCTAATTTTATTGATTTGATTTTTTTTTCTCTTTGTTTCTTGATGAGTCTGGCTAATGGTTTGTCAATTTTATTTATCCTTTCAAAGAACCAGCTTTTTTCTTTGTTGATTTTTGCTATGGTCTCTTTTGTTTCTTTTGCACTTATTTCTGCCCTAATTTTTAGGATTTCTTTCCTTCTACTAACTCTGGGGTTCTCTGTTTCTTCCTTTTCTAGTTGCTTTAGGGTAGAGTTAGGTATTTTATTTCACTTTTTTCTTGTTTCTTGAGGTATGCCTGTATTGCTATGAACTTTCCTCTTAGCACTGCTTTTATAGTGTCCCAAAGGTTCTGTGTAGTTGTGTTTTCATTTTCATTTGTTTCGATGCATGTTTTATTTTTTATTTTTTTTTAAATTTTAATTAATTTATTTTTTAAATTACAATACTGTATTTGTTTTGCCATACATTGACACGAATCAGCCATAGGTGAACACAATCGCCCAATGCCAAAGCCCCCTCCCACCTCCCACCCCACATCCTTTACCTGAATCATCCTGTGCATCAGCCCCATGCATGTTTTAATTTCTTTTTGATTTCTTCTGTGATTTGTTGATTATTCAAAACGGTGTTGTTCAGCCTCCAAATGTTGGAATTTTTAATAGCTTTTCTGCTGTAATTGAGATCTAACCTTAGTGCATTATGGTCAGAGAAGATGCTTGGAATAATTTCGATTTTTTTGAATTTATCAAGGTTAGATTTATGACCCAGAATGTGATCTATCCTGGAAAAGGTTCCGTGTGCACTTGAGTAAAAGGTGAAATTCATTGTTTTGGGGTGAAATGTCCTATAGATATCAATTAGGTCTAACTGGTGCATTGTATCATTTAACGTCTGCGTTTCTTTGTTAATTTTCTGTTTAGTTGATCTGTCCATAGGTGTGAGTGGGGTATTAAAGTCTCCTACTATTATTGTGTTATTATTAATTTCCCCTTTCATGCTTGTTAGCATTTGTCTTACATATTGCGGTGCTCCTATGTTGGGTGCATATATATTTATAATTGTTATATCTTCTTCTTGGATTGATCCTTTAATCATTATGTAGTGGCCATCTTTGTCCCTTTTCACAGCCTTTGTTTTAAAGTCTATTTTATCAGATATGAGTATTGCTACTCCTGCTTTCTTCTGGTCTTTATTTGCATGGAATATCTTTTTCCAGCCCTTCACTTTCAGTCTGTTTGTGTCCGTTGTTTTGACGTGGGTCTCTTGTAGGCAGCATATATAGGGATCTTGTTTTTGTATCCATTCAGCCAGTCTTTGCCTTTTGGTTGGGGCATTCAACCCATTTACATTTAAGGTAATTATTGATAAGTATGCTCCTGTTGCCATTTACTTTATTGTTTTGGGTTCAGGTTTATACATCCTCTTTGTGTTTCCTGTCTAAAGTCTATCTTTTAGGATTTGTTGGAGAGCTGATTTGGTGGTGCTGAATTCTCTCAGCTTTTGCTTGTCTGTAAAGGTTTTGGTTTCTCCTTCATATTTGAATGAGATCCTTGCTGGGTACAGTAGTCTTGGCTGAAGGTTATTATCTTTCATCACTTTAACTATGTCTTGCCATTCCGTCCTCGCCTGAAGAGTTTCTATTGAAAGATCTGCAGTTATTCTTATGGGGATCCCCTTGTGTGTTATTTGTTGTTTTTCCTTCCTGCTTTTAATATTTGTTCTTTGTGTTTGGTCTTTGTTAGTTTGATTAGTATATGTCTTGGGGTGTTCCGCCTTGGGTTTATCCTGTTTGGCACTCTCTGGGTTTCTTGGACTTGGGTGATTATTTCCTTCCCCATTTTAGGGAAGTTTTCAACTATTATCTCCTCAAGTATTTTCTCATGGTCTTTCTTTTGTCTTCTTCTTCTGGGACTCCTATAATTCGAATGTTGGAATGTTTCATATTGTCTTGGAGGTCTCTGAGGTTGTCCTCATTTCTTTTAATTTGTCTTTCTTTTTCCCTCACTGATTCATTTATTTCTACCATTTTATCTTCTATTTCACTAATCCTATCTTCTGCCTCCAATATTCTGCTATTTGTAGCCTCCAGAGTGTTTCTGATCTCATTTATTGCATTATTCATTATATGTTGACTCTTTTTTATTTCTTCTAGGTCCTTGTTAAACCTTTCTTGCATCTTCTCAATCCTTGACCCCAGGCTATTTATCTGTGATTCCATTTTGATTTCAAGATTTTGGATCATTTTCACTATCAGTATTTGGAATTCTTTCTCAGGTAGATTCCCTATCTCTTCCTTTTGTTTGGTTTGGTGGGCATGTCTCCTGTTCCTTTACCTGCTGGGTATTCCTCTGTCTCTTCATCCTGGTTATATTGCTGCATTTGGGGTGGCTTTTCTATATTCTGGGAATTTTGAAATTCTCTTTCTTATAGAGCTTCCTCTCTGTGTTTGGGGTTATATCAGTGGCTTGTCAAAGTTTCTTGATTAGAGAGGCTTGTATTGAAGTTCTGGTGGTTGGAATTGGATTTCCTCTCTCTGGAGTGTTGTGGAGTGTCAAGTAATGGTTTATGGGACGTCAATGGTTTTGGAGTATTTTGAGCTGCCTGTGTATTGAAGCTCAGGGGCTTGTTCTTGTGTTGCTGGAGAATTTGCATGGTATGTCTTGCTCTGGAACTTGTTGGCCCTTGAGCGGTGCTCAATTTCAGTATAGGTATGAAGGCATTTGATGAGCTCTTATTGGATAATGTTCCCTGTATTCAGGAATTCTTTGATGATCTCAGGATTTGGACTTACGCCTCCTGAATCTGGTTTTCAGATTTATTTTTACAATAGCCTCATGATTTCTCCATCTATTCAGCACTATTGTTAAAACATCTGGGTTAATGATGATAGGTTTCTCCACTTTGGGGGTCATCCCTAGAGGATCGCTGAGTTACTTGGAGGAGAGAAGAGGGAGGGGGTAGTTAGAGGTGAGTGGAATGGAATGAGGTGGAATCAAAAGAGGAAAAAGCAAGCTAGCCCGTAACCACTTTCTTGTGTGTGCTCCAAAGTCTGGACCTCTCAGAGGTGGTCACAGAGTTAAACATGGAAGAGGAGAGGGAGGAAGTAGATAGAGTTGGACAGGAGGATAAAAGAGGGAGATGCAAAGGAGGGATACAGATCCAGCCAGTGACCAGTTCCCTGAGAATTCTCCACCTTCGGGAGCACACAGAGATTCATAGAGTTGGGTAGAGAAAAGGAGGGGGAGGGTTGAGACAAAAGCCACCTGGTGGAGAAAAGAGAGATTCCAAAGGGGGACAGAGTGGTCAAACCAGTAGTTCACACTCATATAAAATTGGGTACTGAAGATTAGGTTTTTAAAAGTACAAAATTGGCAACAAATACCAAAATGTTGATTTTAAAAATCTGGAGTAGAGATTGAATTTTCAAAGATAAAATATTAAAGATAAGAAGGAGAGAAAAAATTGTTTTTTAAATTGTGAAAGAAAAATAAAATAAAAGACTCCAGAATTATTAAAAGACAACTTCCACCACCAATAGGACTATATACGGCGTTTGCTTTAAATATAGGGTGTTTTTTTTTTTTTGAAAAGTAATAATAGGTTATAAAAATAATAAATAGAAATATTTAAAAAAATTGATCATAAAAGTAGTGATGGTATATCTGGCGCTTTCTCTGTCGTTGTGGACTGTATGGGGTCGCTACCAAGGCAGTTCCCTCTGTTTGACTCCCTCTGTTTGCTGATCCCTTCCATGTCTGATTTCCGTCTTGACACAGGGAGGGTGGTGGTGGACTCTGCACTGGGCTTGCCCCTTCTCGCTCCTTGGGATAACCTTGTGGGGCCTGCCCTATGCTCCATGCACTTCCCGGTCTATGCCGCTCAGGTTTGGTGCTCAGGATTAGCGGTCAGGAAGCCCTCCGAGACTTGGATTTGGTTGAACAGGGGCTTTGTTCCCTTCTCAGGTCCTAGTGGCTAGGGAGTCTGGCGCACGCTATTGCGACTTCTGGGCTTCCGGGTTGCTCAATTTTCTGGGTGCTCCGCCAGGGCTCTTTCTCAGGCAGATGATGACTGTTCAGAGCCCCCCAGCAGTCTCAATAGCAAAAAAACCTGCTTGCAATTTGGTAGGTAATGTCACTCTTGAGCTGCAATTACCCCCCTTCCAGTACTTAAGGCTCTGGCTGCCTGTCGCTGGAGGGGGATGGTCTGCAGCCGGCTATTGCCAATCCGTCCTTTGTTCTGTGCACGGGCCTTTCGGTGTCTTATGTTCGAGCATTTCGTGTGTTAGCTATCCCACAGTCTGGTTTGCTAGACCAACATAGTTCTTTCTAGCCACGCACGGACCCGATTCTGGCCCCGTTACCCCCGATTCTCGAGAAAAGCCCTGCAGCCTACGTCTCCCGCAGCCCAATTCTTAGAAAGCACTGTCGCGGGCGCGATCCTCCCTGCCCAACCCCCACTGCTGTCGGACGCAGGCGTTTGTGCTGCCTCTCTGCTGGGGGTTTTACTGTTGAATTCGTAATCTGTTGGTTTTAATTATTTATTTATTTATTCTTCCTTCCTGTTATGTTGCCCTCTGTGCTTCCAGGGGTCGCCCCATACACAGCTGTGAGAATGTTCCCCAATTTTAGGAACTCTCTCTTTTAAGAGTCTCTTCCTGGCACAGGATTCCCTTCCCGGGACAGGGCTCTCTCCCTACCTCCTTTGTCTCTATCTTCATCGTATATATTAATTCCTACCTGGTTTTGAAGCCAATGATCTGCTTTGCTGGATGCCTGATGTCCTCTGCCAGCAGTCAGAAGTTGTTTTGTGGAATTTACTCAGCGTTGAAATGTTCTTTTGATGAAGTAGTTAGGGAGAAAGTGTTCTCCCCATCCTATTCCTCCGCCATCTTTTTTACGCTCCTGATTGTTATAAAACTGTTTCATGCTTTAACTTCCTCATTAATAAAAATGGAAATAGCAATAACATCCCTTACATTAGCTTACTGTAAGGATTAAATATGTTATCACGTACTGTGTTTAGAAATTGTGTAATCCCATTTAAGCACTTATATGGGGAACGGTTGTTATTATTATTTATATTACTAGTAACATTATTGGAGAAGGAAATGGCAGCCTACTCCAGTATTCTTGCCTGGGAAATCGCATGGCCAGAGGAGCCTAGTGGGCTACAGTTTATGGGGTCCCAAAGAGTCAGACTGTAAAAGGACTGGCAACCCACTCCAGTATTCTTGCTTAGAGACTCCTGTAGATGAAGGGGCCTCGTGGGCTGCTGTCCATGGGTTCACACAGAGTCAGACACGACTGAAGCAACTTAGCATGCATGCATGCATTGGAGAAGAAAATGGCAGCTCACTCCATTGAGTCTTCTTGCCTGGAGAATTCCAGGGACAGAGGAGCCTGGTGGGCTGCCGTCTATGGGGTTGCACAAAGTTGGACGTAACTGCAGCGACTTAGCAGCAGCAGTAGTAGTAACATTATCATTATTAATAACATCAGCATGTGGAGAAAGTTATTTCACACAATTTCACACTCATTTGGGCAAAGATAGTTGTTATGAGTTGAACTGTGTGTCCTCACCCCCATGCCAAAATTTGTATATTGAAACATTAATTCCTAGTATCTCACATTGTGACTGCATTTAGAGATGGGGCCTTTAAAGAGGTAATTAAGGTAAAATGAGGTTATATGGACAGGCCTTAAGCCAATAAGATGAGTGTCCTTGCAAGAAGAGGTGCTTAGCACACAAACACACACAGAGGGAAGACCACGTGAAGACAGTGGAAAAAGACAGTTATTTACAAGCTAAGAAGAGAGGCCTCAGGGAAAAAAACAGCCCTGCTGTCTCCTTGATCTCAGACTTCTAGTCTCTAGAACTGTGATAAAATATAGTTCTGTATTTAAGCCACTCAGTCTGTGGTACTTTGTTATGGCAGCCCTAGCAAAGAAATACAACAGTGCTATTTGTTTCTTATAAACGTACCTAATGTTGATGTCTTGCCCACCCTTTGCCAAGACAGTATAAATCTTAGCATTCCTGAGGATCCTCCCAACATCAGGATGACATGTGAGGGACTTGGGTAGCAGAATGGCAAGAAATGGCCTCCCTGGTCACTGGCAATCCGCCCAGTGGTTACCACCTAGACATATTCAACACGGTCCCTCTAGGTCTAGCCTTCTTCTAGACTGCTGCTTCTGCGTACCACAATGGGGATTAGGAATATTTGCAAGACTGGGAACTGTATGGCATTCCTTTCTGAGGTCTAGTGTCTCTACCCACAGTACTGACAGTGAGGAGGATCTCTCCTGTGACCCTTGAGGTACTCTTCTAATAATCCCCCTGCCTTATATGCTAAGCTATAGGATATTCATTTCAATCGGAGGAAAATTATTCGTTTCCCTTTCATCTCTTCCATGAGGCATTCACTGTCCTCTCCCTCAAGAGCACCTAGCATAATCTCACCACCAAACTAGATCATCAGAAAATAAAAATCTGGGTGAAAATGAAACTTCTGTTTTTTCATATCCAATTTTCCTTAAGACAAAAAAGTCACAGAGGGTATAAATTTTGAAAAATAGATTAAAAAAATTTAAGTTAACATCAAAAAGTTAGCCTGAAACATTAGCAATAGTTTTTATACAGACACTCAAAAACATAAATTTCATTTTTTTAATTTTGAAAACATGGGCAAAGGGATTTTCCTGGCAGTCCAGTGGTTAAGACCTCATCTTTTAATGCATAGAGTGCTGATAAAGATATGGCTTAAAGAAATGGCAACCTTTTCCAGGATTCTTGCCTGGAGAATCCCATGGACAGAGGAGCCTGGTGGGCTACAGTCCACGGGGTCACAGAGTCGGACATGACTGAGCGACTTCACTTTCACTTTTGGTTTCCAGAACGACTAGAATTGTCACTGTTGCCACTGATATGCCAGGAGTATAATTTTGCTAAAACCACTTCCTTTATAAGGGAATTATACACTTTGCATATTTCTTTGTGTAACTAGGTCTATATTCAAAACCCAGTATGGAGAAATCTTTATTTTCCAAAGCCCTTGCTTCAAGTGAAGCTGAGAAGCATCTAGCATTTTTAGTTTCTGCAGTTTAAATTTGGCTCTGTCTCCCATCAAGACTTCTTTCACATAGGTAAATAACTCAAAGGCTAAGGTGATGAAAAAAAAAAAAAAATCTAAAAAAAAAAAAACCCTCCACAACAGATAACTAGTAAGCTGAAAGAGAGAAAATAAAACAGATAGGAACTCAGGATTTGGTATGGAGTGCTTTTGACTGCAAGTGATAAAATATCTGACTAGGAGTAATTTAAACAATAAAAGGTATTTTATCACATTATACAAAATATGAATGTAAGAAGTTACTTGTCTTAACTCACTAGCTCAGCATTGTCAAAATTAGGTTAAAAATTCTCTTGGCCTTTACTTCCTAATTCCAATAACACATTATTATTTTTTAATCTTTCAAACAGAAAAGGGAAAGAAGGAAGACGAGTACCAACAGAGTTCTATAAATGCCTCATGGGCCAGAATCATTGGCAACTAGACCACAGAAGAACATAGCACTAAAACCACAGCTAAAATAGTATTTTCCTCATATGTAAGATAATGTGACCCTACAGAGTTTCTTTACACAATCTTAATTAAAACTAATTTCTAACAAATGTGTTCCTGTTCTGTTTACAAAAGTATATGCTTGCCAACTTTGAGTGATCACTTTTACAAGTTACAATCTTAATATTTTCAAGATTTTAACCATTAATTGCATCTAAGCATACATGCAGCAGAGAATATAAGTAAATATACAATATGTTATAGAACTAAAATGATGGAAATTAAGGAGAGTCACCTGGTTTATCACTGCCTTCCATATTCTGTAGAATTTATTGACAACCTCATGTATTTTTTTTATTTTTCTCTCTCATCAGATACAGTTCATGGTCATTGCCAAGAACAATCTCATTTGTATTAGCTATTACTGGAGTGTTTATAATTTTGTGGCTTTCTACATGTTTTTTTGGTTCTGTAACTCTGAAAACTCACTTTAAGTGGTCTTGTTTGGTAATATCTAAAATGCCATTTCTAAGGTCTCGGTGTCTTTTCCAGTCATCCATATAATCTGCCTACTTTGATATGAGCATTCCAGATACTCCCTTTTCCCATCGCCTTGCTACTTGTTATTTTAAAGGGAGGACCAGACATACGGTAGTAAATATATGGGCTCACCACAGGTCTCCATATAAATGATATGTCAAAATTAAGTGGCACAACAATGAAAACCCCCATAAAAGATCACTCAAGATAGTCTGGGTTGGGATCCAGGCTGTGCTTTGTATTATTCAGGTAACTTTAGCAGGTCACTCAGTCTCTTGGGGCCCTTTTTCAAGAAATGTACCTTCCTCCATATGTTTTTGTGAAGAATCTTGGGAAGATTTTGGATATAGAATATTTTTTAAGTTTATAATATTGTTTTTAAAGAAAAGGTAGCACATATTATGTATTATTATTCATTGTTGTTGTTCAGTTGCTAAGCCGTGTCCAGCTCTTCACAACCCCATGGACTGCAGCACTCCAGGCTTTCCGGTCCTTCACTACCTTCTGGAGTTTGTTCAAACTCATGTTCATTGAGTCAGAACCCTCCTGGAAAGCATTCAACAAATACTGTTTACCCTTACCTCCGTGTTTCCTTCACCTCTTCCTCAGCTTAAGTCTCCTCTACCTGCCTTCATTGTGACTACAGTGTTCTTACCTAACAAAGTGGATAGAAAAGGTAAACAAAAGATGTAGGTTTATGTTAGATTCTGCTGAGGGTAAACTGTAGAGATCAATCACCTTATTCTTATTCTTTTTGTCAGGACCCTGAGTAGCAGGTTCTGGACTGTACATTAGCTGTCAAGGGCACTTATTTATTTAACATGATAGAAGTTTCTGACCCAGCAGGCTTGATTTCTGTTATCTGTTCAGTCTTACCTGAGACTCAGCTCCTGTTCTGTGCCTTTGTCACCTAGTCTAAACCTGCCGAATGAGATAACTGTGGTAAATCTCAGGCTTCTTGGTATTTGGCCATAACCTTACCTATTAATTTATCCTGTGGTGTCTCCTATTTTCTCCGGGAGGGGATGGTAAAGCTTTTAAAGTGAGTTTTATGGATGACTCATGGTCAGGTTAAGACACTTGTCTTTCACATATTTATGACTAATGTTCTAAGAAGCTGAAACTACTGGTGGTAAACCATGCTAGATCCTTACTATGCACACGTACTTACTCAAGGGGGACTCAGCTTAACAGTTAATCCAAAAGGAGCTCAAAGCCTACAAGAAAGTATATATTTCCTTGACGTTTTTCATTCACTGTCACTTTTTACTGACTTCCTTAAGGTTTCTTTTTCATATTTATTTCTTGACTAGGGAATAATTTTAGTTCACCTTTGATTTTTAAAATTGTTTGATGTATGTATGAAACAAAGTGAATAGTTTCATGTTCTTACACCTCTGCAAGTTTTGTCTCCCAATGTATATGTCATACTTTGGTAAATTTGGACTCCTATTATTTCCTAAATAAAAACTATTTTCCTTACAGAGACCATTGCTTCTCCATGCAGGAAGTAAAAGAAAGTTACTTTTTCCAATGTCTTCTCTTATTCACAAAAGACTCTTTCAGTGAAGATCTTTGTGGTGCTGAGATAACAGGTGACCAATTGCCCACCAGCAAATATGAGAACAGGGCAGAGGTGCATTCTCTAGGAAAGTCAGTGAAGACAAGGGGTTAGTGTGTATGCCACATACTCTAAAAAAGTATGGAAAACACAGAGGCTAAGAGTGACAGCACCCAACTCACGCCTGCTCATGCAAAAGAAGTAATTTATTAGCTCACAAACTTGGAAAGGATGCTGGAGACAGAGCACAGCATAAAAGGAAAGTTTTAGACCCAGGGCCAGTAGATGGATGCTGGAACTCAGAGGCCAACATCTCTTCTGCCACTCAAATACAGCTTTCCTCTGCTTGATTTACCTTTTTTTTTTTTTAAATGTATAACTTAGCTACATTTATTTAAGAATGCATTCCAATATCAAGTAGTGAAGTTCAACAATGTAAAAACCACAATTAATTTTGCACCAACCTTATACTCTACTCTGATTTCCTTCCCCAGTTCCCATCCCCAGAGAAGCAACATTCTGTTATTATCAGCTTTCCCAGAGACTGATGAACTTGAAGACATTCTCCCATTGTTTCAACTAACCATTTCTGAATAAAGGATCTACATTTCCAGTTATCAAAGGGAACCATGGGTAATGCCACTTAAAGAGAGGGAGACGGTAATGTGTGTTTGTGAAACCAAGGACCCAAGGATGATTTTGTCAGGAGCGCAAATTTCTGGTTCTTCAGAAAGGTGAGGGTGTTATATGTACAAGATGTCGCATGGTACTCTGCCCCTTCCATTCTCCATCTGTAGAGAGTGCTGCCACTTAGGAAGAGAAGTCTTTATTGTAATGATTGTTTGCCTATTTCAAACTATCTTTTCCCTCTTGTCTGTGATTTCTCATTCTTTTACATTTTTTAAATTAATTTATTTTTTAATTGAAGGATAATTGATTCATAGAATTTTGCTGCTTTCTGTCAAACCTTAACATGAATCAGCCATAGGTATGCAGGTATCCCTCCCTTTTGAACGTCCCTCTCATCTTTCTATCCCACCCCTCTAGGTTGATACAGAGCCCCTGTCTGAGTTTCCTGAGCCATACAACAAATTCCCGTTGGCTACCTATTTTACATATAGTAATGTAAGTTTCCATGCTACTTTTTCCATACATCTCACCCTTTCCTCTCCTCTCCCCATGTCCATAAGTTTATTGTCTATGTCTGTTTCTCCATTGTTGCCTGTAAATAAATTATTCAGTACCATTTTTCTAGATTCTGTATATACATGTTAGAATATGATATTTATCTTTCTCTTTCTGACTCACTTCACTTTGTTAATAGGTCCTAGATTCATCCACCTCATTAGAACTGACTCAAAGGTGTTCCTTTTATGGGTGAGTAATATTCCATTGTATATATGTACCACACTTCTTTTTCCATTCATCTGTCAATGGACATCTATGTTGCTTCCATGTTCTAGTTCAGTTCAGTTCAGTTGCTCAGTGGTGTCTGACTCTTTTTGATCCCATGACCCTCAACATTCCAGGCCTCCTTGTCCATCACTAACTCCTGGAGTTTACCCAAACTCATGTCCATTGAGTTGGTGATGCCATACAACCGTCTTATCCTCTGTTGCCCCCTTCTCCTCCTGCCCCCAATCCCTCCCAGCATCAGAGTCTTTTCCAATGAGTCAACTCTTCACATGAGGTGGAATAACTCTTCGCAAAGTATTGGAGTTTCAGCTTTAGTATCATATCAGTCTTTCCAATGAACATCCAGGACTGATCTCCTTTAGGATGGACTGGTTGTATCTCCTTGCAATCCAAGGGACTCTCAAGAGTCTTCTCCAACACCACAGTTCAAAAGCGTCAATTCTGTGCTCAGCTTTCTTTATAGTTCAACTCTCACATCCATACATGACTACTGGAAAATTCCATGTTCTAGCTACTGTAAACAGTGCTGAAGTGAACAATGGGATACATGTATCTCTTTCAATTTTGGTTTCCTAGCGTATATGCTTAGGAGTGGGATTGCTGGATTACATGGTAGTTTTATTCCTAGTTTTTTAAGGCATTTCCATACCACCTTCCATAGTGGCTGTATTAAGTTACCTTCCCACCAACAGTGCAAGAGTGTTTCCTTTTCTCCACACCTTCTCCAGCATTTACTATTTGTAGACTTTTTGATGAGAGCCATTCTGACTAGTGTGAGGTGATATCTCATTGTAGTTTTGATTTACGTTTCTCTAATAATGAGCAATGTTGAGTATCTTTTCATGTGTTTGTTAGCCACCTGTATGTCTTCCTTGGAGAAATGTCTGTTTAGGTCTTTTTCCATTTTTTGATTGGGTTGTTTGTTTTTCTGGTACTGAGTTGTATGAGCTGCTTGTATATTGTGGAAATTAATTCTTTGTCAGTTGTTTCATTTGCTATTATTTTTTCCCATTCTGAGGGTTGTCTTTTTACCTTGCTTATAGTTTCCTTTGCTATGCAAAAGCTTTTAAGTTTAATCAGATCACATTTGTATACTTTTGTTTTTATTTCCATTACTCTAAGAGGTGGTTCTGGAGAAGGCAATGGCACCCCACTGTAGTACTCTTGCCTAGAAAATCCCATGGATGGAGGAGCCTGGTAGGCTGCAGTCCATGAGGTCGCTAAGAGTCAGACTCGACTGAGCGACTTCACTTTCACTTTTCACTTTCATGCATTGGAGAAATGGCAACCCACTCCAGTGTTATTGCCTGGAGAATCCAAGGGACAGAGGAGCCTGGTAGGAGGTGGTCTGTAGGGTCACACAGAGTAGGACACAACTGAAGCAACTTAGCAGCAGCAGCAGCAGCAGGAGGTGGGTCATAGAGGATCTTGCTTTGATTCATGTCATCGAGGGTTCTGCCTATGTTTTCCACTAAGAGTTTTACAGTTTCTGGTCTTACATTTAGGTCTTTAATCCATTTTGAGTTTATCTTTGAGTATAGTGTTAGGAAGTGTTCTAACTTCATAATTTTACATGTAGCTGTCCAGTTTTCCCAGCATCATTTATTGAAGAGGCTGTCTTTGCCCCATTGTAAATTGTTGCTTCCTTTGTCAAAAATAAGGTAACCATAGATGCATGGATTTATTTCTGGGCTCTCTATCTTGTTCTATTGGTCTATCTATCTTGTTCTATTGGTCTATATTTCTGTTTTTGTGCCTGTACCATACTGTCTTGATGACTGTAGCTTTGTAGTATAATTTGAAGTCAATAAGATTGATTTCTCCAGCTCCATTTTTCTTTCTCAAGACTGCTTTGGCTATTCAGGGTCTTTTGTGTTTCCATATGAATTGTGAAATTTTTGCTCTAGTTCTGTGAAAAAGCCATTAGTAATTTGATAGGGATCATATTGAATCTGTAGATTTTATTTGGCAGTATAGTCATTTTCACAATATTGATTCTTCAAACCCAGAAACATGGAATATCTCTCCATCTATTTATGTCATCTTTGATTTCTTTCATTAGTGTCATAATTTTCTGTGTATAGTTCTTTTGTCTTCTTAGGTAGGTTTATTCCTAGATATTTAATTATTTTTTGTTACAATGGTGGATGGGATTGATTCTTTAATTTCTCTTTCTGATTTTCATCATTATTATATAGAAATGCAAGTGATTTCTGTGTATTGATTTTGAATCCTGAAACTTTGATAAATTCACTGATTAGCTCTAGTAATTTTCTGATACTATCTTTAGGGTTTTCTATGTACAATACCATGCCATCCACAAAAAGAGAGTTTGTTTCTTCTTCTCTGATCTTTTATTTATTTTTCTCCTCTGATTGCTATAGCTAAGACTTCCAAAACTATGTTGAATAATAGTGGTGAAAGTGGACACCCTTGTTTTGTTCCTGATATTAGAGGGAATGCTGGAAGGCAATGGCAACCCACTCCAGTCCTCTTGTCTGGAAAATCTCATAGATGGAGGAGCCTGGAAGGCTGCAGTCCACGGGGTCGCAAAGAGTCGGACACAACTGAATGACTTCACTTTCACTTTTCTTTTCACTTTCATGCACTGCAGAAAGAAATGGCAACCCACTCCAATGTTCTGGCCTGGAAAATCCCAGGGATGGAGGAGCCTGGTAGGCTGCCATTTATGGGGCTGCACAGAGTGAGACATGACTAAACCAAATTAGCAGCAGCAGTAGCAGCAGGGGGAATGCTTTCAGTTTTTCACCACTGAGAACAGGCTTATCATATATGTCCTTTACTATGTTGAGGTAGTTTCCTTCTATGCCCATTTTTTTAAGAGTTTTAATGGTAAATGGGTGCTGAATTTTGTCAAAGGCTTTTTCTGCATCTATTGAGATGATCATATGGTTTTTATCTTTCAATTTGCTAGTATGGTATATCACAGTGATTAATTTCCATATATTGAAAAAACCTTACATCCTTGGAATAAACCCAACTTGATCATGGTGTATGAGCTTTGATGTGTTGAGAATTCTGTTTGCTAAAGTTTAGTTGAGAATTGTTGTATCTATGTTCATCAGTGATATTGGCCTGTAGTTTTCTTTTTTTGTGTTGTCTTTCTGTGGTTTTGGTATCAAGGCAATGGTGGACTGAAAAAAATGAGTTTGGAAGTGTTCTTTCTTCTGCAATTGTTTGAAGAGTTTTAGAAATATAGGAATTAGCCCTTTTCTGGTGATGGACAGGGGAGGCCTGGCGTGCTGCAAATCAGTTTAGTTCAGTTCAGCGACTCAGTCGTGTCTGACTCTGCAACCCCATGAATCACAGCATGCCAGGCCTCCCTGTCCATCACCATCTCCTGGAGTTCACTCAGACTCAAGTCCATTGAGTCAGTGATGTCGTCTCACCTTCTGTCATCCCCTTCTCCTCCTGCCCCCAATCCTTCCCAGCATCAGAGTCTTTTCCAACGAGTCAACTCTTTGCATGAGGTGGCCAAAGTACTGGAGTTTCAGCTTTAGCATCATTCCTTCCAAAGAAATCCCAGGGCTGATCTCCTTCAGAATGGACTGGTTGGATCTCCTTGCAGTCCAAGGGACTCTCAAGAGTCTTCTCCAACACCACAGTTCAAAAGCATCAAATCTTCAGTGCTTAGCCTTCTTCGCAGTCCAACTCTCACATCCATACATGACCACAGGAAAAACCATAGCCTTGACTAGACGGACCTTAGTGAGCAAAGTAATGTCTCTGCTTTTGGATATGCTATCTAGGTTGGTCATAACTTTTCTTCCAAGGAGTAAGCGTCTTTTAATTTCATGGCTGCAATCACCATCTGCAGTGATTTTGGAGCCCCCCAAAATAAAGTCTGACACTGTTTCCACTGTTTCTCCATCTATTTCCCATGAAGTGATAGGACGGGATGCCATGATCTTCGTTTTCTGAATGTTGAGCTTTAAGCCAATTTTTTCACTCTCCTCTTTCACTTTCATCAAGAGGCTTTTTAGTTCCTCTTCACTTTCTGCCATAAGGGTGGTGTCATCTGCATATCTGAGGTTATTGATATTTCTCCTGGCAATCTTGATTCCAGCTTGTGTTTCTTCCAGTCCAGCCTTTCTCATGATGTACTCTGCATATAAGTTAAATGAACAGGGTGACAATATACAGCCTTGACGTACTCCTTTTCCTATTTGGAATCAGTCTGTTGTTCCATGTCCAGTTCTAACTGTTGCGTCCTGACCTGCATACAGGTTTCTCAAGAGGCAGGTCAGGTGGTCTGGTATTCCCTTCTCTTTCAGAATTTTCCACGGTTTATTGTGATCCACACAGTCAAAGGCTTTGGCTTAGTCAATAAAGCAGAAATAGATGTTTTTCTGGAACTCTCTCGCTTTTTCCATGATCCAGCAGATATTGGCAATTTGATCTCTGGTTCCTCTGCTTTTTCTAAACCAGCTTGAACATCAGGAAGTTCACGGTTCATGTATTACTTTACTAGTATGTGAGATGAGTCCAGTTGTGTGGTAGTTTGAGCATTCTTTGGCATTGCCTTTCTTTGGAATTGGAATGAAAACTGACCTTTTCCAGTCCTGTGGTTTCTGCTGAGTTTTCCAAATTTACTGGCATATTGAGTGCAGCACTTTCACAGCATCATCTTTCAGGATTTGAAATAGCTCAACTGGAATTCCATCACCTCCACTAGCTTTGTTTGTAGTGATGCTTTCTAAGGCCCACTTGACTTCACATTCCAAGATGTCTGGCTCTAGATGAGTGATCACACCATCGTGATTATCCGGGTCATTAAGATCTTTTTGTACAGTTCTTCTGTGTATTCTTGCCACCTCTTCTTAACATCTTCTGCTTCTGTTGGGTACATACTATTTCTGTCCTTTATTGAGCCCATCTTTGCATGAAATGTTCCCTTCGTATTTCTGATTTTCTGGAAGAGATCTCTAGTGTTTCCCATTCTCTTGTTTTCCTCTATTTCTTTGCATTGATCGCTGAGGAAGGCTTTCTTATCTCTTCTTGCTATTCTTTGGAACTCTGCTTTCAGATGCTTATTATCTTTCCTTTTCTCTTTTATTTTCACCTCTCTTCTTTTCACAGCTGTTTGTAAGGCCTCCCAAGACAGCCATTTTGCTTTTTTGCATTTTTTTTCCCATGGGGATAGTCTTGGTCCCTGTCTTTTGTACAATATCACAAACCTCATTCCATAGTTCATCAGGCACTCTATCAGATTTAGGCCCTTAAATCTATTTTTCACTTCCACTGTATAATCACAAGTGATTTGATTTAGGTCATACCTGAATGGTCTAGTGGTTTTCCCTACTTTCTTCTATTTAAGTCTGAATTTGGCAATAAGGAGTTCATGATCTGAGCTACAGTCAGCTCCTGGTCTTGTTTTTGCTGACTGTATAAAACTTCTCCATCTTTGGCTGCAAAGAATATAATCAGTCTGATTTTGGTGTTGACCATCTGGTGATGTCCATGTGTAAGAGTCTTCTCTTGTGTTGTTGGAAGAGCATGTTTGCTATGACCAGTGCATTTTCTTGGCTAAACTTTATTAGTCTTTGCCCTGCTTTGTTCTGCATTCCAAGGCCAAATTTGCCTGTTACTCCAGGTGTTTCTTGACTTCCTACTTTAGCATTCCAATCCCCTATAATGAAAAGAACATCTTTTGGGGTGTTAGTTCTCATGGGGTCACAAAGACTTGGACACGACTGAGTGACTGAACTGAACTAAAATGTTTGCTAGAATTCTCCTGCGAAGACATGTGGTCTTGGGCTTTTGTTTGGGGGGAGATTTTTTATCAAAGCTTCAATTTCAGTGCTTGTAATTGGATTGTTCATCATTTCTATTTCTTCCTGGTTCAGTCTTGGAAGATTGAACTTCTTTGAGAATCTGTCCATTTCTTCCAAGTTATCTATTTTATTGCCATATAGTTGCTCATAATGGCCTGGTATAATCCTTTGTATTTCTGCATTGTCTGTTGTAACCGCTCCTTTTTAATTTCTAATTTTGTTGATTTGAGTCTTCTATTTTTTTTCTTGATGAGTCTAGCTAAGTTTGCCAACTTTGTTTACCTTCTAAAAGAAACAGCTTTCAGTTTTATTAATCATTACTATTGTTTCTTTCATTTCTTTTTCATTTATTTCTGTTCAGGTCTTTGTGCTTTCTTCTACTAATTTTGGTGGGGTTTTTTTGTTGTTGTTTGTTTGTTTTTGTTTGTTTGTTTGGTTGGTTGGTTGGTTGTTGTTCTTTTTCCAGTTGTTTTAGGTGTAAAGTTAGGTTGTCTATACTGTTTTTCTTGTTTCTTGAGGTAGGATTGTATTGCTATAAACTTCCCTCTTAGAACTGTTTTTACTCCACCCCATAGGTTTTGAGTTGTCATGTTTTTATTGTCACTTGATTCTAGAAATTTTTTGATTTCCACTTTGATATCTTCAGTAAACTGTTGGTTATTTAGAAACATGTGGTTTAATCTCCATGTGTTTGTGTTTGTTAAAGTTTTTTCCTTGTAACTGATATCTAGTCTCATAGCGGCATTGTGGTTGGAGTAGATGCTTGGTACAATTTCAATTTTCTTAAATTGAGCTTTGATTTGTGACCCAAGATGTGGTCTATCCTGGAGAATGTACCATATGCATTTGAAAAGTAGGTGTATTCTTCTGCATTTGTATGGAAAATCCTGAAGATATCAAAATGATCCATCTCATCTAATGTATCCTATAAGACTTGTGTTTCCTTATTAATTTTCTGTTTTGATGATCTGTCCATTGGTGTGAGTGGGATGTTAAAGTCTCCTACTATTTCTGTGTCACTGTCAATTTCTCCTTTTATGTCTATTATTGTTTGTTTGAGGTGCTCCAATGTAGGCTGCATAGATATTTACAGGTGTTATGTCTTCCTCTTGGATTGATCCCTTGATTATTATGTAGTGTCCTTCCTTATGTCTTGTAATCTTTATTTTAAGGTCTACTTTATCTGATACAAGCTGTCTACTCCATCTTTCTTTTGCATCCCATTTGCATGGAATATATTTTTCCATCCTCTCACTTTCAGTCTATATGTGTCTTGAGGTCTGAAGTGGGACTCTTGTAGACCACATATATATGGGTCTTGTTTTTGTATCCATTCAGCCAGTCTGTGTCTTTGGTTGGAGCATTTAATACATTTACATTTAAAATAATTTATATATATATATATATATATATATATATATGTTCCTATTACCATTTTCTAATTGAGATTAATTTTGTAGATTTTTTTTCTTTTCTTTTTGGGCTATATAAGTCCCTTTAATGTTTGTTATAAAGTTGGTTTGGTGGTACTGAATTCTCTTAACTTTTGCTTGTCTGAAAAGCTTTTTATTTCTCCATCAATTTTGAAAGAGATCCTTGCCAGGTACAATAATCTTGGTTGTAGATTTTTCCCTTCCAGCACTTTAAATATATTCTGCCATTCCCTCTGACCTGCATAGTTTCTGCTGAAAGATCAGCTGTTAAGTGTATGGCGTTTCCTTTTATATTACTTGTTTCTTCTCCCTCGCTGCTTTTAATATTTTTTCTTTGTGTCTAGTCTTTGTTAGTTTGATTAGTATGTGTCTTGGCATGTTTTTCCTTGGGTTTATTCTGTGTGGGACTCTTTGTGCTTTTTGGACTTGATTGACTATTTCCTTTTCCATGTTGGGGAAATTTTCAACAATAATCTCTGCAAAAATTTTCTCATATAAGTCTTCTAGGTCTTTGTTAATAGATTCTTGCATTTTCTCCATTTTGTTTTCAAAGTTTTTGATCATCTTTACTATCATTATTCTGGATTCTTTCTCAGGTAGTTTGCCTATTTCCTCTTCATTTATTTGGACTTCTGTGTTTCCAGTTTGTTCCTTTGTTTATGCAGTATTTCTCTGCTTTTTCATTTTTTTTTAATTATCATGTTTGAGGTCTCCTTTCCCAGGCTTTAAGAAAAGTTAATTCTTTCCTTGAAGAAGGTTGAATTATTTCTTCCTTTTGGTTTCTGCCCTCCTAAGATTGGTCCAGTGGTTGGTGTGAGCTTTGTATAAGGTGAGATTTGTGCTGAGTTTTTGTTTGTCTGTTTGTTTTTCCTCTGATGGGCAAGGCTAAGTGAGGTGGCCATCCTGCCTGCTGTTGACTGGTTTTGCATTTTTGTTTTGTTTGTTGTTTGGATGAGGTATCCTGCACAGGGTGCTACTGGTAGTTGGGTGATGCAGGGCCTTGAATTCAAGTGGTTTCTTTAAGTGAGTTCTCACTACTTGATACTCCCTAAGGTTAGTTCTCTGGTAGTCTAGGGTCTTGGATTCAGTGCTCCTACTCCAAAGGCTGAGGGCTTGATCTCTTGTCAGGAACAAAGAGTCTACAAGTGGTTTATTATGGCATTAAGTATGACTAAAACAACTATCCAAAAATGAGAAAGCAAAGATGAATCCCAGACAAATGGCAGTTACAAAATCAGGCAAATAATAATTAATATAATGGAATATACACATATACATATACACCCATAAGCAAAATCAAAACAGCCCAACAAAAATAAAGTACAATAGATTGACCCAGCAAACAAAGGAAAAATTATAAACCAAAAATTATATCTGCCAGAACAAAACTAATTAAAGCACAAACTGGAAAACAAACTAAAGCAAGGTGCCAATTGGGGAATAAAGCAATGAAAATAAAACTAACAAATATGTTGAGAAGAAAGGAGAGAAAGAAAAGAAAGAAAGAATAGATATGCAAAGTTAAATAGAGGTATATAAAGCTTTACATATGTTAAAGATTAACTGCAAGGGGAAAAGAACAGTAGGAAAAGCAAACAATAGAATAAATGTAGAAAAATAGGTTTAAAATTTAAAATTATAAAAAGGTTAAAAAAAAGAAAACTCCACAGAACTGCAAAAGCCCAAAGTAGACTCAGAGGCTTATGACAGCAATAAAATATGTGATTGAGGGAGAAAAAAAAAAGCTAAAATGCTTAGTTGGGTTTCTTAGTGCCAATAAAATCGACAACTACAACAGAGAGGGGGAAAAGGAAAAAGAAAAGAAAAAAAATCCAAAAGTATCTACAAAGCAAGTTAAAAATAAGAATAAAAATGTTTCTTTGAGACACTGCTGTCAGAGTCTTTTCCCTTGTTGGGAATCCAGTCCACCTTACCTCCCTAGGATGCCCTCCAACATTGTGCTGATCTCTGGACCTGCTGTGTGGACACCTCAGATTCTAATCTGGTCCTACTCCTGTGTGTTCTTGCCTCCAAGTCTACAGCTATCAAAGCTAGTGTGTTTTCTTTGTGGGAGCTCTAAATGTCCTTTTATATATTCCATCAACACAGAGTCTACTTAGTTTATCTTGTGGATTTAATCTGCAGCTTGCACAGCTGGTGGGAATGTTTTGGGTCTTCTTTGTTAGCCACACTGCCCCTGGGTTTCAATTGTGGTTTTATTTCCACCTCTACATGTGGGTCGTCCACTGGGGTTTAGCTCCTGAGGCTGCCTTGGGGGCTTGGGTTTGCACCATGAGGGTCAGGTGTGGAGGTGGTGCAGCTGCTTGGGTCACAGGGGTTCTGGCAGCACCAGGTACTCCGGGGTGGGTGGGGAGTGGCTGCTAAGGCAATAGGAAGTATAGTCCTCTGGAAGGGTATGACAACCAGTATTGGCCAATATGCTCCAGTATTCTTGCCTGGGAAGCCCCTTTCTGATAGAGAAGCCTGGCAGACCACAATCTACAGGGTCACAAAGAGTTGGACATGACTGAAGCAACCTTAAGTGCATAGACGCAAGATTTTTTTTTTTTTTTTTCCTTCCTGTGGCAGCTCTGCTTCAGTGAGAGTTGAGTGGCACAGCTTCTTGGCTTGCGGGGACCCTGGCAGCGCCAACTGTGCAGAGACACGGACTGCCTCCACTGCAGGAGTTATGGCCCTATCAAGGTCTTTTTCCAAGCCTCTTGTAGTTGGAGATCAGAAGGCCTCTTTGGCCAGTCTTTCGCCATAGCTCCACCTGTTCAGGCACTAAGAGGGCTCCCTTGCCTGCAGTCCTTCTCTGCTGTTCAGCTCATCAGGCACATAGAGGGGTCCCCCTGGGTGGGGTCCTACTCTGTAGTTCAATGCGTCAGGTGTCTGCTGGGCCAGCCTCTCTATTGTCCATTGCCAATGCTGGTATGTGGGAAGAGAGAGGCTATGGTGATAGCTCCACCCCCTACGTGTGACTCAGCAGTATCGCCTTGCTTCCACGGCTGCCTGGCTTTCCTCCACTGGCATTTCCCACCAGGATCTCCTCCTTCACATCCCAGCAAGCCATCTTTCCATTGTCAACAACAGCCCTCACTCTGGGATTGCTCCACCAATCCCTAAACTCCAGCTCCCAGCTACTGCACCTTCCAAGAGACCAGCGTTCTGCTCCCGGGTATATATGGCTGCAGCAAGGACTGTCTGATTCTCAGTCCATTTAGGCTGCCACAGATCAGCTGTTTCACTCTCAGCCTTAAATGTTTCTCCTCTGACTCAGACACCTGCCCCACTGTGGGGATCGACCCTTGCTTTATTTCCCCCAACCTGCTGACTGCAGGTCCAGTCCTACTAACACTCCTGTTCTTCCCCCTCTTGTCCTTCATCCTACCAAGTTTTGCTTGGTTCTACATATTCTTTTCCACTAGTCAGGTACTCCTCTTCCCTCTCAGTTCTGTTGTTCTGCATGCACTTCTGTGTCTGAAAGTATATTCCTGATGTATCCATGGAGAGAGATGTACTCCACATCTACCTACTCCTCCACCATCACGTTCTCCTCTTGGTTTACCTTTCTGAAAAGATTCTTCCCTCTTACCCATTAAGGAAAGTAGCTATCATATGGGTTTTTCTTTAATCCTCTTCAATCTCCCCAACAATAACAAAAATATTCTCTCCCTCAGCATTCACTAAAAAAAGGGGGGCTCTAATCCTACTTTTAGGGTTGTCAACGTTTGACAAACGAAAATACGGGACACCCAGTTAAAGCTGACTTCAGATAAACAATGACTATTACCTGAGTATGAATACATCCCATTCAACATCTGACAAAATTTCTACAGGTGTAAAAGATACCATAAAAAAATAAAATAAAATAAAATAAAAATAAAGATTAAGCCCTAAAAAAAAATAAAAAGATACCATAACCTAGGCCTCTCATCATCATTTACCAAAATTCACATTTAAGTGAGAATCCTGTATTTTATCTGGCAATCCTTCGTACTTCAGTCAAGCTCCCATCACAATCATTGCTGTCCAGGAACTGGGATCACGATGCGTGTCCATACCACCCAATCCACCCAGTCACCATGAGAGTCAAGTCTGATAACAGAAGAGAGGCATATCCGTCTCCATAACAGAGATAAGTAGAGATGGGTGAAGGGGAGCCAATGATTAAAAAAAAAAAAAATCTATTCACCACATGCATAGGGCTTAGCCTACTAAAAGAAGATGCCCGTCAAATATGGTTTTCACTGTCGATAATCCACATTATTATACTTCACCACTGATTATAGGTCCAAACCACAGAAAACACTCTTCTAATTTTTTTCTTTTTAGAAAACAAATTAATTCATATATAATTGTACATTGCTACAAAAAAAAACAAGTGATAGAAGTGGACTAAATAACTATGCTTCAGTACTAGAAGCATTGCCAGAATGGTAGGCAGTCTTATTTTATGGTTTTCCTGGGGTTCAAGAAACTTCCTTGAGCTTCTCTAAATGGTAATTATAAAATAATAAGCAAAAATATGTTGGCTCTGGCATCAGGCAAGATGACAGAAATGCAGGCTTGTCTGAATTTGGCAGAGCACTCTTAATTATATTGACAATGTGTGGCTGTGTCATTTCTTAGGAACTAATTATTTCATTCCTTTGGAAAGAAAATGTCCCTAAGGACACAGTTTTTGAAATACAACTTTTGGACCAAAGACTTCAACAGAGTGAATCAAATTATGATTGTTGGCTGCTAATAGGATAGTTTTAAACTTTAAAATAAGGATGTGTGTATTAGTCATCCAGTCATGTCCAACTCTGTGACCCTGTGGACTGTAGCCCACCAGGCTTCTCTGGCCATGGGACTTTCTAGGCAAGAATACTGGAGTGAGTTGCCATTTCCCTTTCCAAAGAATCTTCCTGACCCAGGGATCACCCGCGTCTCCTACATTACAGGCAGATTCTTTACTGTCTGAGCCAACAGGGAAGCCCTTTTAAATATCTATCATCCTTTACAGAGATAATGTAAGTAGATATGGCTGTTAAATGACTATAAAATAGTCTCCTCGTAAAATTTCAAAGGCTCGATGGAATTCCTCAGTGGAGGATCAGGATTTAAAATCAATATTTTGTGCAGATTGGGAATGGGAATGAAGTTTCATACTATCAATTTAAGTGGGAGCAACCATTTCTGTGGGTACATAGTGAGCTGTCAAAGATAGTTTGGCTATGATAAACTTATCTAAACTGAGAATAAAACTGAAAGAGATAGTGACAAAAATGAATGTACATGTATGTGAAAGACACAGAGAGAAAAAGAGAGAGAGAGACTGAGTTTACATCAGGAATAGAAGGCAACACACTGCCTTCACTTTGAAACATTTGGACATCATGTAGAGGAATAGATATGGGCTATGTCAACTGCACTCTTTGGGACCAGTTGTGCTTCTCTGACTTCTCCTCCTTCTTTCCCTTGTTGGTTTATCTTCCTTCACCTTTTATCCTCTAAATTTGATCATTTTTCAAAATGTTTTCTCCATATATTCTCTCTTGGTAAATGTCCCTGAACAGAACATGCCTCTCTATGGCATACATTCCCTACATGCATTTGGTCAGTTGGTGCAATGCACAACTCATGGCCGACTCACACTGTAGTCCCTGTGCCCTGCAAACTTATCAGCTTTTATGTAGCAGATTGATATGGGTGATCCAAATCTATCTCTACCTCCACTTTCTTCTGATCTCTACTCATGAACCTCTAACTTCTTACCCAATTATTTAACAGAAAATAAATACCAATTTTACTTAGGCTCTTAGAGCAGGAGGAACTAAGAGCAGAGGCCTCCCTGCTCCAAAAGAAAATAAAAATTACATGAAATCATTCCCATTTGGTCAGTATTTTTGAACAAGTGGGCTGCTATTACTACTTGCACACATTTCCTCTATTACCAAAGACACACAGTACCAAGGTGATTCTCAAAGGACTTGGTTCTAAGAACACCACACAGTCACAGCAGTAAGGAGGGGCTGCTTGATGGACAACTCCAAACACTAGACTGCAATGACACTATTCCAGGCTTGCAGCAGTTTCTGATTGCTGGGACAACCTCCAGTGGTAAGCACAGAGAAGAGGAAAATGTTCAGCTGAGAGCAAGGAGTGAGTGCTAGCAACACACATAGCAGCTCACTACCCAGTCTGCTCCAGTAGTCACGCTCCCACCATTGCCCAAAGACACTAATGTTAGCCCAAAGAGCCAATACAGCTAAATGATCTGCGTGCTCAATGAATGATCTTATGCTCAGCTATCTTTCAGGTTCTATGTTTCTCCCAGATCATGAGATCAGTGTGAATTTAGCAACTGCCACCTTATAAACCCAAAACCTTGACCTCTTTCCCTTGTTGATTTCCTGACTAAATCTGCACTGAGACACTCTAAAACAAGTACAAGTGACACATTTTAAAATCTAGAGCTATGCATGCAAAGGTCCTTTCAGATGCTGCAAGGGTGCCTTCATCTCAGTTATCTGAGGAAACTACCCCAGTAACTTCAAGTTGTTTCACTTTGAAGTGAAGCTCTCTGAGTATCTGAGTGAATCTTCAATAAGATCTTACCTTCAGTATCTTCAAAGTGAAGTTTTTCTTTAACACTTTTCTATTTAATGCCAGGAAAAACAAAATCTCCAATAACCTCTTTCAAAATTTTAAAGTAATCACCAGTCACTTATTGCGGACTTTAATTGACTTCCCATCATGCACAAACCTGGAATACTTGTTGGTGGCTCAGTGGTAAAGAATCCACCTGCAACGCAGGGGACCCAGGAAGATCCTCTGGAGAAGGGAATGGCATCCCACTCCAATATTCTTGCCTGGAGAGTTTCATGGACAGAGGAGCCTGGGTGGCTACAGTCCATGGGGTCGCAGAGAGTCAGACATAGCTGAGCAACTAATACTTTTACTTTCATGCACAATTTTTTTAAAAAATGATTACAAATATTTTCTACCATATATGTATAGCACACAAGTCTTATCTCACTTCACTGCCCCTAGAATTGCTTCACTGGGCACCATTTCTCAATGCATTCCAAACACTGTATAGTAAGTTGTCATTATAGTCCCTGTACCTGAAATTCCATCCACTCTGCCTGTCAAAAAGCTGTTTTCATCCAAAGGATGACAGTAATTTCACTTCTTTCATGAAATAATTTTAGTCACCCCCAGACAATAGCAATCTCTCTGTCTTTTAAATTCCATAAAGTACTGTGCCAAGATCGCAGGCTTTGAAACTTAACACAACGTTGTGTGACTCCCATTCTCACCACTCAGCTCTGTGTCCAATGGAAATGTGGGTAATTTCAAATTTTACTTAACATTTTTTTTAACTTATAAAATGGAAATAATGTTTTCCTTTCAGGATAACTATAAGAATACTAGAACTCACATAGCAGAGAGCAATGCACAAAATATGTATTAATTAGACATCAGCCACTGCTATCACTATGAATCATATCTTCTATAACTTTGCTGAGTAAGTAACGAAAGACAATGCAAAAATATGGAAAACAAAGCGGGTCAGTATAGGAGATGAAGAGTAAATTCTTAAGGAGTAACTGAAATCCAAAACAGGTCAGAATTTGAGGAGTGTTCATAATTGGCCCTGAGCTCAGGCAAAATTCTAACCAATGTTTGAGTGCTGTTATTATTGAACTATATTAATACTTCTTGCTGTATATGTGGCTGTTTCTACCACAAGAGTGCCTTAAAATGTCTAATTGCAATTTATGAAGCATTGTAATCAATTACTATTCATGATCTCATTGATTACCACAGCTTTGCTGGTACAACTATCTAAAAATTTCCTACGCTTAAGACATTTTCTCAATTTAAAAGCTTATTGGGGATGACCATATCATGTTTTTAATTCTTCTTATCCCCCTTAGATCTGGATAAAGAATAGGAGTCAAGAAAGTACCAATAAACTGCTGAACTGGACTTAACTGCATACAAAGAAATGTTACTGACAAAGGCATGTTGGCATCCTTCATAGGGAAATAGCATATGTTCAGTTCAGTTCATTTGCTCAGTCGTGTCTGACTCTTTGTGACCCCATGAACTGCAGCATGGCAGGCTTCCCTGTCCATCACCAACTCCCTGAGTTCACTCAAACTCACATCCATCGAGTCAGTGATGCCATCCAGCCATCTCATCCTCGGTCGTCCCCTTCTCCTCCTACCCCCAATTCCTCCCACCATCAGAGTCTTTTCCAATGAGTCAACTCTTCACATGAGGTGACCAAAGTACTGGAGTTTCAGCTTTAGCATCATAATGTCTAGCAAAATAATAGAAGTACTTTTGGGCTATCCCCTTAAAGAGCTATATGCGCATACATGCTAAGTTGCTTCAGGCATGTCCAACTCTTTGTGACCCTGTAGACTGTAGCCTTCCAATCTCCTCTGTCTGTGGGATTCACCAGGCAAGAATATTGGAGTGGGTTGTCATTCTCTTCTCCAGTTCTTTACCACTAGCAGCACCTGGGAAGCCCAAAGCATTATATCTGTGCTTAGTTGCTCAGTCATGTCCAACTCTTTGCAACCCCATGGACTGTAACCCCTAGACACCTCTGTCCATGGGTATTCTCCAGGCAAGAATATTGGAGTAGATTGCCATCCTCTAGGGGATCTTCCCAACCCAGGTCTCCTGCATTACAAGCAGATTCCTTACTGACTGAGCCACCAGGGAAGCCCAAGAACACTGGAGTGGGTATCCTATCCCTTCTCCAGGGGATCTTCCTGACCCAGGAATCAAACTGGGCTCTCCTGCATTGCAAACGGATTCTTTACCAGCTCAGCTACCTACTCTGGGTCAAATTTCCAACTCTCAGTGTCATTTCATCCTCTGTAACTTAAGATAGGAAAATGACAAAGTAGCTCAAGTGCAAAGGTAAGAAACTCCTTACAGTCTTGGATACCAATACTTAAATAGGAAAGAATCACAATGGAATCTTTACCAACGGACTGAAAATGGTTTTGATTTTTAGATTCTTATTTTCTTAAAAAAAAAAAAAAGAAAGAAAGAAAGAAAAGAAAAGAAAGAAAA
This sequence comes from Nanger dama, assembly GCA_917880005.1. Lineage (NCBI taxonomy): Eukaryota > Metazoa > Chordata > Mammalia > Artiodactyla > Bovidae > Nanger > Nanger dama. Next base: position 5,116,775 of record CAKJTW010000043.1, on the reverse strand, counting down.
AGAAAAAAATTCACTAACTGAAACATCCAAACCAAATTTTACCCAGGAAAATATTGATTCAGCATCTAGTATGTTCATAAATATGTTAAAAGTTGTGAAAGGAATAACATTTCACAATTTAGTGGTAAAAATATATATGTAAAAAGTTCAATGAATTAGGTGCTAGAGTAAATTATAAAGCCAATAAAGAGAAATATATAGACAAGAGTAATTGATCTAACTTGAGGTAACCATCAATGCTGAAGGAGACGGTGGTATTTTATTCAATGCTTCAAGGGTTTTTAACTTTTAAACATGTGTAGGCAGGAATGAAGAATATTTCATGTGGAAGGAAAAATATGAGAAAAGACAAATGAGAGTGTGTATATGGCTTGTTTGTGGGCATCATGTATGAATGATGTAGATCAAATGTATTCTGTTCAAATGAGGTTTTGTTGTGTTTTGTGTTTTTTTCCCCTTAATCCACACTCAAATTGAAGAAAGTAGAGAAAACCATTAACCAATCAGGTATGACCAAAATCAAATCCCTTATGATTATACAGTGGAAGTGAGAAATAGATTTAAGGGCCTAGATCGGATAGACAGAGTGCCTGATGAACTATGGAATGAAGCTCGTGACACTGTACAGGAGACAGAGATCAAGACCATCCCCATGGAAAAGAAATGTAAAAAAAGCAAAATGGCTGTCTGGGGAGGCCTTACAAGCAGCTGTGAAAAGCCAAGGAGAAAAGAAAAGATATAAGTATCTGAATGCAGAATTCCAAAGAATAGCAAGAAGAGAGAAGAAAGCCTTCTTCAGCGATCAGTGCAAAGAAATAGAGGAAAACAACAGAATGGGAAAGACTAGAGATCTATTCAAGAAAATTAGAGATATCAAGGGAATATTTCATGCAAAGATGGGCTCAATAAAGGACAGAAATGGTATGGACCTAACAGAAGCAGAAGATATTAAGAAGAGGTGGCAAGAATACACAGAAGAACTGTACAAAAAAGATCTTCACAACCCAGATAATAACGATGGTGTGATCACTCATTTAGAGCCAGACATCCTGGAATGTGAAGTCAAGTGGGTAGTAGAAAGTATCAGTATGAATAAAGCTAGTGGAGGTGACTGAATTCCAGTAGAGCTATTTCAAATACTGAAAAATGATGCTGTGAAAATGCTGCACTCAATATGCCAGCAAATTTGGAAAACTCAGCAGTGGCCACAGGACTGGAAAAGGTCAGTTTTCATTCCAATCCCAAAGAAAGGCAATGCCAAAGAATGCTCAAACTACTGCACAATTGCACTCATCTCACACACTAGTAAAGTAATGCTCAAAATTCTTCAAGCCAGGCTTCAGCAATATGTGAACCGTGAACTTCCTGATGTTCAAGCTGGTTTTAGAAAAGGCAGAGGAATGAGAGATCAAATTGCCAACATCCGCTGAATCATAGAAAAAGCAAGAGAGTTCCAGAAAAACATCTACTTCTGCTTTATTGACTGTGCCAAAGCCTTTGACTGTGTGGATCACAATAAACTGTGGGAAATTCTGAAAGAGATGGGAATACCAGACCACCTGACCTGCCTCTTGAGAAATCTGCATGCAGGTCAGGAAGCAACAGTTAGAACTGGACATGGAACAACAGACTGATTCCAAATAGGAAAAGGAGTACATCAAGGCTGTATATTGTCACCCTGCTTATTTAACTTATATACATCATGAAAAACGCTGGACTGGAAAAAACACAAGCTGGAAGCAAGATTGTCGGGAGTAATATCAATAACCTCAGATATGCAGATGACACCACCCTTATGGCAGAGAGTGAAGAGGAACTAAAAGCCTCTTGATGAAAGTGAAAGAGGAGAGTGAAAATGTTGGCTTAAATCTCAACATTCAGAAAACGAAGATCATTGCATCTGGTCCCACCACTTCATGGGAAATAGATGGAGAAACAGTGGAAACAGTGTCAGACTTTATTTTGGGGGCTCCCAAATCACTGCAGATGTTGACTGCAGCCATGAAATTAAAAGACACTTACTCCTTGGAAGAAAAGTTATGACCAACCTAGATAGCATATCCAAAAGCAGAGACACTACTTTGCTGATTAAGGTCCGTCTAGTCAAGGCTATGGTTTTTCCTGTGGTCATGTATGGATGTGACAGTTGGACTGTGAAGAAGGCTGAGAGCTGAAGAATTGATGCTTTTGAACTGTGGTGTTGGAGAAGACTCTTGAGAGTCCCTTGGACTGCAAGGAGATCCAACCAATCCATTCTGAACGTAATCAACCCTGGGATTTCTTTGGAAGGAATGATGCTAAAGCTGAAACTCCAGTACTTTGGCCACCTCATGAAAAGAGCTAACTCACTGGAAAAGACTCTGATGCTGGGAGGGATTGTGAGCAGGAGGAGAAGGGGACGACAGAGGATGAGATGGCTGGATGGCATCTCTGACTCGGCGAATGTGAGTCTGAGTGAACTCCGGGAGATTGTGATGGACAGGGAGGCCTGGCATGCTATGATTCACAGGGTCACAAAGAGTCTGACACGACTGAGTGACTGAACTGAACTGAACTGAATATCCTTTAAGAGGACTTCCCCGATGGTGCAGTGGTAAAGAATCCACCTGCCAATGCAGAAGACTCAATTTCGATCCCTGGGTCGGGAAGATGCCCTGGAGTAGGAAATGGCAACCCACTCCAGTATTCTTGCCTGGAGAATCCCATGGACAGAGAAGCCTGGCAGGCTATAGTCCAGGGAATCACAAAGAGTCAGACACTACTGAGCAACTAAACAACAACAATATCCTTTAGGAGTTATGTAGAATTTGGCTATTATAGTTAAGGACATACCATCTTGTGATTGTGAAAAGTCTACTCTCTTCCTCAGTAAACCAGCATTTCTTAGAGGATGAGATGAAGTAAGTATTTGGGAGTGAGAGTGTTGAGGTCAGATTAGGATGGGTATACATGTCTCTGGGCATCAGTGTCCCCCAGGGTCTGCTCATGTGGAACTCTCCATCTCAGTATCTCCTTTCAGCTCTTCTCTCTCTGTAAATCACTAATCTAGACATAAAGCACAGATCTCTTTCTTTAATCCTTCTGTGGCACCATCCTCCCCTCAAAAAACATCATTCCCCTGAGACTTTTGTGAATGCAACAGAGTATGTTGACATTTGTAGCAATGGAAGAGGTTTACAACACAAAATGCAAATGCATTAGTTTGCTAGAGCTGCTGTAACAAAAATAGCACAGACTGGATGCTTAGACAGATACTAAGTTTCTTACAGTTCTGGAGCCTAGAAGTCTGAGGTCAAGGTGTCAGCAGGTTTGCTTTCTCCTAAGGCCTCTCTCCTTGGCCACAGCCACCTTTTCACTATGTTTTCACATGGCCTTTTTCTACATACATATATCCTTGAAGTCACTTGTGTCTCCAAACTTCCTCTTCTTATAAGGATACCAGTCACATTAGATTAGGGCTCAGCCTAAGGGCCTCCTTTTAACTTAATCGTCTTTTTCAAGGCCTCATCTCTAAAGACAGACACATTCTGAGGCCCTGGGAGTTAGAGCTTCAACATAGAAATTTTAAGGAGACATAATTCAGCCCATAATAACAATTAACTTCAAATTTAGTGTCAGGTAACCTTGTTCCTATTAAAGTTTCTTAGCACTCAGACACCAGGAATTCTTCACAGGCCATTTTTCTTCAGAAGTTCCAGCTTCCGTATAAACCAGTTGATAACAAATTTTCTTTTGTTTGCTTCCCCACCCAGTTATATGGACATAGAATTAAAACTGCAGTTTATCCTTTTCAGAACATATTGATTCTAGCATCTGTCTGCTAATACTCAAAAAAATCCATATATGAGTTTCCATTAGATTAAGCACCAAGAACTTTTCAATTGCTAATTATGTTTGCACTCAAGACAGGCTGATGCTGAGGTGAAGGCATACTTAGCCTGGGATTCACACTAAGCATATCTAATCAGTTAGTTGTATGAGGGCTGGGCTGAATGTCCTTAGAGGAGAATACACTTTATGTATCAGTCAGAGGTCAGTAAGGAAACAAGAAACACTTTGAGTGTTTTAAACACAGGGGACTTAATACAGGGAAGAGGTTATACAGATGATGAGAGATATGAGAAGCAAAGCAGGGTGTGGTCGAGTAAATGAATAATTGGAAACAGCAGAAACCCACCCATCACTTCTGGGACTGCAGGAACACAACAGAGAAGCGGTACTTCCAGAAATCACATGCTTGGGACACCTGGGGGCAGCTAGAACCTCAGCAGGGTTTACCTGTAGGGGCTGGGTTTACAAAGGGCAAGCTGTTCAGAAAGAACCTGTTACCCTAAAGACACAGCCACTCACAGAATCTGTTGTCTGAGGCAGAAGAAATTAAATTTTAGAAATACCCTAACTTCTTTACTCCTGAATCCCTCCAGGATTCATCAGTGCTTCTTACAAGCCGAACATATCTGGAAGCCCAAGTTAGAGACAACATACAGAAAGTGTAGACAAACAAGAAATGTAACAGGGTACAAACTGGATCTTAGTGTAAACAGGCAATGACTAGAACCATAAATTCAAGGAGAGTTAAAGAAAGCAGAGTAAATCTCTCTGACACAGATTGCATCCTCATGTATAATAAATGGATTATTATCTGAATTTTACAAAGGCCAGAGGAACCAAAAACACAATGGAAAGAGTTGTTTCCACCAAAACCTCTGTATGCTAGTGGGGAATATGGTTGGCAGAATAATGGGACCCCAGTGATGTCCAGGTCCTAACCCTTGGAATCTGTAAATATGGCAGAGGAACTTCATAGATATGATTAATATTAAGGACTATAAGATGGAGAAGTTATCATGGATCATACATGTGGGCCAAATCTAATCACATGGGCCCCTATAAGAAATGAAAACGCCCTTGTATGGTCAGAGAGGGATGTGACTATGGAAAAATTATCAAAGAGGCAATGTTGCTGCCTTTGGAGATGGAGGAAGGGGTCATATGTCAAGGAATGTGAGCAACCTCTAGATGCCAGAAAATGCAAGGAAACAGACTCTTCCCTAGTCTTCAGATAGGAACATGGCCGTGACAGTACCTTGTCTTGAGCCCAGTAAGACCTGGGTCAGATTTCTTATTTATACAACTAGAATATAATAAATTGGTGATGTTAAAAAGGCACCAAATTTGGTACAGCAGCAACTGGAGGTAAATACAAGAAACACAGAACTCTGCTTGGTATTAGTAACAACATTGAGCTGAAAGAGGAGAAAGTGTAAAGAAGCATTCTCCCAACCTCTGCATGGAAAGCAAGCTGGCTTCAGTGCATTACGGTCTATAAAGAAGTCAACAACAGCTTAGAGATCACCATGCAGAGCACAAACAATACCTGATTAAAGGCAGAAGGTCCAGGAAAAGGCAGCTCAATATCCAGCACTCACACAGCTGGTGGTGATAGGTTTGAAAACAAAAAGATTTCAGCAGGAAGCAGCATTTAGACCTCAAGTAATGCTAAAAGGGGGCTTCTCTGATAGCTCAGTTGGTAAAGAATATGCTTGCAATGTAGGAGATCCCAGTACAATTCATGGATTAGGAAGATACCCTGGAGAAGCGATAGGCTACCCACTCCAGTATTCTTGTGCTTCCCTTGTGTCTCAGCTGGTAAAGAATCTGCCTGCAATGTAGGAGACCTGGGTTCAATCCCTAGTTGGGAAGAATCCCTGGAGAACAGAAAGGCTACCCACTTCAGTATTCTGGCCTGGAAATTTTCATGGACTGTATAGTCCAAGAAGTCTCAAAGAGTCAGACACATCTGAACTTTTACTTTAATGCTGAAAGGACCTATGAGTTCCATGTGAGAATGGACAGGAATCATTCATGAACACACGTGAAACTCACAGTGAAGAATTCTTCATGCCCTCTTCTATTCCTTAATTCTTCAATGAAGTCCTAAGTAATAAAGTGATCACTTCAGTTCAGTTCAGTTCAGTCACTCAGTCGTGTCTGACTCTTTGCGACCCCATGAATCGCAACACGCCAGGCCTCCCTGTCCATCACCAACTCCCTGAGTTCACTCAGATTCACATCCATCGAGTCAGTGATGCAATCCAGCCATCTCATCCTCTGTCGTCCCCTTCTCCTCCTGCTCCCAATTCCTCCCAGCATCAAAGTCTTTTCCAATGAGTCAACTCTTCTCATGAGGTGGCCAAAGTACTGGAGTTTCAGCTTTAGCATCATTCCTTCCAAAGAAATCCTGGAGCTGATCTCCTTCAGAATGGACTGGTTGGATCTCCTTGCAGGCCAAGGGACTCTCAAGAGTCTTCTCCAACACCACAGTTCAAAAGCATCAATTCTTCGGTGCTCAGCTTTCTTCGCAGTCCAACTCTCACATTCATACATGATCACTGGAAAAACCATAGCCTTGACTAGATAGACCATAGTCAGCAAAGTAATGTCTCTGCTTTTGAATATGCTATCTAGGTTGGTCATAACTTTTCTTCCAAAGAGTAAGCGTCTTCTAATTTCATGGCTGCAATCACCATCTGCAGTGATTTTGGAGCCCCAAAAGTAAAGTCTGACACTGTTTCCACTGTTTCTCAGTCTATTTCCCATGAAGTAATGGGGCTTGATGTTACGATATTCATTTTCTGAATGTTGAGCTTTATGCCAACTTTTTACTCTCCTCTTACAATTTTGTATTCAAAACAATTCAAACAATTAAGAGATACTTGGAGAGATAAATTAATTTCTAACAAATATGGATAAAGAATTCTCCAATATAATTACTGCTAATTATCCACACAATAATAAATTAGAGACATGATACTCTGTTTATAGCAGATGTAATTAGCAGGCTTTGTTTAAGTCTACCTTAAGACTGGCTTGTTACTTTATCCTGTAGAACAAAATCAAAAACAATACTTATTCTTGAAAATATTCTTGCAAATATAATTTGTTATCTAAACATTATATCTTACTATCTTAGGTAATTGTACAATTCCATAAGGATGCATTCCCACAGATTCTATACTCTCTAAAATATCCTCTACCCAAAACTGAGTCTCACTTTTTCTCTATATCATCCCTTATATTTCAAGGCAAAATAAAACAGTCAGGTAATGGAAGGGTCAGGAATCCCTCAGAAGGAATGGAGTAGCCATCATGGTCAACAAAAGAGTCTGAAATGCAGTACTTGGATGCAATATCAAAAATGACAGAATGATCTCTGTTTGTTTCCAAGGCAAACCATTCAATATCACAGTTATCCAAGTCTATGCCCCAATCAGTAATGCTGAAGAAGCAGAAGTTGAACGGTGCTATGAAGACCTACAAGACCTTTTAGAACTAACACTCAAAAAACATGTCCTTTTCATTATAGGGGACTGGAATGCTAAAATAGGAAGTCAAGAAACATCTGGAGTAACAGGCAAATTTGGCGTTGGAATGCAGAATGAAGCAAGGCAAAGACTAATAGAGTTTTGCCAAGAAAATGCATTGGTCATTGCAAACACCCTCTTCCAACAACACAAGAGAAGACTCTACACATGGACATCACCAGATGGTCAACATCAAAATCAGATTGATTATACTCTTTGCAGCCAAAGATGGAGAAGCTCTATGCAGTCAATGAAAACAAGACCAGTAGCTGACTGTGGCTCAGATCATGAACTCCTTATTGCCAAATTCAGAATTAAATTGAAGAAGAAGGTAAAACTGCTAGACCATTCAGGTATGACCTAAATCAAATCCCTTTCATGGCAAATAGATGGGGAAACAGTGGAAACAGTGTCAGACTTTATTTTGGGGGGCTCCCAAATCACTGCAGATGGTGACTGCAGCCATGAAATTAGAAGACACTTACTCCTTGGAAGAAAAGTTATGACCAACCTAGATAGCATATCCAAAAGCAGAGACATTACTTTTGCCAGCTAAGGTCCGTCTAGTCAAGACTATGGTTTTTCCTGTGGTCATGTATGGATGTGAGAGTTGGACTGTGAAGAAAGCTGAGCACCAAAGAATTGATGCTTTTGAACTGTGGTGTTGGAGAAGCCTCTTGAGAGTCCCTTGGACTGCAAGGAGATCCAACCAGTCCATTCTGAAGGAGATCAGCTCCGGGATTTCTTTGGAAGGAATGATGCTAAAGCTGAAACTTCAGCACTTTGGCCACCTCATGTGAAGAGTTGACTCATTGGAAAAAACTCTGATGCTGGGAGTGATTGTGAGCAGGAGGAGAAGGGGACGACAGAGGATGAGATGGCTGGATGGCATCACTGACTCGATGGACATGAGTTTGAGTGAACTCCGGGAGATGGTGATGGACAGGGAGGCCTGGTGTGCTGCAATTCATGGAGTCGCAAAGAGTTGGACACGACTGAGCGACTGAACTGAACTGAATGGAAGATGGATAAAATGCACTTGACTCTCTTGGAATGCAAGGGCCACTGTGAGTGACTAAGTATAAGAGGAAAATGTGCTTTTTCACCTCAAATGAAATGTTTCTTAAACTAAAATGTTTTGATAGTCAAAGTAACAAGCTAAATCAACTTTCCAATCTACACGTTTAGAATGTTTTTCTCCATGATGGAATGCTCATACTCTGTAGACTCATCTTCTTTCCAGGATGGAGGTTTGAAAATGGCCCTGATTATAGCAACCAAATTACCATAACAAACCTGGGTAACTATTATACAGAACGCATAAACACCAGAGTAAAATGCTCTCTATTTTCTACCCTTTTATTCATCCTTTGTTATTGGCCATCCACTTAATGGCCCATATTTGATCAGTTACAAACAATGGCAGTAACTTTCACTTCATGCAGCATTTACATTGATAGTAGGTATGTTAACAATATACTATTTTAATTATCCTGCTCTCCAGGGGGTGATCACTTTTTAATCTTTACCATATAATGCCCACTGCTAGGATCAGGATTGGTAATAAAAAAACCACCACAAAAAAGCAAAGACTGGCATGGTATTTAGGATGCTAAGATATTTATGATATTTAGTCAGTTCAGCAATGCTTAGTTGGGAGCATGAAGCTATGATTTCTTCAGTTCAGTTCAGTCGCTCAGTTGTGTCTGACTCTTTGTGACCCCATGAATCGCAGCACGCCAGGCCTCCCTGTCCATCACCAACTCCTGGAGTTCACTCAGACTCATGTCCATCGAGTCTGTGATGCCATCCAGCCATCTCATCCTCTGTTGTCCCCTTCTTCTCCTGCCCCCCAATCCCTCCCAACATCAAAGTCTTTTCCAATGAGTCAACTCTTCTCATGAGGTGGCCAAAGTTCTGAAATTTCAGCTTTAGCATCATTCCTTCCAAAGAAATCCCAGCGTTGATCTCCTTCAGAATGGAATGGTTGGATCTCCTAGACTTAATCAAATATATAATTTTGGAGACAAGAAAGTGCTCTTTAACATTTTATGTATTTTTTTCTTAATATAAAACCAATTCACAGTTTTTGTACTGACTTCTTGGGTCTTGAAGATCCCCTGGAGAAGGGAATGGCTATCCACTCCAGTATTCTTGCCTGGAGAATTCCATGGGCAGAGGAGCCTGGTGGGCTGTAGTCCATGGGATTGCAAAGAGTCAGACATGACTGAGGGACTTCACAGTCCAACTCTCACATCCATACATGACCATGACTGTAAGTCCCTCAGTCATGTCACTTTTTTCAAATAATGTGTATGGAATAAAAATTAAATAATGTGTATGGAATTAAAATTAAATAATGTGTATGGAATAAAAATTAAAGCCAAGGCAACAATGGTCACTATTTTAAATATTATTATAACCTTGTTCTCAAAGTCTTATCCAATTAAGTAATCAAAGAAACTATATTAAAACTATTTGGGGATAAAATGTGGAAATTACTCATTTTTAAATGGTGATATAACTATGCTGGAATCAAGATTGCCAGGAGAGAGATCAATAACTTCAGATATGCAGATGACACCACCCTTATGGCAGAAAGTGAAAAGGAACTAAAAAGCCTCTTGATGGAAGTGAAATAGAAGAGTGAAAAAAGTTGACTTAAAGCTCACCTTTCAGGAAACAAAGATCATGTCATCTAGTCCCATCACTTCATGGGAAATAGATGGGGAGACAGTGGAAACAGTGGCACACTTTGTTTATGTAGGCTCCAAAATCACTGCAGATAGTGACTGCAGCCATGAAGTTAAAAGATGCTTGCTCCTTGGAAGGAAAGTTATGACCAGCCTAAATAGCATCTTAAATAGCAGAGACATTACTTTGCCAACAAAGGTCTGTCTAATCAAGGCTATGGTTTTTCCAGTGGTCATGTATGGATGTGAGAGTTGGACTGTGAAGAAAACTGGGTGCTGAAGAATTGATGCTTCTGAACTGTGGTTTTGAAGAAGACTCTTAAGAGACCCTTGGACTGCAAGGAGATCTAACCAGTCCATCCTAAAGGAGATCAGTCCTGGGTATTCACTGAAAGGAATGATGCTGAAGCTGAAACTCCAATACTTTGGCTACCTCATGTGAAGAGTTGACTCACTGGTAAAGACCCTGATGCTGGGAGGAATTAAGGGCAGGAGGAGAAAGGGATGACAGAGGATGAGATGGCTGGATGGCATCACCGATTCTATGGACATGAGTTTGAGTAAACTCTGGGAGTTGGTGATGGACAGGGAGGCCTGGTGTGCTGCAATTCATGGGGTTGCAAAGCATCAGACTTGACTGAGTGACTGAAATGAACTGAACTGAAGTACATATGTACGGTTTCTCTTGTGGCTCAATGGTAAAGAATCCATCTGCCAATGGCAGAGACCTAGATTTGATCCCTGGGCCAGGAAGACTCCACATGCCATGGAGCACTAAGCCCGTGAGCTACAACTACTGACCATGTGCTCCAGAGCCCAGGAGCCACAACTACTGATACCAGATGCCACAGTTACTGAAACCCATGCGCCCTAGAGCCCATGCTCCACAATAAGAGAAGCCACTGCAAGGAGAAGTCTGTGCACAGCAACTACAGAGTAGCCCTTGCTCACCACAATTAGAGAAAAGCGCACATAGTGATGAAGATTCTGCATAGCCGTAAATAAATAAAGAGTTAGCACATGTGGAAAACTGAGAGAATCAAAACTACATATGACAGAATTTAGTAAAGCAGTTGATTACAAAGCTAATATATAAAAATCAATAGCAAATATGCAAAGAATTTTTTATTGAGAGCAATAACAAATGGAAATATATTTAAGAAAGGTGCTGGGCCCATAGAAAACTACTATAAAAATCAATTGGAGGAAATGACAAAAATTGAAGTAAGATACATCATGTTCATGGCTAAGAGATGCTCAGTACAGTGAGGTATAAGTTCTCCATAATTTATTATTTTATACAATCAAAATTAAAACAGCCACAACCTTGATGATTCTATAGATTATGGTGACAATTCAGCATTTTCATGTACCACTGGAGTGCCTTTCTAGCAAACAGTTTGGCAATAACAGCTTGAATTTTAAATCTTTATGTCATATGATCTAGTAATTTATCCACTAAAAACTAACCCTATGTATATTCCAGTAGTCAGAATTCCAATGTAAAAATAATCATCAAAACCTTGTTTGTAACAATAAAAGAAAAAAATTCATCAATAAGACACTGAATAAATCCATACTTTGTATGAATAAACTCTTAGTGATTACCTTTAGATAAAAGAATATTGGTTTCAGTTCAATGAAGCAAAATCTGAAGTTTCAATTAAAAAAATAAGTCATACCTGTAAGTAGACCATGCCCTATTCTGAAAGTATAAGAGTCAAGGTTCAACATTAAGAATTTGGGAAATCTATGTTTGTGTATATACATATATATATGTATATATATACATATGCAGAGAAAATTTTCAAAAAATTATGACTTAAAAGAATGTTGGTCTAAAGATGGAAAATATTTTTCCTATATTTCACATACTCCATTGTTAGATCATTTTATTTCCATTTGCATATAAAAGCATATTGACAAGGATCATCTTTATGGTAGACTATGTATGGATAACTTTAAAATTTCTTTTTCTTCAATTCATTCAACATGTAATTATTGAACACCTAACTTTATCACCCTACATAGGCAATACAGTAGTCAATAGTATTTTTAATCTATTACAACATGTTTTTTGAAAATAATAAAGATTACCAGAATGTAAATTACTTTTAAGAAACCATAAATCCTATTTACCTCTTCAGAGGCAAATCAATGTTAAGAGTTTTGTATACAAGCACATTTTACTGTGGTTTGCTTTATTGAACTTTGCAGAAAATGCATTTTTACAAATTGAAAGTCTGTGACCACCCCCGTGTCCACCAAGTCTGTGGGCACCATTTTTCCAACAGCATTTGCTCACTTCATGTCTCTGTGTCACATTTTGGTAATTCTCACAATATTGCAAGTATTTTCATTATTATTATATTTGCTATGGTGATCTGTGATCAATGCTTTTTATGTTACTACTAGAACTCACTGAAGACTCAGAAGATGGATAGCATTTTTCAGCAATAAAGTGTCTTTTAATTAAGGCATATATATTTGTTAGGCATAATGTGTTGTACACCTAATGGATGACAGAACAGTGTTAACATAACTTTGATATGCACTTGGAAACCAAAAAATTTGTGTGACTCAAGTTTATTGCAAGATTTACTTATTGTGTTGGTCTGGAACTGAACTCACAATATCTGAGATATGTCTATATTCCATCCAGACATTTTCTAGGCATTCACACATGTGATTAAAGACATAAAAAATAAATGAAGATGATATGGACACAGGCACACAGACTAGGTTCATACAAGCAGATGTTTAACAGGAACTGAATAATAACATACTGTGTTACCTGCTTGCTTCCCTCTAGTTTTTAAAAATGCATAAATTACTCAGAGATCTTTTCAGGTTTTTTAACAACTACACACTCTTCTCCAGTACAGTTGAGTTGTAGTTATTTAATCACTTCCCTGTTCATATACATTTGAATTGCTTAAATTTCTCCATAATCATACATACAATTGCAAAAAATAATTTTGAGCATATACAGTAGGCCCTCCATATTTGTGGGTTTTACATTTGTGAATCCAACCAACAGTGAATGGAAAATATTCCCCTCAAATTTCAGAAAGCTCCAAAATTCAAAATTTTAATTTGCCACACATCAGAAACTATTCACACAGCATTTACACTATTAGGTACCATAACTAATCTAGAGATGATTGAAGGTGTATTGGAGGATGTGCATAGGTTATATGCAAGTATTTAATACTATGTCATCTTACATAAAGGACTTCAGCATCCACTGACTTTTATATCCACAAGGTGTCCTGGAACCAGTTCCCCATGGATACTGAGGGATGACTGTGTATTAGAAGCAAAATCTTTTAACTGATGTGTATGTGCTTCTGAAATTTTGATACCATCAATTTTCTCATCAAAATGTACAGCACTATCTATAAAAAACCTACAGAGGTGCTTTAATCATTTCCAATTTTAGTTATAATACTTCAAATATCTTCAATATTTTTGGTTTCATTAATATAGTTTCCTACAGTTTTAAGATCTCCATTGAATCCTTTATAAGCTGAAGAAAGTTTCATTTCTATAGCTTACTAACCATTCTTATCAGAAATTTTCATTTTTAATACAGTTAGCATTAATAGTTCATTAGATTGCCTAATGACTAAAAATATTCCATTCCTGTGATAAACTCTGTGTTATCAAGCTGATTTTAATCAGTTGAAATTTTGCTTAGAGTGGCTGCATTTCTGTTAATAAAGGAGACTGATGTAAATCTGTCCTTCAGTTTACTGCATTTTATTTTGTGTATGAGCACTGCTTTACAGTTTGGGCTTAGACATGACCTAGTCTTGAAATGAACTGAGAGGCTTCGAAAAGTATTGTCTCCCCTTCAGTTCTCCACATTTTCCCTTCCCGTCTTGCAGTTAACTATGCAGTTAACATAAAGGCAGTGAGGTTAAAATATTGAGGCACAAAATATGAGCAGCCCTGCTGACTAATTCACCACATCAAAAAGGGCTGCCTGAAATTCTTGCCTGTGACCTCAACAGATTTCATCTGACCGACAAGTAAACTTTTCTGTGTTAAACCACTGACGTTACTGGGATGTTTGTCACTGTAGCATCCTGAATTGTTTAGAAGCTCTCCTCTGTTTAATGCTCAGGACTATTTTAAATAATGTGTTTAAATATTTGGTAAAATCACTGTAAAATCTTTGGGTCCAATCAAATTTCTAATGATGAAAATTTCCCACTACTTTTAGTTTCCTGTTTCAGCTTGGGTATTCTACCTCTCCTTAGGTTTAGAATACTGTGTACCTTAGAGAACATCTAACTTTTTTTCAACTTCATGACTCAATTTCCAAAGTTACTGGAATGAAGTTACATATATGCGCCTAAATTATAAATCTCTATATTTGCACCTGATTTATTATACCTATGTTCATTCACAATTTCATTTCTCCTGTTGATCAAGCTCTCTTCTCTGTTGGCTTCTTCTTTTCTCCTTTCCTTGGGTTTATATGGCTGTTTTATGGTTTTTGTTTTTTTTTTTAATGAAGACATAGTTCATAAGGCTTTATTTTTTTCTAGCAAATTGTGTTCAGTTCAGTTCAGTCACTCAGTCATGTCCAACTCTTTGTGACCCAATGAACTACAGCATACCAGGCTTCCCCGTACATCACCAACTCCCAGAGCTTACTCAAACTCATATCTATTGAATCGGTGATGCCATCCAGCTATCTCATGCTCTGTCATCCCCTTCTCCTCATACCTTAAATTTTGCCAACATCAGGTTCTTTTCCAGTGAGTCGGTTCTTCACATCAGGTGGCCAGTGTCACATATGTGACTATAACTTTGTTATTTTCCAAAATTTTTAACAATAATTTCAACATTCTCTTTAATCTACTTATATAAATGCATTTTTCATAATTTCTAAGAAATGTCAGTTTACTTTGAATGTGAAATGAATACATTTATTTCAATATACTTTATGATTAACTTTTATTTTTACTGCACGTGGTTCAGAAAACCTGTTTTGTGTAAATACTCCTATATGGAATTAATAGAGATTATCTTTGTAGCATAATGACATGTTCAATTTTTACAAATGTTTCACAGATATCTAAAAGAATGTATAGATTCTCTTTATTTGTACAAAGTTACACATTGATACTTATTACACTGAATGTACTGATTGTGTTTGCTCCAGTTTGAAACTCCCAGCCTTCAGACTAACCAGCCGGCCTCTTCCATATGTTATTCAACTTTATATCACAATCTATGGACTTCCTTCTGTGTCCAGAACTGATAATAGTCTAGGAACCAAGTTATTAAGATCCTACCTATATCATTGATACAAACAAAGACAAATTTTATTAAAGAAACAGTTTTTCAGGGTGATGCTGTCTAACAGATAAGGATAATGCCAGATGCAGAAGATGAGGCTGTAGCCCCACTTAATCTCTGACTAGCTCTGATTCTCAGCCTCCAATACCTGAGAAAGTCCATCCAGAAGAGCTCCCCATCCCAATTCAGAGCAAAACCATCTTCAGCAATGCCCGTAGTAGAATTTAGGTAAATAATCCTTGAAATGCATTCACAGAAGCAATGAGTGTTGACACAGATGGTCTAAACAGTGAGAGACTCTGACAATTCCTAGTTACTGTCATTAAATAAAATAGTTAAACTCAATGGTCCACAGTTCTTTTTATTTAAATAACTATGTTATTCTGTGTGCTCTCTTAGGTTCCTCCCAGCTGAGTATTTCTATAATGCTTGATGAGAAACATCTGATTTTAGAGCTGCTGCTGCTGCTGCTAAGTCACTTCAGTCGTGTCCGACTCTATGCGACCCCACAGACAGCAGCCCACCCCGGCTCCCCAGTCCCTGGGATTCTCCAGGCAAGAACACTGGAGTGGGTTGCCATTTCCTTCTCCAATGCATGAAAGTGAAAAGTGAAAGTGAAGTCACTCAGTCGTGTCTGACTCTTAGCGACCCCATGGACTGTAGCCCACCAGGCTCTTCTGTCCATAGGATTTTCCAGGCAAGAGTACTGGAGTGGGTTGCCATTGCCTTCTCCGGGGATTGGAGCAGTGTGTTTGATATCCATACTTAGGACTTAGTATCCCTGTAAGTCAAAAGTGTCTGCATTTGATCTAGTCTAATAACGAAAGACAGGCTTCCCAGGTGGCTCACTGGCAAAGAATCTGCCTGCTGATGCAGGAGATGTGGGTTTGATCCCTGATCCAGTAAGATCCCTTGAGAAGGAAATGGCGACTTACTCCAGTACTCTTTCCTAGGAAATCCCATGGACAGAGGAGCCTGGTGGGATACAGTCCATGGGGATTGCAAAGAGTAGGACACAACTTAGTGATGGAACAAGAACATAATGAAAAACAGCCTTGATAAATAGCAAATAGCTTGGAACTACAAATAAAGCCTTAAGGGGTTGTCCCACCCGAGTACTCTTGCCTGCAAAATCCCATGGACAGAGGAGCCTGGTGGGCTGCAGTCCATGGGGTCGCTCGGAGTCGGACACCACTGAGCAACTTTACTTTCACTTTCATGCATTGGAGAAGGAAATGGCAACCCACTCCAGTGTTCTTGTCTGGTGAATCCCAGGGACGAGGGAGCCTGGTGGACTGCTGTCTATGGGGTCGCACAGAGTTGGACACGACTGAAGCGACTTAGCAGCAGCAGCAGCCAAAGAATTATAGGTGGGCTAAAATGAAGAGTCTTATTTCCCAGATCACGGTGAAGATCATTTTAGGAACAGCAAGAAGTCTGTCAAAGGCTCGTCTCTGCTGACGTCAACAAAGTACCGTATGACAACAAATCTCAGAGTTGACATAAGTGGACTAGAGGTCAGATTTCATTACTTCCAAGTATATGGGCTTGGGCAAAGAAATCACCCTCTCTAATTTTGTTGGTTTAGCTGTTAAATGGGATATTTCTATGTGTATTACTTGCTTCAAAAGGTTATTGTGAAGCAAAATTATTTTATATATACTAAAGGGATTTGGAAACTGAAAGCATACATGTAATTAATTATAAAGCTGTGTTTAGGGGGAAACTTAACTGAGCAGAATACACTTCACATTTTTCAGAGGTCATAGTCCTATTCTGTGGCACGAAGCTGACTGATCAAACATCTTTTCCATGTCACATGTTAACAGCAAAGATTATAGGCCCTCATACTCATTTTTGTGATATTAAAATCCATACACTAAACCACCATTTCTTTTTGTGCTATAAATCTCCCATCTGTTGTGTACTTTCTCCCCCAAAAGAGATGGGTTTTATTTATCACATGAGATGTCAGCTTTCAGGCTTTGGGGTTCCAAGTACATCCAAGCTGGTGTAACTTCTACCACCAGTCATCAGCAGATGAATCTTGTTAAGTCATTCAGATTACTGGATAAGAGCAAGATTTGGAACATGGACCTGCTCAAGGAATGTATATATTTAGTAAAACATGATAAATGCAGTTTTAATTGAAATCATTTTTCTTATTTCCAATATTAAAAATAATAATAAATAAAAATATCTTGCTACTAATAGCACTGAAGAGTCCAAAGAAGGACCAGAAACACTTGGCATTTTGGTGTTGAAGGAAAACCAGTCCTTTTTGTTGTTATAATAAGTGAAGCCTGAAAGGAACATGCAGAGAGGGAGATGAATCTAAGTTACGTCAGACTAGTAGGGAAATGGCACCTGTGAAGAAGCCTATTGCCAACTTCAATGATGATTTGTCAGGTTTGATTAAAACCTGAATTAAACAGTTCTCATTAGAACCTCAGAAGGATGAATTATGCTGCGTAAATAGATTACTCACGCCCTGATAGAAACACGGGCACCACGCACCCTGCTAGTAACTTTCAATTACATTGATAAATGAGAAGTTAAACTGTAATTTTTTTTAGCACAATCCATTTTGTCTCTAATATCCTGCCACTTCTGTTTGCATTGTGACTGAAAAATGAGGCTGCAATGAAATAAGCAGTCCTCTAGATTAGTGTCATACTACAAACGAGGAGATCATCGAGGTAGAGTTATAGTTGGAAAACGGACCCCAAGAAGAGTGAAAAGTGTTCTATCTATATCTCCAATCTGCCCAGATATTTACTAAGGTTGTATAAGGGGATTTAAGACTTATCTTCACTCATATAATAAATAAAATAGCCATATAAAGGAATAGAAAAACTAATGATAGTGTCTTAAAAGTACTACTGGAAAAGTTAACCTCATTGGCCAGGGACTGGACTTCTTAACTAGCCAGTGAGTCAATAGGTTTCATTTGCCATAGTTAATCTTTATAACATTTCAGCAAAAGAAGTGACAGTAAAAGCACTTAGCATATTGGTCACCATTTCTTCCTCTCAGCTGTTGATAAGCATTAATTAAATTAATATCTGATCTCATCCTTTTGGTTTCTGACACAGTCATTTTTCTTATTAAGGCAGATTGTGAAAAATTGGGCTAGGCATTCTGAGAAAGAGAGAAAACACCAAAAATGGACAGTTGTATTTTCCAAATGAAACTTTGATCTTGCTCTAATTTTGAGGATCGTTTTAGCAATCCAGGGACTTCCCTTAAATGTAACTTAACCCAGTTAAGACTCTGTGTTTCCATTGCAGGGGGCATGGGTTTGATCCCTGGTCAGGAAACTACACGCTGCACTGCACAAGACTTACTTATTATAAAGCTACAGCAATAAAGACAGTATGGTATTAGTGAAAAGACAGACAAGTCAGTGTCCAAGAGCAGAGAGCCCTGGAATAGACCCACACAAATACAGCCAGCTGATCTTTGAGAAAGGAGCACAGGTAATTCAATGAAGAAAGCATAATCTTCAAACAAATGGTACTGAAACAACAAGACATTCACATGCAAAAGTAAATAAACAAATATAGATGCAGACCTTGCACATTTCACAAAAATAAACTTAATATATCACAGACCTAAAATTTTAAATGTAGAACTATTAAAAAAGAATTCCAACTCCTCCAAGACCTGTAAACCAGTATGCTTACAGGGAAGTCTCTTAGAAGCAAAAAGGAAGAACTCTATTGAATGACTCACAGAAGAACCTTCTTAAAATCTCTCCCCCATATCTGTCTCTCTCCAAACATCCACTATAGGAAGGGGCTGATAGAACTCTTCTTATCCAACCTCAAAATTCCTCCAAAATGTCTTAGTCTCACTATTTCATCTCCTCTCTTGCTGCCTTCTCCTTACTTCTAAACCTTTCTCCTCTTCTGGTCCCAATGAAGGCGGAGAATGTAAATTTTCTCCAATTTCCACCAGCTGTCTTCTCCATCCATGACTCTAATTAGACAATAAAGAACCATGATCCAAGTAGCATAATGAATGCTCCTGGTAAAAGAGGAGAAAGGGTCTGATCAGTAACCTTCGATATTTTTACCACAGTTCTATTCCATCAAGGGGCTGTGAAGACTTCTCCAAAAGAAATGAAGGCTAGAAATCTCACTGATGGTGGTCTCTGCTGTCAAGGTGTGAAAGCAAATTCCTCTTAGCTTTTTAAACGTCACCCCATAGTAGGTTTATGCCAGCTTATGCCAAAGGCTTTCAGAACCTTCTCCTTTCTATATAAAAAGAACTTCCAACTTGAGAGGAAAGACATGTGAGGGGAAATTTTCAGTACAGAAACATAGAGAAAAAAAAAAAAGAAAAAGCAGACAGATGCAATTTTAGGTAAGAAAGCATTGAGAACGAACTACATAATTCAAAGGTTCGTGAAGCTTGGAGAAGGAAAGAGATCATAAAGAAATAAAACTCTGGATTCTGGAACTGAAATCCTGTTCTTCCATTTGTGTTAGGAAAAGCACCTACCTGGACCTCCATTTACTGTAAAATTATGGAATTTTATTAAAAGGAACTGATCCCTTGATCTTATGACTTCTTCATCACCTAACCTGCCTTCCTACACCTCTCTACCCACCTTCATCATTTCTATAATCCTCAGGACTTTCACTGTGTGCTTATCCACACAGTCAGAACACATGCTTTGCTTTATGTTCTATGCAAACTATACCAGTCCCTGAATACATGAACATTATCTCTAGTATTAAATGTACTTACAAAAAATAGTTTACTGGTTGATTATGACACTGCACTAAGTCTACAAAATAATGACATCACAGGAATTAAATTAATATAAACAAAACACCCATGAATGCTGGTAAAGAATCTGCCTGCAATGTGGGGGACCTGAGTTGGATCCGTGGGCTGGGAAGACCCCTGGAGAAGGGAATAGCTACCCAGTCCACTATTCTGAACTGAGAATGCTATGGACTGTGCAGTCCATGGGGTGCCAAGGAGTTGGACATTACTGAGCAACTTTCACTTCACCCATGAATTCAGCTACACATATAAAGAAAGAAAAAAAAAGCATTAAATCAAAATATATCTGACTAGTAAAATGGAAACTGTTGGGTGTTGAGTCATGAACTATATGACTTATATATTCAGTGTACAATCTCTTTAGAAACAGTCACCAAGAGAAACAACATTCAGCTGTGAGAATTGTTCAGCAATCAAACACTAAACTCAGGGGTATTTCAATACTGTCTTACCTCAACTTTATTTCCCCAAAGGGAACTCACTCACTTCCTTATCTAATGTATTCACTGCATTTAATTTTAGACACTTTTGGTTAATTCTTAAAATAGGGATAAAAATCATTCTTCAGGATCCAAGAGAAAGAAATTCAAAGGAAGAATTCTAAAATGACATGATGTGCTAAAGTATTATCTAATTCTCTAAGGTGAATACTTTGAAAAGAACAATACTCATTTCGAAGGAAAAACTCTGGATTAAGAAAAATCAGATTCTCTTTAGTCATGCATTCGACCCATCAAGTTCATCTTGGGAGTAAGGAATGCTTTGTTGATAAGATACCACTACCCATCAGGACTGGAGGATATGATGCCACCACATACAGGCAAGGCTCTGCTCTCTGCTCAGCTCACTGCTGGCACTCAGTCAAAGTTGTGTGTGTCCACCTGAACAAGATGCGAATCTTATATTTCAGAAAACTGAGGCTGTCATTGAATTATTTGCAGGAGACTGAATCTGAGATAGGATGAAAAATTTTAAATACCTGGTTTTATTCTAAGACTTATGACACCTAGAATCAGAACAATGTTTGTGAAAAAAATGAATTCTGATTACTTTGATATTTTATTGAAAAAAATTTAGTATTATAAAATGGTCAAATGAAAAACATATTTTCTTTTGTATCTCCTTTTATCATAGAAATCCTTCCCTTCTCTCCAGAATACTGAAGTAATACTAAAACACAAATTCACTGTAATATTCATATGGATCCAAAATAAATTTGATTCTATGTGAGGGCCTGAAAGAATCTCTTAATCATCAAGTCCTGCAGTGAGGAGAGACAAAACATCCCTTTAATTATTTTTTTAAAGTTATTTATGTTGTTAAAAATTCTACAAGACTTAAAATAAATCAAGAGTCCTCTGATTCTCCTCCCAGACAGTCACACCTTCCTTCCCTGACTCTGAAATGTCTTAAACTCAGAGTTTCTTTGACTTCACATCTCTAGAAAATCCACCTGCCTTCATTCAAGGGAAGGGAGCAGTGAGTATGTGACAGTGTGGACTGAAGGAGGAAATCTGGGCATTGATTTCTTAAACAGTATTTCTAATAATAACCCTGATTTTCAGTCCTACTCATACTCTCAGGTTCAAAGATACCTCATGTCTCCATGTGGTCCAAAGTGCATTGCTACCCAGTTTACATTTCAACTTCATTTGTTCTACTGATTTCAGTTTTCATCCATCTACTATATTGACACTTCCTCTATGATTTTCTTGCCATTGTGGATTTACAACTTTAAAAAAATCATCTTATTGTCTTTCTACCGTGGTTGTATAATGAAGCATATGCTAAAATGTGTGTGCTGTGCTATACTTAACCAAAAATCTGCTATATTTAATCCAAAATGTCAACTTTCATTTTCTACTCTAAATATTTATATATTGACAATTTATTTGTATATTTTATGTATTATAAAAATAACTTTTAAAATTAAGCCCAAAAGAATCCATGGTTCTTTCTATACTCACTTACTTTAACTCTGTCCAATAGTCCCTTCCATACTTACAGACATATTTCTACAAGTTTTTACCATTTTCTAGTCTATGGCTTATTGAAGCTGATTACACTTGTTTGACATTGGGTCTCTGAATTGGTGTAACCAGTGTAGAGTCCAATACAGTCAAAATCAGTCAGCTGAGTCACTCAGTCATGTCTGACTCTTTGTGACGCCATCATAGCATGCCTCCCTGTCCATCAACAACTACCATAGTCCACCCAAACCCATGTCCATTGAGTCGAGGCCATCCAACCATCTCATCCTCCATCATACCCTTCTCCTCCTGCCCCCAATCCCTCCCAGCATCAAGGTCTTTTCTTTTCGCATCAGGTGGCCAAAGTATTGAACTTTCAGCTTCAACATCAGTCCTTCCAATGAACACCCAGGACTGATCTCCTTTAGGATATACTGGTTGGATCTTCTTGAAGTCCAAGGGACTCTCAAGAGTCTTCTCCAACACCACAGTTCAAAAGCATCAATTCTTCAGTGCTCAGCTTTCTTCATAGTCAAACTCTCATATCCATACATGACCACTGGAAAAATCATAGCCTTGACTAGACAGACCTTTGTTGGCAAAGTAATGTCTCTGCTTTTAATATGCTTTCTATTTCTGCTTTATTGACTATGCCAAAGCCTTTGCCTGTGTGGATCACAATAAACTGTGGAAAATTCTGAAAGAGACAGGAATACCAGAGCACCTGACCTGCCTCTTGAGAAACCTATATGCAGGTAAAGAAGCAACAGTTAGAATTGGGCATGGAACAACAGCCTGGTTCCAAATAGGAAAAGAAGTACGTCAAGGCTGTATATTGTCACCCTGCTTATTTAAGTTATATGCAGAGCACATAATGAGAAACGCTGGACTGGAGGAAGCACAAGCTGGAATCAAGGTTGCCGGGAAAAAATATCAATAACCTCAGATATGTAGATGACACCACCCTTATGACAGAAAGTGAAGAGGAACTAAAAAGCCGCTTGATGAAAGTGAAAGAGGAGAGTGAAAAAGTTGGCTTAAAGCTCAACATTCAGAAAACAAAGATCATGGCATCTGGTCCCATCTCTTCATGGAAAATAGATGGGGAAACAGTGGAAATAGTGTCAGACTTTATTTTGGGGAGCTCCAAAATCACTGCAGATGGTGATTGCAGCCATGAAATTAAAAGACGCTTACTCCTTGGAAGGAAAGTTATGACCAACCTAGATAGCATATTCAAAAGCAGAGACATTACTTTGCCAACTAAGGTCCATCTAGTCAAGGCTACGGTTTTTCCTGTGGTCATGTATGGATGTGAGAGTTGGACTGTGAAGAAAGCTGAGCACCAAAGAACTGATGCTTTTGAACTGTGGTGTTAGAGAAGACCTCTTGAGACCCCCTTGGACTGCAAGGAGATCCAACCAGTCCACTCTGAAGGAGAAAAATCCTGGAATTTCTTTGGAGGGAATGAGGCTGAAGCTGAAACTCCAGCACTTTGGCCACCTCATGCGAAGAGTTGACTCACTGAAAAAGACTCTGATGCTGGGAGGGATTGGAGGCAGGAGGAGAAGGGTACGACAGAGGATGAGGTGGCTGGGTGGCATCACTGACTCAATGGACATGACTCTAAGTGAACTCTGGGAGCTGGTGATGGACAGGGAGGCCTGGTGTGCTGCGATTCATGGAGTCTTAAAGAGTCGGACACAACTGAGCGACTGAACTAAACTGGACTAACTAGGTAGGTCATACCTTTCCTTCCAGGAAGTAAGCATCTTTTAATTTCACGGCTGCAATCACCATCTGCAGTGATTTTGGATCCCCCAAAATAAAGTCTGACACTTTTTCCACTGTTTCCCCATCTATTTCCCATGAAGTGATGGGACTGGATGCCATGATCTTTGTTTTCTGAATGTTGAGCTTTAAGCCACCTTTTTCACTCTCCTCTTTCACTTTCATCAAGGGCTCTTTAGTTCTTCTTCACTTTCTGCCATAAAGGTAGTGTCATCTGCATATCTGAGGTTGTGGATATTTCTCCCAGAAATCTTTATTCCAGCCTGTGCTTCCTCCAGCCCAGCATTTTTCATGATGTACTCTGCATATAAGTTAAATAATCAGGGTTACAATATACAGCCTTGACATACTCCTTTTCCGACTTGGAACCAGTCAGTTGCTCCATGTCTAACTGTTCTAACTGTTGTTTCCTGACCTGCATACAGGTTCTCAAGAGGCAGGTCACGTGTTCTGGTATTCCCATCTCTTTCAGAATTTTCCACAGTTTATTGTGATTCACACAGTCAAAGGCTTTGGCATAGTCAATAAAGCAGAATAGACGTTTTTCTGGAATTCTCTTGCTTTTTCAATGATCCATTGGATGTTGGCAATTTGATCTCTGGTTCCTCTGCCTTTTCTAAAACCAGCTTGAACATCTGGAAATTCACGGTTCATGTATTACTGAAGCCTGGCTTGGAGAATTTTAAACATTACTTTCACAGTGTGTGAGAAGAGTGCAATTGTGTCATAGTTTGAGCATTCTTTGGCATTCCCTTTTTGGAGATTGGAATGAAAACTGACCTTTTCCAGTCCTGTGGCCCCTGCTGAGTTTTCCAAATTTGCTGGCATGTTGAGTGCAGCACTTTCACAGTATCATACCTCCTCTAGCTTTGTTCGTAGTGATACTTCCTAAGGCCCACTTGACTTCACATTACAAGGTGTCTGGCTCTAGTTGAGTGATCAGACCATCGTGATTATCTGGGTCATGAAGATCTTTTTGTACAATTCTTCTGTGTATTCTTGCCACCCCTTATTAATATCTTCTGCTTCTGTTAGTTAGGTCCCTAGCATGTCTGTCCTTTACTGAGCCCATCTTTGCATGAAATGTCCCCTTAATATCTCTAATTTTCTTGAAGAGATCTCTAGTCTTTCCCATTCTATTGTTTTCCTCTCTTTCTTTGCATTGATTGCTGAGGAAAGCTTTCTTATTTCTCCTTGCTATTCTTTGGAACTCTGAGTTCAAATGGGTATATCTTTCCTTTTCTCCTTTGCTTTTGGCTTCTCTTCTTTTCACAGCTATTTGTAAGTCCTCCTTAGACAGCTTTTTGCTTTTTGCATTTATTTTTCTTGAGGATGGTCTTGATTCCTGTCTCCTGTACAATGTCACATTCAAAATGATATTCAACAAAAAATAATCAATCAAGTCACCAACATAATAGTTGTGAAAGCCAAGTGTTGGTTTTCTTTCCAAAATGGTTCCGTGTAAGGTTTGTGGAGGTATTTCCAAAAGTCTAAAGCAACTGTTTCCCCAGAGATTGGTCAGGTGACTGCATAAAGGTACTTGAAACACAATTCTTGTGTTTATTCTCTCTTTCGTTTGTTATTCTTGTGTTATTTCTATGTTTTCTTGTGTTATTTCTCATTTTATTTTTTAAAATAAACATTCTTACTTATTCTTCAATGCACAGCTCAAATATTACTTCTTCTCCTTGGCATCCTCTTTTCCCTTCCATTTCCCTGGTAAAATGAATGACCCCATTATCTCATGTCCTGTAATATTTGGTATATACTTTTTCATATATATATATGTATGCACACATACACACACACACACACATATACACACACACAACGGTATACAACATATTGTACTATGGTTTATCGTCTATACCTCTATTATATTTTGAACTCCTCAAAGGCAAAATTTGTGTTCCATTCTTTTGGTATCACCAATAACTAGTACAGTACTTATAATTCAAAAGAACATCAGCAAACAATCTTGAATTTAATTACATTTACACAAATACCTTCTAATATGAGAAAGCCCAAGACTACACAAGGAGAAATGAGTATGAAAACTCAATTGAAAGTCTAAAAAAAAGAGAATCTTTATGTATTAATCCATGTCCTCATCACTAAAACTACCTGAGGAAGGTATCATGCCTCTGACAGATGAAAGAACTGAGACTCAAATAACTTGGTCAAGATCGAAGCTACTAAACACTAGAATAAGAGCATTTTAACCCTCATCTGGTTCCAAAGCTAGAGCTCTTGATTTTTATTTTTAATGCTTTCTTCCTTGAGACCAGAGAATATAACACACAAAAAGGAGCAGTTTTTCATCTGTGTCTTTCCAGTTCTTGTCATGTAATTGACTATAGTCTTCAAATATAAGTTATGGCCAAATGATTGCTTTTGATTTTTTTTTTTAACATTGTTCATTTCTAAGCCATTACATCTGCCATAGTTAGTTAAGCCTGCTGTGAACTTGTACAGTTGAGACTGCTATTGCTTTAAATAGTAGTTCTTAGTGTGTAAAGATGATGCTTCCAACTGTTCCACCTTTAGGAAGAAAGGTGGTTACAAACAATTCTTTGACCTCTATTCTCAACTACATATTGCACACCTGCAAATATACATACTTTGAGAAGTGTGCCTACTGGGGCCTTGATTTTTTGTGTGTTTAGAAAAGGAAAGTAAAATGTAATGTGTGATACATGCATAATACAATATACTTTGTTGGAATGCACACTTGGTACTCTTTAATTTTGTTAGACTCTTTCATGCACCTATATATTTGCTACAATACTTAAGTTTGAGTGTACATATCTACATTTCTACATATAGGTTCCTATAAAGTTATATATAACATATATATAATAAGACCACTGTAAAATGTGAACAAAAAGGTTTTATATCAATTTTGAATCCTTCTTCTTTTTATGTTAATTTCTAGTCCTTCTTCACTGACTATTAATCAGTGTGTCCAAAAAAATAAAATTGTTTCCACTGTGAAAAGTCTGATTTTTCTTTTTCTAGATCTCACAAGTGTCTAGATTCTAGACATCTCATAGCTGGATTCTCATATCTAGATGTCAGATGTCTCATATCTCTTATGCCTGAGATATCATACCCTCTGTGTCATAAAACCTTGGGGTCCACCATTCCCAAACCTGCTGCAGACATCTTAAAGTATTTGCAGCTCTTCATAGACAGCTTTACGTACTTTCCAAAGAATGTTCCATCCAAGCACAGGTGAGTCCAGAGGAGGCAGAAAGGTGATGTTCCTGGAACAGCCTTCAAGCACAGAGAAAGAGAAGCAGATCCTGCCCTAACTACCCAAGGTGCTCAATAGTACTAAGCCCTGTGGTGTCACTGTGGTATCTTCCCATTAGACTGTCAGCTCCTTTCCTTCTCTGCCTCACTTCTCGGCTGGTACTGCGGGGAATGCCTCCCATCTAACTCCAGCCTTTAAGCCTAGAAGAGAAAAAAAGACCGCTTTAATAACAGTGTTTATTCGATGTTACCATGGAGACTTGTTCCCTCTACCATGCAGAGAATCATGCCAGCTTCTAACTCTCCCATCGTTTTTTTTTTTTTTTGCTTTATTCTACGTTACAATACTGTATTGGTTTTGCCATACATTGACATGAATCAGCCACAGGTGTACACGATCTTCCAATGCCAAAGCCCCCTCCCACCTCCCACCCCATATCATCTCTCTGGATCATCCCGTGCACCAGCCCCAAGCATCCTGTATCCTGTATTGAACATAGACTGGCGTTTCATTTCTTATATGATAGTATACATGTTTCAATGCCATTCTCCCAAATCATCCCACCCTCTGCCTCTCCCTCAGAGTCCAAAAGTCCGTTCTATACCTCTGTGTCTCTTTTGTTGTCTCATATAGAGGGTCATCATTACTATCTTTCTAAATTCCATATATATGTGTCAGTATACTGTATTGGTGTTTTTCTTTCTGGCTTACTTCACTCTGTATAATCGGCTCCAGTTTCATCCATCTCATTAGAACTGATTCAAATTTAGTCTTTTTAAGGGATGAGTAATAATCCATTGTGTATATGTACCAAAGCTTTCTTATCCATTCATCTGCTGATGGGCATCTAGGTTGTTCCCATGTCCTGGCTATTATAAACAATGCTGCAATGAACATTGGGGTACATGTGTCTCTTTCAATTCTGGTTTCCTTGGTGTATGCCCAGCAGTGGGATTGCTGGGTCATAAGGCAGTTCTATTTGCAATTTTTTAAGGAATCTCCACACTGTTTTCCATAATGGCTGTACTAGTCTGCATTCCCACCAACAGTGTAAGAGGGTTCCCTTTTCTCCACATCCTCTCCAGCATTTATTGCTTGTAGACTTTTGGATCGCAGCCATTCTGACTGGTGTGAAATGGTACCTCACTGTGGTCTTGATTTGCATTTCTCTGATAATGAGTGATGTTGAGCATCTTTTCATGTGTTTGTTAGCCATCCGTATGTCTTCTTAGGAGAAATGTCTGTTTAGTTCTTTGGCCCATTTTTTTGATTGGATCATTTATTTTTCTGGAGTTGAGCTGCATAAGTTGCTTGCATATTTTTGAGATTAGTTGTTTGTCAGTTGCTTCATTTGCTATTGTTTTCTCTCATTCAGAAGGCTGTCTTTTCACCTTACTTATGGTTTCCTTTGTTGTGCAGAAGCTTTTAATTTTAATTAGATCCCATTTGTTTATTTTTGCTTTTATTTCCATTATACTGGGAGGTGGATCATAGAGGATCCTGCTGTGATTTATGTCGGAGAGTGTTGTGCCTATGTTCTCCTCTAGGAGTTTTATAGTTTCTGGTCTTACATTTAGATCTTTAATCCATTTTGAGTTTATTTTTGTGTGTCGTGTTAGAAAGTGATCTAGTTTCATTCTTTTACAAGTTGTTGACCAGTTTTCCCAGCACCACTTGTTAAAGAGATTGTCTTTACTCCACTGGATATTCTTGCCTCCATTGTCTAAGATAAGGTGTCCATAGGTGTGTGGATTTATCTCTGGGCTTTCTATTTTGTTCCATTGATCTATATTTCTGTCTTTGTGCCAGTACCATACTGTCTTAATGACTGTGGCTTTGTAGTAGAGCCTGAGGTCAGGCAAGTTGATTCCTCCAGTTTCATTCTTCTTTCTCAAGATTGCTTTTGCTATCCGAGGTTTTTTGTATTTCCATACAAATCTTGAAATTATTTGTTCTAGTTCTGTCAACAATACTGCTGGTGGCTTGATAGGGATTGTATTGAATCTGTAGATTGCTTTGGGTAGTATACTCATTTTCACTATATTGACTTTTCCGATCCATAAACATGGTATATTTCTCCATCTATTAGTGTCTTGTTTTATTTCTTTCATCAGTGTTTTATAGTTTTCTATATACAGGTCTTTAGTTTCTTTAGGTAGGTATATTCTTAAGTATTTTATTGTTTTCGTTGCAATGGTGAATGGAATTGTTTCCTTAACTTCTTTTTCTACTTTCTCATTATTAGTGTATAGGAATGCAAGGGATTTCTGAGTGTTGATTTTATATCCTGCAGCTTTACTATATTCATTAGCTCTAGTAGTTTTCTGGTGGAGTCTTTAGGATTTTCTGTGCAGAGGATCATGTAATCTGCAAACAGTGAGAGTTTTACTTCTTCTTTTCCAATTTGGATTCCTTTTATTTTTTTTTTTTTCTGCTCTGATTGCTGTGGCCAAAACTTCCAGAACTATATTGAATAGTAGTGGTGAAAGTGGACACCATTGTTTTGTTCCTGACTTTAGGAGAAATGCTTTCAATTTTTCACCACTGAGGATAATGTTTACTGTGGGTTTGTCATATATAGCTTTTACTATGTTGAGGTACATTCCTTCTAGTCCTACTTTCTGGAGAGTTTTTTATCATAAATGGATGTTGAATTTTGTCAAACGCTTTTTCTGCATCTATTGAGATAATCATATGATTTTTATTTCTCAGTTTGTTAATGTGATGAATTACATTGATTGACTTGCGGATATTGAAGAATCCTTGCATCCCTGGGATAAAGCCCATTTGGTCGTGGTGTATGATCTTTTTAATGTGTTGCTGGATTCTGATTGCTAGAATGTTGTTAAGGAGTTTTGCATCTATGTTTATCAGTGATATTGGCCTGTAGTTTTCTTTTTTTGTGATGTCTTTGTCACTTTTTGGTATTAGGGTGATGGTGGCCTCATAGAATGAGTTTGGAAGTTTACCTTCCTCTGAAAATTTCTGGAAGAGTTTCAGTAAGATAGGTGTTAGCTCTTCTCGAAATTTTTGGTAGAATTCAGCTGTGAAGCCGTCTGCACCTGGCCTTTTGTTTGCTGGAAGATTTCTGATTACAGTTTCAATTTCCATTCTTATGATGGGTCTGTTAAGATTTTCTATTTCTTCCTGGTTCAGTTTTGGAAAGTTGTATTTTTCTAAGAATTTGTCCATTTCTTCCAAGTTGTCCATTTTTTTTGGCACATAATTGCTGATAGTAGTCTCTTATGATTCTTTATATTTCTGTGTTGTCTGTCATGATCTCTCCATTTTCATTTCTAATTTTATTGATTTGATTTTTTTCTCTTTGTTTCTTGATGAGTCTGGCTAATGGTTTGTCAATTTTATTTATCCTTTCAAAGAACCAGCTTTTGGCTTTGTTGATTTTTGCTATGGTCTCTTTTTGTTTCTTTTGCATTTATTTCTGCCCCAATTTTTAAGATTTCTTTCCTTCTGCTAACTCTGGGGTTCTCTATTTCTTCCTTTTCTAGTTGCTTTAGGTGTAGAGTTAGGTTATTTATTTCACTTTTTCTTATTTCTTGCCTGTATTGCTATGAACTTTCCTCTTAGCACTGCTTTTATAGTGTCCCACAGGTTCTGTGTAGTTGTGTTTTCATTTTCATTTGTTTCGATGCATATTTTGATTTCTTTTTTGATTTCTTCTGTGATTTGTTGATTATTCAGAAGGGTGGTGTTCAGCCTCCAAATGTTGGAATTTTTAATAGTTTTTCTCCTGTAATTGAGATCTAACTTTAGTGCATTATGGTCAGAGAAGATACTTGGAATGATTTCAACTTTTTTGAAATTATCAAGGTTAGATTTATGACCCAGGATGTGATCTATCCTAGAAAAGTTTCCATGTGCACTTGAGAAAAAGGTGAAATTCATTGTTTTGGGGTGAAATGTCCTATAGATATCAATTAGGTCTAACTGCTCTATTGTATCATTTAAAGTTTGCATTTCTTTGTTAATTTTCTGTTTAGTTGATCTGTTCATAGGTGTGAGTGGGGTATTTAAGTCTCCTCCTATTATTGTGTTATTATTAATTTCCCCTTTCATGCTTGTTAGCATTTGTCTTACATATTGCAGTGCTCCTATGTTGGGTGCATATATATTTATAATTGTTAAATCTTCTTCTTGGATTGATCCTTTAATCATTATGTAGTGGCCTTCTTTGTCTCTTTTCACAGCCTTTGTTTTAAAGTCTATTTTATCAGATATGAGTATTGCTACTCCTGCTTTGTTTTGGTCTCTATTTGCATGGAATATCTTTTTCCAGCCCTTCACTTTTAGTCTGTATGTGTCCGTTGTTTTGAGGTGGGTCTCTTGTAGGCAGCATATATAGGGATCTTGTTTTTGTATCCATTCAGCCAGTCTTTGCCTTTTGGTTGGGGCATTCAACCCATTTACATTTAAGGTAATTATTGATAAGTATGCTCCTGTTGCCATTTACTTTATTGTTTTGGGTTCGGGTTTATATGCCCTTTTTGTGTTTCCTGTCTAAAGTCTATCCTTTAGTATTTGTTGGAGAGCTGATTTGGTGGTGCTGAATTCTCTCAGCTTTTGATTGTCTGTAAAGCTTTTGATTTCTCCTTCATATTTGAATGAGATCCTTGCCGGGTACAGTAGTCTGGTCTGTAGATTATTATCTTTCATCACTTTAAGTATGTCTTGCCATTCCCTCCTGGCCTGAAGAGTTTCTATTGAAAAATCTGCAGTTATTCTTATGGGGTGTTCTACCTTGTGTGTTATTTGTTGTTTTTCCCTTGCTGCTTTTAATATTTGTTCTTTGTGTTTGGTCTTTGTTAGTATGATCAGTATATGTCTTGGGGTGTTCCGCCTTGGGTTTATCCTATTTGGCACTCTCTGGGTTTCTTGGACTTGGGTGATTATTTCCTTCCCCATTTTAGGGAAGTTTTCAACTATTATCTCCTCAAGTATTTTCTCATGGTCTTTCTTTTTGTCTTCTTTTTCTGGGACTCCTATAATTCGAGTGTTGGAGCATTTCATATTGTCCTGGAGGTGTCTGAGGTTGTCCTCATTTCTTTTAATTCGTCTTTCTTTTCCCTTGCTGATTCATTTATTTCTACCATTCTATCTTCTATTTCACTAATCCTATCTTATTATTCTACTATTTGTTGCCTCCAGAGTGTTTCTGATCTCATTTATTGCATTATTCATTATATGTTGACTCTTTTTATTTCTTCTAGGTCCTTGTTAAGCCTTTCTTGTATCTTCTCAATCCTTGACTCCCAGCTATTTATCTGTGATTCCATTTTGATTTCAAGATTTTGGATCATTTTCACTATCAATATTCGGAATTCTTTCTCAGGTAGATTCCCTGTCTCTTCCTCTTTTGTTTGGTTTGGTGGGCATGTCTCCTGTTCTTTTACCTGCTGGGTATTCCTCTGTCTCTTCATCCTGGTTATGTTGCTGCGTTTGGGGTGGCCTTTATATATTCTGGGAATTTGTGAAGTTCTCTTTATTACTTAGCTTCCTCATTGTGTGGAGGGTTGTATCAGTGGCTTGTCAAGGTTTCTTGATTAGGGAGGCTTGTGTTGGAGTTCTTGTGGATGGAGCTGGATTTCTTCTCTCTGGAGTGCTGTGAAGTGTCTAGTAATGGGTTATGAGACGTCAGTGGTTTTGGAGTAGTTTTGAGCTGCCTGTGTATTGAAGCTCAGGGGTGTGATTTTGTGTTGCTGGAGAATTTGCATGGTATGTCTTGCTCTGGAACTTGTTGGCCCTTGGGTGGTGCTCAATTTCAGTGTAGGTATGGAGGCATTTGATGAGCTCCTATTGGATAATGTTCCCAGTATTCAGGAATTCTCTGATGATCTCAGGATTTGAACTTAAGCCTCCTGATTCTGGTTTTCAGATTTATTTTTACAATAGCCTCAGGACTTCTCCATCTATACAGCACTGATGTTAAAACATGTAGGTTAAAGATAAAAGGTTTCTCCATATTGAGGGTCACCCCTAGAGGATCACTGAGTTACATGGAGGAGAGAAGAGGGAGGGAGTAGTTAGAGGTGACTGGAATGGGATGAGGTGTAATCAAAAGAGGAGAGAACAAGCTAGCCTGTAACCACTTTCTTGTGTGCAATCCACAGTCTGGACCTCTCAGAGGTGTTCACAGAATTATACAGGGAAGAGGAGAGGGTGGAAATAGACAGAGGTGGCCAGGGGGATAAAAGAGGGAGATGAAAAGGAAGGAAACAGATCTGGCCAGTAACCAGTTCCCTGAGTGTTCTCCACCTTCTGGAACACACAGAGATTCACAGAGTTGGGTAGAGAAGAGGAGGGGGAGGGAGGAGACAGAGGCTACCTGGTTGAGAAAAAAGAGATTCCAAAGGGGAGAGAGTGGTCAAGCCAGTAATCTCGCACTTGTGTAAAATTGGGTACTGAAGATTAGGTTTTTAAATGTACAAAATTGACAACAAATACCAAAAGGCAAAGATTAAAAATCTGGAGTAGAGATTGGATTTTCAAAAATAAAATATTAAAGAAAAGAAGAAAGAAAAAAGAAAAAGAAAAAGAGGGGGAAAATGCCACCAGAATTATTAAAAGACAACAATCTCCACCACAAAAAGACTATATACAGTGTTTGCTTTAAAAATAGGGTTTTTTTTATTTTTTGAATAGTAATAATAGGTTATAAACATAATAGAGAGATAGAGGACTTACAAATTTAAGAAAGTTTAAAAATGAAGAAAAAGAAAAATTTTTTTAATTAAAAAAATCACACTTCCACATCAACTCAAAAAAAAATTGATCATAAAAGTAGTAAAGGTATTTACTACTGGCGTTTTGGGCTGTGTGGGGTTGCTACCAAGGAGTTCCCTCTATTTAACTTCCTCTGTTTGCTTTGGTCTCTTCCATGTCTGATTTCCATCTTGACACAGGGAAGGCGGTGATGGACTCTATGCTGGGCTTGCCCCTGCTCGCGGCGCACACCGCTCCAGGTTCTATGTTGCTCTGCTGGATAACCATCTGAGGCCTGCCCTAGGCTTCATGCACCTCCCCGGTCTAAGCCATTCAGGCTCAGCACTCAGGAAGCCCTCCAAGGCGCAGATTTGGTTGGGCCTGCGTTTTGTGCCCTTCCCAGGTCCGAGTAGCTATGGATATTGGCGAGCACAATTGCTGTGATTTCTGGCCTTTCTGTGCTGCTCAGTTTTCTGGGAGTACCGCTGGGGCTCCTTCTCAGGCAGATGATGACTGTCCAGAGCCCCCAGAAGTCTTAGTTAGCAAAGAAACCTGCTTGCAATTTGGTAGGTAATGTCTCTCTTGAGCTGCGATTGCCCCCTTCCAGCCCTTAAGGCTCTGGCTGCCTGTCACCGGAGGGTGATGGTTTGCAGCCAGCTATTTCTGATCCATCCTTTGTTCTGTGGGTGGTCCTGGCGGTGTCTTATGTTCAAGCATTTCGCACGGTAGCTATCCCACAGTCTGGTTTGCTAGCCCAAGTTAGTTCATTTTGGCCACACGTGGGGTGTTATCACCCGATTCTCGAGAAAAGCACTGCAGCCCGTGTCTCCCGTGGCCGATTATTAGAAAGCACTGCCGCTTGTGCATCCTGCTCCTCCCTGCCCAACCCCCACTCGCTGGAGTCAGATGCAGGCGTCTGTGCTGCTTATCCGCTGAGGGATTTACTGTTGGGCTTGTAATCTGTTGGTTTTAATTATTTATTTATTTTTACTTCCTGTTATGTTGCCCTCTGTGCTTTCAAGGCTCGCCACAGACTCGGCTGTGAGAATGTTTCCTGGTGTTTGGAAATCTCTCTTTTAAGAGTCTCTTCCCAGGATGGGATTCCCTTCCTGGGATGGGATTCCCCTTCCTGGGACAGAGCTCTCTCCCTACCTCCTTTGTCTCTTTTTTTTCATCCTTTATATTTATTCCTACCTGTTTTTGAAGCCAATGATCTGCTTTGCTGGATGCCTGATGTCCTCTGCCAGGATTCAGAAGTTGTTTTGTGGAATTTACTCAGTGTTGAAATGTTCTTTTGATGAAGTAGTGAGGGAGAAAGTGGTCTCCCTGTCCTATTCCTCCGGCATCTTTTCTGCCTCCTAACTCTCCCATTTCACAAGGACTGATTCTGCTTATGTCCTCCATATATCAGTTCTCCCTAATCTGGGTGTCCTGAGACTGGGTCTATGCTCCACACGCATTAAGGGCATTTTACATTCCCTAGGGCAGGAAGAGTCACTGTCCTGCCTATGTCCAAGATAAAAACAGGTTCCCTCCCACCCTGACCACTGAGCAGTACAATTTCAGCCCCAATCACTCCTTCTTCCCCAGGCTGCAGGCCACCTCTGGGGTTACTGGTAAACCATGTCCTTTTCTGTTAAAGCCCAGTCCTCTCAAATGAGCATTTACCATTTTTCCCTTCTTGTAAAATACATACACACACACCCTTTTGTTTTACTTATATCTCCATTTCTTACTGTTACTATAAAAGATCACCATTAATTTAGTTACATAAGACAACAACAAAAAATTATCTTATAGTTCTGGAGATGAGAAATCTGAAATGAGTCTAAATGAGGGCTAAAGTCAAACTGTTGCCTTTTCCAGCTTCCAGGGACAATCTGTATTCCTTGGCTCATGGCTGTATATATCTCCATTTTCAAAGCCAGCACCATTAAAATAAGTTCTTGTCATGCCACCATCCTCTGATTCTTTCTCTTTTGTCTCCCTCTTGCACTTGCAAAGACCTTTGTGACTACATCAGGACCACCCAGATACCTCAAAGTCAACTTAATAGCACCTTTCATTCCATCTGTGACTGTAATTCCCCTTGTCATATAACCTAACATATTCACAGTTTCTAGGAACTGGAATGTAGAAATATTTGGGAGGTGGGAGGCATTATCCTACCAGTCTCAACAAGTTTAAAGATGGAAATAATTTTCCTTACTGCTTTCAGACCTAAATATTCTAGATGCAATGTGATGATGATGATCCTATTAATCCACTCACTCTAAAAATAGCACCTATCTAAAATAGTTAATACTTTACCTTACCAATAGTTGCCATCATTCATAACCTGTGATGTGTTGTGTATTCTACATACTCAGCAATGTTTAGTAGTTACCACACAGTCTTCAGCATTGGGTTGGTCTAGAATGCAAGTTGTACTCTGCTCCCTACTAAACAGACAACATTCTGGACAAGTTAATTAACCACTGTACCTCTCACTCTATTGAATGTTAAAGAAATAGTACACTTCCCTCATAGTGGTGATTTGATCACTTTATCTTAACTGACATAAGAACTACTTGGGCTTCCCAGGTGGTACAATAGTAAAGAATCCACGGGCCAACACAGAAGATGCAAGAGACACAGGTTCAGTCCCTGTGTTGAGGAGATCCCCTGGGCAAGGAAATGGCAATGTGCTTCAGCATTCTTCCCTGGAAAATTTCAAAGACAGAGGAATCTGGTGTGTTGCAAAGAATTGGATATGACTGAGTGCACACAGAGAATCCTTTATTGTAAAATGTGTCATTGTTTGGAAAAATTGAAAAGAATATTTGATTACATTTAGGATTACCTCATGTTATTACCTTTTAATCCTTTCCAAAGTAAACCAGCATCACTACGAACAAAGCTAGTGGAGGTGATGGAATTCCAGCTGAGATATTCCAAACCCTAAAAGATGATGCTGTTAAGAGTTCTGCATTCAATACACTAGCAAATTTGGAAAACTCAGTGGCCACAGGACTGGAAAAGGTCAGTTTTCATTCCAATCCCAAAGATAGGCAATGTCAAAGAATGTTAAAACTACTGCACAATTGCACTCATTTCACATGCTAGCAAGGAAATGCTCAAAATTGTCCAAGCCAGGCTTCAACAGTACTTGAACCAAGAACTTTCATAGTTCAAGTTGGATTTAGAAAAGGCAGAGGAACCAGAAATCAAATTGCCAACAACCACTGGATCAATAAAAAAGCAAGAGAATTAAAAAAAAAATCTGCTTCATTGACTATGCTAAAGCCTTTGACTGTGTATCTCAACAAACTGGAAAATACTTAAAGAGATAGGAATACCAGACCACCTTACCTGCCTCCTAAGAAACCTGTAAGCAGGTCAAGAAGCAACAGCTAGAACTGGACATGGAACAATGGACTGGTTCCAAATTGGAAAAGGAGTACATCAAGGCTGTATATTTTCACCCTGCTTATTTAACTTATATGCAGAGTACACCATGAGAAATGCCAGGTTGGATGAAGCACAAGCTGGAATCAAGAATGCTGGAAGAAATATCAATAACCTCAGATATGCAGATGGCATCACCCTTATGGAAGAAAGTAAAAATGAACTAAAAAGCCTCTTGATTAAAGTGAAAGAGGAAAGTGAAAAAGCTGGCTTAAAACATAACATTCAAAAATGAAGACAATAGCATCTAGTCCCACCATTTCATGGCAAATAGATGGGAAAATAATGGAAACAGTGACAGACTTTATTTTCTTAGGTTCCAAAATGGTGACCACAGCCATGAAATTAACAGAGGCTTGCTCCCTGGAAGGAAAGTTTTGACCAACCTAGACAGCATATCTAAAAGCAGAGACATTGCTTTCCCAACAAAGGTCATCCAGTCAAAGCTATGGTTTTGCCAGTAGTCATGTATGAATATGAGATCTGGACCATAAAGAAAGCTGAGTGCCAAATAATTGATGCTTTTGAAGTGTGGTGTTGAAGCAGACTCTTGAGAGTCCCTTGGACTGCTAGGAGATCAAACCAGTCAAATCTTAAAGGAAATCAGTCCTGAATATTTATTCAAGGACTGATGCTGAAGCTGAAGCTTCAATACTTTGGCCACCTGATGCAAAGAGCTGATTCACTGGAAAAGACCCGATGCTGGGAAAGATTCAAGGCAGGAAGAGAAGGTGATGACAGAGGACAAGATGGTTGGATGGCATAACCAGCTCAATGGACATGAGTTTGAGCAAGTTTCAGGAGTTGGTGAAAGACAGGGAAGCCTGGCGTGCTGCAGTCCATGGGGCCGCAAAGAGTCAGACATGACTGAGTGACTGAACAGCAAACTAAACCAGATGTGAATTTGATCCTTGGGTTGGGAATATCCCTCACAACCCACTCCAGTATTCTCATCTGGAGAATCGCCATGGGCAGAGAGCATTGCGGGCTGCAGTCCATAGGGTAGCAAAGAGTCAGACACAACTGAAGCAACTTAACATGAATGCAAGCTAAACTAAAATGGCAGTTGAGAAGTTAGCATGTTAGTAACTCATAAGGTTGAGAATGAGAGAGCAGGAAACAATGAGAATTATTCCAACAAATATATAAGAGATGGAAAATAGATGGAGGAGTGGTAACTGAAAGTCAAAACCCAGGAAGCCAAAGCCTACAGAGTGTTCAGGTCAGTTGCTCAGTCGTGTCCGACTCTTTGCGACCCCATGAATCGCAGCACGCCAGGCCTCCCTGTCCATCACCAACTCCCAGAGTTCACTCAGACTCACGACCATCGAGTCTATGATGCCATCCAGCCATCTCATCCTCTGTCATCCCCTTCTCCTCCTGCCCCCAATCCCTCCCAGCATCAGAATCTTTCCAATGAGTTATCTCTTCGCATGAGGTGGCCAAAGTACTGGAGTTTCAGCTTTAGCATCATTCCTTCCAAAGAAATCCCAGGGCTGATCTCCTTCAGAATGGACTGGTTGGATCTCCTTGCAGTCCAAGGGACTCTCAAGAGTCTTCTCCAACACCACAGTTCAAAAGCATCAATTCTTTGGCGCTCTGCCTTCTTCACAGTTAGAGGTGCCAAAAGAAAGCTAACCAATTTACCTGACAAAAGACCTGAAGCTAGTCTTTAAAACCAGTCAGCACTGAAACAGGAAGGGGTGGGGTGAGCAAAGAGAAATGGCTAAAGACCAACACAGTAAGAGGCAAGGAGACCTTTCCATCCACCTTCTCTTTTTCACTCTGTGCAGCCAGACAACTTTTCTCAACCTGAGCTCTGTGAGACAGGGGCGATGTTTCTCCTGTGGAGAAATGGAGTCAGTTAGGTTCCTAATGTAGGAATAACAGAGACATGGAAAAAGGAATGATTCATGGTACTGAAAAGCAGGGACTTGTATATAAAGTTCACATCCTCATCAGGACAAAAACTAGAGAATTTTTGGTTAGGATAACTAAACAATTCACACACTGACCTTTGAGTGACCCTCAATGAAATAACTGGCTTTCTATACAAAAATCATCAGACAGCTTACCCATCTATCCCTAAACAGAACTTCTGACCAGAATTTTAGTGACAAAAAAATGATTGGAAAGTTAAAGATTATCAGACACCTGAATGAAACATCCAATGTGAAAGATGAAAACTAACAGAAATCAAAACAAGGATAAAAGACGAAAAAGAAAACCAACACAATACACAAGGTGTTCAGCGAGATGTGATTCTTCTTCTAAAACTAAAAAAAAAAAAAAAAGAAGAAGAAGAAAAATGATGCAATGGAAAAAAAGAAGATTGGATTTAAAAAAAAAAGAGTGCCTGAAAATTAAAGATTGTATAAGTTATTTTTTTAAATAAAAGCAGAGATGAAGGCTAAAGTTGGGAAGTCCGGGAATGTAGACTAAAATGCAATACAACATAGAAATAGGAAATATATAACTAAGAGAACTGCACCCTGCTTTCTAACATCTAGTAGGAATTCCAGAAATCCTGAATACAGATATTATCAAAGAAATAATATTAGGTTTCCTTGAAATGAAATAGTCTTCTAGAAAGAGAGTACACAGGAATGCCCAGAACAATAAATAAGAAACACCATTAGAAATTTTATCAAGAGGTTAAGGCAAGATATTGGAAGTTTATAAGATAACACACACACACACAGCCCTTATAAAATAACAGGCATTACATGACACCAGCAACACAAGAATATTAAATGACAAAAAAGCTAAGCCTCTCAACTGCTGATGTAAAATCATTCTTAGTCTAGAATTCCATACTAACTGTATCAATCTTCATGGAAAACAAGAGAATAAACCCTATAGGCTAAGGAAAAAAATGACTTTCTTAAAGGACGATAGATGGCTCACTCAGTCATTATTAGGAGGGCTGGAGAAACAAGCTCAAGATCAGGGTTTCAGTATCAGGATCCAGAACTACACTGCAGAAACACCTTGATGGAAAAACCATTTTATTTTATCCTCCCACGAATCATTCACTGCAGCTTCTCCTGCCATGAACACCAATGACACTAGCACCCTGGAAAACCACCTCTAAACCTGCAGCAGCAAAATGATTGCCACCTGCAAAATGCAAGCTACTTTCTTCTGAATGTAACCCTGTCCTGGTTTATCTGATAAGATGAACCCCCGTAAGTGTACCATAACTGCACAGGAAGTTGGAGAAAGTATTCTAAATTGTACCTTGTAGAGACAGAATTCACAGAATGGGAAAAATAAAAATATAAGGAGGATTTTTGAGATATACTCAATAGTCACTATTCCAACCAAATGAGTGATGTGTACTGCTCCATCAAATTATCAATCAAGTGTTAGAATAGAATAAAAACATTTTCAGACATGAAGGAAATTCAAATAAAATGTTATCACCCTTCATTAGAGAATGCTGGAAGATGAGCTTTCATCTTCCAGCATAAAGGAATAAACCAGGAAAAAAGGAGTACATGGCATCCCAGACACAGGATCAAACACTGAAAAAGAATGAAGGTAGTTTCAGAAGAACATGTCTTCACGGGGTTTATAGTGTAATTAGCTGAAATTGGAGAAGGATATGGAGAAACAGGAGGAAGGCTTGCAAGCACAAAAAGAGTTTAAAAATTGATTTGTTATCTCTTACATTTTAACATTTGAAAAAGTATTGGTAAGTACTTGACAACTTTATTGATGCTTTTGAAAGATATGAAAGATAGATAAACATAAGCAATAATACAAATACTCAAATGATAGAGTAAATTTGGGAAAGAAGAAATAATATATTACTATGCTCAGTAGTAAATAATTTTCAACTATCCAGTAACATGGAATGTAAGTACTGAGTTAATTAAATATATGCTAAATTACACTGAAAGAAGAGTACAAGAGAACACATGTGCATGTGGAAAGAGCTGTCTTAAGAGTGATAAATTCTGAATTACCAAATAGGAAGTCTAAAAACACTAACAGCATCACAAATATAAATATTTAAAGATGTTGGAAAACTATAGAAGATATCTATAAGATATCTGCAAAGAGCTGAATTTGACACATTAGGAACGCAAGACTTGAGAATGAAGAATGGTACAGGAGTCTATATTTTATTCAAAATATGCTCTTTAGTCCTTTTGATTTTTAACTATGTGAATGAAATACATTGATAAATGTAGACTTTTTTAAAAGAAAACTATCTCAGTAAATTATGATGTAGAAAGTGGGATCTCAAGAGCCTGGATAACAGATATCAAAACTTTAAAAAAAAAAAAAAAAAGGACAACTAGTTTTGCACGAGAAAAGATAACCAATTTGAAGTTCCCAAAGAAATCCAAGAAAAAAAGAAAGTAAAGTGAAGAGGACAATAAAGAGAAGTACAGAACAGTAGCCAGCAAAAAGGTAACAATCTATTCCACACATTATATAATTCTTTCCCATGACACTGCAAAAATCATCAGTATCATATTCTAAACTCAGAGACTAGTGAGTGGTCTCTAACAAAAAAAAATTTAATGAAGAAGGAATTATTCTTTCAAACATAGTTGGCACCAAATGATGAAGGGCCCAATAGACTGAGTTAGTCCTTAGAACACAAGGTCATTGAAAATGAACAGATATATTAGAAATACTTTAGATTTAGAGATTTGATTTTTCCTAGAATTTGAAAGGCAGCAAAGTGTCCTGATTTATTGTGGGTTATACACAAAACAATGCAGCTGATAAACTTAACATAATGCTGCATATTCAGTAGAAGGTAGAGATAATAGATAATCTCACACATTTCTCACAACAACCCTTCAAGATAGGCAGTAATAACTGCACATTTCCTAAGGAGGAAAAAGCTCACAGACACGATTTTCTCAAGATCACACAGACCAGTGCTTTTCAAAGGTCTTTACACACACCAATAGAATCATCAAGTTCATCCTAAGGTAAAACTGAAACCATACACACTGATCAGATCACTAGCGTCTTATCCTCTGTATACTATCTTTATATAGTGTGGCAAAAAGATGAGAAAATATATGCTCTTTCACTTTGGAATCTAAGACACTCTATTCTTAAACAGATTGAATGGGAAAAACTGAGTAGGAGGGGAAATGATTGTGATAATGCAGAGAAATTTTAGACATGTCCATATTTTATGTAGGAAAGCTGTTTTATTTTTTAAGATATCTTTTTGTGGGAGGGTAACTTCTATTTTTATTTTGTTTTAAGAAGCTGATTGCCTCAATAATGTAATATATTAGATCATGAATGTTATCCTGGATTCTGTTAAGAGTACTAGATCTTCAACTACAGAAAGTCAAAAATAGCATCTAAAATTAATTAAAAATGTCCATTCGAGTAATTTATTTAGAAAGATGCTATAAAATTCTATGTGAACATGATTCATCAATGCTATCAATTATTGATAACAGGTTGAGTATGTGACAGTGCTGATAGAATCCTTTAGCTTTCCACCATCTCAATTTACTACATTTTTCTGCTAAATATACTATATTAAAAAAAAGCATTAATTGAAAATATATTGTCCTATGGCTTAAGAGTTCACTCTTCTCTTTGATTATTTACCAACCATTCATCTCTGCATGAATGGTTCCATTCATTTCTGCAGTGGTGTATCTAGAACTTCTCAGAGGATCCATGTCA
The DNA here is from genome assembly GCA_917880005.1 of Nanger dama. Lineage (NCBI taxonomy): Eukaryota > Metazoa > Chordata > Mammalia > Artiodactyla > Bovidae > Nanger > Nanger dama. Next base: position 5,073,748 of record CAKJTW010000043.1, on the reverse strand, counting down.
ACAAATCTGTTAGACTCTAGAGCACTAATGCTTCTGAGAACTAACCAGGGAATAAAACTGGGGAAAACAGCAGAGGAGGTGGAAATTGTGATGAACTATAAAATGCATGTCCTTTAAAAGTATTTCTGTACCAGTCAACAGATTCTTGCCAGTCTTCTTTGTTCTATGGTCTACCAGATGGTAACTTCTTATCAAAAGTGCCCTATATGACACCCTTTTCAAAATCAGAGTGTTGTCATCCTCCACAGTTCCCACTGATGTCTCAAAGGTCATCTACAAGGATACAGCAAATTCTTTCATTCCTTGGAGGTGTGCTAAGTCCCAACTATGTCCCAGGCACTGTACTAGCCACCAGGGGAATAGCAGGGAGACCAACAGGCATAGCACCTGGAGTTTAGATAGAAAAGTAATCATTGGAATGGCTACAAACAAATATATACTCACAAGTTATAGCATACACTGCCTTACAGGGTACTAGGAGAGAATATAAAAGGACTATTGATTTGTCTGAGGCTGCCCTGGTCTTCAAGGTCATATTTCATCTAGTAGGAGACCTGAGCTCATTTAGATCTGTTAGGTGCCATCTCATAAAATCTTCACTCATATAGATTTAAATTCTTCTGTCACCAATATTTGTTTTACCCTCCTATGGTCTGAAGATCATTCTATTTGACAGAGAAGACAAAAGCAAAACAAAAGTTGAAGGTTTCTGCTTCTCTATATTATTCATCAATATTGTAATGTTGGCCCTAATCAACACACTGTTACTTATTGATCTATTTCCTCAAATGCAGCTTTTTAAAAATGCATTCCTGACAGTTTTTGCAAGCTTCTTCTAGTCCAGATCAATTTGGATTTTAAACTTTTTGACACTATTCTTAACAAGCAGCTTAGTTTAGGAAAAAGACAGCTTTGGCTCAGTTGTCAGTCCTTAACAAACAGTAACAAGTTGTTTTATCAGAATAAATAATTTTCTCTCTCAGCTTCAGCTTCTTCATTTAAAAATGAGAAGAATAATTCAGTTTGGTGGTGACTATTAAATTATATCCTGAGAGCAAAACACCTAGCACAATGCTTGGCACAGAGCAGGAAACACCAAACAACTGGTGCACCACATAGTACACATCAGGCTTGTCCTCACCAGTCCTGTGGCTTTCGTAGGGGCAAAAACCAAGCTTTCCACTTCTTTTCTCTCCCTCATAATGTCTAAGGCCAATTAAGAGAGCAAGCAGGTGTGTTGATCATTAATAACCTTGGTGAAAACCATAAAAGGAATTCCACAGCTGAAGATACTTTTAAGTTTACCAAGGAATAATAGCTTTCATCTTGTAAATGCTAAATTGCACACTTCTTTTTGTTAAACACACAGTTTATTTACAACTAATTGTCACTTAATGGCTTCTGCTCCAATAAATGTTCATACACTGTGTTTACAAGCTTATTCTTCTACTGTGCCCCTGTTCTAATAGAACATATATCCTGCATGGTGAGGGCTTATCTCTTCATACCAAACAACCCTCTGCCTGAATTTTTCACTGAATAAGTCAGTGTTCAGTTATTTTGATTCCTGCTGAGCAAAAGTAAATTTCATCAAACATCATTAGAAATGAGCTACAGAAAAGAAAACCTAGTCTTACATATAACAGACTGTCTGACAATGAATGCCTAACTCCAGTAGTTACACCAAGGAAGAAAGAAAGGAGCTTTCACTATTCCAGTTATTAAAGCACTACTCCAAACACATTAACTGTTTACAGGCAAGCCTCACTTTACAAAATAGAAAAGCAAACAGTTTCCATTTTATGTATCAGTTGAGTTCTAGCAGTTCAGTCCAGCAAATAATTCAACTGAAGTATCAGAATAAGGCTATGTTCTGAAACTCTGCTCAGTGTTACAGTGGCAGCCTGATGGGAGGGGAGTTTGAGGAGAATGAATACATGTATACTAAGGTGAGTCCCTTCTCTGTTCACCTGAAATTATCACAACATTGTTAAGCAGTTACACCCCATTGCAAAATAAATGTTTAAAAAAAGAAGAATGAAACTATGTTCTATTTGTTAACTAAATTAAACCTCTCTAGGCCCCTATCCTGGGCTTGCCAGGTAGCTCAGTGATAAAGAATCCACCTGCAATGCAGGAGTCACAGCAAACACAGGTTTGATCCCTAGGTTAGGAAGATCCCCTGGAGGAGGGCAAGGCAACCCAATATTCTTGCCTGGAAAATGAGAAGCCTGGAGGGCTATGGTCTATTGGGTTGCAAAGAGTTGGACATGACTGAAGCAACTTAGCACGCACACGTGCATGCACAAAGGCTTATCTTAATGATACAGATAAGCCTGTTTTCTCCTCATACCCTCCCACATATTTCCGTGATAATAACCAGAGTCCTGCTGCAGTAGATTCTGTGGACACTCCACCCAGACCCCTTCTAGTCCCTTCCACACCTCCCATGTGCCCCAGCTAGGACTTCAGTGTGCCTTTGCTTCTAGCACCATGCATGGGACTCCTTTTGGAGAGCTCTCAGTTGCTAGCTTACCCTGCTACTATTAGACTTAAAATCTCAGTGCAATTTTAAATGTTGTTTCTAAAAAGGGATGAATTTCTATTTTAAAATTAGATTCTAAAAGTGCATTTAACTTTCTAATGCAAAGACTATCCAAACTGGTACCAAGAGGTTCCCTCACCCACAGAAGAACAGCGATAACAACTCTATCTGTGACCTGAACCCCCAGATATCCCTACACTGCTGCCTTTAGGATCAATGCTATGGATTCCTCAGAAGCACCTGAATCTGGAGCTGTAGAAAATATGTACACACACAATGCACACAAATATGTTAGTACCTCATTCAACTCCAATGCTTAAACAAGTGAATATCTTGTAAAAGGCACTCAATGCATGTTTAATAAATTACAGAATAAATGACCAAATGAGTAAACAAATAAGCTAATGGATTTAACAGACCCCTGCTGAAGACATTTCATGTACCACGTACTGGATTAGGTTCTAGGACAGCACAATCAGCAATACCATTCATAGATTCTACCCTTATGGAGTTTACACTGCGGTGAGGAAGAAAGACTGGTTTGTAGGGATAAAGAAAGATCCAAATGGAACCCACAGCAAAGACAACAGTGAAAGAGTAGACAGGCCTCCTACCCACTTTAGTGCTTCCCCCAGTGGCTCCTGAAGCGACGGACACCAATTCATATGTATGTATCACTGTGTATGCCAAGGATGGTCAGCATTCCCGGTAAGACATCAAAATATATGTATTTACAAAGAGAATTCTCTTTTCAGGAAACTCTTTTAACTCATTATATATCAAATATTCATGCACAGTAAGGGAGTCATAGTCTCTCATCAGTTTCACAACCTATCTTTATGGTTCACTTAGAGTAAGATGAATCTGTAATGCAATTAAATAATAATGTAGCAAATTGTTAAGAGCCTAGAATGAAAGGAAGGTTGTAATGAGTTTCAGCAAAGGTTGAGAGAATTTGGCTCCCTCCACAAGAGGCATGTTTTCCTCACTCTTCTGAAAGTATGAGCAACCTCAAACTGTGGATAACATGCTACTATCAGCCTGAAGATAAATACTAGATTATGGAATTATGTTAATTTTTCCTGACAGAATAAAGAATCCAGTTTAATTCTATTAACTTTTGCTTACTTTAGTAAAAACAGTATTTATTATGTTTCTATGGGAACTTACTGCAACTCCCTGCAGCTGTGCTGGCAAGCCTGTAAACAATTCTACTCATTCTTAGAATATTTCCTAAATTTGAGAGAGTCGCATAACAGCTAAAGTAATGACACCGTGAGGGTGCTACACAGCGACATCGCTGCTGCTACAGGAGGTGAAGTGGTTACGTAAATTCCTTTATAAACTTACTGCTGCTGCTAAGTTGCTTCAGTCGTGTCCGACTCTGTGCGACCCCATAGACAGCAGCCCACCAGGCTCCCCCGTCCCTGGGATTCTCCAGGCAAGAACACTGGAGTGGGTTGCCATTTCCTTCTCCACTTTATAAACTTACTAGAAAGAAAAAAAAAAAGAAAAAAACAAGGTAGAAGACAACATGATAAATAAATACAACAAGGTAAATACAACATGATAAGGAATGAACTTTACATCTAGAAACTGTATATTGTAGCTACAATAATTTTTTTCTCATATTTTAGACCAAAGTTGCTCAGATGCATTGGTCCTAAAGCATAAAACATTGCCACCAACATGCTGTCAGTCTTCATGGAGGTGCTGGAAAAAATAACCTGTTTTTGACATATCAGAGGTAGAAATTACTTATACACGGGGGAAAAAAGGAAAAGGTAGAAGAAAATGTTTAAGCCAACTCTGACATCTTGACTTGAGACTGCCTTGTACAGTCCTTTACCGTGTCTATCACTCACTGGGTCTTCAATCACACAGGAAGCGTATGTGACGGGGAATGTGATGGGGCACTAACGGCCGTCAAAGTCAGTAAGCTCTGGGTTAAACTGGTTTAGCCACATAAGAGGTGTGCAATACTGAGGTCTTCACACTTTGAGTATGACCCTTCTCATCTACAAAAGGAGTAAGAATGCATACTTTACAGACTGTTGTGTGCTTAGTTGCTCAGTCATGTCTGACTCTTGCAACACCATAAACTGTAGCCTGCCTGGCTCCTCTGTCTATGGGATTCTCCAGGCAAGAATATTGGAGTGGGTTGCCATTTCCTTCTCCGGTGTATTTTCCTAACCCAGGGACCAAACCCAGGTCTCCTGCATTTCAGTCAGACTCTTTACCAACTGAGCTATGAAGGAAGCTCTTTACAGATTGTTAAGAGGGTTAAATGTGATTATACATGTGCAAATTTTTCATGGTCACATGGCTGGTATTTAATAAATGTTCAAACAAATATATGGTTGTCATCATCTCACCACTAAGGAATGAAGAGTGAAGATTTGTACAGTTACAGTGACTCCTTGGTGTACAATTACTAAATTTTTCCCTCCTTCCTCCTCTAATTCACTTCCAAATTAGAGAACTGTTTGGCATCTTCCTCGTCTCTACAGGGATTTAATACTGATGTTATCCAGAGTTATCCAAAGCCTTTCACATGTGACATCCACTCTCCCTTTTGAACCCCATGCACCTCCAAACAAATACCCATAAAGCTTTATTCTGATCACATCATTTTATTTCTCTTCAACCTCCAATGACTCCCAAATACCCGCAGCAAATGTTCAAATTCTAAGCTAGGACACTGAAGATCCTCCACTCTCAATATACACGTGAAGACAGAATAAGAATAGAAAAATCTATAATTAAAATGATTATCAAAATCTACTATTAGTAATGTAAATTATAAACCACAGTACAACAATCTATGTCTAAACAGATTGAGAATCTGTTACACAAACATATAGTGAGTCAATAGCAGATGTCTTTGAATCCTGCTCTCCTAGAACTGCTAGATTGTCTCTAAAATATTATGATCATTATGCTCCCTTACAACAGGTAGAGAGGTTATGCTGGGCTGCATAGCAAAATGGCATGAATAAAGTAATGACTTGAAGAGACTCAGATAGAAGAATACCAATAATAATAGCAACTATTCAATAATGCCTTTCTCATTATAATTTCCCTAGAAAGACTAAGTCAAAAGCTTACTGCTAACAACTTATTAGAAAGAACAGTTCCAGAGAAGCAGGGGTAAAGGACAAAGGTACTAAGGGGAGAGAGAACATATAAGGAAATATATTACTGAAGTGATCGCAGCTTTGTAGCATGGTCCACTGACTGCTCAGGCTTGAGGGATAGCAGCCTTAGAGAAGCTGTGTTTCCAAACAGTCCACCAAAAAAGAATAAGGAAGAATTTCCTGGGGCTTACCTGGCAGCTCAGTGGTAAAGAATCCATCTGCCAATTCAGGAGACATGGGTTCAATCCCTGGTCCAAGAAGATCCCACATGCCACCATGGAGCTACTAAGCCCAGGCATCACAACTACTGAGTCTATGCTCTAGAGCCCGGGAATCAGAATTACTGAGCCTGTGTGCCACAGCTGCTGAAACCCGCGTGCCCTAGAGCCCTTGCTCCAAATAAGAGAAGCTACTGCATGAGAAGCCCGTGCTCATCAACTGGAGAGTGGCCCCTCTCGCCACAACTATAGAAGTTTGCGGGCAGCAGCGAACATCCAGCACAGCCAAAAATAAATAAATAATAATTTTAAAAAAGAAGGAACTTGTTCACTGGTTCCTTCCTGACTCCTGTTCCTTGAATAGCCAATGTTCACACCATGGGAAATTAATGCCCCATATCTTGGTGGCATCACCTGCTCCTTCAGCAGGTGCTGGGAGGCCAGCTTCTGTGCCCATCACCTTGGTGCTTTGAGGCAGGAGCTGGTGCAAGAAGCCAGATCCTTGTTTGAGGTAATGGATGTCACAGCATCATAGAGTTGGTCATTGCAACAATGGAGTTTTACCACAACAGGTGGCTAAGTGAGGTCCATGCCAAGTCACTCATAGAATCCTTTCTACCTCTGTTCAGAATTAAACAGATTATTGTCTAATACTGCTCATGAAATATAAAGATAATGCAAGAGGAAGCAGATGGAGCAGGAAAAATCTTCAGCCATTCAGCAGATCTGACACTTGCAGAAGGAAAGAAGGAAGGGGGCAGGATTGGGCTGGGTGAGCCTTGTGCTCTGAGGCAGGTCTGACAGAGCCTAAGTAAAGTTCCATAGGATGCTATGGAGCAAAAGCACTCAACAGAAGAGCTCCACACTAGGCAGAAATGACCAAACATGAGTACCCCTACCATGTTCAGTGATCCAAGGAGGATCGTGATCTTGGCTCAATGCCATGGTAGATCCCAAAGGTGCCAGAATTGGTTGCTGCTTGGTAACTACGTCTCACAGCTTAAAAATAAGTCCCTTCTTGAAGGGAAAAACAAGCAAGACCTCTCTCAGACTCTCACACCCACAGAGACCTTGTCTTAAGAGCAGCAAGGTTAAGAGAATTTAATGAGACTGATCCCCTAATTGTAAAATTCAAGGCATGGTTTTCTTGTTTGAACTTTCTGATTTGGATACTGTTAACCAATCCCTTCTAGCTAATCCTGACTGGTACTCAGTATATATATATTACTGCATAACAGTAAACTTGGCAAGAAAAAAAAATGGCCAAAATTATTTAGAGGCCATTTCAAAATAAAATCCAGAGATATGCATAGCTAAAGAACCAAAAGTTTTCATTTTCTTTGGACCAGTTCAGCAACACAGAGCAGGTGATCGACAGGAACCTGTTCGAAGATGAGTAATGGTGATGAATGGCAGGACTGACTGATGGGGGGGGTGAGGAAAAAAAAAAAACACCTAATTTGCACAGCAGTTAATCTTTGTGGTTACTGAGAAAGACCAAAGAAGTCTGTAAATACTTGGCATGTAAAATACTAAGGAAGAAAACACAATTTGTAGAAATGCACGAATATCAGGCAATGTAAATCTTCTAAAAATAAATATTTTTTGTTGAATGGCAAGAAAAAAACTTGCTGACCTAAAGAAGCTTATGAAATTTTATTTAAAAGTAGACTAGAAAGAAACCCTGGTTACAGTATACAATTTTGTGCCATTCCATAGGGGAATCAAGTTATTGGATTTTTCCCACTTCTTGTTTATCTCCTTCTGCATCTATACCACAGCTTTCCAGAGACTTTATTAGTGCTCTTGGCAACTCTGGGCACAAATGGATAACTAATGATTTCCCTGTGGAAGGGTCAAATATTCTGGGAGAGAAAGTTGAGCTGGAATTTCTCAGGCAACTATCATATTCTCTCCTAATGGGGCTGCTGGTCTGCTGGAGAGAAGCACAGAAAGTTCCCTACTGAAGAGTAGGCTGTGTTCTAAAAGCTGCAAAGTGAAAACTCATGCATTGGCGATGGCACCCCACTCCAGTTCTCTTGCCTGGAAAATCCCAGGGACAGAGGAGCCTGGTAGGCTGCAGTCCTTGGGGTCGCGAAGAGTCGGACATGACTGAACGACTTCCCTTTCACTTTTCACTTTCATGCATTGGAGAAAGAAATGGCAACCCACTCCAGTGTTCTTGCCTGGAGAATCCCAGGGACAGGGGAGCCTGGTGGGCTGCCGTCTATGGGGTCACACAGAGTCAGACATGACTGAAGTGACTTAGCAGCAGCAGGGAAGAATCGCCTAAATCAAGTCTGTTTAACTCCTACTCGGAGAAGGCAATGGCACCCCACTCCAGTACTCTTGCCTGGAAAATCCCAGGGACAGAGGAGTCTGGTGGGCTGCAGTCCATGGAGTCGCTAAGAGTAGGACATGACTGAGTGACTTCACTTTCACTTTTCACTTTCATGCATTGGAGAAGGAAATGGCAACCCACTCCAGTGTTCTTGCCTGGAGAATCCCAGAGACAGGGGAGCCTGGTGGACTGCCATCTATGGGGTCACACAGAGTCAGACAGGACTGAAGCGACACAGAAGAAGCTACCAGAAGTGTGGGGTTCCAAAAGGTGATGCTAATGGTAAAGGACCTTCCTATCAACACAGGAGACGCAAGAGAGGCGGGTGTGATCCATGGGAGGATATGGCAACCCACTCCAGTATCTTGCCTGGAAATTCCATGGACAGAGGAGCCTGGGGGACTATAGTCCAAGGGGCTGCAAGACTCAGACACATCTTAAAGAGTGAGCACTCCCAGAAATGTGGTGGAAACTAACCTCCTGTGCACTTGTATCATTCCTAAACACCTGCTTCTATGGGGAAATGAATTACAAACAAACGGAACATCAAAAGACAAAACTGTCTTGCTACCCAATAAAAGTGGACACTCTCTCAATTCTTATAGCTGCAGTAAGACAAGTGGAGCAAGGAGAGGTATCCTGTACTATTATAAACACTCAGGGCTGGCTATGTGGGCATACAGTTTACGTAGTCACACAGGTTCTTAGAAGAATCCTGTCTTTGATTTAAGGCTTTGCTATCAATGTCCTTTGAAATTTTTAATAGTTTTTGAACAAGGGGCCAGTATTTTTATTTGCACTGGACTCCACAGGTTATGTTAGCAGTATCTTACAATTAACAAAGTGAATTTCCATATATTACCAGTACCTCAGTTTATTCTTACAAATGCCTGTGAAGAAGGTAAGGTATGTTTTACTGTCTCTGTCTTGCTGTTGTTGTTGTTCAGTTGCCAAGTCTGTCGGACTCTCTGCAACCCCATGGACTGCAGCATTCCAGGCTCCTCTGTCCTTCATTATCTCCCAGAGTTTGCTCAAATTCGTGTCCATTGAGTCAGTGATGCTTTCTAATCATCTCATCCTCTACTGTCCCCTTCTCCTTTTGCCTTCAATGTTTTCCAGCATTGTCTCTGTCTTATGATTGATTGTTAGTCATTCAGTCATGTCCAACTCTTTGTCATCCCATGGACTGTAGCCCACCAGGCTCCTATGTCCATGGATTTATCCAGACAAGAAAACTGGAGTGGGTTGCCATTCCCTTCTCCAGGGAAACTTCCCACCCCAGGGATCGAACCCAGGTCTCCTACACTGCAGGCAGATTCTTTACCATATGAGGCACCAGGAAAGTTCTGTCTTATAGCTATGTAAATGGAGGCTCAAAGGAAATAAGGCATTTGTTTCACAAAGTTAAATACAGGATAGAGCTAAGACCTAAACCTGTGAACTCAGACTTCAAGGCAATAGCTCTTTCCACTAGCCAGTACTGCCTCTAGACATCCTGACCTGTGGTTCATCAACAGAACAATATAATATAAGGGGTGGGCAGGTGAAAATCACTTCCTCTTCTCAGTAGATTTACATCACTGGTATTACTTCATCTCAAATTCTTTCTCTGTAAGTGACAAGATCTTGCTATTTTTTGACAAGTTCAGGTTCTTTGTATTTTAATTTCTTATAGACCTTGAAATTTGGCTATTCAGTCATCTAGATTCCACAGATCTTTGTGTATAAATGCCTTTTCTCTAATAGGCAGGGTTATATCTGGGTTTCTTGCGCTTGTTTGACCCTTGACAGTACACAGAAATGATCTAGCTTTTGCTAGCTGAGTGTGTGGGATTTCTTGTAACTTTTTCTTAGCTCTATATAGTAAGACGGGGAGTTCTAATTAGGAAGCCCATGAGGCATAGCTGAAAGATGTTGAATAGCATGTGATACAGTGCATCTATCCCTGCTAGAAAATGCCTAGGGCTATCAGATGAGGAAAAGGAGTAGCAATGAAAGATAGCAGGTTATGAGGATTACAGAAATCCCTTGAAGATATACAACGTGGCAGGAATGACCAAGGCTTCCTCACTTTGTACAACAGATCAGAAGATAGGAAATTTCTCAAGACTTCCATTTTTAAGTATAAAAGCAGGCTTAAAGCTCCTGATGACAAAAAGGTTACTTTTCTCTCTAAGGTGCTTAAGACAGACAGGATCATATCTAACTCACAAGGTCTTTGGTCTTGGGAGATAGTAATAGCAGTCCTAAAGGAGAATATGAATAAACATCAAGGCTGAAGGCAAGTGAGATATTTAGTATACTATATTATATGAGAGAACCAAAAAAATCATTACAAAAATTATACACCAATACTACCCCTCAGTTTCAGAGAACTAGTGAGTGTAAAAACAACATTTAGCTTAATATATTCTAAATCTCAGCACCATGTACACAGTACCCAGTACAGAGGAAAACTCCAGAGTTCTTGAGTCATACAGACATGGGATAGATTCCCAGTATATTTATCTCATAGTTTTGTGAACTAGGACAATTTATTCAACCTCAATGAATTGTTCTGACTTGATAAGAAAGAGAGACAATAACACCCACATAAGTTTGTTGGAATAATAAACCCTATTTCACAGTGCTTGACACAGAGTCTGTGTTCAAAAGGGGAGCTGTTATTATTATTTATTCCACTCCAAGAAAATGGCAGCCCACTCCAGTACTCTTGCCCAGAAAACCCTAGGGACAGAGGAGCCTGGTGGGCTACAGTCTATGGGGTCGCAAGAGTCGAATACAACTTAGCAACTAAACCACCACCAACCACCAACCGAGTTTACTCAGAACACTTGGCTTGCCTGGGAGACATTCTTTGTCTATTCTGAGATGATCCCTTGCCTAGCAGCACAGAATCTATCATTGCTAATGGCAAAAGAGATAGGCAGATCCTCCATTTTCAGGTAACAGAATCTTAAAACTAGAGTGGAGGGAAATAGTCTTCTTCTTATGTTTGCTCAAGTTCTGGCACTCCTACAAAAAAATTAAATTTAAAATTATTCTGCCACATCCTCCTTGTCATCCGTCACTGCTCCTAGCTGAATACTGGGATGGCCAGATTCCAAGACCAACTTTATTCTCAGAGGATCTGTTATTTAAGACACCACTGTGCATTATAAGAGGGGAAGCATTTTAGTACTCTGATTACATGCTGCTTCCCAAACAGAGTCATTTTGTGTAAGCTGCAATTAAACATTTACAATTCATTTAAGAGCAGTAAAAGAGACATGGTTTTAAAACATAATTGTGATGTTGGCTTTACAGGGTTTTTCTTTATATCTAAATATTTGCAATCATGTAGTGTTGATACATGTGTAGAAACTACCTAAGGAAAAAGAAAATACTCCATAATTTTATAAAGAGGCATTCTGAACTTTTTGCTATTGCCACATTATAAGCAATATTTAAAACATTTTAATATAGTCTAAGGATTGTATGAGTTTTTTGTATTTTGAATTATAATAATTTTTATTTCTATGTGTAAATGGTAACAATCAGCATCTTATTTTCTAAAAGAACTATCACTTTCTGACTATAAACTGATGAAACTGTTTAACAGTAGCTTGAGTCACTTTGTGGTTAATTAATACTTAATTCTCAATAATTATAACTAAAGATTTTTCCTTACAGTATAAACTTTAATAATTCTATCAAGTTTCACTAAATCTGTCTACAGATAAAGTTACCATATGTATGATTCGTGTCCCTTGCTTACATACTTGGCTGTTAATGTACTATACTGTTTTCAATATACAAAAAACAGCCAGCAGAGTAGGACATAAGGACAGACATCACACAGTTAGAATGTCCCGACTATGACAGAGAAATGTGCACGGTATATGGAAAATCTGTCTTTAAAGAAGTTGAGTTTCTGTTTTTCAGACAAATACTGTGAATGAATGTAAGAATAAAAATGCTGCTGACACTGATTTGGGTTTGTGATAATGTGTAATATTTTATGCCTTTACTGTTTGTTGCTTTATTACTAATAGAAATAATGTTTTTTATTGAAAAAAATCTTAAAAGTTTATCACTTCACGTTTTTATTCAAAACCAGACTATGACTGCCATCTTACCTATCCGCAGTTAGTTGGATTGGAACGTGTTAAAATGTAGACAATAAGAAAGTTAGGGTAACTGAGGATGTGGTTAAATTTTCGAGATTTGATATTTTAGAACCCACTTTTTCTTTTGGTCTGCTGATTTCCACCAGATGAATTTTTTGTAATGCATAAATAATAGCAACTTGAATAATAATTGATTAGCCTTTCACTATCAAAGGTGACCCCACTTTTCATTCCATTATGGTAGCAACTGTGTTTTGTTTCATGCCTGTACTCCCTTCTCTCCCCAGTACTCAGCATATAACTCTGACCAATAACAATCAAGTAATGAAGAAGATGGCTAGCTGTTTCAAATGTTAAAGGGCTCTCTGAAGGGTTCACTGGCCTCATTTGTGCTCTTGATCTATTAAAGACATTTAAAAAAGAAAGACTGACGTCACAAAATTCATAGTTTAAAAACATGCACTCTATTTTCTACTTGCTATAGGCTAAATATTTGTGTTCCCCTAAATTCTCATGTAGAAATTCTAATGCACAGGGTGATGGCATTGGGATGGGGCTTCAGTGAGATGATTAAGCTGTGAGGCAGAGTTCTCTTGAGTGGAATTACTGCCCTTATATGAAGGCCCTCTTGATAGAAAACAACAAAATTCTGTAAAGCAATTATCCTTCAATTAAAAAATAAGTAAATTAAAAAAAAAGAGAGAAGGCCTGAAACAACTCTCTCTCCCTCCCACCATGTGAGGGTACAAGAAGTCTGGAACCCAGAAGATGGTCGTCATTAGATCATGCTGACACCTATCTCAGACCTTCAGCCTTCAGAACTCTGAGAAATAAATCTGTTTCACTTATAAGTCACCCAACCTAGGGTATTTTGCTATAGCAGCCTGAACACAGAAGACACTGCTCTTAAGACAATGTGAACATGTGATTTTTTAATTGCTTTTTATTGGAGTACAATTGCTTTACAGTTTTGCATTAATTTCTACTGTACAGCAAGGTGAATCAGCTCTACATACACATATATCCCCTTTTTGGAGTTCCTTCACCATTTAGGCCACCACAGAACACTGAGATTGCGAATATATGTAACTCCACTCAATGTCACATATAAAATTTTTAAAATAGTAAGTTTTATGTTATGTACATTTTACCACAATAAAAAGATGAACTCAAAAAAAAAAAAAAAAAGAATGGGTACTGCTATTGAGTTTGCCAGTATTTAACCTTAAACTAGTGACTCCACTTTTCTGAGTCACTTTTTCTTTACTTGAATCTTACAATATGGCCAAGATGAACTTCTGTGACCCAGCTTTCCAGGCACATTATTCTGATGTAAAAAGGACAGATCCACCCACTGCTTCATCCTCTCGCCTGGTCCTGTGGCCATATTGTGAGGATATATATATATATATATATATATAAAAATTCTGCCAGAATGAATGAAAGAAAATCTTGAAAGAGACAAATGGGAGAAGAACTATGACTTGAGTTTTTTTCCATAATTTTGCATTAGTGAATTGTTAGTTCACATCACAGATCGTATGGGCCTTTAAAAGCATCTATATCATATGCCTAAATTAATACACAGAAATTGTCCAAGCTTGGTGAAGTGGTGGCAAAGTCAGGACTAAGGCTGGGCTCCCATCATCTAGTTTCTGATCTGTAAACGGGTCAGAATTCTAATGTTAATGTGACAATGGGTGAGATGACTTTGAGAAATTCTGCAAAGTGATATTTAAAGCCACATTGCTCGATTTTGTGTACTTTCCAGTCATTTCTGTTCCAGTAGCATGCAAAAGTAGGGAAGAAAGAACAGCCTGAATAAAGAGAGAATAAGATAGGTCTCTCAAACACTCAGGTCATCCTGGATGCCTGCACTTTCTTGCAGCCTCCATAGACGCTATAAACCACCTTCTTATCAGTTTTTCGTAGTAACCAGAACATGTGTCAATTAACATGGCTCGGAAAAACCTGATCTTTAAAAAGTAACCTCACAGACCTGGCAGTATATTGAATAACCTGCTTATGGTCACACTTAGGCCTGCCTCCATTTCTTCTCTGTATTTCTCCCTAATTTGCCCTGCATTGTTTCTGAAATATGTATCTGACCTCTAGCACTTGATTTCTCTTTGGTAATTGGGCCTCTATTACTCAAGATCTCACCTAAAGAATCTCAAAGATTAGAATGGGGTGGTGTTGGCCTGGCAGCAACACATAGGCAGGCACTGCTGGACATGAGGTGGTTGGGCTTCACCATCTCAAATGATCAACAAAAAACCCTACGGCAACCTGGTCTGGCTACACTGAGAAAAGCCAGAACTAAATCAGAGCACGATCACCATATGGCCCCAAAATATGTCTCACTAGTCCTTTGGGGGTCAAGAAATCTGAAGGAAATTTTAGCTTTCAAGAGCTGAAAAGGTGTAAGAAAACGTTTTCAGAAACAGAAGCTAAAAGATCACAATCCCTCTGGACACTGGCATTTGGTTTCATTTGGATCCTTGTACAACTTTCAACAACAGTGGCTGTTGCTTTCCCAGGTTATTTCATATATCAATTGTAATCCAAAGGGTTGACTGATTTATTCAACTTAAGCTTTAAAGCATATTTACCATAGGTTGCAGAAATTTATAGTTCCTCATCAAAATCTGCGTTCCTCTTCTTCCTGGTCTCAACTTCAGTGTGACATCTCTTTAGAGTGAGACTCTGACTGACACAAACGGTGAAAGAGGACTCGGGTGGTCCTTCGGGCGCCCTCCACTGCCCCCAGTCAGAAGAGTCGGGCTTTGTAAAGAGACAGAAAGGATGTCAAGGACAAAAACAAACACCTCATCCTCTCCGGGGCAAGGGACATGGAGAGAATAAAGAGATCAGAAGAGGCCCATGTATAAATACAATATGAACTTTTAAAACAGCAAAGAAATAAAGACTATTAAATAATGAATAGTGTTGGAAGGATGAATCAATATAGAAAATATGCAAAGGATGGAAAATCGAAGGGAAGGTTTCAAGTAGTATTAGGAAAACAAATTGACTAAGATGACTTTACAATTACTAGTTCACTAATCAGATTGTTTAAGTGTGTTTCTTAGTTCGTGTGGGTGTTCAGTTGCTCGGTCATGTCTGACTCTTTGTGATGCTATGGATTTAGCCTGTCAGGCTTCCCTGCCCATGGATTTTCCAGGCAAGAATACTGGAATGGGTTGCCATTTCCTCCTCCAGGGTATATACCTGACCCAGATATCAAATCCACAGCTCCTGCATCTCCTAAATTAGCAGGCAGATTCTTTACCACTGCCTCAAATGGGAAGTCTGTTTCTTAGTTTACCTGTAGTCATAAAGAACCCAGGGGCAGAAGTAGCCTTAGATTTTTACTTCACTCTCTAGTCCATTACCTCTAGGATGTGATCTTTTACATATAATTCCCTTTAAAAAATATTAGTGACTGAAAACCACAAACAATGCAGGCATGATTCCTCTAAGAGAATGAAAAATTTATCAAAGGCTTTTCTGAACACAAAAAATACAAAAAGCCAATCTTCTGTGTTTAAAAGCCCATATAACAGCATGCCATTCAGTTAACCCTAAAGATTTCTTTATAAGTGACATTTTATAAATATATGCTAGAAGGGCATAAATCTAGGCTTCATTTTTTATAATAGGTATAACTCAGGAACAAGCGTCGATTCTAATATCAATTAACTCCCTAGCTAATATCCACAGCCCAAAGTTAATTTAATGATCACAAAAGAAGACAATATTTTTGGTTAATTATATACATAAATGAAACATGAAGTATACTGTAATTTTATATATATATACATATATATATATAATGCACATAATAATATTGAAGGTGAGATAATTTAGAGCCTCGCTTATTCTTATGTATTAAATTAATTAGGTTAATCACTTTCTTTTAAGAGCTTAGAAACCTCATCAACAAGCTGGAATTCTATTGTGAAGTATGTTCATTTTCAAAATTATAGTAACATTTGAAAGCACTTTTAAAATTTAGCAGGTATCACTGCTTGATGATTATTACATGAAACATCACATCCTACTGCTGGTTAGGATGTGCTGGCATTAGAGGGATATCTGAGACTATCATGATTTTGGCCAACACCCATCCATCATTTTTTAAGATGGTTCCAGTTCACTTCATCAATGAAAAATAACTATTCTGGTCCTTTGAACCATGGGTGGTGGCAGCCCATGTTGAATTACTATAGCAATAACCAATATGTGCATCCTTGTGCCTGTGAACATGTGTGTATACTTACATGTTTAGGAAAAATTGTCTTTAAATTGGCAATAAGGGTATCACATTCATAAACATTTGGCTTCTTCAGAAAAGCTATATCCTAATTCCTAAAATGGAATTAAGACTCTCTAAAAGCATGACTCATACCCTTCCAATTTCATTTTTAAATACTAATCTTCTCTATTCTGTGCTGCTCATCTATTTATCTCTCTGTTGGCCTTTTCTTTCTCCACATTTTTGTTCATGCTGTTCTCATTTGTTTTTTCCTAACCAAATTCTATCCATTATTTATTGCTCAGTTAAAACTCTACCTCTTGTATAAAATGGTCCTAAAATATTTCAGCCAATATTCATCCTCATCTAGCAATGAGTTCATCTTACTAATTTTAGAATTAATTATTCACTACCATATCATAGATATATTAATATTAAGCTAGCCTCTTAAGAGTTTCATTGTTTTTACTATATCCATAATTACTGGAACTTTCCTGAGTGACTCTATATCTCTGTATGTTTAGATAGGAAATTCAACAAAATATGAATAAAGGAAGGAAAGAGATGAAATGAGACACTTTAATCATGCAAAGATGTATATTTCTTTATAATTCTGTAAATAAATTATCATTCCTTATTGCTTTGTTTTTCCAGTTCTCTAAAAAGAGATTTTTTTAAGTTTCTGATAGCACTTAACACATCAATAAATGCCTAATGGGCAATCAACATTAATTTAACAGATCTGCAGAATCAGACTACTGATTAACACACTTAAGCCTAGCGTTGGAGCAGATATCAGGAAAGAAATGAAGTCAACACAATAACAATAATGAAAACCTATGTTACTTTTGGTTGTCATATGTCTCTGTCTTAAACTCACATTCAAAGACCCAGAAAAACTTCTTCTTTAGATAGTGAAATCAATACAAACCAAGCGGCCCTTGCAAGCACAATTCCAAAAAGAAGGGAAAGTAACTGACAAACATCAAAACTAAAGGAGCCAAAAAGCTCACTATGTCCCCATGCCTTAAACATATTAGGAGTATTCCCTGACGGTAGCTCCTTGAAACTCTCCCCCTCAGGTCTGTTTCACCTCCTTCTGGAGGGGCAGCCCTCGTGATGTGGTCACCTCTTGGCTGGTATCACGCCCTACCTGTGCTCTCCCTATCCAAAGATCATCTCTGGATACTCCAACGTAAGTAAGAGGCACTGGTGGAAGACTGAATATGCCTGATCAATTGCAGCTCCCCTGCAGATCCTCAGCTCAGACTATAAAGCTTCCCTTTTAATTTGTCCTCTGTTTGGAGAGCTATTGCCTTTGCATAAAAATTCTCACTTGAAATGAGGTCATTCTGTTTCTTCCCTGTTTTTTCTTTGTAGTTAAAATTATGCCTGAGCTTCAAGAATAACTTAAAACCTGTTCTGCCCTGGCATTCATTTTTCTCTAAGCTTTAGGCATTTACTTCTCAAACTGCATCTAAATCCTGGCATCCTGTATACCCACTATAGAGGATTGAAGGGCAGCAACTTCCTTCCCAATTTCTCTCATTAAACTCCATGTGGGAGCAGTCCAATGTGCCTCAGCTAGGTGAAGAACTTTCTTCTTTTGGACTGTTTCATGACAGTGTGAGAGTGTGCACTCAAAATGGACATCGAGAGAGACAAGTAGGACAAAACAGTATCACTGATTATAAGATAAATCTTTTCTAATCTTGTGATAAACATATGAACAATAACTATTTGTTATTTTATAATACTTATAGCTCTTTCAAATATATTTCTTGTGAGTTCTTCACAACTTATATCATCATCAGGTAATAGAAGAAAAGGGGAGAGTTAAGTGGGAATGATTAACTTGGCCAAGATCGCAGAGTAAGAGGAAAGAAAGGTCCTAATCCACTTTCTCTTCACTTGTTCCTTATCTGCCATGTTGATAACTGGACTTCTGCCTCCTTACCAAGAACTAAGCTCCATCTTTTGGCCCAGTTCTGATATCTAAGCTTCAACCTCTGTTCTAGCACCAGGTCCTTGTAAAATCTTCAGATTCCAAACTCTAGGATCCATTGTTGCCTCCCAAAGATGGGACTCTACCCCCAGATTACAACTTCTGTGGCTGAGCCTCCTATTCAAGGCAGCCCTCCCTGATTGATATTGCCTACAACTTCCTGGAAGCTGCTCCAAGTCCTTGGGGCATATTTATATTCATAAACCTCCCATCCCAGGCTTCATATCACCCAGTACTAACTGCTTGCCTCCTCTGGTGTGTGTTGTCTCTCAGAATCTATGCAGTAACGTGGAGTATGGGGGAAGGGGAGGGAGTTGTTTTGGTTTTTGCAAGATCAAACAGCCTTGAGTAGCTGCAGACATACATATCCCTCCTCCTGCCCCAGATGAGAACTGCTCCTCCTGTTGCTCAGCCTTCTGATGCTCACTGAGCCATGTCCAGTCTTGTCTGGAAATACTACAATAGTTATATTAAAGGCTTTTCTCTTAAAATTCCAGCTCTGAAGCAAGGGCCATTCCAAGCCTCTTCAAAGCAATAAAAGAGTGAGTCACAGGAGACTTTTTCAGAGGTAAAGATGGTCACCCCATAGTGCAATCCCTTAGGATTTTTAAAAACTCTTTTCATAACATTATTTCTCTCTGAGTAAATTTAGAATTTGCCTGATAATAATGTGGTAGCTGCTGCAGGATCCTACAAATATCAGTGAACAATCTTTAATAAGACATAAAAATTCTCCATATGTGTTGGGACTGGTTCCCCATAAGAACAGATATTTCACAAGAAAAAGGGCAGAGCCGCCAGCTAATCTTTAGATTAGAAGCAGGCACTAGAAGTGTTCCAGCAACTGCACAAAGAGATATAAAAGCCAGCACTTTGCCTTTTGATGAAGTATTGCCCTTTTCCCCAAGTAATATCTAATTATTAATGCTCTTACCAAGAATAGTAACACCCGTGCCCATGTGCTCATTGTCAGGGGCCTGGAGTACAGAGCAGACACTGGCTAATAATTATAAGGGCTTCTCTATACTGTGCATAAGAAAAAAGGTTATTAGAAGGGATTTGTTATTAGGGCTCCATTTCCAGATGTGCTAAATAAGACTAGCTCTCACCCAAAAGCCACCTTTTCTAATGAACTGACATGAGCAAAAATGAGCAACAGTGTGGGTAAAGAAGAGACAGGAAATCTAAAACTGAAATATGAGTCTAATTCCATCACTTATGTTATTATTGAAATGAACTTGGTTTAAAAATATCTCTAAGCCTCAGTTTTCTCACCTTTAAAATGAATCCATCAATACTTCTTAATTTATGGTTATGAGGATCAAATTAGTATATAGCATTTTGAACAATACAAAGCCATATATGAAAATAAGTAATTATCATTCTTATACTGACACTTTGAGATAGAGCTTACAAAAGAAGCTAGACAGGGCACTGCTGGCAGAGAATAACTACTATACTCTTCCCATCAGTCACAAAGAAGAAGGAGATAGATGATGGTTCAAGTAACTTCCTGTCCAAAAATAACATCACCACAGCAGGAATATTTGGGTAGCTGAGATGGTTCACATGTTTAAGGAAATATTTGAAGAGCCCTGCAAAGCATCTCCATCTACACTAAAGAGTTTGAAATCTGTTTCAATAAAATTTAAATGTGAATGAAATCCATGTGCTTCTTTTACTGCATGGGTGTGTGTGCGCTAAGTCGCTTCAGTCGTGTCCAACTCTTTGGGACCATAAGGCCTGCAGCCCACCAGGCTCCTCTATCCATGGGATTCTCCAGGCAAGGATAATGGAATGGGTTGCCATGCCCTCCTCCAAGGGATCCTCCTGACCCAGGGGTACATCTCCTGCAGCTCCTGCAGTGCAGGCGGATTCTTTACCACTGAGCCACCAGGGAAGCCCATTTCTTTTATTATTACCAAGTAGATGTACCTGTTGGACCACAGTCAGAAATATATACTTCTTCTGGCCATAAAAAGAGAGAAATTCTAACAGATTACTTTTTTATTTCTTCTGTGTGAAACAGCAAAGAAGCACAGTGAGCATCCAGACTGAGCCACACATTTCAAGTGAAGGCATGTCTGTAATGCACAGATTTCTATCCAAAGATATTCAAATCATCTAAGGAAGCAAGTCTGGCTATAAGTTCCTCCCTAGTTTCCAAAGACATCTCAATGCAGTCACCGTTGCTCTTATTTGCACATTTTACCCTGGAATGTAAAGTCAAGTGGGCCTCAGAAAGCATCACCATGAACAAAGCTAGTGGAGGTGATGGCATTCCAGTGGAGCTATTTCAAATCCTGAAAGATGATGCTGTGAAAGTGCTGCACTCAATATGCCAGCAAATTTGGAAAACTCAGCAGTGGCCACAGGACTGGAAAAGGTCAGTTTTCATTCCAGTCCCAAAGAAAGGCAATGCCAAAGACTGTTCAAACTACTGCGCGATTGCACTTATCTCACATGCTAGTAAAGTAATGCTCAAAATTCTGCAAGCCAGGCTTCAGCAATACATGAACGGTGAACTTCCAGATGTTCAAGCTGGTTTTAGAAAAGGCAGAGGAACCAGAGATCAAAGTGCCAATATCCGCTGGACCATGGAAAAAGCAAGAGAGTTTCATAAAAACATCTATTTCTGCTTTATTGACTATGACAAAGCCTTTGACTGTGTGGATCACAATAAACTGTGGAAAATTCTGAAAGAGATGGGAATACCAGACCACCTCACCTGTCTCTTGAGAAACCTGTATGTAGGTCAGGACGCAACAGTTAGAACTGGACATGGAACAACAGACTGGTTTCAAATAGGAAAAGGAGTATGTCAAGGCTTTATATTGTAACCATGCTTATTTAACTTATATGCAGAGTACATCATGAGAAACGCTGGGCTGGAAGAAACACAAGCTGGAATCAAGACCACCGGGAGAAATATCAATAACCTCAGATATGCAGATGACACCACCCTTATGGCAGAGACTGAAGAGGAACTAAATAGCCTCTTGATGAAAGTGAGAGAGGAGAGTGAAAAAGTTGGCTTAAAGCTCAACTTTCAGAAAACAAACGTCATGGCATCTGGTCCCATCACTTCATGGGAAATAGATGGGGAAATAGTGGAAACAGTGTCAGACTTTATTCTTTGGGCTCCAAAATCACTGCAGATGGTGATTGCAGCCATGAAATTAAAAGACACTTACTCCTTGGAAGGAAAGTTATGACCAACCTACATAGCATATTGAAAAGCAGAGACATTACTTTGCCAACAAAGGTCCATCTAGTCAAAGCTATGGTTTTTCCAGTGGTCATGTATGGATGTGAGAGCTGGACTGTGAAGAAGGCTGAGCACCAAAGAATTGATGCTTTTGAACTGTGGTGTTGGAGAAGACTCTTGGGAGTCCCTTGGACTGCAAGGAGATCCAGCCAGTCCACTCTAAACGAGATCAACCCTGGGATTTCTCTTGAAGGAATGATGCTAAAGCTGAAACTCCAGCACTTTGGCCACCTCATGCGAAGAGTTGACTCACTGGAAAAGACTCTGATGCCTGGAGGGATTGGGGGCAGGAGGAGAAGGGGACGACAGAGGATGAGATGGCTGGATGGGAGCACCGACTCGATGGACATGAGTTTGAGTGAACTCTGGGAGTTGGTGATGGACAGGGAGGCCTGGCGTGCTGCAATTCATGTGGTCAAAGAGTTGGACATGACTGAGCCACTGAACTGAACTGAACCCCAAAAAGTTATCAACAGTTCCAGATAACACATAAACTCAAGACTGAAGCCTAACAATATGACGATAAATAGTGGGGTTTGATCCCTTGCAAGGCACTTACTCTACACCAGACAGAGTGTCAGTCACTGAGAAGAGACAGGGGAACAATGTAGTCATGTATCCTGACCTCAGCTAATCTCCCAGTCAACCAATACACAAGATTCATCTTCCATTAGTGCCGCCATCATGAGTGCCGTAAGGGTGGGAGAATAAATTTATATATTAAGAACGAAAAGTTTACGTGCATTTGGATTCCTTTGGTTGAAAAAAATCAACAACAGAAAAAAATAAATAAATAGAAAAGGAATCATAGCCTGCAGCCTGATTTCTGTCCAGTTACATTCTTCCCTTGGGAAGATTTTTAGCTTCTTTGAGTATGGTCTTGTAATAGAATATTCACATATGTAAGACAAGAACCCCACAAATTATGGCTATGATGGTGGAAACCAAGGGTTTCCCAGGTGGCTCAGTGGTGAAGAATCCTCCTAGTGTCTCGGTCAGTAAAGAATCTGCCTGCAATGTGGGAAACCTGGGTTCGATCCCTGGGTTGGGAAGATCCCCTGGAGGAGGGCATGGCAACCCACTCCAGTATTCTTGCCTGGAGAATCCCCAAGGACAGAGGAGCCTGGTCGGCTGCAGTCCACTGGGCCAGAAAGAGTTGGACATGACTGAGCAATTAAGCACAGCCAAGGCACGAGACATGGGTTCAATACCTGGGCTGGAAAGATTCCCTAGAAAAGGGAATGGCAACCCACTCCAGTATTCTTTCCTGGAAAAATCCCACCAGGCTCCATGGGGTCACAAAGACCTGGACACGACCAAGCATTCATGCGTGGAATACAAGTCGCCCTTTTTAATGAATTGATGTTAGCAAAAGTGAACAGTATGGACTTAAAAAAAAAAAGATGGGGCATTTGTAAATTAAAATCTGAACCTAAATTAATTGCTTACTTGTTTACTATGTCTATGGAAAAGGTGTGACTCTAGGGCCCCCTTTCGGCTTCTGGGCTTTAGTGATTCCCGCTATGGCCCCATCTCCCACCTCTTCCTAAAACTTACTTTTTCCAGGATGGCGTCTTTTCTGTGTCTTGAAGAGTATCTCCAGATATCCTTTTTCCTTCCTTTCTCATATGAAATCATTCGCAAATGCAACTGAAAGAGAAAAAGGAACAGGAAAAGACCTTTCTTGCCTTCTGGAAAAGACGGAGAGGAAGTCAAATTTTGTTCATTTTTCCATTTATTAAAACGAGTTATTGAGCACCTAAAATAAACATCCAAAGACTTAATCAAGTTCCTGGAGACACAAAGATGGAAAACAACACTACCTGCTGGAAAGCAAGTCTCAGTTCAGCAGTGGTGTGCAGACTTATAAATAAGCACAGTCCATTAGAGAAACAGTATAATGGACGTGTGTACAATGGATGTGCATACAGTGAGAGTACTGAGGAGGAAATCTGCTTCTTAGAGCTTTATGGAAGGAAAAGAAAATGCCTTACTACAAGTATATGAAGATGGGACATTAGAGGCCAGCAGGGGAGGATGGAGCAGTTCTAAGACAAAGTGAATGTGAAGAGGGACACAGTCATGAGAGGCCATGGACCCAACAGGGACTCTGAACACTCCACAGGGCTGTGTGGCAGGGAAGAGCCGCAAAGAGGCTGGCAAGTACAGTGGAGCCATAACCTAAAGGCTTTTGAACAGCAGAATAAAGTGTTTGGAGTTTAATCTCTGAGAAATATTTCAAGCCAGGAAATGACTAGTTCAAATCTAAATTCAGACAAGATCCTTCTCTGGGATATGTGGACAGTGAACTGCAAAATGGAAAGCAAACTTCAGTTAAGGATTTATCACAGGAATGAAAACAATGAGGAAGTGAGAAAATAAAAAGAAACAAGTGCATTTGTAAGACATTTGAGAGGCAAAATCAGCAGTACCTCAAGGCAAAGTGAATACAGGGAGTGAGCAGTAGGTGAATATCAGTAACTCAGAGATTTTTCTTCAAAACAACTGATGAAGGTGCAACATCATTAATTGAGATAAGAAGAAAAATATTTCAAGGGAAGTTGTCAAGATGAAAGATTATGAGTCTGGTTTGAAGTTTAAGTTTCAAGGACCAAAAGCCATCTATCTGCTATCTAAAAGCAGTTGGAAGTATAGGTCTGGAGGTATAGAGATTACTTGGTGAAGATATTAACTGGAACAGTATTAGCATAAACACTTCACAGTTGAAGTCACAGGAGTGAATAACATCATATTTTAAGAGGGCAAGAAGAAAACTTTCCAGGGAACCCCAAGTAAGGAGCAGAGAGAAGAAGGAGAAGGAGGAATCTGTTCCACTATGCAGACATGACCTGTGGGGTCTCCTGTCTTAACACATATGAGTATTGCATGTCACAAGACTGTTCTCAAAGAAGCTAAAAATCTTCCCAATGAAAAATGTAACTGAACAAAAAGCAGGCTGCAGGACCTGATTCCTTTTCAGTTTCTTTCACTGTTGGTCTTTTCAAACAAAAGAATCTTAAATGCACATACATTTTATGTGTGTCTTTAACGCATTAATTTATTCTTTAATACTTTTGTCAAACAGAAAACTCATTGTTCCAAGGTACTGATATACAACCACCATCTAGTGGTCAAAATTGGTAACCACAGGCTTGCACAGTTGGGGGTGAGGGGAACATTTTGTATCATTATTTCCAGGGAATTTAAGGATTACGTTAAGTGAAAAATAGCCATCAGTCAATGATGGAGAGCATGGAAAAAGTAGCACTTCTCTATTTTTCCCTGAGAATGAATCGTGGAAAACAGGAACAATTTGCATGCTATGACTGTCCTTTTGAGCACTAAAGGGAACTGTGGAATAAGACACACCTTCTGCAGGGTTATCTGGCCTCAGGTAAGATGGCAACACCTGATGAGGCAAATGAAAACATGGCCAGTAGCCACAACTAGTATTTAAAATCCAAACTCTTTTCATCTTGTTCTCCAGATTCTTACAGGACCTAGCCACTGACCCCCCTCTCTGGCCTCACCTCTTACCACTTTGACCCATGAGCATTACGATGCAGCCACAGTGGGCTCCGTGCTATTACATGAACTCCTAAGTTCATTGCTACCGCAGAGCCTTTGCACTGACTGTTTCATCTCTTCCACCAATTTGTTCTACCATCCTCTCCATCTCATCTTAGGTCTCTGTTAAAATATTTCCTTTTCAGAGATACAGTCTCTGTCAATTCTAACTCTAAACCCCTCTTCCTCCAGTTTATTTTATTCTTGGCATTTAGCACTATCTGAAATCATATTATTTAGTTACTTATCCAAAGAAAATCTCTAATTCTACAGAGCAAATTACATGAGAGAAGGAATTGTAATGTATTGTTTGCTAGCACCTAGAGGAATGCTGTTACAGAAAAGGTGTTCAACAAAGACTTGAGGCTGAATGAACCCCAGGAGAAGTCTGGGCAGTGTCTGAACAAAAGGTGTAGCTGGGCAGAATTCAGTAATGGTGAGACTGAGGCAAAAATTGATACATAAGCTAGAAGGCCCAGCATGAAATGGACAAATCCTGCTTATGATTCAGAAGCCAAGAGAGGCCAAGCAGGGAAAGCAGAGAGCATGAACTTGAGGTTGACAGAACAGTTAGAAATCAGGGTTCAAATAACAAACTGCAAGTGGGGGAGGGGTAGCATAGAGATTGCCTGGCTTTGTAGAAAACAGATCCTCAACCCCACTAGAAGCAATTTCTCCATCCACTAAAAAGCCCTTAGAAATGTCAGGAAAGACTTGTATGGTATGTATTTTTCAAATTTCATAATATAGGAACATCATCTGAGATGGGAAGTAGAAAGGACTAATCAAAATTGAAATTCCTCTGAGATTCACCACCACCATCACAGCTGATTCCATAGGTCAGTGAACTCTGAAACTATATTTTTAATCAGTATACAAGGTGAGTCTGATATATTCACCTTGGAGATATGTTTTTGAGATGTACCTGGTTCTAGTGCTTTACTATTCACAAAACATTTCTACATAATGTCACCTAAGATTCTCACCTGTAACTCTGCTGAGAAGTAGGTAGGGCAGATTTTTGTTTTCAATTACTACACAGTTTTAAAATATTTTATTACAGAACACTTTAAACAAATATACATATGGAGACTACCATAATGAACCAATTACCCAACTTCAACAGCTGTCAACAAGTCAGTTCCACTCCCCTCCACAGACTGTATAAGTTTTAATCAGATCTCAAAAATATTTCAGGTCAGTGTGGATCAGAGGAGAGGTTTTACTTTTATTTTAGTCATAGGACTGTGTGTCTTTCAGGGATGATGACTTGCCCAAGAATATATACCTGGTTCTTATAACTAAGGCCAGAACTTACCTACCTGTGAGAGTGCAGATGGGGACAAGTATACCCTTCAGTACACAGACTTTAAGGCTATGGCAATTCTCTAGATTTCTGCGAGCGTGTGTGTGTGTGTGTGTGTGTGTGTGTGTGTGTGTGTGTGTGTGTGTGCCTGTTTTATAAGAGGGTAAGCAGCTACCTCTTTAGAATGTTTTCTTCTCAATTCTGCCTAGGGACCTTTTCAGGTCTTACTATTCTAGCTCAACTAAATATTTTATCAGCATAAATTCTCGCTGTGCTTGGAAACTCTAGGCTATAAAGAAATGACTGTGAAGATGCACTAGAGAGAAGTGATGAGCCAGCCCAGGGCAGCAAGCTGAGGCTGGCCCGTGGAATCTTACACCACCTGAAGTGTCAGGAAAACAAATGCAATTGAAACACATGCTTCCATCTGAAAATGTGGCTGGCAAAACAGCTCTGCCTTGGGCTGTTGAGATAGTGACAAATGAAATGCTGGTTGATCCCCAATTTATTTCCTTTTAAAGTGTTTGCCAATATCGGAACAACCCTGGTTGCGTTGGAGCGCCACACTTCCAGCAGCACTGAGGTTCCTTTCACTGGACTCAGGGTCCCCTCTGATCCCCATTACACTGTTTTGTACCTTTCCCAGTAATGGCCAAATTAGGAGACTGTCTCAAAGTGAGTAGGCAAGGATTCAGATTGGCTAAGCTGAAGGCATTACAGTGAATCCATCTGGAAAGCATGGCATGGGAGTTCTTCATTCATGGGTATATGGTCAGACTCTGTCAGGGCTTTTCTGAAGTTCTAAACTTCTCTTTTTAGTCAGGTCCTCTTCAATATACAGATGTTTTCAGTGGCTGAAGTGAAGTCACATGTATTTCTGGTTCAAATCTTTCCCTAACACAGCCCACAAAAATCATTGCTATGCCAAGAAGAATGAAAGCACTTAGAAAAATATTTAGCCCTTCTAACACAAAGTAGTGTGTGAATCTCTACTTGCCAAACCTGTCTTGAGAGAAGGTTAGTAATTTTCTCATTAGCCTGCTAAGAAGACAAGTGGGCTCTTGTTCCCAAAGTAACACATGGTCAATCAATATTCGGAATTAGAACACAAACCATATCATTCCACAAACCACTCTGAGCCAAGAACAAATCTGGGTGTAAGAGTACTGTAAGTTTTGGAGGCAAGTAATATGATGAGATCACTCTCTGCTGACAGGATACACATATGCATAAAGTCCAGAAAATACAGGAATTCTCATTTGTGTTTAAAGCCAAACATTTGTTCATTTGAAGTTTATAAGTTTTCTAATAATGTATGAGTTGAAGGAAGAAATATGCAGAGGAGGAAAGAGAGTAGAAAATACTATGGTAGAGAAATTTCAAAGTAAAAATGCATTTGGAACATATATGAAATTAGTTTAGTCATTTTTTTAGCTCTTTCACCATTTCAGAAGAAAAAGTAAAGGTTTTAGAACACCTCATTCCAAAATTTCTTAATAAAATAGGATAATGAATGTCATGCCATAAATTTAGTCTCAAAAAGAATATGTCAAATAAATAAAACCAGGCTATTTCATTACTCTGACAGAAAATAGCAGGATTCTCAAGATATTAGGTCAATACAGAGTCATGATAAAAAATTCTATTCTTATTTGCCACTTAGGTTCAGGAAAACATCTGTCCACCAAACACAGAAACTCTAAGCCACAGTTTAGAACCACTCCTGACCGCTTCACCACGCTGTTGCTGGTGCTACTCTGGAGTGCATTTTTATTCTTTCCCCAGCTTGTGTCTTGTCAGTCTAATGAATTTTGACTGTCATTTCATCTGGCTAAGATCCAGTGAAGTCCTACTTTCCATGAAACTTTTGACACATTATGTGCATTTTTTTAAAGTTCTTGAATACAAAACAAAATCCAAAAATGGATGTACTTTATTATAGTATAACAAAGTATTATTAGCATAGTATACTATAATTAGTATGTATTTAGTATAATGTGAAAGTGAAGTCACTCAGTCGTGTCCGACTCTTTGCGACCCCGTAGACTGTAGCCTACCAGGCTCCTCTGTCCATGGGATTTTCCAGGCAATAGTACTAGAGTGGATTGCCATTTCCTTCTCCAGGGAATCTTCCCAACCCAGGGCTTGAACCCAGGTCTCCCACATTGTAGACAGACGCTTTACCATCTGAGCCACCAGGGAAGTCTTAGTATAGTATATCCATACTCTATTCCTTAAATAAGTGTTTTTAAAAAATCAAATGCTCCAAAATCATTGTTACATACATTAAATATGTACTGCTTTTTATATTTCAATCATATCTCAATAAAGTGGTTTAAAATGTTTTAATTCTAATAACACAGCTCAAAAATTAAAAATATATATATATTAAAAGTCAACTGTGATGACGTGGAGGAATAGGAGGAGAGGAAAAAGAAGGAGGGAGGGAGGAAGGGGATATGTGTATGGTTATGGCTGATTCATGCTGCTGTATGGCAGAAACCAACACAATATTATAAAAATCAGAAAAAAAAATAAGGTCAAAAAGGTCAAGTGAACTCTATCACATCAGGGGATGGTTATTTTAAGTGAATCCTCTAATAACTTCTTGCATTACCCTAAAGCAAACTCATATCACCTAATTCATTATTTTTAAGGACTTGTATTCTTTTTAGAAATCACCAAATTGATTTCTCTTATTTAAAATATTAATATCTTAATATTTCTCGATGTATAATAATTTGTCCAAATTTAAAGTAGTATTTATAGGGACAGAGGGGCAAAGGAGGTGTTTAACTAGTTAATCTCACCAAGGGATCATAAGTAAAGAAAAAACACATGAGAAACCCCTCTACATTAATGATCAGTCAAGAAAGCAGGTTGGCTTAACCACAAAACCAAGCAGGCTTGCTTAGCATCAAAACTATGCAACAGAAGCAGGAAACATGCCCCAAAACAGTAAAACGATGGTGAAATGATACCCACACCCTGTCCTGTGAGCTCAGTAAGTTAATGATTCCCAGGACCTGCTTCTCTGCCCACACTAAAACCAAAAATATAAGGAAAAAGTGACATTATACTAAAAACTGAGATGATCTATCATATTTCAGTATATGTTACCACCTCTTTGCTCATTTTCAATGCACCATGACAGCCCCAGTTGGACATGTAAGGACAAGAAAATTCCCCCACCTGATGTAGAGGAGCTGATGAGGGAACCTTTACATCTACCCAAGAATGAGGAAGAAAGTGGTTTTCTCTCCCTCCACACTTTTCCTTTGATTATGAAACTGTAGCCCACTAAGTGCCTGGGCATTATCCTCTCACCCACCCACTTGTAAACCTCACAAGTGTCTTCTTCTAATAAATCACTTCTTATCTATCCCTGTGCCTCTTGCTGAAATTTTTATGTGCTGAGACATAAAAGACTAGAGACCTCAGAGACACATTTCTACAGTTTCAGTATCTCTATAACATCTTGTATAATTAATTTAGACCACCACCAATAACAACACCCTATTTTTTAAAAATCTTGATTAATAGAATCTCTTTCAGTCTTAATAGTTGAGGTGGGGGGATGTCTCACATCCAGGGAAGATCTGTGAGTGGTGAAAATAAGAAATGAATACTTTTTTTCTTCTTTTGAAAACTAAGTAGTATCTCCCCTGAGATCTGTTCCCTGCTTGCCTGAAGATGCTGGTTCTGTGCACACTGTCATTCTTGAAGATCCCAGAAGACTGTGTGCATGATTCTGGATGCAAATAACAGCTCTGAAGTTGGTTCCTAATCTCAGTAAAGACTGACTCTGAGTCTTTAGTACCAAACACATATAACTCAGAGACTTCAGAGGAATTCTTTTACAAAATGCATATTCTGAAAATAAAGGCCCATCACTGCATTATTTTCTCTAAATACACCCACAGGGTGACTAGATATTGGTCTCCAGTTAGTTGTGTTTTTTGTTTGTTTGTTTGTTTGTTTTTCCTTTCTTTCAGCATGGTCTGGGAAGCTGTTTGATGACAGGGAAATTGTTATGGGAGATCCTGCTATGGGTGTGCCTGTGTATCAATAATGGGTTATAAATTCATGCATCAGAGGCCCAACTGTTTAAAAACATCTATGAAATAAATTGTCTATCTTCAGTTATCCATTGCTTTATGTCTACTTAGAGTGAAATCTTTGAAACATGAGGAAATTAGGAGGTTCAGAATTTATTCTCCAAAGCCAACATGCCAAATTAATAGAAGCGTACTATTCCTTAACACTAACTTGGAATAGCCTGGTATTATTAGAAGTCAATACAAAGGGAGACATGAAAAAATTCTATTTTAAAAATAAATTCTATTTTTATTTGTCACTTTGTTTCAGGACAACATATAAGGGGTTAAGCAGTTACTCTGGGGCTGAGTACAAAATGATAAACACAGTTTACCTTATAAAGTGTCTGCCAAGACCTTGGGCCAAGTCACCTTCTCTGAGAGTAACCCCATGAATATAATGAGGTGAGCCTCTGGCAGCTCTGTTATGCTACGTGACCTTAATGTCCCTCACCTCTGCCCATAGCTGTCTGGACCAAAGGTGGACACTAGTTTCGAACCACTTAACTTCTCTCCCAGACTGGTAATTCAGCAGCCACTCCCAAATGCAAGCACACAGAAGCACAGGAGCTTCTAGCGTGGCCTATTCTGCCGTGTAATGGGGAGGCAGAGATGAGCACGAGCACAGACAGGAGCAGTCAAGTCAGAGAAGCAGGCTCCCACTGACCCTGAAACTTCCCAGTGTTCTCTGGAGCCCAGCTTCATTCCTGCCCTTAGTGTTCATGCATCGTCTCTGCTTTCTTAGAATAAACCTCTTTGTTTCTTAATCTAGCTTAAGTTGGTTTCTGATGCTCTTGACTAATACAAAGGAGCCCAGTGGATACTGAAAAGAAAAGGGTCTTCAATATGTGTAATAAACACGAAACTGAACTCAGACACCTTCACTAAGTCACATAATTTGGGGGTTGCAGATTCTCCCCCATCTTCACCCACAAGTTCTTTTCACTTTCAGACAATCTCCAGTCTCCATTTTATTTTACAAAGGGTAAAACTGGGAAACACATATTAAATTCTCAGTACTTTTCTAAGCATAGAAAAACAGGGTTGCCCTGTCTTATCCTCCATAATGGAAAAGTAAATACAATTATTTCAATCAGCAAATGAACCTGCTTCATGTTTATGCTTTCACTTCTTGTTTTTTCTAATTTTCTTTGTCCTTAAGTGCTCATCATTTCATAAACACAATGATTTCTATTAGCTAATGACCTGCTTCATGTTTTTGCTGTCTCTTCCTGTTTATACTATTTTTCTTAGTTCTTAAATGCTCACTAGAACTCCCTCATTGCACATTTATTCTGAAGAGAAGCTTGTTAGAGGAGGTATCACTATTTTTCCTAAGTCTAAACAAACAAACTGACCTTCACAAGAGATTATGAAAACAGTTTCTTTCCTCTGGAACATGACTGCATATATGCACCATGCTGGCACTCAGTAAGAGTTAAAAACCTTTCACAGATAGTGCACTAAGGAAATTCTCATTAATCAAAAAAAAAAAAAAAAAATCTAATAGCCATCAACAGTCAAGAGAAGTGACAGGGAGACAGGCAGAGCTTATGAAGGGTCTGGTCCCTTTCACATCAGGCCTCCTGACATCTGGGCCAGTGCCCTAGTGCTGTGTTCCAAGCACTCCACCCCACCCTGTCTCACATATCAGGTGTTAAGACTTTAGTTCTTAGGTGTATTCCTGCTCTCTCTCCCCATTAACGTTTAGTTTCTCAGTCCTAATTCCATTTTTTATGGTTATCCTCCCACCTTGGTCCACCCATGATTTAAGGAGTCTTATAAAAGTATGTTTTTAAAAGTAGAAAAAAATTAATAATCAGACCACCCTCCCCCCAAAAATGTACTTAATTGTAAGAATGACACCCCTGCAGCAATTTGCCCACAGACTGGGGAAAAAGTGCCCAAAAATCTGTCCAAAAATCTCATCAGATTCTTTAAGAGCGGCTGCACTAAGCCTTGGATGAAAGAGAAACAAATGGTTGTCTTTTTTAAGCTCTGTGTTATTTTGGGTCTTTATCACTTGAAGCTTAACTTAGCCCTTCCAGTCTCAAAGACTGGGCTCTCTCCAGATCCACATTCTATTCCTCTCCAGCACTTTTCTCCAAATCTGAGCCAGCCAATCTAGTAGAATGTCCTGGAACTGACACCAGAACAGTGCAGAGGATATGGTCTTTCCAAGTCTGGTTCCTTTTGAGTGCAAGCCTTGATTCTTCTTATATGAAACAGGTAAGTATCAGAAAATACACACACACAAACACATGGTCCTTCCACAGAAGTCAGAGTTCAATCTAAATTGAAAACAACACATACGTTTACTGACTAATTTAGAATGTGACAAGCACTGCCTAGATACATTCTTTTCTTTATTCTTTATATCCATCTTTTGAGAGAGGTACTATTTTCTTATTGCTCTGGATCATCCCACTGTCCACAATGGCTACTAAAATTCCCCAATGTTACAGCAATATTCTAACAAGAAGAAAGCAATGAAGAAGAGCATGCCTGCTTCCTTTAAGAATACTTCTATAAACTGCACACCCATTGTCTATGATTTAATCACAAGAGTATACTTGCAGCAGAGAAGTCCAATAAGGTATTCTTTATGATACATAGACAACCACATAGCTAAAACCCAAAGGCTCTACTACTGAGAAAGGAGAGGAAACAAAGAAGGGACAACCACCAGTCTTTATCATGAGAAGGGTGTACCAAAATTGATCCCGCAAAGAGGATGATGGTGAGGATGCCTGGATGACTCAGAGGAATAATGAGACTAATTTTCCCTTCAACTCTATGTACCATAAGATGGTGAACCTGGAAATGAATAAGAGGAGTCTGAAGTTTGGGGTTGTATATACATAGGAGGCCAAAACATACAGGAAAGTTAGAAGGAAGAGATGCAAGCCAAAATTTCCACTGCTACTAAACTAATCAGATATTGTTTTCTCTTTCTATTAAGGAGACAAAAACAGCTTATCTTAGAAAACCATGTGTTTCCAATCACTGAATCTTAGAACATAAAAACAAACCTCTTGATAAACCTTTATATAGAAGACACTAAAACATGAGACATCAAGTCCTTAAGTATTCAGTGGAAAGAAATTATCTTAACTGTATTTAGCTAAGGTATAAATGAAAAAATAACCTGTCCTGATGTATTTAAACTGCCCCATATATTTATATTTTAGAAGACAAACATTCCATTATATCTAAGACAGAATCTTCTCATATATGATGAGACATAAAACTGTTTGCCTCTAAAATTATATTCCCTATGATTGCACAGCAAGTTGTTTAAGTTACTATAATAGATCAAGAACAGGGACCTCCCCCTCACCATCTTCTTTCTGTCAACTGAAATGACACCTACCCTTAAAAATCCAGCTCAAGTTTCCCAAAGTCCTATTTGATTTTACTAGCTCTCATTTTTCTTTCTCTTCTCTGAAATTCCCACTACACTTAACAGCCTGTCTCCAACATTTTAACCTTAATTATATGATTCCTGTTAATGTTTTATGTGTATTAAGATCCTAGAAGACATGGGTATATTGAAGTTTCTTTGTAAACACTCATGGGATAATGCGTACTAGAGTAATAAGCACCAAATAAATATTTGTTGTATAATTGATTTGCTTTGTTAGAGCCTAGAGCAGACACCCAAGTTCTTCATTCCTGAACTCAGATAGAGTGGGTCCACCTGCTAAGTATCATGGAAAAGGAAGATGGTATCATGAGCTGGTAGAGATAAACATGCATGTGTGTGTGCATGTACATGCGTTTACATTTGTGTGTACATCTTTGTTAATATGAATAAAAAATAGCAAAATACTTGGCTGGACTATTACTACTATTGTGTGTGGGCATGTTTCTGTAGGAAGACACAACTGGAACATACACATATTGAATGAGTGACCATTTGTGTGCTATAGTTTGGAAGACACTTCTTGCCTGCTTTGAAAATACCTTCTCATGCCATTTGGCTTAAAATTTCATTCGAGTCAAAGAAAATAAGAACACTGTCTGTCTCCAAAAGTCAATGAAAAAGCACATTATTTTGAAGCCACCCTTAGCTCTCTCTGGAAGCTGATAAAATCATCAGATTAAATAATAGGCACAGGAAAGTAAGGCCAGACTGCTTGAAGGAATCAGAAGGAAATGGCTTCAAAGTTTAATCCTGCCTTCTTCAAGACAATTCAACAAGGTAAAACAGGACAAAAGGGGAAAGAAAGGCATACTTCTCTGTGCCAACAAAAATTCTGTATCCTTGCCACTCCCATACCCTAAAACCAGCCAGCCACCCCTCTGCAGAGTTCCAAGATGGATAGGAGCAGAGTTTGAACACAGTTCTAGTCTAGCCTGTCACTTCACAGCTTAATAACTTACCCATTCATTAAACAGCTCAGAAGGTAAATCAGTAGATACATCATGAGTAGAATTCCTGTGCCTCCCGAAAGAGTAGAATCCTGGTCCTTTTATTTAAAGTGGGAAGATTTTTCCACTCTCTTCTTGATTCCTAAAACTACAAACAACCTCCCTTACATCCAGGCTGTAAGAGTACAGAAGCGCAAGCGTCTGCAATTTTCCCCTTTATTTTTCACTGGGTACCATGGTGGACTTTTGAAAGGCAAGACTGTATAGAGATTAACAAGGGAGCAGTAGCTTTGAATCCCAACTGTCAAGGTTCAAATTCCAACTACCACATCTCCTGCCTTTGTGCAAGCTACTTAAATTCTACAGTTCATGGGGTTCCAACTTGCAACTAGGAATGATGGAGTTATTGGGAGGATAGAATAAATCCATGCAGAATGCTTAAAACAATGGACCAGCATTAGAGTAAAGACTGTCTAAGCACTTATTATTACTGTTACCTTTAAACAGAAACATAGGAAAAGATAACTAAACTTGAAAAAGCCTGAAACTGATATTCTAGCTTCCCTGGTAAGCAATGTCCAGATGCATGAGCACTTTGTGTGTGTCTTTGTGTGCATCCCTGTGTTTGTGTGTTAGCTGTTTAGTCAAACTTTGCCACCTCATGGACTGTAGCCTGCCAGGCTCCTCTGTCCATGGAATTCTCCAGGCAAGAACACTGGAATGGGTTGCCATTGTCTTCCAGGAGATCTTCCAAACCCAGGGATTGAACCCAGGCCTCCCGCATTGTGGGCAGAGTCTTTACCATCTGCACCACGAGTGAAGCCCAGAGTACTTAATACTGAGCACTAAAAAGATCTTCACAACCCAGATGATCATGATGATGTGATCACTAATCTAAAGCCAGACATCTTGGAATCTGAAGTCAAATGGGCCTTAGAAAGCATCACTACGAACAAAGCTAGTGGAGGTGATGGGATTCCAGTGGAGCTATTTCAAATCCTGAAAGATGATGCTGTGAAAGTGCTGCACTCAATACGCCAGCAAATTTGGAAAACTCAGCAGTGGCCAAAGGACTGGAAAAGGTCAGTTTTCATTCTAATCCCAAAAGAGGCAATGCCAAAGAATGCTCAAACTACCGCACAATTGCACTCATCTCACATGCTAGTAAAGTAATGCTCAAAATTCTGCAAGCCAGGCTTCAGCAATACGCAAACCGTGAACTCCCTGATGTTCAAGCTAGTTTTAGAAAAGGCAGAGGAACCAGAGATCAAATTGCCAGCATCCGCTGGATCATGGAAAAAGCAAGAGAGTTCCAGAAAATCATCTGTTTCTGCTTTATTGACTATGACAAAGCCTTTGACTGTGTGGATCACAATAAACTGTGGAAAATTCTGAAAGAGATGGGAATACCAGACCACCTAACCTGCCTCTTGAGAAATCTGTACGCAGGTCAGGATGCAACAGTAAGAACTGGACATGGAACAACAGACTGGTTCCAGATAGGAAAAGGAGTATGTCAAGGCTGTATATTGTCACCCTGCTTATTTAACTTATATGCAGAGTACATCATGAGAAACGCTGGACTGGAAGAAACACAAGCTGGAATCAAGATTGCCGAGAGAAATATCAATCATCTCAGATCTGCAGATGACACCACCCTTATGGCAGAAAGTGAAGAGGAGCTAAAAAGCCTCTTGATGAAAATGAATGAGGAGAGTGAAAAAGTTGGCTTAAAGCTCAACATTCAGAAAACGAAGATCATGGCATCCAGTCCCGTCACTCCATGGCATATAGATGGAGAAACAGTGGAAACAGTGTCAGACTTTTTTGGGGGCTCCAAAATGACTGCAGATGGTGAACTCCAGCCATGAAATTAGAAGACGCTTACTCCTTGGAAGAAAAGTTATGACCAACCTAGATAGTATATTCAAAAGCAGAGACATTACTTTGCCGACTAAGGTCCGTCTAGTCAAGGCTATGGTTTTTCCTGTGGTCATGTATGGATGTGAGAGCTGTACCATGAAGAAAGCTGAGCACTGAAGAATTGATGCTTTTGAACTGTGGTGTTGGAGAAGACTCTTGGGAGTCCCTTGGACTGCAAGGAGATCCAACCAGTTCATTCTGAAGGAGATCAACTCTGGGATTTCTTTGGAAGGACTGATGCTAAAGCTGAAACTCCAGTACTTTGGCCACCTCATGCAGAGTTGACTCATTGGAAAAGACTCTGATGCTGGGAAGGATTGGGGGCAGGAGGAAAAGGGGACGACCGAGGATGAGATGGCTGGATGGCATCACGGACTCGATGGACGTGAGTCTGAGTGAACTCTGAGAGATGGTGATGAACAGGGAGGCCTGGTGTGCTGCGATTCATGGGGTCGCAAAGAGTCGGACATGACTGAGCGACTGAACTGAGCTGAACTGAACTTTTAGGGATTTAGAAGTTGAAGTCTATTGTCATGACTTTCATTTCAAAGGCATAGCACAAGGAGAAATAAGTGACCAGATATATAAAGAAACATGTCTAATATGCCAAAGTCTTGCTAACTCTGGTCTGTATCCCAATTAGGAAAGTTGATCAATATCACTGGAAAAGTTTCAGAAAAGTCTGAACATGTTTAATACTTTCTGCAAACCTTTAAGCTAGATAAAAGAATGTGTATCTGTTACAAAGAAGATGTTTCTTGTTCTATTTTGTGATTTCTGAACAGTGGAAAGGGCATTAGTAACAATGACTATTTCTGTGGTAGCCTCCAGGGACCTCAGCGTCAGAGGCTTTCCATATTAAAATCATTGGAAGTGAAGTGGCACCATCCTTGGTCTCCAGGCAAGAGGATCAGCAAGTACCCTGAGGGTGTAGAGTTTACTTTCTTCAGTGTGAAGATGGCAGGTGGCAGTGGAGTGTGAGGCTGGCTAAAATTGCAGGTCAGGAAGGGCACCCTCCTAAGGGAGGAACAGTGAGCAAGCAGTGCCCGAGAGAGTGAGCACTCCAGGCACAGAAGTGGCCAATGTTGGGGTTGCACTTTAGAGTGGGGGATGAGAGTCATTTTCCAGATGCTGACGCAACCTCTGTGTATCTAGATCGCTTACAGGACCAGACATGTTAATTCCAAAACTTGTCATGATTCTCATTTTTAGCTTTTGTCAAACTTACAAGCAGTCAAAATGGCATGAATGTCAGGAAATCTTACAGAAATTCTAAATGCTTATAATAAACAAATACACTGTAAAATAAAGGGAGGGGTGTTTTGAGATCTCATCTCTTAAGTCCAAATTAAAAGAAAGTGTTTTTTAAAATAATGTTTTAGGAATAAAATAGTCTGAACTTAGGGGCACAGATGATTTCAGCCTCTACAACATCAAGTCAGCAGAATCAATAACATGAGATTAAAGCTCTAAAGCTATTTTCAGATCTTCCTCCAGGAAACTGAGAGGCACTTCCTGAGCTTCAGATCATAAGTATCTCTCTGTTATTGCTGGGCATGACTTCTTCTCTTCAGGGTTTGACAGATACATAGGTAGAGAATGGGGTGACAATCAAAGAAGACTTCAATTGTTAGTTCTTCATTTACAATATTTAATGACTCATTTACTTATATATTCAAATAAATAGTTTTGTGAGCTGCTATGCTACACAGTCGTGAATTGCGTGCATTCACCCAATTAATTCAATAGATATGTTGAACTGTTACCTTGAACCAGGCCATTTTTAGGGACTGGGAATGCAGCAAAAGGAACTAACAAGCATGACCATTGTTTATATAATTGGGGAGATAGAAAAAAATACATAACATTTTATATAATAAGTATTATGAAGAAGAGAAAACAAACTAATACAAAGATTGGATGGGCATGGAAGACTCCTCTGAGGAAGTAAATTTTATCCTGAGACCTGAAGGAGAATAATTCAGTTATGTGAAAATCCAGAAGAGCAGACCTACCATGCAAAGACCATGGTATGCTGGTGAGACAGAAAGGAGACAAGAGGGCTGCTGGAGACAACAAACCCACAGGTTAGGCTGAGGTCATAATATCTCAGGGTCCAGAGAACCCAGTAAATAATCCGGATTTTACAGGATACCACTACAGACTTTAAGGGCGGTGGCGCTAGTGGTTAAGAACCCACCTGCCAATACAGATGAAAGAGATTCATGCAGGATCCCTGGGTCAAGAAAATCCCCTAGAGGGCATGGCATCCCACTCCAGTATTCTTGCCTAGAGAATACCATGGACAGAGGAGCCTGGCAGGCTACAGTCCATAGGGTTGCAAAGAGTCAGACACGATTGAAGCAAGTTAACATACACACATAGACTTGAAAGCAGGAGGATGACAGACATGATGTAATTTATGTTTTTAAAATATCATTTTGCAGCTGTATGGGAGAATATGCCTCATTGTAGTCAGTGGTGTGCCAGTAAATGTTTAACAACTAGCTATCTGTAAAATACATATTTATGAGCCCCAATTTATAACATAATCCAAATTCTGTGTGTAAATATTCCCACTATGGTCAATTTAAAGTTGCCAATGTATCACTAAAGGTGAAATTGGAAAGTGATGTACACAACTGGCTCTTTGAGAGTCTGAACAAGGCAGTGCCAACACACAGCTGCCGACTGTAGGGGGACAGGAGTGGAAACAGGAAAAAAGAGTCAAGAGGCTCCAGTTGCTGTCTAGGTAAGACAGAAGGTGGCTTAGTAGAAAACCGGGTGATTTCTGGGTGCAAAGAAACAGACAGATTTGAGAGGATTAAGAGAAAACTGACAGAACTAAATTATAAATTAAATGTAAGAGATAACAGACTGGTTCCAAATAGGAAAAAGAGTACATCAAGGCTGTATATTGCCACCTTGCTTATTTAATTTATATGCAGAGTACATCATGAGAAATGCTAGGCTGGAGGAAGCACAAGTTGGAATAAATATTGCCGGGAGAAATATCAATAACCACAGATATGCAGATGACACAACCCTTAAGGCAGAAAGTGAAGAACTAAAGAGCCTCTTGATGAAAGTCAAAGAGGACAGTGAAAAAGTTGGCTTAAAGCTCAACATTCAGAAAACTAAGATCATGGCATCCAGTACCATCACTTCATGGCAAATAGATGGGGAACTAGTGGCTGACTTTATTTTGGGGAGCTCTAAAGTCACTGCAGATGGTGATTGCAGCCATGATATTAAAAGACACTTACTCTTTGGAAGGAAAGTTATGACCGACCTAGACAGCATATTAAAAAGCAAAGACATTACTTTATCCACAAAGGTCTGCCTAGTCAAAGCTATGGTTTTTCCAATAGTCAGTATGGATGTGAGTTGGACTATAAAGAAAGCTGACTGCTGAAGAATTGATGCTTTTGAACTGTGGTGTTGGAGAAGATTCTTGATAGTCTCTTGGACTGCAAGGAGATCCAACCAGTCCATCCTAAAGGAGATGAGTCCTGGGTGTTCATTGGAAGGACTGATGTTGAAGCTGAAACTCCAGTACTTTGGCCACCTGATGCGAAGAGCTGACTCATTCGAAAAGACCCTGATGCTGGAAAAGATTGAAGGTGGAGGAGAAGGGGATGACAGAGGATGAGATGGTTGGATGGCGTCACCAACTCAATGGACATGGGTTTGGGTAGACTCTGGTAGTTGGTGATAGACTGGGAGACCTGGCGTGCTGTGGTTCATGAGGTTGCAGAGAGTTGGAGACAACTGAGTAACTGAACTGAATGGAACTTAAGAGATAATCAGAGACACATCAAGGATGAATTTCATGTTTCTAATGCAGTTCATGGGGTCACAAGGAGTCGGACATGACTGAGCAACTGAAATGAACTGAACTGAACTGAATTGAATGGGTAAAATTCCTTTCAGCCACTAAATATCCCCCAGCTTACCTCTCTCTTTTCTATATTCTACCCAGACCATTTTATTTGTTAAAAAAAATAATAATAATAATTCTTATCTATTTGCCTCCTCTCTAAAGCAGAGAAAATGAAGAAGTTTCTTCCTCCTGCATGTTTTCTGTTCTATGTAGAGATAGCCCAAGAGGCACTGGTGAGAGTGAGGGTGGAAGCTCTGGATTTAGTACTCATGCTCTTATTCCAGCTGTCTATGTCTGCCACCACAGTTCATGCCACACTTAGGTACTTTATCCCTGCCTATGTTAGGGCTTGGAGAAGGAAATGGAAACTCACTTCAGTATTCCTGCCTGGAGAATCCCATGGACAGAGGAGCGTGGCGAGCTATAGT
Organism: Nanger dama; assembly: GCA_917880005.1. NCBI lineage: Eukaryota > Metazoa > Chordata > Mammalia > Artiodactyla > Bovidae > Nanger > Nanger dama. The sequence goes on along the minus strand of CAKJTW010000043.1, from coordinate 5,032,289 downwards.
CCACGGGGTCACAAAGAGTTGGACACAACTGAAGCAAATTAGTACATATGTTAAGAATGGGATAGGAGAAGCTGGTGTCCATCCATTTAGAAGAAAATGATATGATGGTGGTAAGAGAAAGTCATGCTTTTGCCAACTGATTCCTAAGTCTATTATTTCAACAATCAATTTAACGGAGAATATTGAGGTCCTGTTAATTATTCCCAATTATAAGAGGATGCATATGACCATTTGATAAAAATCCATTTCTAACTGAGCAATACTCCATGGTGATTAAAATCTGTTTTCTGCGAAAGTCTTTTAAACACTGTCTGTGATCAGTTTTTGTGTTACATCTTTCAAGTTTCAACCACCTATCTCCAGAGAACCAAACTGTGAGTTTTCAAATTACTTTAATAAGTACGTTATACTGGCTCAGCATTATTAAGGGACTCCTTCTCCCTTAATCTGACTGACTGAATGAATGACACTTAAGTTCAGCAGTCCAAAAGCTAGCAAAGCCTTCTGTGGACCATATAGTCTATTTGTCATCACAGCTTCTCATAGAAACAATGGGATGGGTTGAATTGTGATGAGTTAAGCATCAGAAAAGGTGAATGCCATATATATACTGCAACTAAAACAAATATTTAAACTCCAGGTATTTTTTTCCATCAAACCATGTTTCCTTTACTCTCCTGTTGTCCTATATTTAAGAGATAAGTCAAGTAAAGAATATTTTATCTGTTCCTGCCCTTCAGTAATCTAAATGCTGAATTTGTTATCATGATCTATTTGTTCCAGTCATAACCGAAGATTGTAGTACCAATATAGTTTCTTAGGTGATGTTGAAATTCATCACTTGCAGAGCAAAGGAGGAGAAAAGGTCATTGAGCTACAAGCAGAAGATTTGGATTTCAGGTCTTTTATTGACTGTTGGAGATGGGCTGATCCTCCATTACTCTACCCGTCTATATAATAAAGCACTTAAAAACAATCAGTTTTAAAATCCTCTAATGTCTTAAGATGGTTCAAACATTTTCTTTGTTTCAGAGAAACTTTCATCCAGCCTATATAAATCGTACATAATATCAAATCATTGCATCTTACCTCTTCTAACTTCTCCATCACTCATCATAAGTGCAGTTAAGCTATTAATGGATCACTGACTATATGTTATGACTCAACACAAACTAGCTTATGAAAAAAAGGAGAGGGAGCGGGAAAGGTACTGGCTTATATAACTGGGAAGGACAGTGTGAGTCCAAGGACTTAAATGATGCTCTCTGATCCTTCACACTCTCATCCTGCTGCTCTCTGAGTTCTGACTATTTTCTCCTGCTTCAGATGGCTTCCAACATGAGAACAGATGGGTGGTGTATGCCCAGAAGTAACTGCAACATTATATCTAGATTATATATAATTTTCTAGATTATATTACAGAAGAAAAGATATTTCTTTCACCCAACTTTTACATATAAAATCCCTGGAAGATTCCAACTGGCTCAGAAAATTTCTAACTAGTTCAGTCACTGTGATCAGAGGAAAAAATAGGGTCAAATTTACTCTCCAATGATTCTGAGGGTGATTAGAAAGGGCAAATTCACTAAGTAGCAGTTTCACTTTAAATCTAATGTGTGGAGAAGTGTGAGTTCCTCAGAAAAGGGTGTTCTCTTTCCAGAGAACAGAAAAGGATACTCTATTGAGAAAAAATAGGTATAAATACCAGAGTCTGAATCTTGGTTTGCCCTCACAACCAGTTACAGGATTGTTTTCATCTGAACTCTAGTATGGGAATTTATTCTTTTTGTTGATATATTGCAGGATGTTAGAAGCCTAACTGGATTGTCTCATCATCTAAAGAAAGGAGAATGCAGTTTCACTATTTGAAACCCATGCACATTATTGAAGTGGCTACTGACAAAATATCTGGTGATAATAAAAAGTTGCAGTTGTTATTAGCCAGTTTCACTTTGCCTTTAACCTCTTTATATTATCCACCTCGACTAACTATTTTTGGCTCAAGTGGAAGAGTGTACTGTTCCTAGATACTCAATCTGTGTCTGCTTTAGCAGAGCTGTTTCATTCATTAGGCAGGGCCTGATCTCTTCTGACAGCTTCAATCCTATAATACTCTTCCCCAAAGGCTGTACTGAAAGTCTAAATATCTCTATACATCATAAAGGTCCAAGTTCATGACTTCACTTCTTTTAGACTCTTATTGAAATTCCAAGGATCCTGGATATTTATTATATAGGACTCATCCACAGGAGTTATTATTAAAAGCTTTGCAGTTCTTGGCCAGAATTTTACACCTGTGAGGGAGCAAAACGTGTTTGGTATCTGAATGATGATGTTCTTTTTGCCACTGATCCTCAGAAATGAGATATCATATGCATAAATCATATTTCTTTACTTTGTGATTTATAAATAAGATGAAAATATTTCATTATTGGGGAGTAAGCACTACATTAAATAAAAATGGCGATTGTTTCTTTGCTTGATAACTGCCCTTCATTTAAGTAGATCAGATTTGCAGTGTTTAGCTTATGATGGCAATAGAAAAAAATATATATTTCCATATATTAAGTATATGTTGTTCTATTTCTTTATCACATAAGAATATATCCATGTAATAATCAAAAGGCAGTTTATAGATCAATATGTGTATCTCCAAGATACTTTAAATGAGAATTACTATGAGAGGAGTGGCCAAGACGAGGAGTAGGAAGGCCCTGAGCTCACTTCCTCCCATGAGCACAACAAAATTACAACCGTAACATGAAAACTAGCAGAAAAGACTTTCCACAACTAAAAATATAAAGAAGAGGCCACAATGAGACCAGGAGAAAGACACAGTACAGTCAAGAGTCTCACCGCCAGTGGGCACAAGCAATCCACAAATGGGAGGATGGGCACAAGTAGAGAGGTTCTCTCCAAGAAGCAACAGGTCTGAGCTCCACTTGGGACTCCCAGCCTGAAGATCCCGCACCAGGAATACAGTCCCCAGATGTGTGACTTTGAAGGCCAGTAGGGCTTGCTTGCTGGAGAGCTGGAGGGCTGTAGGAAACAGATGTTTTTCTCTTAAAATGAAAGTGAAAGTTGCTCAGCCATGCCCAGTTCTTTGCCATCCCATGGACTGTATCCTCTTTGTGACCCCATGGACAGAATACTGGAATGGGTAGCCTTTACCTTCTCCAGGGGATCTTCCCAACCCAGGGATTGAACCCAGGTCTTCCACATTGTAGGCAGATTCTTTACCAACTGAGCCACAAGGGAAGCCCAAGAATACTGGAGTGGGTAGCCTAACCATTCTCCAGCAGATCGTCCTGACCCAGGAATCAACAGGGGTCTCCTGCATTACAGGTGGATTCTTTACCAACTGAACTATGGAGGAAGCCTTGCTCTTAAAGGGGGCATGCAAAATCAGATATTGGAATCCCAGCACTAAAGTTCAGTCATGTCCAGCATTTTGTGGCCCCACGGCTGCAGTTAAAGATGAAGCCAGACACCCCATCTGAACTGGTACTATATTTAATTCCAAGAGCAGGAGAGAAAGTAAGCGAGACCTGTGCTTTACCTGGCATTAAAAAAGGCAGGCTGTATGACACACAGAGGTCAGTCCCACATGGACCAACATAGGGAAGTAAAGATCGAAGAAGACACATAGAAGAATGGAGGGGTCTGAAGCAGAGGTACCACACTGTTTCTCAGGCTTGGCGTTCCCATTGGAAGACAAGAGTGTGGTAAGACTGGCCATGAAGATGCATTCTGTTTAATTTTCTATCTTAAATTTTATAATGTTCTCATCAAGTTTTTACAATATCATGTTTTTTCCCAAAGCCATGACTTTCCCATTGATCACACTGTTAATACTCTAGGTTCTACATCTGACATTCAAAGTCCTCTAGTATCTTTACAGACAATATTCTAGAGCAAAGTGCAACTACTTGCTTTTCACATACTGTGTTTCCCTCCCTTCTTGTCATTGTTCATATATTTCCTGTAAACTGGATACTCTTTCCCTCCCCTTACACCCACATTCAATTTCTAGGCATAAAAATTCCACACGTTTTTCAAAAGATTCATCCTGATATCATCAGAAGGAACTCTTCTATAAACTCTTCAAGGGTATACTTTATCTGTATTCTCTTTAAATGGCACTCAGCACTGTACTGCATTTTTTAATATGAATTTATTTTAATTGAAGGTTAGTTTACAATATTGTATTGGTTTTGCCATACATCAACATGAATCTGCCACAGGTGTACATGTGTTCCCCATCCTGAATGCCTCTCCCTCCTCCCTCCCCGTACCATCCCTCGGGATCGTCCTCAGTGCACCAGCCCCAAGCATCCAGTATCATGCATTGAACCTGGACTGGTGACTTGTTTCATACATGATATTACACATGTTTCAATGCCATTCTCCCCAATCATCCCACCCTTGCCCTCTCCCACAGAGTCCAAAAGACTGTTCTATACATCTGTGTCTCTTTTGCTGTCTCGCATACAGGGTTATCATTACCATCTTTCTAAATTCCATATATATGTGTTAGTGTACTGTATTGGTATTTTTCTTTCTGGCTTACTTCACTCTGTATAATAGGCTCCAGTTTCATCCACCTCATCAGAACTGATTCAAATCTATTCTTTTTAATGGCTGAGTAATATTCCATTGTGTATAATGAACAGCCTTGGAAGAGAAAGTCTCCTCCAGAGCAGAGGCAAGTTCATTTACTGCCTATTATACAAGCTTCAGGTTCCCTAAAATAGGGTAACTCAGCAATAGCATACAACCACTCTGTCTGCAGCATCTACTGAGGTATCTACATGCTGCATGTGTGGAATTTGGGAGGCAAGATGAACTGACACAAGTATAACATTGATGATGCTTCTTTGTCATGAGTATTAAAGTCATTTGTTTCTGATTCAGAAGGTTCGTGATCTTTCGTTCAGAGTAAAAGACACTAACTCTAGTAAAGAAAGAAGTTGGGGAGGAGGCTGCTTACTAGAATTACAGTGGGGAGATCACAGAATTTTTTAAAAGCTGAGTAGCCAAATTTCAGAAAAGATGATTCTGGGGATCTCTACAGCATGCACCACTGAAGAGTCACTTTCTGATTCTGACACGGAATTAATTAGCATGTTGGATGAGCCATTCATATTCTGTATATTTTAAAAATAAAATTCCTGAAAGAAATTATATGGTTAGTTTGGTCACATGCACCACCCTCTATGGTAAGAAGAAGACCACACAATTGACATTCTTACCAATCAGACTAAGAGAAGCAATAAAAACAATCATATCAATAGATAAAACAAAACAAACAAAAAAACAAGATGCCCACTCCTTCTTCCTTGAGCAAAAGGTTTTTGCCTCTGAAGAAATTATGATTTTCTCTTGGAAGAACAGTTATATCACTGTAACTTATTACCTTGCTCCATTTGTTTTGACTATCAGATAACCAAAATTTTAACTTAATGTTATTAACCTTACAAAACAAAATGCCTTACACATTGGCCCTTGTTTTTCTATCCTGACATTTTTTTAAAGTAATTTTTAAGACTTTTTAATACACTTTATATGTGGTTTCCCATAAACAATTACCATATACAGACCCCCAAACAAACGGGTTCTACAATTCTACTCTCCTATGACTTTGTATATGCTGTTCCTTTATCTAAAACCTCTTCTCCACGTTTTCTGCCAAACAAGTCTCTACTTGTTGGGGAAGGTAGTCATGTACCTCATCATCCCTGGCTGATCATCCCTGGCACAGCAGTACAGAGCAGCCTTGGACCTGGAAATTTGCCTTATAAAAACATAAACATCCTTCACAGCCTGTGATGGACATGTTTCTTTGATAGGAAATATCTTTCCCCATTCCAACCTTGAAGTGTACCTCTGCTTAAGTGTGTGTGTCATAAGGGAACTGGAAAACCCCACTACTCCATCTGTTCCCAACAGGTGGGAGAAAATGGGGGTCAGAGGTGTGTGTGCAGACCATCCCCATGTTGGGGAAGACCCACTAGCCTTGGGGAATGGATCAGTTGAAGGTGATCTTGCCGCACCTCTTCTTTTTGTGAGTAGCATTGTTCCATGTAGTGCCTGTGTGAGTTGTGTCTCTTTCCCCAACACCTGCAAACCATGCAGTGAGTTGATGTCTGGGGACTTGCTACTCTTGGTGGCAGGAATTGTTAAGCTCTTCACTGTCCTTCACACAATGGAAGCTATCTCTTGCTCAACACCATGCATGGTTTAGATCTGGGCAAAGTTATTCACTGTCATTTCTGTTTCTTACATACCTATAGAATCCAACCTGTCTTAACCTTATCTTTATTTCTTTGTTTAAACATCTATATCTGCTATTAGATCAACATTTCTTTGTACAAGTCTGTATTTTTTGTTAGATCAACATATCTTGGTACAGGCCTGTGTCTTTTATGGAAACAGTGACAGACTTTATTTTCTTGGACTCCAAAATCACTGCAGATGGTGACTGTAGCTATAAAATTAAAAGACACTTGCTCCTTGGAAGGAAAGTTATGAGCAAACCTAGATAGCATATTAAAAAGCAGAGACATTACTTTGCCAACAAAGGTCCATCTGGTCAAAGCTATGGTTTTCCCAGGAGTCAAGTACGGATATGAGAGTTGGACCATAAAGAAAGCTAAGTGTTGAAGAACTGATGCTTTTGAACTGTGGTGTTGGAGAAGACGCTTGAGAGTCCTTTGGACAGCAGGGAGATCAAACCAGTTGATCCTAAAGAAAATCAGTCCTGAATAATCATTGGAAGGATTGATGCTGAAGCTGAAACTCCAATATATTGGCCACCTGATGTAATGAACTGATTCATTAGAAAAGACCCTGATGCTGGGAAAGATTGAAGGCAGGAGGAGAAGGGGACAACAGAGGATAAGATAGTTGGATGGCATCACTGACTCAATGGACATGAGTTTGAGCAAGCTCCGGGAGTTGGTGATGGACAGGAAGAACTGGTGTGCTGCAATCCACGGGGGTCATAAAGAGTCAGACACGACTGAGCAACTGAACTGAACTGAAATCTTTTATATTATGGCATCAACAACTACTCTGCTTCCTGACACTAATGAAGAATTACCTGAAGGCTTATTTATTAAATTTAGTAAATACATGAATACATGAATTAGAGCTTGCAGCAAAGTAAGGAAATGTGGATACTTCTTCTTGGAAGGTGGTTCTACAGTCTCCTTGAAAGGTAGATCTATAGTCTTCATTTCTTTTTTTTTATTTTTTAACTAATTTTTTAATTTTTTTTTTTTTTTTAATTACAGTACTGTATTTGTTTTGCCATACATTGACATGAATCCACCACAGGTGATCACAGTCTCCCAATGTCCTAGCCCCCTCCCACCTCACACCCCACATCATCTACCTGAATTATCCTGTGCACCAGCCCCAAGCATCCTGCATCCTGCATTGAACATAGACTGGCACTTTGTTTCTTACAAGAAAGTATACATGTTTCAATGCCATTCTCCCAAATCATCCCACCCTCCCCTCTCCCTCAGAGTCCAAAAGTCCGTTCATACCTCTGTGTCTCTTTTGTTGTTTCACAAAGAGGGTCATCAATACTATCTTCTAAATTCCATATGTATGTGTCAGTATACTGTATGGGTGTTTTTCTTTCTGGCTTACTTCACTCTGTATAATTGGTTCCAATTTCATCCATCTCATTAGAACTGATTCAAATTTATTCTTTTTAAGGGCTGAGTAGTACTCCATTGTGTATATGTGCCACAGCTTTCTTATCCATTCATCTGCTGATGGACATTTAGGTTGCTTCCATGTCCTGGCTATTATAAACAGCGCTGCAATGAACATTGGGGTACATGTGTCTCTTTCAGTTCTGGTTTCCTCAGTGTGTATGCCCAGCAGTGGGATTGCTGGGTCATAAGGCAATTCTATTTGCAATTTTTAAGGAATCGCCACACTGTTCTCCATAGTGGCTATACTAGTTTGCATTCCCAACCAGCAGTGTAAGAGGGTTCCCTTTTCTCCACATCCTCTCCAGCATTTATTGCTTGCAGACTTTTGGGTGGCAGCCATTCTGACTGGTGTGAAATGGTACCTCATTGTGGTCTTGATTTGCATTTCTCTGATAATGAGTGATGTTGAACATCTTTTCATGTGTTTCTTAGCCATCCGTATGTCTTCTTTGGAGAAATGCCTATTTAGTTCTTTGGCCCATTTTTTGATTGGATCGTTTATTTTTCTGGAGTTGAGCTGCATAAGTTGCTTATATATATTTGAGATTAGTTGTTTGTCAGTTGTTTCATTTGTTATTGTTTTCTCCCATTCAGAAGACTGTCTTTTCACCTTGCTTATAGTTTCCTTTGTTGTGCAGAAGCTTTTAATTTTAATTAGATCCCATTTGTTTATTTTTGCTTTTATTTCCAGTATACTGGAAGGTGGATCATAGAGGATCCTGCTGTGATTATGTCGGAGGGTGTTTTGCCTATGTTCTCCTCTAGGAGTTTTATAGTTTCTGGTCTTACATTTAGATCTTTAATTCATTTTGAGTTTATTTTTGTGTATGGTGTTAGACAGAGGTCTAGTTTCATTCTTTTACAAGTGGTTGACCAGTTTTCCCAGCACCACCTGTTAAAGAGACAGTCTTTACTCCATTGTATATTCTTGCCTCCTTTGTCAAAGATAAGGTGTCCATAGGTGTGTGGGTTTATCTCAGGGATTTCTATTTTGTTCCATTGATCTATATTTCTGTCTTTGTGCCAGTACCGTACTGTCTTAATGACTGTGGCTTTGTAGTAGAGCCTGAAGTCAGGCAAGTTGATTCCTCCAGTTCCATTCTTCTTTCTCAAGATTGCGTTGGCTATTCGAGGTTTTCTGTATTTCCATACAAATCTTGAGATTATTTGATCTAGTTCTGTGAAAAATACTGCTGGTAGCTTGATGGGAATTGCATTGAATCTGTAGATTGCTTTGAGTGGTATACTCATTTTCACTACATTGACTCTTCCGACCCATGAGCATGGTATATTTCTCCATCTATTAGTGTCCTCTTTGATTTCTTTCATCAGTGTTTTATAGTTTTCGATATATAGGTCTTTAGTTTCTTTAGGTAGGAATATTCCTAAGTATTTTATTATTTTCTTTGCAATGGTGAATGGGATTGTTTCCTTAACTTCTTTTTCTACTTTCTCATTATTAGTGTATAGGAATGCAAGGGATTTCTGAGTGTTGATTTTATATCCTGCAACTTTACTATATTCATTGATTAGCTCTAGTAGTTTTCTGGTGGCGTCTTTAGGATTTTCTATGTAGAGGATCATGTCATCTGCAAACAGTGAGAGTTTTACTTTTTCTTTTCCAATCTGGATTCCTTGTATTTCTTTTTCTGCTCTGATTGCTGTGGCCAAAACTTCCAGTACGATGTTGAAGAGTAGTGGTGAGAGTGGACACCCTTGTCTTGTTCCTGACTTCAGGGGAAATGGTCTCAATTTTTCACCATTGAGGATAATGTTAGCTGTGGGTTTGTCATATATAGCTTTTATTATGTTGAGGTATGTTCCTTCTATTCCTGCTTTCTGGAGAGTTTTTATCATAAATGGATGTTGAATTTTGTCAAAGGCTTTTTCTGCATCTATTGAGATAATCATATGATTTTTATTTCTCAGTTTGTTAATGTGATGAATTACATTGATTGACTTGCGGATATTCAAGAATCCTTGCATTCCTGGGATAAAGCCCACTTGGTCATGGTGTATGATCTTTTAATGTGTTGCTGGATTCTGATTGCTAGGATTTTGTTGAGGATTTTTGCATCTATGTTCATCAGTGATATTGGCCTGTAGTTTTCTTTTTATGTGGTGTCTTTGTCAGGTTTTGGTATTAGGGTGATGGTGGCCTCATAGAATGGGTTCGGAAGTTTACCTTCCTCTGCAATTTTCTGGAATAGCTTCAGTAAGATAGGTGTTAGCTCTTCTCGAAATTTTTGGTAGAATTCAGCTGTGAAGCCATCTGGACCTGGGCTTTTGTTTGCTGGAAGATTTCTGATTACAGTTTCAATTTCCGTGCTTGTGATGGGTCTGTTAAGATTTTCTATTTCTTCCTGGTTCAGTTTTGGAAAGTTGTACTTTTCTAAGAATTTGTTCATTTCTTCCAAGTTGTCCATTTTATTGGCATATAATTGCTGATAGTAGTCTCTTATGATTCTTTGTATTTCTGAGTTGTCTGTCGTGATCTCTCCATTTTCATTTCTAATTTTGTTGATTTGATTTTTTTCTCTTTGTTTCTTGATGAGTCTGGCTAATGGTTTGTCAATTTTATTTATCCTTTCAAAGAACCAGCTTTTTGCTTTGTTGAGTTTTGCCATGGTCTCTCTTTTTTTTTTTTTTTTTTGCATTTATTTCTGCCCTAATTTTTAGGATTTCTTTCCTTCTACTAACTCTGGGGTTCTCTATTTCTTCCTTTTCTAGTTGCTTTAGGTGTAGAGTTAGGTTATTTATTTGACTTTTTTCTTGTTTCTTGAGGGATGCCTGTATTGCTATGAACTTTCCTCTTAGGACTGCTTTTTAGTGTCCCAAAGGTTCTATGTAGTTGTGTTTTCATTTTCATTCATTTCAATGCATATTTTGATTTCTTTTTTAATTTCTTCTGTGATTTGTTGATTATTCAGAAGGGTGTTTTTCAGCCTCCAAATGTTGGAATTTTTAATAGTTTTTCTCCTATAATTGAGATCTAACCTTAGTGCATTATGGTCAGAGAAGATACTTGGAATAATTTCGATTTTTTTGAATTTATCAAGGTTAGATTTATGACCCAGAATGTGATCTATCCTGGCAAAGGTTCCGTGTGCACTTGAGTAAAAGGTGAAATTCATTGTTTTGGGGTGAAATGTCCTATAGATATCAATTAGGTCTAACTGGTCAATTGTACCGTTTAAAGTTTGCGTTTCTTTGTTAATTTTCTGTTTATAGGTGTGAGTGGGGTATTAAGGTCTCCCACTATTATTGTGTTATTATTAATTTCCCCTTTCATGCTTGTTAGCAATTGTCTTACATATTGCGGTGCTCCTATGTTGGGTGCATATATATTTATAATTGTTATATCTTCTTCTTTTATCGATCCTTTAATCATTACGTAGTGGCCTTCTTTGTTCCTTTTCACAGCCTTTGTTTTAAAGTCTATTTTATCGGATATGAGTATTGCTACTCCTGCTTTGTTTTGGTCTTATTTGCATGGAATATCTTTTTCCAGCCCTTCACTTTTAGTCTGTATGTGTCCGTTGTTTTGAGGTGGGTCTCTTGTAAGCAGCATATATAGGGATCTTGTTTTTGTATCCATTCAGCCAGTCTTTGCCTTTTGGTTGGGGCATTCAACCCATTTACATTTAAGGTAATTATTGATAAGTATGCTCCTGTTGTCATTTACTTTATTGTTTTGGGTTCGGGTTTATACGTCCTCTTTGTGTTTCCTGTCTAAAGTCTATCCTTTAGCATTTGTTGGAGAGCTGGTTTGGTGGTGCTGAATTCTCTCAGCTTTTGCTTGTCTGTAAAGCTTTTGATTTCTCCTTCATATTTGAATGAGATCCTTGCTGGGTACAGTAGTCTTGGCTGAAGGTTATTATCTTTCATCACTTTAAGTATGTCTTGCCATTCCCTCCTGGCCTGAAGAGTTTCTATTGAAAGATCTGCAGTTATTCTTATGGGGATCCCCTTGTGTGTTATTTGTTGTTTTTCCCTTGCTGCTTTTAATATTTGTTCTTTGTGTTTGGTCTTTGTTAGTTTGATTAAAATGTGTCTTGGGGGTGTTTTGCCTTGGGTTTATCCTGTTTGGCACTCTCTGGGTTTCTTGGACTTGGGTGATTATTTCCTTCCCCATTTTAGGGAAGTTTTCAACTATTATCTCCTCAAGTATTTTCTCATGGTCTTTCTTTTTGCCTTCTTCTTCTGGGACTCCTATAATTCGAATGTTGAATCGTTTCATATTGTCTTGGAGGTCTCTGAGGTTGTCCTCATTTCTTTGAATTCGTCTTTCTTTTTCCCTCGCTGATTCATTTATTTCTACCATTCTATCTTCTATTTCACTAATCCTATCTTCTGCCTCTGATATTCCACTATTTGTAGCCTTCAGAGTGTTTCTGATCTCATTTATTGCATTATCCATTATATGTTGACTCTTTTTATTTCTTCTAGGTCCTTGTTAAACCTTTCTTGCATCTTCTCAGTCCTTGACCCCAGGCTATTTATCTGTGATTCCATTTTGAATTCAAGATTTTGGATCATTTTCACTATCAGTATTCGGAATTCTTTCTCAGGTATATTCCCTATCTCTCCCTCTTTTGTTTGGTTTGGTGGGCACGTCTCCTGTTCCTTTACCTGCTGGGTATTCCTCTGTCTCTTCATCTTGGTTATATTGCTGCGTTTGGGGTGGCTTTTCTATATTCTGGGAATTTGCAGAATTCTCTTTCTTATAGAGCTTCCTCTCTGCGTTTGGGGTTATATCAGTGGCTTGTCAAAGTTTCTTGATTAGGGAGGCTTGTGTTGGAGTTCTGGTGGGTGGAGCTGGATTTTCTCTCTCTGGAATGCTGGTTTTGAAGCCAATGATCTGCTTTGCTGGATGCCTGATGTCCTCTGCCGGCAGTCAGAAGTTATTTTGTGGAATTTACTCAGCGTTGAAATGTTCTTTTGATGAGGTAGAGAGGGAGAAAGTGTTCTCCCCATCCTATTCCTCCGCCATCTTTTTTTCTCTCATAGTCTTCATTTTCAAATCTTTTCCTTTTTCCTTTTATCTATTTCTCTGTCACTCTCTAGGACACTGATTCTTTAGTTTTTTTCATGATTTAATTATAAGTTTAATACTCAACTCTTCTTGAGACACTATATATTATAAGATTTTCATTTTTAAAGCTAATTTATCCCCTTTTCTAATATTGAGGTGTCTATCCTGCTGCTTCCATCGTTCTATAAAAGTTGATTCACAATTTTGAGAATGTAGAGTCGTCACTGTAGTCAAGGGACACATAGCTCACCTAATTGGTTAGTAACTAGGCTAAAACTTTCATTCAACCCACCACGATACTATCTAAAAACTTTATTTTTTTCATTGTACTAAATACTATTCTATAAGCTGAAAGAAATAATGCCTCTTGCAAAACTGCATAAGTTCAGACAAAACTGGAGTTATCTGCTTCATTATATACATCACAGGAAATGCCTAATATTTCCCCTGAGAGTTTAATAAGCAAAATAAAGTGGTATGGAAGTTCAAAACATGTAAGAACATTAATACCCACAGCAAACTGTACTCCTCATTAACGCCCTTTGAGAATTCTGCTCTTCAGCTTTGTTTCAAATAACTTTGCCAATGTTAAATAATGTTCTGTTTTCTTGCTTTAGTTGCTTTCTTTGTAAAACCCAAAGGAAAAAAAAAATTATATGCTACAATGTCACCTCTCTTTCAGAACTCATAAACAGGAAATGTTTTCTTCCTTGTTTGCCTTATATTTTTTTAACGATTGAAACACACACTCTCTCTTGCTAATTGAGCCCATTCACCTGTGACAAATGCAAGCTGTGCAACAGTTAGGACAGCAGGGTCACTCACAGAATGTTCTTTGCCAGGGCAAAACTGCTGATGTCCTACCATATTCCTAGCTGTAAAATTCTAGCAGGTGAGCATAAACAAATAGCTCCATTTAGTCAAGAAAGGGGGAAAATTGAGAGGGGAGTGGAGATGTGACAATTGCTACTTCCATCCTCTTACAAAGTCAACCAAATTCTGTACAGCATAACAAATCCATTATACATGAAACAGCTCCTCCACAGCAGAGACAGACTGACTTAAAGCTTCTTACTCATTTTTTAACTTAGTTTTCTATGCCGCTCCTTTTCCTGGGCTCATCTAGAACAAGGAAGTGAGAAGGGAAAAAAAAATCAAACAAAAACAATCCACCATGGCTATTCAGTATAATGATGTTCTCTTTCAAAAATTCATTTTCCTATTCTCCACGTACCCTTTCACAGCTCAACTTCAAGTGAACTTTGAAAGCTCTTATAATTTGTACTGCTTATTTGTTCATTATTTCAATTCCATTTTCAACATATATCATGATTTCTAATACATTAGAAGCAATACATTAGAAGACAGTTTTGTTATCTGAATGAGTGAAAAAGGATGAATAAATGAATAAATGAAAATTATTTTTTCTCCCTAACTAGTCAACAAATTCTTTGATGTTAGTTTCCGGATGTTAATGTTTCCTTTTATATCTTTATAACTTGAATAACTTACCTGGTGACTCAGATGGTAAAGAATCTGCCTACAAGTAGGGAGATCCAGGTTCGATCCCTGGGTTGGGAAGTTACTTAGCAAACATAACTCCTTCAGTTCAGTTCAGCCGCTCAGTTGTGTCTGACTCTTTGTGACCCCATGAATCGCAGCACACCAGGCCTCCCTGTCCATCACCAACTCCCGGAGTTCACTCAGACTCACATCCATCGAGTCGGTGATGCCATCCAGCCACCTCATCCTCAGTCGTCCCCTTTTCCTCCTGCCCCCAACCTCCCAGCATCAGAGTCTTTCCAATGAGTCAACTCTTCACATGAGGTGGCCAACGTACTGGAGTTTCAGCTTTAGCAGCATTCCCTCCAAAGAAATACCAGGGCTGATCACCTTCAGAATGGACTGGTTGGATCTCCTTGCAGTCCAAGGGATTCTCAAGAGTCTTCTCCAACACCACAGTTCAAAAGCATCAATTCTTCAGTGCTCGGCTTACTTCGCAGTCCAACTCTCACATCTATACATGACCACTGGAAAAACCATAGCCTTGACTAGACAGACCTTTGTTGGCAAAGTAATGTCCCTGCTTTTCAATATGTTATCTAGGTTGGTCATAACTTTTCTTCCAAGGAGTAAGTGTCTTTTAATTTCATGGCTGCAATCACCATCTGCAGTGATATTGGAGCCCAGAAAAATAAAGTCTGACACTGTTTCCACTGTTTCCCATCTATTTCCCATGAAGTGATGCGACCAGATGCCATGATCTTCGTTTTCTGAATGTTGAGCTTTAAGCCAACTTTTTTCCCTCTCCTCTTTCACTTTCATCAAGAGGCTTTTAGTTCCTCTTCACTTTCTGCCATAAGGGTGGTGTCATCTGCAGATCTGAGGTTATTGATAGTTCTCCTGGCAACCTTGATTCCAGCTTGTGTTTCTTCCAGTCCAGCATTTCTCATGATGTACTCTGCATAGAAGTT
This sequence comes from Nanger dama, assembly GCA_917880005.1. Lineage (NCBI taxonomy): Eukaryota > Metazoa > Chordata > Mammalia > Artiodactyla > Bovidae > Nanger > Nanger dama. The sequence goes on along the minus strand of CAKJTW010000043.1, from coordinate 5,017,050 downwards.
AACTAAGCAGGGTGACAATATACAGCCTTGACGTACTCCTTTTCCTATTTGGAACCAGCCTGTTGTTCCATGGCCAGTTCTAACTGTTGCTTCCTGACCAGCATATAGGTTTCTCAAGAGGCAGGTCAGGTGTTCTGGTATTCCCATCTCTTTCAGAATTTTCCACAGTTTACTGGAACTCTCTTGCTTTTTTGATGATCCAGTGGATGTTGGCAATTTGATCTCTGGTTCCTCTGCCTCTTCTAAAACCAGCTTGAACACCTGGAAGTTCACAGTTCACGTATTGCTGAAGCCTGGCTTGGAGAATTTTGAACATTACTTTACTAGTGTGTGAGATGAGTGCAATTGTGTGGTAGTTTGAGTATTCTTTGGTATTGCCTTTCTTTGGGATTGGAATGAAAACTGACCTTTTCCAGTCCTGTGGCCCCTGCTGAGTTTTCCAAATTTGCTGAAATATTGAGTGCAACACTTTTGCAGTATCATCTTTCAGGATTTGAAATAGCTCAACTGAAATTCCATCACTTCTACTAGCTTTGTTCATAGATATGTTTTCTTTCTTTTTTTAATTTGTTAATTGGAGGTTAATTACTTTACAATATTGTATTGGTTTTGCCATACATCAATATGTATCCACCACAGGTATACACCTGTTCTCCATCCTGAACCCCCCTCCCTCCTCCCTCCCTCTACCATCCCTCTAGGTCGTCCCAGTGCACAAGCCCCAAACATCCAGTATCATGCATTGAACCTGGGCTGGCAACTTGTTTCATATATGATATTATATATGTTTCAATGCCATTCTCCCAAATCATCCCACTCTCTTCTTCTCCCACAGAGTCCAACATTCCAGGATGTCTGGTTCTAGGTGAGTGATCACACCATCGTGATTATCTTGGTCGTGAAGATCTTTTTGTACAGTTCTTCTGTGTATTCTTGCTACCTCTTCTTAATATCTTCTGCTTCTGTTAGGTCCATACCATTTCTGTCCTTTATCGAGCCCATCTTTGCATGAAATGCATCTTTCATTTATTAGCCACAGTTTTGAAAACAATGTAGGTTTAAATAAAAATGTATCAGTTGTACTATTTTCTAAAAGGTTTTATGATTTATAAAGTCCTGTTGGCTCACTGCATAGTCAGTTGAAGACCCTGAGCTTTTGTAACATATTTCAAGGCTTCTCGGGTGGCTCAGTAGTTAAGAATCCCTGCTGACACAAGAGACTCAGGTTCGATCCTTGGGTTAGGAAGATCCCCTGAAGTCAGAAATGACAAATCCCTCCAGTATTCTTGCCTGGAAAATTCTATGGACAGAGGAGACTGGAGGGCTCCAGTCCATGGGGTCATAAAGAGTCAGACACAACATGACTGAGTGCACACCCACACAAACATATTCCAGCTCCATCTGAGAAGCCAGTGATGCATCATTTTGTCCCTCAGGACAGAAAATGGAAAAGGTGAAATTAAACAAGAGGAACTAAAATTGACTGCATTCCTCTGACCAATAGATAGTTGGCAGTTCCAGGAAAGAGCTCTTATTAATTAGACTGCATTAATTAGATACACAGAGGAAGCCCTCCTGGGAAGTAGGGTGGTGGTCTGCAATGCTACTCGCACTCCTTATGCCCACCCACCCCACTCCCAAGGTGCCCTGACCTGAACTTGTCAGTGCTGAAACTCTCCAAGACCTAGACCATGAACTTGCTCCCAGGGGAATGACGAAGATTATGTTGGAGGCAAATGATCAGAGCCTGGAATAGCATTAATTATTCTTGGAGCTGGAGTATTCCTATAATCAACACTGGAGACAGGGAGCACATTTTTTAAACTGTTTTTGTTAAAGACATAAGTCATGAGACTTCCTGAAGACCAACTGATGTGTTCCCAGAAGCTGGACGTAGAACTAGTAGTATGAAAGTAAGACCATTAAAAAAATAAAAATAAAAGGAAACTTTTGTCCATGAAGTTGATCCTAGGTGAAATCAGATTTCTGTACTAATCTTGGCATGTAAACATCAAATATTGTTGGGTGATGTGTTGAGAACAGACTCATGTTCCTTTGTGTTTATACATGATAGGAAATGGCAACCTATTCCAGCATTCTTGCCTGGGAAATTCCAAGGTCAGGGAAGTCTGGTGGGCTACAGTCCACGGGGTCAAAAAGTGTTGGACACAGCTTAGCAACTAAATAATGGCAATAATGGTAAACTTTCCTTATCAGATCTTGTCTCCACTCCTCTTCAAACTGCTGCCATATCAATTTGTCTTTTGGATGTTTTGTTCTTATCTTGCAAAGAAAGCTTGTCTGTATCTGTAATTGGTTGCAAAACAGAATACTGTCCATGCTAGAGATTCTCTATTAATACCCAGTCACTAGTGCTATGACAAATTTAATGAAAGTCAAACAAAACTTGAAGCTTCCAAAGTTTGAAAGATATGAAACAAGAATAGATTAGCACCTATACATTTCCAAGAACTGGACTGTCTAGAAAAACATCAAATTTTCTAAGAAAAATCAAGACACTGTTCACTATATTTTAGTTGAAAGAAGTAAATCAAATGTTGGGAAGTATATATTCACTGTTTATCATAACATACCAGAAAATTTTAGTGTAAGTAAAATTAAGGCTCCTAACCCATGTATATTGTAGAGACAATCAGGGCCTTGGCATGGGCATAGATAACTTCACTATGTAACTGTTGTTTCAAGACAGAGGAATTCATTTACATATTTAGAAACTAGAACTTCTTATTGCCAAGAAAATAAACTGAGTCTTGTTTTGTTTTGTTTTTTTCTTTTTGAGAAGGTACCATAACTTTTTAAAAATTAATTTTTATGGGGATATAGTTGATTTCTCCTTCCTGGATTATTGCCTTGTCATGGCAAAGGTGCTTGAGCCATATGGTGTAGGGCCACCCAAGATGGACAGGTCACAGAGGAGAGTTCTGAGAAAACTTAATACACTGGAGAGCGGAGCGGATAGTAGCTCTGTCATGTCCGACTCTTTGCGACCCCATGGACTGTAGCCTACCAGGCTTCTCCATCCATGGGATTCTCCAGGCAAGAATAGTGGAGTGGGTTATCATTTCCTTCTCCAGGGGATTTTCCTGGCCCAAGGATTGAATCTGTGTCTCCCACATTGAAGGCAGATGCTTTAACCTCTGAGCCACAGGGAAGCCTCACTGGAGAAGGGAATGGCAAACCACACCAGTATACTTGCCATCATGAGAACCCCATGAACTATATATAAAAACAAAAAGACATGACATGGAAAATGAATTCCCCAGGCCAGAAGGTGTCCAATACGCTATTAGGCAAAACCAGAGGAGAATTATTATTAGTTGTTGCTCCAGAAAGAATGAAGTGGCTGGGCCAAAGTGGAAACAATACTCAGTTGTAGATGTGTCTGGTAATGAAAGTAAAATCTGATGCTGCAAATAACAGTACTGCATAGGAACCTGGAATGTTAGGTCCATGATTCAAGGTAAATTGGACATGGTCAGAGCTTCCCTGTTGGCTCAGCATTAAAGCTTCTACTTGAAATGCAGGAATCACTGGTTCAATTAATGGGTCAGGAAGATTCTCTAGAAAGTAAATGGCAACCCACTCCAGTACTCTTGCCTGGAAAATCCCAATAGACAGAGGAATTGGGCAGTCTATAATCCATGGGGTCGCAAGAGTCAGGCATGACTTAGGACTAAACCACCACCAACAAGCAGGAGATGGCAAGAGAAAACATCAAATTTTAGGAATCAATAAACTAAAATGGATGGGAATGGGTGAATTTAATTCAGATAGCCACTGTATTTTCTCCTGGGGGCCAGAATCCCATAGAAGAAATGGAGTAGCCCTCATAATTAATAAATGAGTCTGAAATGCAGTACTTGCATACAACCTCAAAAATGACAGAATGATCTCAGTTCATTTCCAAGGCAAACCATTCAAAATCACAGTAATCTAGGTCTATACCACAACCACTAATGTTGATGAAGCTGAATTTGATTTGTTCTATGAAGGCCTATATGACCTCCTAGAACTAATGCAAAAAAAAAAAAAAGATGTTCTATTCATCATTGGGGATTGGAATGCAAAAGTAGAAAGTCAAGAGATACCTGGAGTAACAGGCACATTTGGCCTTGGAGTACAAAATGAAGCAGGGAAAAGGCTAACAGAATTCTGCCAAGAGAATGCACTAGTCATAGAAAATATATTTTTTCAACAACACAAGAAATGACTTTACACAGCAACATCACCAAATGGTCAATGTCCAAATCAGATTGATTTCATTTTTTGTAGCCAAAGATGGAGAAGCTATATACGATCAGCAAAAAAGAAGACCAGGACCTGGATATGGCTCTGATCATCAGATTCTTATAGCAAAATCCAGGCTTAAACTAAAGAAAGCAGGGGAAAACAGTAGGCCAGCCAGTTATGAATTAAATCAAGTCCCCTATGAATATACGATGGAGGTAATGAGTACATTCAAGGGATCAAACCTAATAAACACTGTGCCTGAAGAACTATGGACAGAGGTCCATAATATTGTATAGGAACAGTGCACAAATCCATCTCAAAGAAAAAGAAAAGCAATAAGGCAAAGCACTTACCTGAGGAGGCTTTACAAATAGCTGAGGAAAGAAGAGAAGCAAAAAGCAAAGGAGAAAGCGAAGGGTAAACCCAACTAAATGCAGAGTTCCAGAAAATAACAAAGAGAGGCAAGAAGGCCTTCTTCAATGAACAATGCAAAGTAACAGAGGAAAACAACGGAAGGGGGAAACACTAGAGACATCTTCAAGAAAGTTGGAAATATCAAAGGAACATTTCATCCAAAGATGGGCACAATAAAGGACAGAAACAGTAAAGACCTTAAAGAAGCAGGAGAGATCAAGAAGAGATGGAAAAAATACACAGAAGAACTATACAAAAAGACTTTAATGACCCAGATAATCACAATGGTGTGGTCATTCACCCAGAGCCAGACATTCTGGAGCGTGAAGTCAAGTGGGCATTAGAAAGCATTGCAGTCAGTAAAGCTAGTGCAGGTGATGAAATTCCAGCTGAGTTATTTAAAATTCTAAAAATGAATGCTATCAAAGTGCTCCACTCAATATAACAGCAATTCTGGAAAATGCAGCAGTGGCAACAGGACAAGAAAAAGTCAATCTTCATCCCAATTCCCAAGAAGGGTAGCACTAAAGAATGTGCTAACCACCAGACAATTGCACTAATCTCCTATGCTAGTAAGATCATGCTCAAAAACCTGCATGCTAGGCTTCAGCATTACCTGAACCAAGAACTTCCAGATGTCCGAGCTGGGTTTAGAAATGGCAGAGGAACCAGAGATGAAGTTGCCAAAATTTGCTGGATCATAAAGAAATCAAGGCAATTCCAGAAAAACATCTACCTCTGTTCCACTGACTACGCTAAAGCCTTTTACCATGTGGATCACAACAAACTGTGGAAAATTCTTTAAAGAGATAGGAATACCAGATCATCTTACCCATTTTCTGAGAAGCCTGTACTTGGGTAAAGAAGCAACAGTTAGAATTCTGTTTGGAACAACTGACTGTTTCAGGATTGAGAAAGGAGTAAGATAAGGTTGTTTATTGTAACCCTGTTTATTTAATTTATACACCAAGCATGAGAAATGCCAGGCCAAGTGGAATCAAGATAGGTGGGGAAACATAAACAACCTCAGATAAGTGGATGATACCACTCTACTGGCAGAAAGTAGAGAGGACCTAAAGAACCTCTCAATAAGAGTGAAAGAGAAGAGTAAAAGAGCCAGCTTAAAACTGAATATTAAAAAAAAAAAAAAAAAAACTAAGATCATGGCATCCAGCTCCATCACTTTATGGCAAATAGAAGGCAAAATGGTGAAGGCAATGACAGATTTCCTCTTCTTGGGCTTTAAAATCACTGTGGATGGTGACTGTAGCCATGAGATTAGAAGATGACTGCTTCTTAGCAAGAAAACTATGACAAACCTGGACTGTGTGTTAAAAAGCAAATACATCACTTTGCTGGTTCGTATAGTTAAGGCTATGGTCTTTCTGGTAGTCATGTACAATTATGAGAGCTGGACCAAGAAGGCAGAGCACCAAAGAATTGATGTTTTCAAACTGTGGTCCTGGAAAAGACTCTTGAGTGTCCCTTGGACAGCAAGGAAATCAAATCAGTCAATCTTAAAGGAAATTAACCCTGAATACACATTGGAAGGACTAATACTGAAGCTGAAGCTCCAATGCTTTGGTCATCTGATGTGAATAGCTGAGTCACCAGAAAAGACCCTGATGCTGGGAAATACTGAAGGGAGAAGGAGAAGAGGGCAATAGAGGATGAGATGGCTGGATGGCATCACCAATGCAATGGATATGTACTTGAGCAAACTCCAGGAGATGGTGACAGACAGGGAGGCCTGGCGTGCTGCAGTCCACGGGGTCATGAAGAGTCAGACACGACTGGGAACTGAACAACAACAGTATATATATGTGTCTGTATGTATATATATATATATGTGTGTACACACACGGGACATGACTGGGCAACTGAATAACAACAACATAGTTTATTTATAATATGTTGGTGTCTGCTGTACAGCAAAATTAATCAGTTTTATATATAAATATATCTATGTTTGTGTGTGCTGCTGCTGCTGCTGCTGCTAAGTTGCTTCAGTCGTGTCTGACTCTGTGCGAACCCATAGATGGCAGCCCATCAGCCTCTGCCGTCCCTGGGGTTCTCCAGGCAAGAACACTGGAGTGGGTTGCCATTTCCTTGTGTGTGTGCACACATGTATATATGTGTGTGTGTACACATATGTATATGTGTGTGTGTGTATATATATACACACACGTACACACACATATTCACTGTTTTTTTTCTATTCCCATATACATCATTAAAGATTGTTGAGTAGAGTTCCCTGTGTTATACAGTAGTTTTCTGTTTTACATATGGTAGTGTGTATATGTCACACTCCAATCTCCCAATTTATCCCTCACCCCTTCCCCTTGGTAACAATGTTTGTTTTCTACATCTGTGACTCTATTTGTTTTGTAAATAAGTCCATTTGTACCATTTTCTTAGATTCTACAGAGATTTTATATTTTTATAAAAGTTAATGAGAAGACCCAACAGTGTATGAAACGGAGATAATTAGTAGTTTATTAAATTTCTTACTGTTGGTTTTAGCATCATTATTTCTTATCTTGACCTTATGAAAAATAAAACAGTTCTGTGCTTTTGTAAGAAGTATTTACCAAAAAGTAAGTGCTTTATATATATATATATATATATATATATATATACACACACACACACACACACATGAAAAGAAAGTGAAAGCGAAGTCGCTCAGTCATGTCCGACTCTTTGTGACCCCATAGACTGTAGCCTACAAGGTTCCTCCATCCATGGAATTTTCCTGACAAGAGTACTGGAGTGGGTTGCCATTTCCTTCGCCAGGGGATCTTCTCGACCCAGGGATCGAATCAGGGTCTCCCGCATTGCAGACAGATGCTTTTACCATCTGAGCCACCAGGGAAGCTCATATATATATACATCAGTTCAGTTCAGTGCAGTCGCTCAGTCATGTCTGACTCTTTCCAATCCTATGAATTGCAGAAAGCAGGGCAAACCACTAGACCATTCAGGTATGATCTAAATCAAACCCCTTATGATTATACAGTGGAAGTGAGAAATATATATACATAAACATATATATATACACGCACACACATATATAGACTCAGGGTATATTCCAACCTACATACTTTAACCTTCCAGTTTCAGAGCCATGGACAGATTTCCTATTGTACATTTAATTCCTAACAATTACCTGTACAAATATATTAATAGTCTACTTGTTTTAACTATGTTAGTGGTAGAACTTGCCTTGTCTTTTTTAACGTTAGCACTAATGAAGTCTTATCCTCAAGAATGAAAAAATTATTATATTTGTCATATAACCACTTGTATATTACTTCCTTTTTTGTCATTCACTTATGCAATCAAATAACTTTGTTGAACATTTCTTTGTTTCTGTTTGCATCCCTTTCGTGTCTGTTCATGTCACTTCTACTTCTTCACCTTTGCCTGCTTTTTGTTTAGATATCTTATAGTATCACTGATGCATTTGACTATATCAGAAGACATTCTGAGCCAGAATTTATGTCTGCTTAGTCATGAGGCTTATTTCCTCCCTGCAACTGTTTACTACCTGCAAAATGAGGAGGTTAAAATAAATAAAAGTTTAACATTAAATTCTGTGTGCATGGGCATTTTTCTTAAGAAGAAAAAGTCATTATTTATCTGCTTTTTTGCAGTATATTTTAAACCAGAGCTGATGTACCACTCAGACTAGCCAATCAACATTTACTTTTCCTTTTATTTTCTAAAATAACCCAGACAATAAGAGAAGTCATTTTCTACAATTCAGCTTCAAAAAATGTTCATATATTTCCAAAGAGTGAAAATTTCCAATGATGTGTGTACTTCCCTAGCTGAAAACCTAATGCTGTCAGGTAGAGAAATTCAGTAAGTATAACAACAAAACCTATTAGAAACCATGTTTAAATAAACAGAATATGGGTGACTTTAGAGTGCTATTAATACCCTTAAAACAAAGGATGCACTATACAAAATATATTTAAAAATAAATACAGTGTCTTGAGGTGCTAGAATATTATATAATAATGATTTTTAACCAATTATTGTAACTTAATGTATATTAATATTAATGTTTGGGAAAATATGACGGTTGTACATGTTATTTATGTCAACATTTCAGAATTTAAAATACATTTATTAAAAGCTAACTTGAGTTTTCAGATGGACATATCTCCCTCACCATATATATAGATATATAGATATATAGATATATATATGGTGAAATGTGGCTCTTTCTCATAGTCTCATGGGCAGAAGAAAAATTATGTAGCCTGACCACCATGTAGATTTATATGGTTAAGAAGGCCTGCCCGAAGGGACTATGTCTACAAAGCTGTTTACTGGTATTTCACAGGGTAGGATACAAGAAATGGAAAACTTCCAGTCATATCAGTAAACAAGAATTTCATAGTCATCAGCTATTCCAGATCTCCAAGTGTGAATTCCTGAGCCCAAAGGACACTCAGAAAAAATATCTACGTGAGATTAGTTGTTTGTCAGTTGCTTCATTTGCTATTGTTTTCTCCCATTCAGAAGGCTGTCTTTTCACCTTGCTTATAGTTTCCTTTGTTGTGCAGAAGCTTTTAATTTTAATTAAATCCCATTTGTTTATTTTTGCTTTTATTTCCATTATACTGGGAGGTGGATCATAGAGGATCCTGCTGTGATTTATGTCGGAGAGGGTTTTGCCTATGTTCTCCTCTAGGAGTTTTATAGTTTCTGGTCTTACATTCAGATCTTTAATCCATTTTGAGTTTATTTTTGTGTGTGGTGTTAGAAAGAGGTCTAGTTTCATTCTTTTACAAGTGGTTGACCAGTTTTCCCAGCACCACTTATTAAAGAAATTATAAAAATATACAAGCAACTTATGCAGCTCAACTCCAGAAAAATAAACAATCCAGTCAAAAAATGGGCCAAAGAACTAAAGAGGCATTTTCCAAAGAAGACATATGGATGGCTAAGAAACACATGAAAAGATGTTCAACATCACTCATTATCAGAGAAATGCAAATCAAGACCACAATGAGGTACCATTTCACACCAGTCAGAATGGCTGTGATCCAAAAGTCTACAAGCAATAAATGCTGGAGAGGATGTGGAGAAAAAGGAACCCTCTTACACTGTTGGTGAGAATGCAAACTAGTACAGCCACTATGGAAAACAGTGTGGCGATTCTTTAAAAAAAAATGGAAATTGAACTGCCTTATGACCCAGCAATCCCACTGCTGGGCATACACACTGAGGAAACCAGAACTGAAAGAGACACATGTACCCCAATGTTCATTGCAGCATTGTTTATAATAGCCAGGACATGGAAACAACCTAGGTGTCCATCAGCAGATGAATGGATAAGAAAGCAGTGGTACATATACACAATGGAGTATTACTCAGCCCTTAAAAAGAATAAATTTGAATCAGTTCTAATGAGATGGATAAAACTGGAGCAGAGTATACAGAGTGAAGTAAGCCAGAAAGAAAAACACCAATACAGTATACTGACACATATATATGGAATTTAGAAAGATAGCAATGATGACCCTGTATGTGAGACAACAAAAGAAACACAGAGGTATAGAATGGACTTTTGGCCTCTGAGGGAGAGGGAGAGGGTGGGATGATTTGGGAGAATGGCATTGAAACATGTATACTATCATATAAGAAATGAAACGCCAGTCTATGTTCAATACAGGATACAGGATGCTTGGGGCTGGTGCATGGGATGATCCAGAGAGATGATATGGGGTGGGAGGTGGGAAGGGGCTTCAGCATTGGGAGATTGTGTACACCTGTGGTGGATTCATGTCAATGTATGGCAAAACAAATACAGTATTGTAAGGTAGAATAAAGTATTTTAAAAAATAGAAAATAGTAACACCCCCTCAAAAAAAAAAAAAATCTACGTGATGAGGCAGCCACCAAGCTGCAGCCACTCCCTACAGTGAGCATGGAAGAACTCAGAATGTGAAAAACAGGATACTGGCCCCAGATAACTGAGATCATACGAAAAGAATGACTTCAGTGAGTCCATACTCTTGCATCTTACCATACATACAAAAGCACTAAATTCCTTAACTTGAGATATCTGGTTTTCTTTAATTCACAAAATACTTTTGATGTTCAGACTACCTACCCTTTGGTGTAAACCTCTATATAATCAGATTCCTCCTCCCACTTCCTTGGAGCAGTTCTCCCAGAGTTACTTGAGATGCTATCTCCCAGGACTGAAGTCCTAAAATTCCCACAAAATAAAACATAACTCTCAACTTTTAGGTTTGCAACTATTTTTAAGTTGACAATCTGATGATAAAGAACCTCATGATGAAAGTGAAAGAGGAGAGGGAAAAAGATGGCAGAGGAATAGGATGGGGAGAACACTTTCTCCCTCTCTACCTCATCAAAAGAACATTTCAACGCTGAGCAAATTCCACAAAATAACTTCTGACTGCTGGCAGAGGACATCAGGCATCCAGAAAAGCAGATCATTGGCTTCAAAACCAGTTAGGAATTATTTTAAAGAACAAAGATAGAGACAAAGGAGGTAGGGAGGGAACCCCAGCACGGGAAGGGAATCTCGTCCCAAGAAGAGACTCTTAAAGAGAGAGGTTCCCTAAAATTGGGGAACTTTCTCACAGCTGTGCATGGGGCGAGCCCTGGAAGCACAGAGGGCAACATAACAGGAAGGAAGAATAAATAAATAATTAAAACCAACAGATTATGAATTCAACAGTATAACCCCCAGCGGATAAGCAGTGCAAACGCCTGCGTCCGACAGCAGTGGGGGTTGGGCAGGGAGGAGAGCGCCCGCGACAGTGCTTTCTAAGAATTGGGCCACGGGAGACATAGGCTGCAGGGCTTTTCTCAAGAATCGGGGCGTAACGGGGCCAGAATTGGGTCTGCGTGTGGATAGAACGAATTATCCCAGACTAGCAAACCAGACTGGGGTATAACTAACACGCGAAACGCCCGAACATAAGACACTGACAGGCGCGCACACAGGACAAAGGACGGATTGGAAATAGCCGGCTGCAGACCATCCCCCACCGGCGACGGGCAGCCAGAGCCTTAAGCGCTGGAAGAGGGCAGTCGCAGCTCAAGAGAGACATTACCTACCAAACTGCAAGCAAGCTTCATTATTGAGACTTCTGGGGTCTCTAAATAGTCATCATCTGCCTGAGAAAGAGCCCCGGCGGAGATCCCAGAAAATTGAGCGACCCGGAAAGCCCAGAAGACACAACAATAGTGCGCACCAAACTCCCTAGCCACTCGGACTTGGAACCAAACCTGGCACCCAGAGGGGACTTCCTGAGCGCCAATCCTGAGTGGCTTAAACCGGGGAACTGCATGAAACATAGGGCAGGCCTCACACGGTTATCCCACGGATTGGGAAGGGGCAAGCCCAGTGCAGAGCTCACCACCACCCTCCCTGTGGCAAGACAGAAATCAGACACGGAAGAGACCAGCAAACAGAGGAAGTCAAACAGAGGGAACTGCCTTGGTAGCGACCCCCACAGTCCTCAACGACAGAGAAAGTGCCAGATACACTGTTACTACTTTTATAATCAAAAAAAAATTTTGGGGGGAGGGATGATGTGGAAGCGTGATCTTTATCTTTTTAAGAATTTTTTTCTTTCTTAAAAATTATTTTTTCCTTTTAAAATTTGTTTATTCTTTTCTTTTTCATCTTTTTTCCCTAAACTTGCTTAAATTTTTGTCTTCTATATTTCTATTTATTATTTTTATAACCTAATATTACTTTTCAAAAAAAAAAAAACCTATTGTTTAAGCAAACGCCGTATATAGTCTTATTGGTGGAGGAAGTTGTCTTTTAATAATTCTGGCGTCCTTTATTATATTTTACCTTTTTTTTTTTTTTCTCTATTTTTTTTTTTAAATTTCTCTGTCCTTCTTCTTCTTCTCTTCAATAATCTGTCTTTGAAAATCCAATCTATACTCCAGATTTTTAATCTTGGCATTTTGGTATTTGTTGCCAATTTTGTACTTTTAAAAACCTAATCCTCAGTACCCAGTTCTACATGAGTGCAAGACTACTGGCTTGACCACTCTCTCCACCTTTGGAATCTCTCTTTTCTCCACCAGGTGGCTTTTGTCACCTCCCTCCCCCTCCCCCTCTCTACCCAACTCTATGAATCTCTGTGTGTTCCAGAAGGAGGAGAACTCTAAGGGAACTGGTCACTGACCGGATCTGTATCCCTCCTTCCCATCTCCCTCTTTTATCCTCCTGTCCACCTCTATCTATTTCCTCCCTCTCCTCTTCCATGTATAACTCTGTGACCTCCTCTGAGCGGTCCAGACTTCGGAGCGCACACAAGAAAGTGGTTACAGGCTAACTTGCTTTTCCCTCTTTTGATTCCACCTCATCCCATTCCACTCACCTCTAACTACTCCCTCCCTCTTCTCTCCTCCAAGTAACTCACTGATCCTCTAGGGACGACCCTCAAGGTGGAGAAACCTATCATCAGTAACCTAGATGTTTTAACATTAGTGCTGAATAGAAGGAGAAATCATGAGGCTATTGTGAAAATAAATCTGAAAACCAGAATCAGGAGGTGTAATTCCAAATCCTGAGATCATCAAAGAATTCCTGAATACAGGGAACATTATCCAATTAGAGCTCATCAAACGCCTTCATACCTATACTGAAATTGAGCACTGCCCAAGGGCCAACAAGCTCCAGAGCAAGACATACCACGCAAATTCTCCAGCAACACAAGAACAAGACCCTGAGCTTCAATACACGGGCAACTCAAAATACTCCAAAACCATTGACGTCTCATAACCCATTACTTCACACGTCACAGCACTCCAGAGAGAGGAAATCCAGCTCCACCCACCAGAACTCCAACACAAGCCTCCCTGATCAAGAAACTTTGAAAAGCCACTGATATAACCCCAAACACAGAGAGGAAGCTCTATAAGAAAGAGAACTCCACAAATTCCCAGAATATAGAAAAGCCACCCTAAATGGAGCAATATAACCAGGATGAAGAGACAGAGGAATACCCAGAAGGTAAAGGAACAGGAGACATGCCCACCAAACCAAACAAAAGAGGAAGAGATAGGGAATCTACCTGAGAAAGAATTCCGAATACTGATAGTGAAAATGATCCAAAATCTTGAAATCAAAATGGAATCACAGATAAATAGCCTGGGGTCAAGGATTGAGAAGATGCAAGAAAGGTTTAACAAGGACCTAGAAGAAATAAAAAAGAGTCAACATATAATGAATAATGCAATAAATGAGATCAGAAACACTCTGAAGGCTACAAATAGTAGAATATCGGAGGCAGAAGATAGGATTAGTGAAATAGAAGATAAAATGGTAGAAATAAATGAATCAGCGAGGGAAAAAGAAAGACGAATTCAAAGAAATGAGGACAACCTCAGAGACCTCCAAGACAATATAAAACGCTCCAACATTCGAATTATAGGAGTCCCAGAAGAAGAATACAAAAAGAAAGACCATGAGAAATACTTGAGGAGATAATAGTTGAAAACTTCCCTAAAATGGGGAAGGAAATAATCACCCAAGTCCAAGAAACCCAGAGAGTGCCAAACAGGATAAACCCAAGGCGAAACACCCCAAGACACATTTCAATCAAACTAACAAAGACCAAACACAAAGAACAAATATTAAAAGCAGCAAGGGAAAAACAACAAATAACACACAAGGGGATCCCCATAAGAATAACTGCAGATCTCTCAATAGAAACTCTTCAAGCCAGGAGGGAATGGCAAGACATACTTAAAGTGATGAAAGATAATAACCTTCAGCCAAGACTACTGTACCCAGCAAGGATCTCATTCAAATATGAAGGAGAAATCAAAAGCTTTACAGACAAGCAAAAGCTGAGAGAATTCAGCACCACCAAACCAGCTCTCCAACAAATGCTAAAGGATAGACTTTAGAAAGGAAACACAAAGAGGACGTATAAACCCGAACCCAAAACAATAAAGTAAATGGCAACAGGAGCATACTTATCAATAATTACCTTAAATGTAAATGGGTTGAATGCCCCAACCAAAAGGCAAAGACTGGCTGAATGGATACAAAAACAAGATCCCTATATATGCTGCTTACAAGAGACCCACCTCAAAACAACGGACACATACAGACTAAAAGTGAAGGGCTGGAAAAAGATATTCCATGCAAATAAGACCAAAACAAAGCAGGAGTAGCAATACTCATATCCGATAAAATAGACTTTAAAACAAAGGCTGTGAAAAGGGAAAAAGAAGGCCACTACGTAATGATTAAAGGATCAATACAAGAAGAAGATATAACAATTATAAATATATATGCACCCAACATAGGAGCACCGCAATATGTAAGACAATTGCTAACAAGCATGAAAGGGGAAATTAATAATAACACAATAATAGTGGGAGACTTTAATACCCCACTCACACCTATGGACAGATCAACTAAACAGAAAATTAACAAAGAAACACAAACGTTAAACGGTACAATTGACCAGTTAGACCTAATTGATATCTATAGGACATTTCACCCCAAAACAACGAATTTCACCTTTACTCAAGTGCACACGGAACCTTTGCCAGGATAGATCACATTCTGGGTTATAAATCTAACCTTGATAAATTCAAAAAAAATCGAAATTATTCCAAGCATCTTCTCTGATCATAATGCACTAAGGTTAGATCTCAATTATAGGAGAAAAACTATTAAAAATTCCAACATTTGGAGGCTGAAAAACACCTTTCTGAATAATCAACAAATCACAGAAGAAATAAAAAAGAAATCAGAATATGCATCAAAACGAATGAAAATGAAAACACAACTACACAGAAACTTTGGGACACTATAAAAGCAGTCCCAAGAGGAAAGTTCATAGCAATACAGGCATACCTCAAGAAACAAGAAAAAAATCAAATAAATAACTTAACTCTACACCTAAAGCAACTAGAAAAGGAAGAAATAGAGAACCCCAGAGTTAGTAGAAGGAAAGAAATCCTAAAAATTAGGGCAGAAATAAATGCAAAAAAAAAAAAGAGAGAGAGAGAGACCATGGCAAAACTCAACAAAGCAAAAAGCTGGTTCTTTGAAAGGATAAATAAAATTGACAAACCATTAGCCAGACTCATCAAGAAACAAAGAGAAAAAAATCAAATCAACAAAATTAGAAATAAAAATGGAGAGATCACGACAGACAACTCAGAAATACAAAGAATCATAAGAGACTACTATCAGCAATTATATGCCAATAAAATGGACAACTTGGAAGAAATGAACAAATTCTTAGAAAAGTACAACTTTCCAAAACTGAACCAGGAAGAAATAGAAAATCTTAACAGACCCATCACAAGCACGGAAATTGAAACTGTAATCAGAAATCTTCCAGCAAACAAAAGCCCAGGTCCAGACGGCTTCACAGCTGAATTCTATCAAAAATTTCGAGAAGAGCTAACACCTATCTTACTGAAGCTATTCCAGAAAATTGCAGAGGAAGGTAAACTTCCGAACCCATTCTATGAGGCCACCATCACCCTAATACCAAAACCTGACAAAGACACCACATAAAAAGAAAACTACAGGCCAATATCACTGATGAACATAGATGCAAAAACCCCTAACAAAATCCTAGCAATCAGAATCCAGCAACACATTAAAAAGATCATACACCATGACCAAGTGGGCTTTATCCCAGGGATGCAAGGATTCTTCAATATCCGCAAGTCAATCAATGTAATTCATCACATTAACAAACTGAGAAATAAAAATCATATGATTATCTCAATAGATGCAGAAAAAGCCTTTGACAAAATTCAACATCCATTTATGATAAAAACTCTCCAGAAAGCAGGAATAGAAGGAACATACCTCAACATAATAAAAGCTATATATGACAAACCCACAGCTAACATTATCCTCAATGGTGAAAAATTGAGACCATTTCCCCTAAAGTCAGGAACAAGACAAGGGTGTCCACTTTCACCACTACTCTTCAACATCGTACTGGAAGTTTTGGCCACAGCAATCAGAGCAGAAAAAGAAATACAAGGAATCCAGATTGGAAAAGAAAAAGTAAAACTCTCACTGTTTGCAGATGACATGATCCTCTACATAGAAAATCCTAAAGACGCCACCAGAAAACTACTAGAGCTAATCAATGAATATAGTAAAGTTGCAGGATATAAAATCAACACTCAGAAATCCCTTGCATTCCTATACACTAATAATGATAAAGTAGAAAAAGAAGTTAAGGAAACAATTCCATTCACCATTGCAACGAAAAGAATAAAATACTTAGGAATATTCCTACCTAAAGAAACTAAAGACCTATATATCGAAAACTATAAAACACTGATGAAAGAAATCAAAGAGGACACTAATAGATGGAGA